>CM069927.1:4010886-5210886 GCA_036172225.1 Cryptocoryne crispatula var. balansae
GCTTCCATGGTTAAATATAACAAAGGTGCATAATGATTAATCTTACCAAACCGGCGGCTATTCTACCCCTCACATGTCCAGGAATGTCGGACAAACTTCTCCCCATATTCAAGCGAGCCTTCTTGGAGCTAGATGCCATTTGAGAGGAATTTCGTCGGCTATATTTGGTGTGGGGTGGAAGAAAATTTCAAGAAATCATTAAAATATAAATAATAAATATTTTTTATATATATTTATCAACAAATGTTACATGAAAATTCTCTAAACAAACAGAAAAGCAGATGTCACTATCATGATCGCAAAAAAAAAATACCACTTATAAGGAGTTTGGTTACATGTTATATTGAGTTTTATTACAATTTTATGTTTTTGTAATAAATCTTGTTAAAAGAGTTGTCATATAACTATTATAATTTTATATTTTAAAAGAGTTCTTCTTCTTGATCAAAAAAATAGTTTTACCTCTATTTTTATGTCGTGATCTCTCACATTGTGTGGTCATAAATGGTACACATTCTTTTTTTGTTACTATGTTTCTCCCAAACATAACAATTTTATGTTATTAGTTAACTCACTTTATTTTAATATAACTTTTTATCATGAAAATATATAAAAAATTATATTGTAATCAAACATCTCATTCATATATGTAGCTTGACTAATATTTGTTGCTTTATATAATTGGCTGACGCTCAAATTTGAATCGAAATAAGAGTTTGGTTTGAGTTCGAGTTTAACGAGTTGAACTTAATTTTAACTTTTTTATAAAATTTATGACATTACGAACTGAAGTTAAAGTTTTATTTTAGTTCATCTATTGTATTTACTTAATACTATATAAATATTGAGTAGTCTTAATGTTTTCTTAAATAGATGTTTAATTAAGTGGTTAATTGAACGTTCAAGACTTTAAGCTGAGAAAAGGCCTGCTCAAACTCGGTTTATAAGCTAATGGAGTCTTTTATTTATTTATTTATTTCTAGTATTTCACTTGATAGATGATCTAAGATGGATTTCATCATGCGTCACTTTTGGAGTATATGTTGACATTTTATTTGCACACATATCAACGACTTGGAAAAATACATGTGCGCTGCCTTGAAAATACGTCCCGGTCATTATTCCATGATTATAATAAGTCAAAGAACCATTTCAGCACTCAGTTAAATAGGAGACAAGATAATTAAAGATATAAATGCACAACTACACATTTATCATAATACAACCATTTTGAGCCTAGCTATATATGCCCACTTCAATAAATGCACAACTACACATTTGATATCCCAATGTAGAGCTTGTCTTGGTTTAGATATAATATTATTTATGATTATCCCCAAATTAATCTTATCAAATGGACCCTATCACCCAGTCTCCTCAAGATGATGTTATCGGCTTTGATAAGAAGTCACCTCATACTAAGCACTTTCTTTCTTTTACCCAAAAAGAACCTTGTTGGCACAATAATAAGACACCTCCTAACCCATTTCTAACTCTTACTTGGGTAATTATTTGAATGATCTTACCTCAAACATATGTTTGCTCAGCAATTGTGGTTTTAGCATTGTTTGATTTAATATCTTAATTAATCTCTCAACTTATAAAGGAGATATCGTTGATCTAATCATGCAAAGCATAAAGAAGATAAACACATCTTTGAGTTAGCATGATGATGAAATTGAGGTTGACATTGATAGTAACCACCCTCTTCGGTCCCATGGCGCAACCACGAGCCCCGCCCCATCTCACACGACTGGGTGCCGCAACCCCCCAGCAAGGTCCGGCCCGCGGGGCCAACGCCGGCTCAGCTGGACAATTGGCTGGTTCTTAGCCGGTTCAGAATCGATTTAGTCTGGTTCACCCTGGTTCAGGGCCGATTCGTCCAGTCTGGATCCAGTTCAGTGCCTAGACTGTCGGTCCAAGGTGGTTCAACTGAGGTTCAGGACGGGTACAACAGCCTAGGAACTGGTTCAAGCCGGTTTGACCCCGGTTCAGGGGTTTTGAGTCCGGTTCAGGGTTTGTTCAGCATGATTTGGTCAGGTTCAGTTCAGATTATAAACAACAAGTTTTGTAATTACTATAAACAAAACAACATGTGTTGTAATTACTATGAACAAAATGCACGTTTTTTGTAGAAAATCAAATGCAATGGGAACTTTGAGAATTAAATATTTTCATAGGAGATAAAATACCAGTCACTATACCAGTCACTTGACATCACTAAGATGGATAATCAATTTCTACAGAAGTTTTGGCAATGACTTGGAAAATTAGAAACTTCATGATGTTGAAAGTATAAATAAACTGTGATATCAAATCTAAAAATCTTAAACCCAAAATTCTGAAATTTTCTAATTTATTGGTCCAAAAATATGGGAGTCCAAAAATTTAGATGCCTAGAGATTTTTGATATGAGAAAATTCAAGAATTTCTAAAAGCATAAATAAGTAAATAAGAAATTTGTAAGGAATGGAGGAAATCTAAAAATCTAATGTATATATAATATTAAAAACTGTTAACATCTTAATGTTGTGTTTAGTACCCTAATTTTGGGCAACATATTTACGGACAACATGACCACGTTAATCGGTCAAATAGGTGTTACTATAGGTTTTCCAGAAAATGGTATAACCCACCCGATCAGTGAAGAGGGAATCCTTCACATCTGGGGATTTACGGAGATCTTGACGGATACAAACCAAGTCACCTGAGAAGGAAATCCCACAAGAGAGAGGTCGGTAAACATCAAGAATGGTGTTTTGGAGAGATAAGAATGTGTATGGAACATAAACTACTATATCGGATGATCTACACGTCGTATGATTCTACAACCCAATATTTATGCAATGTATAAAATCGAAGAATAAAATGGAAACAAACAATAATGCCAAACAAGGACTTTATTTTAGATGTGTTTTCTTTAGTTTTGTTTTTTTTAGTTAAGACTTGATGTCTTTTAACCTTTAGGTTTGTTTTAAGTTTTAGCTTCTCTTATGTTTGCCTTAATGCCTTTTCAATTTGAGATGTTTTGGTTTTCATCTTAGCTAACATGTGATCTTTCAGATGTGATGTATTTTTGAGAGGTTTCAAATTGGATTTGGGATTTAGTTAATTTTTAGAATTTGGAACTTTCAGATTTTAGATTTATGAATCTGAGAACGACATTTGTCATGTTTCCTCTTCATCTTACCAGAACTTCATTATTGAGAATGAAGTTCATCTCCCTCGTACCAACTCTGTGGTGAGTCTAGCCACTCGAACCCAAGATGTCCTCATGGATATTTCCAAAATTTTCATGCTATCTGAAGCATATGATTGAAAATTAGCATGCTTACTATTTTTTGCATGCAAAAACCTGGAAATCAAAAGTCAGAGTGTAAAATCCTTAAATCTGAAATTCAAAAAAATCTAAAAATCTGCAGAATTTAAAAATCTAAAACCTGCCCAGTCTGAAATTCAAACCTGAAAAATCCGTTAGGTGTGAGAATGAATGGAATCTGTGAGGTTGAAACCAGAAAATCTAAATCCTTCAATCAAAACAGATTTTAATGGTATTCATCAAATCCAAATCAAAACCTGCAATTCAAGATCTAAAATTTTTGAAGTTATAAAAAAAGAATCTGAAAATTGTAAAGTCTGTAAAGGGCGCCCTGAAAGATGGAACGCACAGAATCTGAAGATTTGAATCTGCAATTAAAGTGTAAAAACCATTTTTGGATTCACAAATCCGTGAAATCTGAAACATGGAAAATCGAAAGATCTGAAAATTAAAAGAAGCTGCAGTTTGTAATCTAAAATCTGAAGAGCTCCAAATCTGAAAATCGGAATGTGCAGAAATCTGAAATTGGAATTTGAAACAAACCGATTCATTTTCCAAGACAAACTTAAAACCATGTTCCTGGACCGAAACCAAATGGACAACCAAATTTAAAACCTGAAACATTAATAAAATCTGCAGTTCCTAATTCAAAATTAGAACTGTCTCTCAAACAAATCTGTAACAAGCAAGAGCGTTCAGATCAAATTTCCCAGACCCAATTCAGAAACATTCAAGTCAGTTTTCCTTAACCAAGTCCAAACCAAAAATAAACACATCTGCAACAAAAAATCAGAGTCGATTTTCAAATCGTTTTGGAATTCCAACTCTCAAAAAAATTCAAATTTGCCAAACAAGTTAAATTTAGATTAAACTAAAGTCAAATAATTAATCAAGCTTAAATCAAATTTTAAACAAATCTGCAAATCTGGAAATTTCAAAGAGGATTCGGAAACATCAATCATATTCAATTCAAATCCAACTCTTAAATTAAGCTGAAGTTAATTTCAAATCAAACAAAACTAAACCAAACAAATTTCATTTCAAGCTAAATCTGACTTGAACAAATTTAAATTAATTTCACTCAATTTCACTTCTGAATTTTACATTCTGAAAATTTAATAATTTTACATTGTACTCATATTTCTTTTACAATCTGAATTTATCATTTTTGTCATTTTTTTAATACTTTTTTTATATACAGTTTTTCATTACGTATAATACCAATAGTTTCAATTCATAAAAAAGATACAGTGTATCTGTATATAAGAACATGAAAATATCATGATGGGAATCACATGATTTGCGACAGGATCTGGATATATGATTTGCGACAGGGAATCACATGTGGGAATCAATAACCTCCTTCTTCTCTATATATGCACAAGGCATATAAAAAATAATATTAAAAATAAATAACATTGATGTCAACAGACAACTAAAATGAATCAGTCCATGCTTTTGTTGAATTTTAATTGGGGAATTTTATTTGTAATTAAGCTCATATCATTCTTTTTTTCTGAGATTTTTAAGTTCATAATGAGAATTAACATTTTTCATTTTTCAGATATGGTAATCTCATTATTAATCATGAAGGGGCAAGCGACATTAGATCAATTTTAATTAAACGTATTTTGAACCAATTACAACATGTAAGATGATCACAACACGAAAAAATGCAGGAAAAATACATAGAAACAGTACTTTTTGGGTTGAACACCAGAAAACAGATTTTTTTTTTCAGAAAAGAATCCACATCAGAAAAGAAAACAAATCTTAATCCCAACTTCCATAAACAAATTTCAGATATAAATGGATTAAAGAATACCCCAATATGCATTTCATGGCAAGGTTGTGCGTAGATGAAATCTGTGACATAATGCAGAAAAAGTAAATGAAATACCTTCAAATCTGCAATCTCCTGCTATCTTTTAGCAAATCCAACCAGAAATGCAGCTTTCCTTTTCTTTTGCTTTGTCAACCTAGCAAAAATACAAATACTAATACATTTAAAATCACTATGATACAAATTTTTCTGGAAATAGAAAATTGTTATACAGGTTCTATTTCAATTGGTTTACCTATTTTATGATTCCAAATAAAGAATACCCCAATTTTATGATTCCAAATAAAATTGTTATGATTCCAAATAAAGAATCCACATCCGAAAAGAATACCCCAATTTTATGATTCCAAATAACATAAAATGGTTCACCTATTTCAACCGGTACCCCCAAATCAAAAGGTAGGGTGAAAAAAATATCACATACCTAAGATGGAAAGAACCAATCGATGGAAACTTCCAAGGTTGTGCTTGGAAATCCAGAGGCATTTTTGGGGCATTAGGAATAGTCCCGGAAAGACGATTTAGAATTGTTATACAGGATCTCCCAATCCAGAACGTAGGAAACAAAAGAAACGTACAACATACATAAGAAGGAAGAATTAGTTCAAAGTTATGACTTTTTTATTATACTTACATCTCTAATGTTCAGCAAATGTATACGGATCAAATGACTTGGTTTTTTTTTGCACAAACTGTGTGGGTAATTTAATTTAATGTAACAAATTTCTTACATGATAATGTAGAGAGTTAGGTTCATAGAAAAAATTGTGATAGCCCAAAAAGAATGTTTTACTTTCTTAAGAAAGAATGTCTCATCTGAAAAAAAAATTCTAATAGTTTTCAAACATTTTTGTTAACCTAGATTTTTCAGTAATTTTTTAAACACAAAAAACACAGCTGATCATAAAACCAAACACTTCATTATTGGCACTTCTCCAATTTAAAAAAGACCCATTTTCATATTCTTCAAGAATACTTTTTATTGGAAAAAGAAGACCCATTTTTTCCGTAATTTAAAAAATAAATCATTAAAATTATAACTTTAAATAAGTTTATCCGATTTTATGCAAATATAACAATAATATAGATGATCATAATGCTGTGGATGTGATTGTAAACTTTTTTTAATATGTTGTTGCTAAAAAAATTTCAATAAAAACTTGATGAAGATTGGAAACTCAGCTTTATAAATCTGTAATTGCAACCCCCCCTACATAAACCAGAGAGTTTGCTGAAATTATAACCGAAATTCACAAAAAAATGCACAGTCTTGAAATTTACTCTGAGCATGATTGTCTTTTGTTGTCTTATTTTATCCCAAATTGATATTATGCTTCTTGTCAGCAACAGCTCCATTATCAGATTGTGGAAAACAAAAACAAAAATAAATTGTTCCTGTCACTAATAGTAAGTTATTTGTCTTGTCAAATAAGCATGATTCACCTGCCCATTTTTCTGTTTGATGATTCAATTACCTAGAGCAGAAGAGAGAAAATTTTAAAATGCATAATGAGGACGGGAGGAAAAGACCTCTAAATCCAAAAAATCCAACCATTGAAATATTTATCCCCCTTTTACCCATACTGTGTCCAATATGACCCTCAGGCTTTTCATCATCCTCCTGTATGTACCTACCCCGCCTATGTCTAGTGACCACGAGGCCTTGCTGCTGCCTGAGTCTTATGACTGTGAAAGATAATAGAGGACAGATGATGCTTTTGTGTTGTTTTTAACGCTCGAAAGGGGTTGCACGTCCTCAGCAGGCTCTCTGTCTGGGATGCCCTCAGATCTGACGGTCCATCAGCCACAATTTCTGACAGGACCAGCAGGCCCACCAAGAATGGGGGCAATCAGTATTATTTTTGAGTTTGGGTAGCATCAGTTTTAATGCCAGCGGTATCCAAATCAATACTCTATCATTTTCAATACTCAGAACAAATAGAGGGTAAAAAAGTGTCACTTACTACAGATGGGTCAGGGTGTGGCTAGATTAAATGCAGCCGCACCTTCTGTTGTGGTAAAATAGGATCCTCAACCCCAGATTAGCAGGGAGTAAAAGAAGATAGAGATGGGGGCTCATGTTGTGGTATTCCCTAATTTCCTTTTTCATGTTTCCTCTTCATCTTACCGGAACTTCATTATTGAGAATGAAGTTCATCTCCCTCGTACCAACTCTGTGGTGAGTCTAGCCACTCGAACCCAAGATGTCCTCATGGATATTTCCAAAATTTTCATGCTATCTGAAGCATATGATTGAAAATTAGCATGCTTACTATTTTTTGCATGCAAAAACCTGGAAATCAAAAGTCAGAGTGTAAAATCCTTAAATCTGAAATTCAAAAAAATCTAAAAATCTGCAGAATTTAAAAATCTAAAACCTGCCCAGTCTGAAATTCAAACCTGAAAAATCCGTTAGGTGTGAGAATGAATGGAATCTGTGAGGTTGAAACCAGAAAATATAAATCCTTCAATCAAAACAGATTTTAATGGTATTCATCAAATCCAAATCAAAACCTGCAATTCAAGATCTAAAAATTTTGAAGTTATAAAAAAGAATCTGAAAATTGTAAAGTCTGTAAAGGGCGCCCTGAAAGATGGAACGCACAGAATCTGAAGATTTGAATATGCAATTAAAGTGTAAAAACCATTTTTGGATTCACAAATCCGTGAAATCTGAAACATGGAAAATCAAAAGATCTGAAAATTAAAAGAAGCTACAGTTGTAATCTAAAATCTGAAGAGCTCCAAATCTGAAAATCGGAATGTGCAGAAATCTGAAATTGGAATTTGAAACAAACCGATTCATTTTCCAAGACAAACTTAAAACCATGTTCCTGGACCGAAACCAAATGGACAACCAAATTTAAAATCTGAAACATTAATAAAATCTGCAGTTCCTAATTCAAAATTAGAACCGTCTCTCAAACAAATATGTAACAAGCAAGAGCGTTCAGATCAAATTTCCCAGACCCAATTCAGAAACATTCAAGTCAGTTTTCCTTAACCAAGTCCCTTCAGTGCACGAAAAAAAAAAATTCTGCAAACAGAAACTGTGATAAATGAAAACAATGCTTTTATATCTTCAGGTCATGCTTTTAGAAACTTGGACTTGGTCACCAAAAAGTCTGCTTTAGTTCAGATGCTTTCTTTATGTCAGATAATCATATTGCTACAATAAATGCTATTGAAAATTATTCATAAGATAATGTATGATGCTCCTGGTTCAACTGCGTCAAAGGTTATTTCAGACCATATGTTATTATTTCAGCGAGAAATCTTCTGTTAAAATGGCATCCATATGTTATTATTTGGACCATAATTCTGAAAAATACAAGTAAATATAGCATGGTAACATCACGGTATTGAAATTTAAACTCCAATCTTTTAAAGACTAAAATTTATCATGAACTTCATGCTCATGACAAATATATAAGAAGACAAACAAATATGATTTAAAAATAAGTGAAATACCTATGCCTTCAAATCTGAAATCTCCTGCTTTCTTTTAGTAAATCCAACCAGAAATGCAGGTTTCCTTTTATTTGCTTTGTCAACCTAGAAAAAATACAAATACTAACACATTTAAAATCAATATGCCACGAAAATATATATTCTGATTTAGGATATATACCAGATTTCATATTTGAAAACTTCTTGATCTGAATTTCAGATTTCAGATTTAGAATTTTAAGAATTTGGTGAGCCTAATTAAATACAAGGACACAAATAAATCAAACTTAAATATATAATGAATAAAGTCGGGAGAAATGCGAGAAAAGTACACTTTTTCCCATGATTCATATAAGCGTGGCTTTATAAGGCCGGATACTATAATTTAATCCAAAAAAGAAAACAATCATTTTCAGCCAAAACCAATTTGAGCTCAGTCCAAAAAGAATGTGGATCATTTTCAGTTCATATATCTGTCCAATTTCTGTCATAATAACCAATTTGATAGTTCATATACTAAATTCATTCTTAGACATATGCCCAGTCCAAAAAGAAGAAACTAAAATGCACATTTGAACATCTAATGAATCTATAAACATATGTTTAGCTGGAAGAATCTGAAAGTGAAGAGTATCTGAAAATCATGAATTAGGAAGCCATCATCTAATAACTTCAATGAACCAAGGAATTCAAATATTTATCGTAACTCATTCAGGATTATTTTTCCACTTAACTACCCCAAGGAAGGCGGATACGAGAGGCAGACCTAGGATCAGCCAATTGGATGTAAATTAGATTGGCTGATATGCCAGGAATCTGCCTGACTTTGTTCCATCTTGGCGAACACTTAGACAGCCAAAATCTCACCAGCTGCAGGCTGGGATCAGCCAGTGCAGATTCAGGAACAGTTGATCAACATCCAATCAGGCCAGCTAAGCCAGTAAAGCTAGGGATGGCCTAACCAATGCTGGCTGATCCCTGGCTGATTCCAGGTTCCTACAGGCAGAATAGGTACAGAGCAAGATTGATTCCTGTCTAGATCGGGTTCTGCCTAACCATGATTTACCCAGAGGAATGGGGCAATTAGGTCAATGGACTTAAATATATCACCATGCGACTTCTAGAGAACCGTTCAGAGCAACGATTTCTAGATCAGGGAGCAAAAGTGATCTAGGATTGGCCTGAATCAGTTATTCCAAAATCTAACAAAAGAAAAGAAATGAAATGAAATGAAGTCTTGACATGTCTAGGTGGAGGGACAACCTATTTGGGGTCAGACTGCCACTGAATCTTCCCCACCTGCTATATAATGATCCCGTAACTTAAGTTACCAGATCTTAGCATATCAGGTCTGCTGGGCATGATGAGCACTTTCTTTAGTAAATCCTCCCAAACAAAAGATCAAGAATTAGTACCCCTGGTTGGGGGACCAGTATTTTCCTAAGCTGTGTATGAGATTGCCGTTTATGAACCTAGGAATCTGATGCAGACGCAAGAACAGACGATCCAAAGCCAATCTCAGTCTAGCTAAGCCAGTAAAGCCAGGGATGGCCTAACCAATGCCAGCTGATCCCTCGCTAATTCCAGATTCTTCTGGGCAGAATAGCTACTGAGCAAGGCCGATTCCTGTCCAGATTGGGTTCTGCCTAGCCATGATTTACCCAGAGGAATAAGGCACTTAGCTCACTGAACTTGAATATACCACATGCAACTTCTAGAGAACTGTTCAGTACAAAGATCTCCGGATTGGACTGGAAGTAAAACTGATCTAAAATTGGCTTAAATCAGTTCTTCCAAAATCTGACAAAAAAATGAAGTCCCGACATGTTTAGAGTGAAGGGGCAGCCAATTTGGGGCCAGACTGCCACTGTATCTTCCCCACCCGCTATCTAATGATCCAGTAACATAAGTTACTGGTTCTTAGTGTATTGGGTCTGCGGTAGCTGATGAGCTTTCTTTAGTATGAAATGTCTTTCCAAACAAAAGAACAAGAATTAGTTTTGCCGATCTGGAAGTATGAGCCTGATTCTGGTGGAAGCTTCCTCAAGATCAGACTTCGGCAGGTGCCAATCGTGCAAACCATAGTTCAAAACAAATTGAAACCATGGCAAACTAAAAGAATAAGAAGTTTTTAGTTTTGTAATCCAAGAAACTCATGACATCTGAAAATTATAAAAGCCATAAACATATGAAGTATGAGAATCAACAATGTGTAAAAACTCTACAAGAAGCAAATATATAGTAGAAATATGCAACTCACGTGTCCAGTGAATAAAAGAAAACAAAAAACATACTTCTTAAAAAATGCAACAGCTGTTAATATCAAGCATTATGCCTCTCCCAGCCAAACAAGACCCAACTGCAAGTAAATGGCAACTATCTGATTTGAGGTATTCATTGTGATCTAATTTTGGTATTCAGTAATTCCAGTGTTCAGTCCAAATTGAAAATTGTGAAGTTTTTATCACTTATTTTTAAGATGTATCTTGTACCCATTTGTAGTGGCCATCTACATTATGCTAAAGATAAGTCAAACTGAGAAACGAAATCGCAGAAGAAACAATTAACTGGAATAAGAATATTATTGCAATTGAGACTTGCAACTGAGACTTTATCTGCTGCAGAGTTTATGATAAAGGCATGCCTCCAGTATGAACATCAAAAGAGTGGAAACCATAAAGAAACCACTCAGCTGATAACAGAGGAAAGCAACTCTATTGAAGATATGGGTCTAGATGAGATTAACAGTCAGATAAACAAGTGCAATGATCAACAAGAATCAAATTTTCGTGTTCAAGAAAACCCAAAAGAAATAGCTTCTGATTATGAACCATCTGGCACCCTGGTCCCTTGGGACACAGACCTGTATGGAAGTAAAAAAAGGATGCACTAAACATAGTTTGTACTTTGTACTGCAATTGAGCTTTGCAAGCACGATACGTCAAATAATGATGGAGAGCTCAATAAACAGAATGAACAGATCATGGTACGAGACTCCCACATATCCTTGGACTTCGCTTCCGAACCTCTGCATTTTAGCAAATTTTCGTCTAATTTGCTTGTTTTAATTAGTGAAATTACTTATTTTTACAGTTTGACTGTCTTTTAAGATTTCTCGGGTGTTCCAATTTGCAGATAATTCAGATTCTTGAACCTTTTTTAGCATTCTCGGATATCATAGAACTTTCATATTTCTGTTTGGAGCAGATTTGAGGTTTCTGACCTCAATTTTAGATTTGAACATTTTTTTAATTTAAGATTTCAAACTGCACATTTCATATTTGGAAGCTTTGGAGTTCAGATTCAAATTTCGGCAATACATGTTTTCATTCTAAAGATTTTTTAAACTGAATTTCAGATTACAGATTCAAAACATTTAAGGTTTAATAATCAATATTTCATATTTGAGATTAGGCATTTAAGATTTATGAATCTAGAATTTAATTGTTTCAGTTTGAGACCTTGGACTTCGCTTCCGAACCTCTGCATTTTAGCAAATTTTCGTCTAATTTGCTTGTTTTAATTAGTGAAATTACTTATTTTTACAGTTTGACTGTCTTTTAAGATTTCTCGCGTGTTCCAATTTGCAGATAATTCAGATTCTTGAACCTTTTTTAGCATTCTCGGATAACATAGAACTTTCATATTTCTGGTTGTTTAATAGTATTGTTTATGTAATACACTTGTTCAGATTTCAGTATTTTGTAATAGATGGTTAACAGATCAGAAATAAGGGTTTGCAGGTAAGAGGAGGGGGGAGCAAGAAAAAACAAAAATAATTGAGATCTGAGCAATATTTCGTTCTATGTTAATTTTGGTTTATGTATTTACGTATTTGGAATTCTAGAATTGGACTTTAAGGGTTTAAGCTTGATTTCATGTTTAGATGACTTTGATTTATATCCTTAAAGTGAAGAAACAGTACTTTTCGGGTCGAACACCAGAAAACAGATTTTTTTTCCGGAAAAGAATCCACATCAGAAAAGAAAACAAATCTTAATCCCAACTTCCATAAACAAATTTCAGATATAAATGGATTAAAGAATACCCCAATATGCATTTCATGGCAAGGTTGTGCGTAGATGAAATCTGTGACATAATGCAGAAAAAGTAAATGAAATACCTTCAAATCTGCAATCTCCTGCTATCTTTTAGCAAATCCAACCAGAAATGCAGCTTTCCTTTTCTTTTGCTTTGTCAACCTAGCAAAAATACAAATACTAATACATTTAAAATCACTATGATACAAATTTTTCTGGAAATAGAAAATTGTTATACAGGTTCTATTTCAATTGGTTTACCTATTTTATGATTCCAAATAAAGAATACCCCAATTTTATGATTCCAAATAAAATTGTTATGATTCCAAATAAAGAATCCACATCCGAAAAGAATACCTATGAAGTAGGTAGAAAGTGAATATTGCTTTAAAACATAAAAACAGGATAAATAAAAAAAACATAAAAACATGAGAAATACGTAGAACCTGTGAAGTACGTAGAAAGTGAATATTGCTTTAATCGACGGACGGACGCTGAAGGTTGGGCAATGCTGTGAAGCCTCTGTTGATTAGCGAAAGGGTACGGAATGGGCAAATATGAGGACACGGACGCCCCAGTTTGGACAAATATGTTGACAGGCGAGACCTTAGTTGGCGGATGCAATAGTGAATGTGAGTAACGTTGGATTGTGCAACAAAAGGAGGAAAGCGGAGGTTGAAGGAGGGAATGAGCATCGTAGCGTCCGGATGAAGGTCCAGGACATTGAAGAAGAAATAAGGACGATGCAGTGAGGGGGAGGTGGAAGAAACGGCGCGAGAGGAACGGGTTGGACATTGAAGATGAGGAACGGGTAGGAATGGACACGGACGGGAGGGGGAGCCGTTGAATAGAGGAAGCAGAGGGAGTGCGGAGTAACGGGAGGGAGATCGACAGGGTAACTGATGGCGTGAGAAGAGGAGGCGAAGATCCAGGGGGGGCTTGCGGAGTAACGACGGGGACGGCGAGTCTCGCGGCGTAATGGGGGAAATGCCAGCGGAGCAAGAGGAGGCGGAGTACGACGGCGGGGCTTGCGGAGTAACGGCGGGGGACTGCTGGCGAAAGAACCGGAGGCGGTGATCGAGGAGGGTGGCGTCGCGTGGATGTCTGGCAGGAAGGGTAACTGATGGCATGAGAAGAGGAGGCGAAGATCCAGGGGGGCTTGCGGAGTAAAGACGGGGGAGGGCGAGTCTCGCAGCGTAAGGGGGGAAATGCCGGCGGAGCAAGAGGAGGCGGAGTTCGACGGCGGGGCTTGCGGAGTAACGGCGGGGGCTGCTGGCGAAAGAACCGGAGGAGGGTGGGATCGCGTGGATGTTTGGCAGGAACGGGATCGCGTGGATGTCTGGCAGGAACGGGATGGATTTAATCGGACGGTTAGAAGAGGGAGGAAAAAAAATCGGACGGTTAGAATAGGGAGGACGAAAAAAGAGGATTGATCACGCGAGGGTTTGGCCGAAAGAGCGGAGAGGAAGAATCGTGAAGCGGGAAGCAGTCACGAGAGATGCCGTTACATCCGACGGTGGTAAACAAAATACAGATTATGAACGGACGGTCAAAAATGGAGGGACGAAAAAATGACACTCGCGCTTCTTATATTAAGTTAGATTAGATAGGTATAGATATATATATATATATCTGAATTATTCAAGCGAGGTTTGTGCATGGCGCCGCCGGCCGGCACGAGAGGACGCAGCGGCCGCGGGGCTGTATGCATATATGTATGTATGTGACGGCGGTCGGCCGCCGGAGCTCCACCCGCTTCTCCTTCTCCGGCGGTGGTGCGACGAGACCGGCGATCGATGTGGGAGGCTGGGAGCTATTCAGCGGGAAAATCTGGAGCAGATCGTGAGGGCGAGCGAGTGGACAGCAGTGAGCTCCTTCCGGAGACGGGGGAGGAGAACCGGAGTCGGAGGATCGCGCATGCCGCGCCGCCGCGCAGGCCTCCCACTGGCGGCGCTCTCGAGTGTGCGCACGGCGGACTCTCTGGATTGGCTTCTTTTACCGCCGCAGAAACTCGGTGGAAGCCGGAAGGGCGGGCATGCAGCAACCTTCTCTTTCTTGTATAGGTAAGCAGGAGAATACATGAGTGTTCAAATCACCGTGGCCGGAGGAGGGGACTGTTGCTGCACTCTCAGGCTCAGTCCCCAAAGCCACATACCATCGTCAGTTAAGTGACGGTTCAAGTTACAGGTAGTGAGTTACAAAGAGCTCGGTAGCGGTTCAACTCTTTTCGGTAGCGGTTCACCGAACCGGTTCAGTAACATAACTTAAAAGCCTTGAACCGCTACCGAAAAGAGCTGAACCGCTACCGAGCCCTTTGTAACTCACTACCCGTCGGTAGTGAGTTACAAAGGGCTCGGTAGCAGTTCAGCCCTTTTCGGTAGCGGTTCACCGAACCGATTCAGTAACATAACTTGAACCGCCACTTAAGTGACGGGGGTATGTGGCCGCCTCTGATTGGGGACTGAGGCTTCTCTCTCCACCCCGGGACTGAGGTGATCCGCCCCCCTGCGGCCATGTCAAAAGAGGGCAGGAGAGTTATTCTTTTGTTTTCGAGTGCAGATCACCTCAGAAAAATACTCTCTCACGTAAATGTCATCATTTTATTAGTAATTTAATGACTTCCTAATTCTCAAGATATTAAATAAAAATATTTACACGAAGGACCTGAAATCATATCTTCAGATATCTCCTGAGGTGATATACACTCTTTGTTTTCTTATTTTTTTGTTATAAACCGTGTGACATGGTTTTAATTAATGGTGCAATGCATTACTAAAAATCATATTTCTATTGCTCATATGGTTAGTAATACATTATAATGGTCGTCGATAAGCAAAAAAAACATTTAACAGTATATTACACAATTTAATAACATATTACATTATTTAGCAATTAACCAAAAAAAAACAAGAAGAAGTCATATGACTGTATTTAATGATGGAAAAGAGACTGCATGAACTCTCTCTTTCGAACGAAGAGAATCATGGCCGTCGCTATATGTGTGACAGTTTCAATTTTAGTCATTTGAGGTGATTTGAACTCTGTATATAGAGAATATCAGGTGGCAGACCCACAAAGTTAACACCTTGATATCAACTAGTAGTATTTCTAAGATTTTTTATTAAAAATTTAGGAAATAAACAAGTTTTATAAAAAAAGTGACCAACTTAAGTTTCAGGTGACTTCATCAGGTATGTCACTAGCTAGAGAGAGGATCTTCTCATTTGAGAGTTAGAGCGATGCAATAAATACACCATATTAAAAAAATAAAAACTTTGTGTTTATGTTTGGGTTCGAAGAAATTCGCTCCAGGAGAAATAAATTACTTAATGTCAAAAATAATATCAATATTGGTATTGATATTTGTTAAGATTAAAGATAACATCAAGGTAAAAGTGTGAGATACGTACGTAGAGACTTGTTATTAACGTAACATGTTTTGTTTGTACCTTAGGTCTCATTTGATAACAATATTAATATTACGTATCTTTATCATTATCGATTTTAAAATTTGATATTGAGATTGTAATCTCTAAAAATGTCAATATCAATATTGACATGACATTATTCTTGATATTCTATTCTACCCAAACAAGTCATTAAACTTCACAATTGATGATATTATTAACCCAACCTGTCTTATAGAAATTGTGATAGAGCTATCTAATAATATTGTTGCCAAATAAGAAGTTTTTTTTTGTTCACTTGCCCGGATGGCTCACAAGCGCGCTGCTCCTGCGTGCATCGAGGGTTCGAGCCCCTGCTCGAACCCCACCAGAGACCACCCCCTAGGGGGTGGCGGGTATCGGCGTCCTTCGAACCCACGCCTCGGCTGCTGTGAGCAGAGGACGGTGCCAGTCGACCCACCGTGGACCGGCATTGCCAAATAAGAAGTTAGATACAAGTACTTTAGCAGCCTGTTCTATTGCATTAGTATCTCATTATTTTATGTCTGCATTATACAAGATACCTTCCACCCGGAAATCTTTACTCTTGTGCACCATGCTTTTCTGTAACCAAGAACCCACAACCTTTCACTAGGGTTCTGGTGTGTTGCAAGGAAAAGATGAAAGGGGAGCACACAGGCTTCTCCATGGTCTGTGGAATGTCATGTCAGCAGAAAAAAAAATTAAAAAGTAGAGGTTGATGGGGGTGCCACTGCTGAGGAGGTTGCCCATCATTAACAAAGCTTAGAGCAAGAAGGAGCAGCTCAGTCCGACTTTGTGTGACTAGATTATTAGTTTGAGTAATATTCACATTTATTTAGTGTGATTATATGATCTCGTGATAATTATCAAATTTCGTTGATAGAGTTCTTATCTATGCTATTTGACCTCTTGGAAAAGGTTTCCAAAGATATGTTAACATCTTTATGTTTTTGTTAGGCGAATGTCTTGTCTTTTTAGGTTTATTATTATGTTATGTTGTTTGTACTCTCTTTATGGCATGATGAATAGATGTGTTACCTTTTGTTTTTCAAAAGAAAAAAGCTCAGCCCGACTGATATCTAGCTGGTGATGCCTCTGAACATCCATTATATATTTATTATATATTTATGTGGTGTTTGGTTGCACAATAAATATTTAGATATTTTTATGATAAGCTTTTTTGTTAAAATAAAATATAAGATGACCAAAGATATCAAGGTACGTATCATGTTTGGTAACTTAAGATAACAGAAAGTGTGATACCACAAGGAAGTGTGTGTCTCTCTTCTCAAGGAAAATCGTTGTGGGGTGTTTGGTTTGGTTGTACAATAAATATTTATACGTTTTTGATAAAAAAATTTATATCAAGATAAAGAATAAAATTAATTAATAATATAAAATTGTCTTGTTTGGAAAGAAGTGATAAGAAAAAAAAGAATGAGAGTACTCAAAGTGTCACCGATAGAGGTGGAGAACCACTAGATAAAAAAAAAGAGTATCATCTCTTTTATTTTGTCGAACAACAAAATTTATTCAAGAAGCATAAATTTGTAATGATAGCCAAATCAATTTATCAAGCAAATTTTAATAGAATGCTTCTCTCTTTTCAAGGTTTTAATAATTTAGGGGTACAAATTTAAGAGAGATATTCCAGTTGTCGATGCTTGGTTTATTTAGTTGATCCGAAGAGCTTTGCAGCTTTGCTTACTTTATCTCTATAAAGAAATTTGCTCCCACCTTAAGAAGAATTAAGGGAAATTTAAAATTTCTCCAACATAAATGTAAAATACATGAAACCCACATTACTATATATTCTGCTCCACATATATATATATATTTTTGTTCATACGTGTGACAGGACGAAATACCCTTCAATCCTCACATCATGACTTGGGAGAGAGAAGTACAGGTTGATGCAAGAGAGTCACCATGGCTTCCAAGCTCCAGATATTAATTCAGATATATTTCGTCAGCATTTTGCTTATTTAACAATATATAAAGATCGCCATCGTGATCATCATATATTTATGTACTGATATTTCTATCTGAATATCCTTATATATTTATATTTTTATCATATATTCAACTTGTGTTGAATATATATATATATATATATATGTATATAAAAATTGGAAGCGGCCGCCAAGCTTCTGCTCGATCAGCACGCCGCCGCGTCGGAAACCGCCGCCGAGTCGTCCGTTTCCCGGCAGAGGGCGGCGTCCCGGTCGGAGACGTCGAGGAAGAAGAGCAGGAAGACCAGGACGACGCTGCAGGCGAGCATGGGGATGGGGCCGAAGATCCACAGGAAGAGGGGGAAGGAGAAGTAGAAGGCCCGCAGCCCCAGCGACCAGAAGTAGCTGCCCCTGTTCACCGTCGCCGCCACGTACTCGGCGGTGATCAGCCGCCGCGGCAGCGCCGGGGGGGCGGGCCCGCGCTTGGGGGCGCCGGCGCCGACGGGGACGTTGATGAGGATGCTGGCGTGGCTGTAGTAGCGGACGGACTGCACCTCGAAGAGGAAGGCGGCGAGGAAGCAGGCGAGGATGGCGAAGAACTTGACGGTGAGCCCCAGCTCGCTGACGTCCCCGACGACGAACTTCGCCCGCCCGTCCTGCCGCCCGCCCGGCCACCCGCCGCCGTTGGTCATCAGCACGGCGATCAGCGAGCTCAGCATGATGGCGGTGGAGGCCATCAGGGTGGAGGCCATGATGTTGTTCCGGAGGCTCTGGACCGCCAGCACCCCCGTCCTGCTCGGCTCCTGCAGGCGCCCGTACGTCAATGGCGGACGACAACACGGAGATGATCTGGGAAGAACAGATCAAAAGATCGGGTATATAGCTTCTCCCTTCTCCGGCGGGAGCAGAGCTAGCTCACCTCCATCATGCTCTGCACCCAGAAGCGGCGGTTGATGGAGTTGATGCCTATGACCGTGGTGTCGGGTTGCCGGCGGATGCGGCGGAGCAGCCAGACGTGGTAGGCGACGAGGCAGAGCAGCCCCAGAGGGACCAGCGCGTAGTCCAGCGACTGCTGCTTCAAGAAGCCGGCCATGGTGACGACGCGCGCGAAGGCCGTGAGAACAAGAGAGGAGCAGGAAGAAGAAGCACCTGCGCGTCGCTCTTCGGAGCTGCCATGGCCGCCGCCGACTATATAGCGAGAGAGAGGAGGAGGAGGAGGAGAACTGGATTCCACCGAGGCGGTCAAAAGGTCAGAGAAGACGAATCACGATTGTCATCGTACTGGTCAAAAACATTTTTTATATTAAATCCGGAATATTAATATTATTATCATCATCAAACGTCACTTTTCTACAATTGTCTTAAAAATATATTGTAAACGCAATTTGCATTAAATTAGGACCTCAAATTTTTTTTTGATAATCATCCGTTTTTGCAAAAAAAAAATCATAAATATTTCATTAGACACATGAAGAATTAAAATTTATCGTTGCTGAATATACATTACTTTTGACTCTCGTATGTCCAACATTGTGATCATATTTTAAAAAACCACCGAGTTATTTATTAATTTTTTCACAAATATTTTAATAACTGACAATGATACATTGATTAAGTTGTCTTTGATTTACAGCATTGTGATAACACTAAAAAATTAATTATCTACTCTTCGTACGAAAGGGGCATTACTTAATTATAAACAACCACACATATTTCATGTCAATATTTTTAACTTAATAATTATAGTGCGTCTCAAGGAGAGGTTACAATCACATATGAGCAATTGTTTACTGTCCCTTGCAAAATCCAAAAAAAAAGACACTCACAAATATAGATTCACACGAGTGTATTTACGAGAGAGTCATGACAATCACTCGTAGACAACTATGACCTCTTTCTTACACTCTCACTTCGGGTGAACCGCAGACTAATAACAAATGGTATCCGATGGATCAAACAAATGTCTTTCCTGCCAGGAAGGTGGAGATCCACACCAACCCCAACAACTCATAACTTTCCCCAAGGTGGGCTTTGATTTGACTTGTTGGAATGTTTAAAATTTTAATTTCATTTCTAAGTTCTCATAGTTATATTTAACTTATGTAAAATAAGATATGGAATTAAAATTCGTTACAACTAGTAGCAGATGTTTTATGTCAATATATGTAGTTACTTATTTGAAGCAGAGATGGCAACCTGATTAGAGGAGGAGGGTTATTTGAAGCAGTTATATGCACTCCGTGGTTATCTTTTAGGGCTGTTTGGTTGCAAGATCATTTTGTGTACACTTTTACGGTAAACAATTGTATTAAAATAAAAAATGAACAAACTCATGACATAAAATTATCATGTTTGGAGGGATGTGATAACAAAAAAAGGTAACTACCATCCATGATCAAATAAAGTGGGGGACCACAAGAAAAATGAAAGAGGTGAGATCCTATTTTTTGTTTAAGAAGAAAATCACTTTCGAAACATAAAATTATCGTGGTTGTCAAACACATTTTTTAACATATTTTCTTACAATTTTTAAAAATTAAAATTAAAATGTCAATTATCATGCAACCAAACACCCCATTAGAAAGAAAGAAAGAAAAAAGCCAAACCTTCCCATTAAATAATTCATTTTTATCTAAAAAATTTAAGTAGTCACTACCAAACACTTTAGATATGTTTATCATACTCTTCATTTTATTTCAAGACAAAGAATCGTATCCAAATTAACACCTTTTGATGTCTGAATAAAAAATAAGAAACGAAAACATACGACCTAATTTTACTGGTTTTACCAAGATATAAGCGAAATGTTTAAAAGTTAATTAAGATATATGTAGTTCTGTTAAGACCAAACAAACAGCGCTTAAATAATATTCGGGACGTGTGTAAAATTCATAAAAGCAAGTAATACTTGCTTTCAAAATATAAAAAAAAACAAAATGTTGGTTCTCCTTTGGGATTGAAAACTTTTCCTCTTTCAAGATTTAACAGTGTCTTAATGATCTTTATTAATTTATGATTTGTTTAATGTATCAAAAATTTGGAAAATGATATAATTCAGCATGCAGGTCAAATTTATCTCTATAGTTATTGTCTTGCTGTAATAAAATAAAATTTCAAGCTTCCTTTTTAATATTATTTGCCATTCAAAAATTAACGCCCTCCTAGCTTTGCATTTTATACCCCCTGATGGGGTCTGAGAATTATTCAATCAAAGGCCGGCCGATCCGCATGTCAGAATATAAATATATATATATATTGAGATTAATAATATTAAACAAAACAATCAACCTTCAGAGTGGCAATATTAAATATTGATAAAATTAAATTGGACAACCATCAGAAGAAAAAAAAAAGCAACTCACAGAAAACAACCTAATTTTTTTTCAATCAGACGAAACAATCAACGTTCAGAGTGGCAATATTAAATATTGATAAAATTAAATTGGACAACCGTCGGAAGAAAAAAAAAACCACACAGAACAACAACCTTTTTTTTTTCAACAGGCTTTCTGAAGAAATTAACAAATGCATGCATATCTAACATTAGGGTTTCCTTTTATTCCACAAAGATCAGAAGACACATCACATAATTCACAAAGTTCGTCTATCCATATTCAACTTCTGTTGAATGGCCAACGGCGCTGCTCTCATATAGATATCCTCGCGTTCGATCGGCGGTGCACCTCAGCACTCGGCGTCCGGCGGCGGCGGCGGCGCCGCCTCTGGGTCATCTACGACGTCGCGTCTGGATGAGCCAGCGCCGGCCGGCCTTAACCCGGGTGCAGAGACGTCGAGGAAGAAGAGCAGGAAGACCAGCACGACGCTGCCGGCGAGCATGGGGATGGGGCCGAAGATCCACAGGAAGAGGGGGAAGGAGAAGTAGAAGGCCCGCAGCCCCAGCGACCAGAAGAGGCTGCCCCTGTTCACCGTCGCCGCCACGTACTCGGCGGTGATCAGCTGCGGCGTTCTCCGCTTGCCCTCGGCGGCGGCGGCGACGGGGACGTTGATGAGGATGCTGGCATGGCTGTAGTAGCGGACCGAGTTAAGGAGAACCAGCAGAAGTTGATCGATCTACACTGGGAAGACAGATCAGAAGAAGCAGAAGACGCCCAATCTGAAAGTTGAAGGAGGAAGAAGCAGCAGCACCACGGTATGGCTGAAGCAGAGCGGGAAAAACTCAGGATCCTCCTCGGATGAGATCCCGTGCCCGTCTGTTCTGTTTTTATATATATCACTTGAAATTACAATTACATGATACATGACATTAAAATGAAATACAAATGAATGCCACGTAGGAGGTCCAGGTCATCCTGGATGCCACGTAATTGTGGGATCTCTAACACCCCCCCTCAAGTTGAACGGGGTTTCCACGTTTAACTTGCTCCTTATAAACTGAAACTGTTGCACAGATAACGGTTTGGTTAAGATGTCAGCTAATTGATCTTGGCTGGCAATGTGCTTGACACTAATGACCTTGTCTTGAACTAATTGCCTTATAAAGTGGAAGTCAACTTCCACATGTCTTGTACGGGCTTTAAAAACAGGGTTAACACTTAAGTAAATGGCTGAAATATTGTCACACCAAATGGTTGAAGGGGTGGCAATAGGAAACTGAAGTTCTTTAGCTAGTTGAGTAATCCAAAGGAGATCAGTGACAGCAAGCACCATTGAACGCATTTCTGCCTCAGTGCTTGACTTGGCCACAATCCGTTGTTTCCGAACTGTCCAAGTCACTAAATTCTGACCCAAAAAAATAGCAAATCCACTGGTAGACCTCCTGTCATCAGGGCATCTGCCCAATCGAGCATCACTGAAACACTGAAGATTAAAAGTAGAAGGCCGAAGGAGAAGACCAAGGGTATGTGTATCTTTCAAATATCGATGATTCTCTTTACTAGGCTCATGTGTGAATCGGTGGGAGCTGAGAGAAATTGACTTGCTTTGTTAACCGAATATGCCACATCGGGCACGGTGAGAGTAACATCTTGTAGAGACCCAACTAAACTCTTTTGTACCAAGTGGGATCGGTGAGAGGAACACCATCATCTTTGTGAAAGAGCTGATTTCGTAGCTATAGGTGTAGTGAATGGTTTTGAATCCGGAGATGAGATTTTTCCAAAATATCTAAGATGTATTTTCTTTGACAAAGATGAAGACCATCGCATGTCTTGTAACTTCTATTCCAAGAAAATAATGCAAGTCTCCCGGATCTCTTAACGAAAAAACGGAGATGACAAGCTTGGAAACTAAGTCATGCATGGCTTTAGTGCTATTGCTTTGGTGAGTATGATGTCATCAACATATACAAGAAGGTACATGGATATACCACCAGCAAAATATATAAATAAAGATGGGTCACAAATAGAAGCCTTGAAACCAAGCGATAAAAGATGAGAGTATAGTTTATGAAACCATGCACGTGGTGCTTGTTTCAGACCATAGAGAGACTGCAATGCATACATAATCTGGATGAGAAGTGTCAATGAACCCTGGTGGTTGAGTCATATAAATTTCCTCATTGAGATCTCCATGTAGAAATGCATTTGAGACATCTAACTGTTTTATATTCCAATTGAAATTTACTGCCATAGAAAGAACCATGCGAATGGTAGTTGGTTTTATGACCGGACTGAACGTCTCATGGTAATCGATGCCATATTCTTGGGTGAAACCTTTGGCTACCAACCGAGCTTTGTACCTAGCAACCGACCCATCTGAATTTTTCTTTATCTTGTATACCCATTTACAACCCACAAGGTTGACATTTGGCGGTCTTAGAACAAGTGTCCATGTGCCATTGCTCTGAAGAGCAGAAAATTCATGTGACATAGCTTCACGCCAAGTACTGGATTTATTGGCAATGCTGAAGCAAGTTGGTTCAATTTCCTCTTTGACAACTAACATAGCATATTTCTTTATGACTGTTTGATGGTTTAGACTCAGGAATAGCCAGAATTTCTTTGAGAGAACGAAATTTTTGATGAGGAATGCTGTCTGAAAAATCTGAATTAATGGTGAGAGGCAACGGTGATCCAGAAGTTGCAAGAGGAGCAGAATTTATGTCTTGTGAAATCTGTTGTGTACCCGCTGAAGAGGGACTGTGTGTTCCAGATAAAACAGAATGAGGGGAATCATTATTGGGACAAAAACCTGCAGTAACTATATCATTACAAGGTGCAGTCTTAGTATGGCTGTGAGTAGTAGAAGGCACTCTGGGAGCAGGAAGATGAACACAATCATCCGTAGGTGAATGCTTGATTCATTAACCAAGACCTCATATGGAAATGAAGATTCATCAAAGACAACATTAATGGCAACAAAAATTCTCCCAGATTTAGGTGAAAGACACCGATATCCTTTATGTTTATTACTGTATCCTATAAAAACACAGCATTCAGACCTGAGAGTATATTTGTGTGAATGATATGGCCGCAAATAAGGATAACATGCACATCCGAAGACCTTAAGAAATGAATAATTGGCGTTTATCGCAAACAATCTCTCAAACGGAGATATGTTGTGAAGAACGGGGAGTAGGCGATCGATTAATTAGGTATGTTGCACAAGCTACAGCTTCATCCCAAAAATTAAGAGGCAAATGAGCATTACTCGATAAAGCAAGAGAGGTCTCAACCAGGTGCCTGTGCTTTCTCTCGGATATACCATTCTGATGATGTGTATACGGACAGGAAACACGATGAATTATGCCAGACTCAGCAAAGACTTTGGATAGAGACTGAAACTCTCCTCCCCAGTCGCTTTGGAAAAATTTAATCTTAGTAGAAAATATATTCTCAACTTGTTGCTTAAATTGAATGAACACATGTAGAACATCACTCTTCAATGTGATAGGAAACAACCAACAATAGCGGCTATAATGATCTATGAAGGAAACATAGTATTTATGTCCAGCATGACTAACAACGAGGGGATGGTCCCCAAAACATGCGAAGATATTAATTCTAAAGGAAATTTAGACACAAAAATCTGAAGTAGGAAAATTCGCCTATGGCTCTTAGCAAGAGCACGGTGGGAACAAAATAACCTCTCGGTAGTATGAAATGATTCACCAATAGAGTTAAGTACTCTATGTACAGTTTTGAATGCGGGATGACCAAGTCTTCTATGCCATATGTTCTGAACTTCAGCAGTAAGAACTGTTGGTGATGAAGTGTCTGTAGACTCCAAGCTGTACAGCCCCTTAGAATTGAGCCCTCGAGCCAATACCGTCTTGCTCTGAAGATCCTTAACAAGGCAATGATGAGGAAAAATTCAAATGACACGTTATTATCCTTTGTGAACTGGGAAACAGATAATAAATTCTTAGCTAAGGAAGGAACATGCAATGTGTTGTAAAGTTTGAACTGCTTGAAACCTGAGGTACCGATATGATTAATCGGAATGCCTTCACCATTGCCAATCATGACTTGTTCCTGACCACCATAGTTTGCTGGATTACGTAATAGAGCTAGATTGGGAGTCATGTGTTGATTAGCACCCGGTATCCGGATACCACACGAAATTGACTTTGGTGGTATTAGGTTGAGTAGTGGCTATGTTAGCGAGAATATGGAATATAACCGGAGTCTAGAATTGAATTGATTGTTGACTTTAACGGAGCGAGCCGAAAACTATGATCAAACCTCTTCCGGCACGTAAGGATTGTGTGACCTCTTTTGTCACATGGCGGCATACGGAATAGAATGTTGCATTGAGGCGATTCGCCCGAAGGTATTGGTGTGCGAGAATTAACTTGCCGTAAGGATTCTTTGTACTTGACCTCGTTCGGAAGAATTGTAGTTGAAGTTTCTATCACCTCTTCCTCTAGGTCCATATCGACCTGCCTACGCCTCTTACATAGTTGGAATTATTCTGTTGATCAGTATTCAGATTGACACGAGATAAGTTGGCAGTAACATCAGTAATATTTTGTTGACGTTGAAGAAGAAAAATCTCATGGCTTAAGAGCATCCCTTGAATTTCATCCAAACTGAGAATAGAGGCATCAGGACGTGTGGTAACAGCAGTGATAAAGGAGTCGAACTCAGGTCCTAATCCATTGAGAATACATAATAATAAATCAACCGTTTGAAATAGGATCTCCGGCTATGGCTAAAGTGTTAGCAACATGTTTCATTTTCTGCAGAAATTCAGACACCTTCATACTGCCTTTCTTCATATTCTGTAACTGAAGACGTAAATGCAGGACACGAGTCTTAGAGGAAGAACCGTATATATCGGTAATCGCCTTCCAGGCACCAGCAGAATGTTCGTAACCAACCACAAGAGGTAATATAGAATCACTGACAGAAGATATGATAACAGACATGACCAATCCATCGTATTGTCTCCATAGTTTAGCATCTGGATTAATAACTCCTTTCGTAGAATACGTAGAATACGGAACGTATTCGGAGGGACGAGGATTGATCCATCGACAAGCCCCATGAGAGATCATACATTCTTAAGAATGGGAGGAATTGTCCTCTCCATATCATGTAATTATCGACATTCAATTTAACAGGAAACCGATGGGATATACTAGGAAGAGAAGCAAAAGCGAGAACCGGACGCGAATGGAAGCTTTGAAGTCCCAATGGACAAATCGGGTGCGGAATTCACCTCCGACTCATCGATTCGGAAGCCATCGAGCAAGAGTCGAGAGAGAAAAAAAATGACCTAACTCGCTCCGATACCAAGTTAAGGAGAACCGAGCGAGAAGTTGATCGATCTGCAACGGGAAGACGGATCGGAAGAAGCGAGAAGACGCCCAATACGAAAGTTGAAGGAGGAAGAAACGGCGACACCACGGTATGGCTGAAGCAGAGCGGGAAAAACTCAGGATCCTCCTCGAATGAGATCCCGTGCCCGTCTGTTCTGTTTTTATATATATCACTTGAAATTACAATTACATGATACATGACATTGAAATGAAATACAAATGAATGCCACGTAGGAGGTCCAGGTCATCCTGGATGCCACGTAATTGTGGGATCTCTAACAGACCGACTGCACCTCGAAGAGGAAGGCCAGCAGGAAGCAGGCGAGAATGGCAAAGAACTTGACGGTGAGCCCCAGCTCGCTCTTGTATCCGACGACCGTCTTCGCCCGCCCTTCCGCCAGCCGGCTCGGCCATCCCCCGCCGTTGGTCATCAGCACCGCTACCACGGAGCAGAGGATGATGGCCGTGGAGGCCATTAACATCGCCGCCATGATGTTGTTCCGCAGGCTCTGTACTGCCAGCACTCCCGTCTTCAGCGGCACCTGCGTCACAGTAGCGCACCGGCGGTTGACAAATATATGGAACCGATCGGAGCGGCGGAGAGATCAACGGCACAATGGAAGCTGCCGGAGAGAGCTTAATTACCTACCTCCATCATGCTCTCCACCCAGAAGCGGCGGTTCACGGCGTTGATGCCAGTTCAAACTCTTGATTCATTGAGTTTGATAAGAAGCAGAAGACCTGATTGAACGCCGACGAAGAGCAGAGAACGAGGGTTCAAGAAGAAGAACAGAGGAAAACAGAATTGGGATGTGAGCACTCAATCGAGTCACTCGGTGAGTTTTCTCCTATTTATATATAACAGTTACAATGTGAAAAATACAGAAAATACAACCGATACAGTTACAATATTGACAGTCTGGACTGACAACTCAGCCAGGGTCATGCTGTGTTAGACGTCGGAGCGTCGAAAACGCTCCCGCAGCGGAACAAACGTGCAACCCAGCAAGTAACTCGTGTAGCAAAGATTAAATACGAATCGAGAATAAGGCAGACAAGCAAACCACTCAGACAACAGATTTACGTGGTTCGGAGAGACGATACGTCTTCCTACGTCCACGGGGAAAGCAGAGAGAATCCACTAGTTGTAGAAAAAATACAAAGTGGGAAGATACTCTTACACCGACACGGAGTGATCTTTCCCAAGACGGAGCAATCCCGAATCCCCTAAACTCCTTCCTGACGATACGCCTTTAAATAGCTCCGTAGGGGCATCGAATAGGCGTTTCCACGAACACCACGATCTCCACGATAGAAGAGAACGTGGAAGACAAGAAGAATCGAACACGACGTCGAGATCTCCGAGCAGACTCCTCTCTCTTCTCTTTTTCTCTCTCACGGCGGCTACCCACGTTCGCGAGAACGTGTTGGCTGCTGTTGCCGTAAGCAACTTAAACACCCCATCACGTATTAACGTGATAAACAAAGAGGAGTTAATAAAAATAGAAAAAGACCAAAAAGCCCTTAATATTTGACCAAGTCAATATATAACATTCTCCACCTATTTGACATGGTCAAACAAAAGACTAAACAACTCTCTCTAAAACTACCCCCTCTCCCTGGGGCCTTCAAAACTCAGCAAGCTCGAACATTAGCCAAGTCCAGACAATGCTGGAACTTGACCGTTGGAAGTGGCTTGGTCATCATTTCTGGCGGGTTCTCCCCAGTTGGAATCTTCAAAAATTGGATATCTCCACTTGCAACTAATTCTCTGAGCTTATGATATCTGACATCAATGTGCTTGGTTCTTGCATGGTACACTGGGTCCTTTGCAAGACAAATAGCACTCTGGCTATCACAATTCAGACTAATATTCCTCTGAGAAACACCAAGCTCCTTAACCAAACCTTTCAGCCAAACTGCCTCTTTAGCAGCCTCCACCGCAGCAATATACTCAGCCTCAGTTGTTGACAAAGCAACTATGTCCTGCAACATAGCCTTCCAACTGATAGGACCTCCACCTAGAGTAAAGATATACCCCGTGGTAGATCTCCTCCTGTCAAGGTCACCTGCATAATCTGAGTCAACAAAGCCAACTAAAACATCGATCTTGTCAATGCTCCTACCGAAATAATAAACCAAAATCGATGTACCCTTCGAGTAACACGAAGATCCATTTAAGCTGCATTCAATGCTCTTTCCTGGATTCTGACATATACCTACTAACCACACTAACGCACGAGCCAAATGCGCCTAGTGCAAACCATAGCATACATCGGACAACCAACGCTGCATTAGCATATGGAATTTTGAGCATTTCGACATTACGTATCGACTTAGGACATTGCCTGCAATGACAATCTAAAATCTTGCCGAGCTAAAGGTGTGCTAACCGACTTTGAATTATTCAAATTAAATTTAGCCAACACCTTTTAATATAACCCTTACGGGTTAACCAAAGCTTACCAACTTCGCGATCTCTATGGATCTCCATGCCTAGGATTTTTCGAGCACCACCCGGGTCTTTCATCTCAAACTGCGAATTGAGTTCCCGTTTTCAACTTGGCAATTTCTAACATATGCTTACAAGCAATAAGCATATCATCAACATAAAGCATCGGCGGGATAATAGAACCATCACTAAGGAAACGGAAGTAAACACAAGTATCGTCATACCTGCTCCGACTTTAACCATGTGCCAACATAAACGTGTCAAACCTTTTATACCACTGACATGGAGCTTTCTTCAAATCATACAGAGACCTGTTCAATTTGCAAACCAATTTGTCATTATTTTTACGAGCAAAGCCATCTGGTTGCAACATGTAGATCTCCTCATCAAGACCGCCATGTAGAAATCTTGTCTTTACATCAAGCACTCCAACTCTAAATCAAACATGGCTACCATAGCTAGCATGACACGAATAGAGCAATTCTTAACCACTGGAGAAAAAATCTCAGTAAAATCAACACCTTTCTTCTGAGCATACCCCTTAGCTACAAGCCTTGCCTTGTACTTTGCCGATTACTGTGTTTGATGAAGCCTCCTTTTTTCCTGTACACCCATTTTGCAGCCAATAGCTTTCTTACCCTTGGGAAGTTTGACTAAATCCCAAGTCTGATTTTTCTGAAGAGAATTCATCTCTTCCTTCATAGCATTCAGCCACATCTCATTGTCCTTGCTTTCTACTGCTTCTTGAAAGCTAGAAGGATCAGAAGACAAAACAGGAAATGCGTAAGCAACAGTATCCTGTAACCTTAATGGTAATTTAACTTCCCTTCTGGCTCTTCCTTTTGCAATAGAATAAGGCTCATCATCTGGTTGTACATTTTCTTCATTCTGATGTGAAGATTCCCTAGATACGAGCTGAATCGGTAGAAGAATATCACTTTCGAAACTCCTGGACCGAACTACGGGCTTCTTCCTTTGGTTGCTGAAAATTTTTCAGCAATGATGCTTCATGAAATACAACATCCTGTTGAGCTCAATCTTCTTTGTTTACGGGTTCCGAGAACTTGAACCCTTTCACACCGGACACAGCAACCCCGAAGATACACTTCTTGGACTTGACATCAAGCTTTGTCCTTTCATCATCCTGCAACAACACAAAAGCAGGACATCCAAATATATGCAAATCTGAATAATTAGCTGGCTTACCAGACCAAATGTCAAACGGTGTCTTCAAATCAAGAGAAGTAGAAGGTGATCTGTTAACAATATAGCAAGCCATGTTGCCTCGACTAGCCCTTAGGAAGATTAGCAAACAATCTCATACAACGAGCTCTTTCTAGCGATGTCTGTTCATCCTTTCGGCTACTCCATTTCTTGTGCCTTGGAATAGTGAAATGCCGAGTAATACCTTCTACAAAAGTCTTCAAACTCTCTTGATGTGTACTCACCACCATTGTCGGTCCGTGGGACTTTCACCACACTTTTTGTATCTTTTTCAACTCTGGCTTTCCGGCTTTTGAATGTCTCAAACACCTCGACTTATGCTTCAAGAAGTAGACCCAAACTTTCTGGAGAAATCATCGATAAAAGTGACAAAATATCGAGCTCCACCTAAAGAAGTAACCGGTGATGCACCCCAAACGTCGAGTGAATATACTCAAGAATATTTTTACTTCTATGACTAGAAGTAACAAATCTAACCTTGCTGTTGCCAAGAACACAAGATTCACAAAAGTCAAGTTTGCAAGATTTAATACCCTTGAGTAGTTTCTGTTGTGCGATTCAAGCAATCCTCTCTCATTAATATGGCCAAGCCTAGCATGCCATAACAAAGTAGTATCATCATCAGAAGAGGAGGAAACTGCAGCATCACCTGTAACGGTCTTACCAAGCAATTTATACAAAGAACCTGTCTTTTCTCCTTTCATAATAACTAAAGTACCACGTGTCACTTTTAACATGCTATTAGTACCACTAAAGGTGCAACCAGAATCATCAAGTGCACCAAGGGAGATAAGACTTTTTCTCAACTCTGGGACATGCCTGACCTCTGCCAAAGTTCTAACAACCCCATCAAACATCTTGATTTTAATGTTTCCTATCCCAACAGTTCTGCACTCAGTATTATTTCCCATCATAACTCTACCCCCATCATAGGATTTATATGAATCAAACCAGTCTCTATATGGGCACATATGATAGGAACATCCAGAATCAAGAATCCATGTATCGGAAGAATCCATACCTGAGGAGATGGTGAGAACATCTCCTTCCTTTTACGAATCGAAGCCACACCCGGCCTCGGCGGCTCCTTTCCCTTTCGCTTGGATTTTTCCTTCAACGGGGCAATCGACCTTCCAATGTCCCTCTTCTTTCTTTGTAACGGCTTTCGTTGTCCTTGATCTTTGACTTTGACCTGGACCAATTTTTCTTGTTGCGATTTCCAGCTGAATGATTTCTTTCTTTTGATCTGCCTCTGGCAATAAGACCTTCAGAATGTTGTCCGCTTGAATTGCCACTAATCATGTCTTTGTCCATCAATTCCTTCGAGAACAAATGAGATTTCACATCCTCGACGGATATAGAATCTCTCTGCATAACATAGATTCTCGAAAAGTCTTGTTCGATGGTGGTAGGGAACAAAGCAGGAGCAGAGCTTGGTCTTCCTCTTCTACCTTCACATCCCTACTTTCCAAATCTATCAAAATAGAATTAAATTCATCAAGATGTGATTTAATAGAGGTACCTTGCCATCCCGAGCATGAAAAGGCGCCGGCTTCAAATAAAGTTCTTGGTCAGAGATTTCGTCATATATAACGACTCCAATTTTAGCCACAGTGAAGCCGTTGTTTTCTCGTGAATGACCTCTCGGAGAACCTCGTTTGACAAACTTAACTGAATTGAAGCTAAAGCCTTATCATCTAAGTCTTGTTTCTCATCGTCAGACATAGTGACCGGCATCCTTTCCTTCCCGAGCAAAGCCTTCTGTAATCCCTGATGGGTTAGAAGCGCTTTCATTTTGATCTGCCATAGACTGAAGTTGATACTCCGATCGAACTTCTCAATATCAAATTTTGCCGACATCTTTGCAACACCTAAACACTTGCTGAATCACACAAATAACCAAACACGGCTCTGATACCAGATGTTAGACGTCGGAGCGTCGAAAACGCTCCCGCAGCGGAACAAACGTGCAACCCAGCAAGTAACTCGTGTAGCAAAGATTAAATACGAATCGAGAATAAGGCAGACAAGCAAACCACTCAGACAACAAATTTACGTGGTTCGGAGAGACGATACGTCTTCCTACGTCCACGGGGAGAGCAGAGAGAATCCACTAGTTGTAGAAAAAATACAAAGTGGGAAGATACTCTTACACCGACACGGAGTGATCTTTCCCAAGACGGAGCAATCCCGAATCCCCTAAACTCCTTCCTGACGATACGCCTTTAAATAGCTCCGTAGAGCATCGAATAGGCGTTTCCACGAACACCACGATCTCCACGATAGAAGAGAACGTGGAAGACAAGAAGAATCGAACACGACGTCGAGATCTCCGAGCAGACTCCTCTCTCTTCTCTTTTTCTCTCTCACGGTGGCTACCCACGTTCGCGAGAACGTGTTGGCTGCTGTTGCCGTAAGCAACTTAAACACCCCATCACGTATTAACGTGATAAACAAAGAGGAGTTAATAAAAATAGAAAAAGACCAAAAAGCCCTTAATATTTGACCAAGTCAATATATAACAATGCTGATGCGTAATATCTCCAATACCCCCTCTCAAGCTGGTCAGGGGACTGACATTCAGCTTGTCCCTCAAAAATAGGAACTGTAATCTATCCAATGGTTTGGTAAAAATATCTGAAATTTGATCTTTGCTAGCAACATGCTTAACTGTGATCTTTTTCTCCATTACCAATTGTCGGATGAAATAAAAATCAATTTCCACATGTTTAGTACGTGACTTGAAAACTGGATTTGCTGTCAAATATATTGCAGATATATTGTCACACCAGACAATACGCAAAATCCTAATTGTAAGCTGTAATTCCTTTACAAGTTGCATTGTCCATATTAATTCAGTAATAGCACTTGCCATTGCTCTCATTTCTGCTTCAGTACTAGACCTGGCTACTGTAGTTTGCTTTTTAGCTGCCCAATTAATCAAGTTAGATCCCATAAAAATGCTAAAACCAGTGGTACTTCTCCTGTCATCTGGGCAACCTGCCCAATCTGAGCCCGAAAATACATGTAAATCAAAAACTGAAGGCCTAATCCAAAGTCCATGATGCATTGTGGACTTAAGATACCTGATAATTCTTTTGAGTACTGACATATGAGTAGAAGTTGGCAAAGACAAGAATTGATGGACTTTATTAACAACAAATGAAACATCCGGTCGAGTAAGAGTGATGTATTATAAAGAACCCACTAAACTTCTATACAAAAGAGGATCCGGCAAGACTTCACCATCATGCTGAGATAAAGAACTCTTTGCTGCAATTGGCGTATTAAATGGTTTTGCATCCATAAGCTGTGACTTTTCTAAGATATCAAGAATATACCTTTGTTGACTAAGATGCAAGCCATGTTCAGTTCTTTTGACTTCAACACCCAGAAAGAAACTCAAATTTCCCAAATCTTTTAATGAAAACACAGTTGATAAATTTTGAATTAACTGTTGAATGGCTGAAGAATCACTCCCAGTTATAATAATATCATCAACATAGATCAATATGTATATGATGACCTTCTTCTCATTAAACAAAAACAAGGATGAATCACATAACGATGTCTTAAAACCAATGGATAAAAGATGATTGTACAGCCGAAAGAACCAAGCTCTTGGAGCTTGTTTCAATCCATAGAGAGCTTTATGAAGCTTGCATACATGAGTAGAAAACTCTTTGTCAATAAACCCTGGTGGCTGAATCATGTAAATCTCTTCACTTAAATCTTCATGCAAAAAAGCATTATTGACATCTAGTTGTTTGATATCCCAATTGAAGGTCACAGCAACAGACAGAACTAGCCTTATAGTAGCCGGTTTAACAACCGGACTAAAGGTTTCATTGTAATCCAACCCATATTCTTGATTGTATCCTTTTGCCACTAAACGAGCCTTATAGCGAGCAATACTACCATCCGATTTCCTCTTTAGTTTGTAAATCCATTTACAACCAATTATATTTGCATTGGTAGGAGGAGAAACTAAGGACCAAGTCCCATTCTTTTGAAGTGCAGTATATTCTTCTGACACAACAACACGCCAATCTTCAACTTGATTAGCTTGCCGAAGAGTAGTAGGTTCTGAAACACAATGTTTCTCAACATTCAAAGCATATCTGGTACTTCTGTTAGCTGAAACTTCAGATTGTTGAAGAATCTCTTTCATTGACCTATATTTCTTTGGTCGACTATTATCTGAGAAATCATTAATTTCAGGACTGTCTAAAGAAGGATCCACTAAGGTAACCAGTCTATTTTGACTAGTAGTTAAATCCATATTGCTACTTTCAGTTAGCTGTACATCACCGGTGGCACTAATATCCGGAACAGGCAAAGGACTGGACAAATTGTTTTGTGAACTGATATTATCTAACTGAGTGTCATTGTTACTACCCAAAACAGGCTTAGAAGACAAAACAGGAACATGCAATGGAATATTATACGTAGCAGGCTCACTAATATCTGAAGTAGTGAGAATTTTATAAGGAAAAGATTGTTCATTGAAAATAACATTCCTTGCAATGAATATTCTTCTATCCCTTGGCAGATAACATTTGTAGCCCTTGTGATCTTTACTATAACCAAGAAACACACAACATTCAGACTGAAACATAAATTTGTGTTGATTATATGGTCTTAAATGTGGATAACATGCACAGCCGAAAGTCCTCAAAAATGCATAATCAGGAGCCTTGTTGAAAAGCTTCTCAAAAGGAGATAACCCATTCAAAACTGGTGTGGGCAACCTGTTTATAAGATAAACAACACATAATGTAGCATGATCCCAAAAATTATATGGCAACCCAGCATGACTTAATAATGCCAAGCAAGTCTCCACAATGTGTTGGTGCTTCCTTTCTGAAATCCCATTCTGATTATGTGTGTAAGGACAAGCTATTCTATGAATGATACCATATTTAGAAAACAAACCACTCAGTTTTCTAAATTCTCCTCCCCAATCACTTTGAAAGAACTTAATCTTTCTAGAGAACAAATTTTCCACCTGCTCTTTGAAATGTAAAAACACAGACATAATGTCTCCTTTGGATACAATCGGATATAACCAGCAAAATCTACTAAAGTGATCTATGAATGTCACATAGTATCTACATCCGCTTTCACTAAGATAAGGGGACGGACCCCACACATCGGAAGCAACAAGTTCAAGAGGAGAATTTGAAACAAAACTAGATGAAGGAAAAAATTGCTTATGACTCTTTGCCACAGCACAGTGTGAACAAAAGAAGTCTTTATTTGAACTAAAAGAAGAACCAATAGAGCTCAAAACACTGATGACAGTTCTAAGAGCAGGATGCCCCAACCGATTATGCCATTGATGAACAACTTCAGTTGAAAAAGCTTTTGGAGTAATTCCTTCTTCAGGCCCAATGCAATAGAGTCCATTAACATTGCGACCTTTGATTAAAACTTTCCGTGTGTTGAGATCCTTGACAAAACAATCATTAGGAAAGAACTCAAAAAATGCATTGTTATCCCTTGCAAATCTAGAGACAGATGGTAAGTTTTTAGCGAGAAATGGAACATGTAGTGTGTTACCAAGCTTGAAATTCTGTAAACTGGATTCTCCAATATGAACAATATGCATACCTTCACCATTACCTATCTGCACATTCTCCTGTCCATTATATTGAGTTGGATTTCTAAGTAATCCTAATTCCGGTGTCATATGACTGTTAGCACCGAAATCTGGATACCAATTTAAATCATATTTGCCTGTAGAACCAGTAGCTGCAACATTTGCTGAAAATGGCTGAAAAGAGGAATTACTAGATTCACCAGCTTCATAGTTACTGTAATTTCTGAAGCTAACATCAAACCGTTTCCAGCATTTAAGTGCCATATGACCTCTTCTATCACAAAGTTGACAAAATATGGGTTGATTACTATTATTAGGATTTCTGTCAGAACTTTGAAAATTATTAAACTGATTGACCTGATTCCTGTCAGAATTTTGAAAACCTCCTCGATTGTTTCTGTTTCCATACCTTCCTCTATTTCCACAACCTCTATTTGAATTCCCTTTATAATTATTGTTCTGTTGCTTTGAAGAATTGAAGTTTGTTTTTGCCAAATTTGTAGAAATTTCAGTAACTGCTTGTTGATGCTGCTGTAAAAACACCTCATGATTAATCAGCATTCCTTGTATATCATCAACCGACAGCAAAGTACCATCAATTCTGGTAGTCACAGCAGTCACAAAAGATTCAAATTCTGGACCTAATCCGCTCAAAATATGAAGAACAAGATCAGTCGAAGAAACTGGTTCACCGGCCATAGCTAAGGCACTTGCAATCACCTTCACTTTTTGAAGATATTCATTTACTTTTAATGAACCCTTCTTTATCTGTTGGAGTTGTAATTTTAGTTGTAGAATTCTAGCTTTTGACGTAGAAACAAAAGTAGAAGAAAGAGCATTCCAAATGCTAGCTGAAGATGTATGTCCAAGAATAATTGGTAGCACACTTTCAGAAACCGATGAAATCAAAATTGTCATGACAATACTGTCAAACTGTTTCCAAATCTCATAATCTGGATTCAACACCTCACTGCCAGAATTATACGAATCAGCAATAAATTGATCTGGACATGGAATTGATCCATCTACAATCCCTATTAACTTGTAAGCATTCAAAAATGGCACAAACTGTGCTCTCCAAATCATATAATTGTCTCCTTTCAATTTGACTCCAACACAATTCGAAATATTTGGAACTGAAGCAAGAAGAGTAGAAGACGCAAATGGTAACCTGGAATGAGAAGTAGCCTCTGCAACAGTATTTGAAGAATCGTCCATCTTCGTGAAGCTCTGATACCAAGTTCAAACTCTTGATTCACTGAGTTTGATAAGAAGCAGAAGACCTGATTGAACGCCGACGAAGAGCAGAGAACGAGGGTTTAAGAAGAAGAACAGAGGAAAACAGAATTGGGATGTGAGCACTCAATCGAGTCACTCGGTGAGTTTTCTCCTATTTATATATAACAGTTACAATGTGAAAAATACAGAAAATACAACCGATACAGTTACAATATTGACAGCCTGGACTGACAACTCAGCCAGGGTTATGCTGATGCGTAATATCTCCAATAATGCCCATGACGGTGGCGGCCGGCCGCCTCCGCACGCGGCGCACCAGCCAGACGTGGTAACCCGCGAGGACGAGCAGGCCCAGCAGGACGAGCACGAAGTCCAGTGATTTGATCTCCATGGTGCTGCTGCGATCAAATCGACGCCGGCGAAGAAGAAGAAGAAGAAGAAGAAGAAGACGATCTGACGAGCGGAGGAAGAGATGAAGGATGAAGGTGGGAAAAGGGTATGTCAACCAGAGAGCTATTTATAGAGGCTGGTCGGGCCCACCTGTTACACGTGGATGCGTGACACGTGGCGGTTCCGAGATGGTCAAAGTCAATGAAGCCAGTAGGATCCTGATGACGACCTGCATGACGTTCGTCGTCCCCTCGGAGGCTTCAGATTTTTCGAGAATCAACTTTTAATATGCACGTGCTTCCCCCCCTTCTTACCCCCGAGGGATTATCTGGCTGCAGAAGATCTGTATTTAAATTAATATAATATCATTTTTTGATATTTTTTATAGATACAACACTATCAGTTTTATCAAAAATAATATTTGTTTTCGAACGGACTATTCAACTATTGGGTTTTTTTTAAACTAGCATTTTTTTATTTTTAAGAATGACCTCCTATCTTTTAATTTTGCAAAAGTAGTACTCTCTTGTCGGTCCAACTTTGAGTTGAGTCAGATATTTTAAATCTAATTTTAATATTTTTATTTAAGATAATATTTTTAATTTAAAAATTAAATTAAAATGATAAGATAATAAAATCGTTATAATAGATATTAACTTTTAAAATAAAAAATAAAGTCATAATATTTTACTCCGACTTTTATATTAAAATTGGGTTTAAAACTTCCCACTTTATATTTTTACTTTAAAATCAGACTCAAAAAGTTTCGTTTTAGATTATGATTACTTAAAAATTTCAACTATTAAAAAAATGACATACAAAAATTAGTGTCTAATACAAGTTAGATATCAAAAATGCGATTATTTTGTTAAAACTGTACTTTAACATTTTGATGTAAAGTTGGACTTTTTTACCACAATTTTGGTCAAATGGTGATAGTTTTAAAAAATTAAAATTAGGATGCTAGTCTTAAAATAACAAAAACGGTTCTACTTAAAAAAGCCCTCAAATAATGAGTGTGCGAGCAAAATACGATTGGATCTATTTTTCTATAAATCTCAGTTTTGCTTCTTCCTTCGTCATATATATATGTATATATATATATGAAAGATCGGTCTGGTTGCTCAATCTGGAGGATAATTATATAATTCAGCTATATTTCTAGGATGCTGCAGTGTCTGGATTTTTTTTCTCCTGTGCGTTTACAGTTCTCTGATGAGAGCACTCTTATTTATTAGAGGAGTTGAAAATTGTTCTGGTCGGTTTAAAAAGTCAGCTTTTTAGTTTCTTGAATAAATTGAACTGACATATAATATACAACTTAATTAGTTTGATTTTGCCCCCCCCCTTTAATTTGACTCAAGTCAAATGGATAAATCCGTTGATCTCATTTTATCATATACACTATACTACACTATACTGATTTAAAACTATATTATTATGAATTTATATAAAGTGACACTTGTGAAAGACGATTCTGATCTCCTAACATATATATATATATTAAGCTTAGTTTAATCTTATATTATTGTTTTATTATATAAATAAAACAAATTCAACCAATATATTCCGTTCAGTTCATTAATCGAAATATATCATATTATATTATTTTGTACTTCACCCAGCTGTGAGTTTCACATGGACATATGTAGAGCATGATGACATAGATCAAAAGGTGTAGACAATTGATAATAATAATTAATTTATGAGATGAAAATTTAGGTTGGGACTGGGTTGGGTTAGGTCAAGTTGAAATTTTATACAAGTCACAGGTCAAGTTGGGCTAAAACTAAGATGTGGGCAGGGCCCATCTGGTCAAGTTGGGCTAAGAATAATATCTTTATAAAAATGCATTTTGTTATGGTTGTCAAACATTCTTTTTAACAAGCTTTGTTATAAAACATATACTTTTCTTCCCTAAAAATGCATTTTATCATGTAACCAAACACTCCCATGCACTAGACAGTGCAGAAAAACATTTTATTTTAAATTGAGAGCATGTTACACTTCACTAGGGGTGCAAGACTATACTCTAACAAGTTTTGTTATAAAACACATACTTTTCCTCCCTAGAAATGCATTTTATCATGTAACCAAACACTCCCATGCACTAGACAGTGCAGAAAACATTTTATTTTAAATGGAGAGCATGTTACAATTCACTAGGGGTGCAAGACTATACTCTTCAAGCAAAGTGACAGCCTTAGTGGAGGGCATGAAGGACTAGAAGATGAAAGAAAATGACAAGTTCAGACCCTAGATGGTCTGCATACACAAGTCACAGATAAAATAAGATAATTTTCATGGTAATTAGAACCCCAAATTTCTTGATGATCCATATATATTAATATAGGGTGGGGTGATCTTCAAGAAAAAACCAAATCTTGAATTTTTATCCCTCCCGGAATGCCACACCGGCGGAGCAAACTTCGACCCAGCTCGATCGGGTTGACACCGCCGTCGGTTCACGGCGGCCAGCTTGGAGGGGGCGGCGGCGGGTAGAAGCCGGGACCGCGCGGCGATGGCGGCGGGCAACTGATCGGCGGACGCGCGGGCGGAGAAGGTGGTTCTTCTTCTGGGTAGTGGTGCCGGCGGCGGCGCTTTACGCGTCGCTTCTTATAGTGGTGGTGGTGGTGTGGGACGGCGGAGGCGGCAGCCCGGGACAGAGCGGAGGAGAACGCGGCGGCGGGAGCGCGCTCGGCGGAGGTGGGGGAAGGTGTGAGAGCGGGGGAGGAGGAGGAGGAGGGGATACCGGCGCCGGCGGGGGTGGGAGACGAGCCGGGGGCATAGACCTGACGGGGGAGGATGGCTTGGGGGCAGGAGGCGGGCGGCCGACCCTCAGCAGCCGCCTGGAGCTCGCAGACCCGCCGCCACAAGGACAGCAGCTGGCCAGGTGGCTGCCGCCGCCGGAGCAGGTGGTTGCAGAAGCCGCCGTGAGTCGAGCCAGGAAGAAGATGAGCGCCCAGGCTGCAGCACGCCAAGAGGGAGGGCCGGCAAGCCCATGGCCGGAGGAGCCTCCTCCTCCGGGCACCGCTCGCGCTCCGGTCTGCATCCGACGTCGTCGATCTGCACCACTTCTGCCCGGTTCCTTGTTGGAAGATAGAGAGAGAGAGAGAGATTGGAGAAGATGACAAGGTCAGGTTCAGATCTACCTACCGGCATGACATGAGACATTAATGTCGGCGGCGGAATCTAAGCAGCTTTCTGAGCACTTGGGCGTATTAGGGTTTGTCAATCGGAACCTACCAGGAAGCTCTCTTGATTTCCACCGCAGGACAGGCGGAAGGTGCTCGAGTTCACACGACAGAAGTCTACAACATCTTGTTGACTTACACAAGTTACTATCTTTGTTCTCTCAGGCGAGTGTGATTATTTGATAATATCTCTAAAATTTTGAAAATAACATAGATTTATCTTCAAAATTTTACGATATCAAACAGGTTTTAAGAAAACATCTTTAGTTCACATTCGAAAGTGTGTAATTTATTACGATTTATCTTATGATTTGACTTATAAGATATAAGTGATAAAGATGAATCTCACAAATTTTTGTGTCTGGAGCGAAAATTACTCTATCGAATAGGTGTTGGAGAGAACCGGCACTCGTAATTTTCTGATAAGAGTAGCGTTAAAATAATCAATGAATAGATAAATAGACAGTCGGAAGAATAGTTCATTAGAGTTGATAATTTATTTATTTAATCTTTTAACCCATTCTTTGAATATTGGGGGTGTCATAATTTGAACCGGATTGTTAAATTAATCTATTCATTTAAATTAAGTACCCAATCGAGCATTGGGTTGTTACTAATTGGGATCGAACTAAGAATTTCTGTAATGTTACTGTTTTTAGAAAAAAAAAAAAGAGAGAATTAACTATTTATTTATTATAGCTATTATTTTTTTTTTACTCCCTATTCCTCCCACGATTCTCTCCTTCGGTTACGTCTCCCCCCCTGCCGTTTTCTCCCCTGGACGCCCTACTCTTCTTCTTCCTCTTCTTCTTCTCATCCGTCGCCGCGCTCTCTCTTTCCCTCCCCCCGGTCGATCCGTGCGCGGCTGCGCACCCGCCGGAGCCACCCCCGCGGCCACCCTCGCGCAGCCGCCGTCCCGGCCACCCCGGCCATCGCGGCCACCCCGCGCAGCCACCGTCCCGGCCACGCCCGGCCGCCGTCTCCGCCGCCCTCCTCGGCGCCACGCCGCCGCGCAGCCGCGGCCGCCGCCGCGCGAGCCCGCCGCCGCGCGGCCCCACCGCCCGCTCGCTCCGTTTCTTCCCCACCGGCCGCTTCCCTCCGCGAGAGCGCCGCGCCCGTGGCCCCGTCGGCACCCGGCCACCGCCCCGGCCCCGCGCCCTCGTCGCCCGCGGCCGGCGCCCTTGTCATGGCCGCCGCCCCGAGCCGCCCCCCCCCCCCCGCCGGTGCGCGCCTCCCCGCGCGCGCCTCCGCCGTCGGCGCCGCCGTCGACCGGCCACCCGCTCGGCCGCCGCCCGGCCTCCCGCGCGCCGCCGCCGGTGCTCTCCCTCCGCCGCCGCGGTTGCCGCCCGGCCGCGCCCCGCCGGCGCCCGCCAGCGCTGCCACCCTCCGCGCGTGGTCCGCGCGTGCGCCCCCCTGCGCCCCGGTGTGCCAACCCGCGCCCCCCCCCCGCCGGTCGGCCCCTCTCCCTCTTATCCCCGCAACATTCCTTCCTAATTAGATCATTAATCCTCCTTGTTCTAACAGATTTTTAGACATCCATCCGGATCGATTTTCCGGCGCCGTCGTGACCGCGGCATTCTCGTCACCGGATCGACTCGTTGGAATTCCGTGCACCGTTCGTCGTCGCCGCGTTGGTAGGCGTCTCGGCTATTCTTAGTACTCTAATATTTTGATTAAATCGTAATAATCATGTTTAGATCACCAGGGATTAGAATATTGTAGTTAATGGACTATTTTTGATTTATTAGTAGATTTAGATTGAGTTAAGTTAGTCTGATTGAACCATGCATGTTTAGATTAATTTAGTGTTCATGTATATTAGTTGTCATGATAGATTCTGATAGGTTTAAACCTAGTTAGTCTAGCATGGTTGCATTGAGATAATCTTTAATGTATATCCTGATTTGATAAAAAGCCGATGTAAGGTTTAGGCATAATGTTGGTAGAGTTTAGTTTATTTTTCTTTTATGTGATAGATAGTTCTGATTAAGCATGTGATTAATGTGTTTAGGTTGTAAATTGCATTATCCCATTTATATGCCTTAGTTTGTGATAGATTGTGATATGGTATGCAAATATGTGGTGCATAGAACCATGGGTGTTCATCTATGTATTTCATGTTTGATTGCCGATTAAATCTTCCTGTTTCATGCGAGTTAATTAAATGCTTGCATGGTGTGGAATGTGGTTAGTGTGTTTGCATTGTGATGGAAATATACTTCACGGACTATGGTTCGGTCTGTGGGCGACGGATGAATTAGAACAATGATGGAGCATCCTTCGATCCCAGACCGCGGTTGATCCTAAGTACTCCCCTCGCCTATGGGGGTACTATGGGATTTAGTTACTATATGTTACTTCCTACTATATGGTAACTGGTGCTAGTTTTGCGCTGTGACTCCATTCTTCAGATGGAGCATGGTACTTCCTCAGGCAGGTGCCGAGTTGTGTGTTCTGGCATTGATGTTAGTACTCTAGATGTATCATTGGTTGTATGTCGGAGTTAGGTGTGTATGAGCATACCTAGAGTAGTCTAATGTGTAGGATATGTTGGTTTTCATGCATATAGGTACGGTTATCATATGGGGTAGTAGAATGATCATGTAATCATTTAATGGAAGATATATAATTAGTTTACACCCTATGTATTAAATCGATTTTTAGGCTTATTATTCTATTATACCATTAGAAATCATTATTATAGTGGGGTAGTTCGGGTGTAAGACCCACCGAGTCCGTACGTTGTGACTCACCCCTTCCGTTGTTAATATTTTCGGGATTGCAGGTTTAGCGCAGCAGAAGCGTAGTGGTGTTTTGGAGTCCAAGGAGCTAGTGGAGTACTTGTTCAGTGTTGGTATTATTTAGATTGTAATTTCATAGTGTTAATTAGATAGAATTATTGGAATTGTTTATTTGGATTGTGATTTTGGTCTTAATTGGTTCCAGACCGATATTCTTCCCCGTTACGTCGCCGGATTATCTTCCGCTGTGCATATTAAAAATCCGGGTCGTGACAGCTTGGTATCAGAGCATTAACTCGGCCTAAATGTCTATATTGACATGCCCGGGTTTATGATGTCGGTTTGGATTAGATGGAATTGATATTCGAAAGAACATGATTTTGGGCAGAAAGAATAAATTTAGATTTTCTATTGGATTGAGAATCCTATATGACATAGAAATTTGATGATAGATTATTGGAGGTCTATATTAGATATTTGATAGTGTCTTTTTATGATGATTCAACTTTCAGATTTAGTGGATTTTAGAGTTTAGATTTATGATTATGGGATAAGACTATCACTTCAGATTTGTTGGATTTTAATATTAGTTAGTGATTCGGTGATTAGAGATTGGATTGAATAATAAAAAAATGCAATGACCAATTTTCAGATTGGGTGGATATTGTGGATTTGTTTGATGAAGAATTATTTTCACTAATCTTAAGACACAATGAAGATGTACATATTGGATTATTAAATGTTTGATATATGATGCTTGATCATTACTAGGTTAGTTTATGTTTTAAGAAAGAATTTTCAAATTTAATATAGTTAGTGATCTTGACTAAGGGTGAATTTAATGGTTAGAATCATAATGATATCCCATGATTAATAGATGGAAGTTAGAATGTTAAATTTTTAAATTGACTTAATTGGATAGCTTATGTGAGATAATTAGAATGATTCATTTTGAGATTAAATCTGATTTATTTATGAGATGATTGGAAGGATACTTAAGGGTGGTATAAGGATAGGATGAGATGGGTTAATTAGAATTTGGCATTGGGCCTATCCTAGTCATGAAATGAAATGATGAATGAATTATTATTTGAGTATATGGTTTTAAATGAAAAGGAAGGTGATATAAGAATGAGATTATGAATATGAAATTTCAGAGTAAGAATTAAGATAATTTTAGCATGTTTTGTATAAGTGATATTTTTTTTGTGCTATCAAGGATGGAATGTAAATCGAGTGCAAGTTTTGAGGAGAGATATTTAGTTGATATATTATGAGTCTAAGAATTAGAGATAGTGTGAATTGTATTATAGTAAGTGCTAGTAAGGTGCTATCTACTATTTGATTGTATTAATATACTCTCTCCGATCATAATCTTTGATCTTCATTACCCGATTTTGAACTCATTTATCTCTCCATATCTTGTCTGATCTATTTAGCCAAATCTTGATTGTGGATGATTTTAGTATATGTTATGTCTAAGCATAGGTTGATTTCATGTGGAGTTTGAGCCTTAGTTCATTAGATGTGATCTTTTAGACCGGGAAGAGATAAGATGTACATCTTGCTATTTGTTTGGAAATGATTAAATTATGAAATTGGAAATTTATTTTAAGGAAGAAATGAGAACATATCTTGCAAGGGAGGTAGAGATTCATATATATTTGGAAAGTATGAGAGAGAATAAGAGATTTAAGAACTCATTGAGAATGAGAATCATCCACTAATTATATGTGATTACAATTAGATATTATTCATAAGATGGAGTTTAGAGATGAATTTCTTAGATGATAATTTGATAGCTAGTACTTTATACAAAGAGATAATGTGATTGATATGATTGATTAAAGTTTGAATGAAAGTGATAATAAGAGGATGATTATTGTTTAAGTGATATTAATAGTGTTAGGAGTAGTTAACTCATTAAGATTATTTTGTTGGAAGTTAGAGATTTGATTATCTTGTGGACATATATCATATAGATGGTATGAGTTGATTATATTTGAGATCATAGGTATATGAATGATATAAAGGTTAAGAATAATTACAATGATCGGATAAGTGGATTACAATAATGTTGAGATATATTTCATCTTAAGACATCATTATTTTGTGAAGCTTTGCTATGAGATTGAATGGTAACATGGCATTAATATTAAATTATTTTGAATTGAATGAAACTGTTGTACCTTTGTATGAGAAAAGTGAGAAGATATTAGATTTAGAGAATGAATTACTTATATGAATTTTGGATTAGATTTCTTAGATATTATCATAAGGTTGTAATCTTTTGATATTGAAGATGAGATGTTTAGACGATTAGATATTAATCTTAGAGGTTAGACAATCATCTAGATAGGCCTATGATTAGTTTATATTTATATTTTTGGCAATCTAATTTAGATCATGATCATATCATCCAGATTATCTTCCATTATCTATCGATCTAGAACTCTAGTAATATTCTTTCTATCCAATCTAATTTGTCCTATCCGTTTGATGGCTCAATCTCTCTTCAAATTGTGATTTATAAATCTAGCTAGGAGTAGACTTTGCATATATGATGGATTGAATTTTGAATTGTTATTAGTTAGAGTCGAAGAATTGATAGACCGAAATTTATTAGACATGGCCTTTAGATAGAGGAATAGTAAAAGAATTTTCTATGTTTATTTGTGGATAAGATCAATACCTATAATCCTACATTGAGAGTTTTGAATCAAGTCATTCGGAGTGAGGATCTTTAGATAAGATATTGATCAATTAAATTTGATATTTAGATTATGATTAGATCATCAATTAGATGATTATATTGAGTCATTGATGGCATTTGATATGTTATGATGTTAAATTTTCAGATTTAGTATGTTTGAAATTTTAGATAGATGATGAAGTTTATCAAACTTAGACATGATTATTAAGTTCGTATCATGTAGGGACTATTGGATTATTGAATATTTTTTTTATGTGAAGGATATTTGATCCATATCATAATGGTCTATAAATTTTTTTTTTTAGATTTGGTATATTGATAATTTGGATTAAGGATCATTAGAGTTAAAGCTGAGAGGTTATTTGGTTGGATGACATAGAAGTTATATAGATAATTTGGATTGCCTATTAGATTGAGAATCTTAGATAGTATTGAAGATTGATATTAGATATATTAGAATGATATAGATGGATAGATAATAGGTGGGTAGATTGATGAATGAATTGTTAGTTAGTGTGTTAGTTAGATAGATAGGTAGATATGAAGATAGATAGATAGTTTGATAGATAGATGTGCTTAAGTAGAGTAGTAGATGGATAAGATGGAAAGAGGAGATTAGTTAGTTAGATTGAAGGGAGATAGATTGAAGGATGCAACTATTCGGTGAGACCGGTTGAATTTTCGAGGACGAAAATTTTTGTTAGGAGGGTAGATTGTAATGTTACTGTTTTTAGAAAGAAAAAAAAAAGAGAGAATTAACTATTTATTTATTATAGCTATTATTATTTTTTTTACTCCCTATTCCTCCCACGATTCTCTCCTTCGGTTACGTCTCCCCCCCTGCCGTTTTCTCCCCTGGACGCCCTACTCTTCTTCTTCCTCTTCTTCTTCTCATCCGTCGCCGCGCTCTCTCTTTCCCTCCCCCCCAGTCGATCTGTGCGGCCTGCACCCGCCGGAGCCACCCCCGCAGCCACCCTGCGCAACCGCCGTCCCGGCCACCCCGGCCATCGCGGCCACCCCGCGCAGCCACCGTCCCGGCCACGCCCGGCCGCCATCTCCGCCGCCCTCCTCGGCGCCACGCCAGCGCAGGCCACGCGGCCGCCGCCGCGCGAGCCGCCGCCGCGCCACCCCACCGCCCGCCCTGCTCCGTTTCTTCCCCCCGGCCGCTTCCCTCCGCGAGAGCGCCGCGCCCGTGGCCCCGTCGGCCACCCGGCACCGCCCCGGCCCCGCGCCCTCGTCGCCCGTCGGCCCGCCGTCATGGCCGCCGCCCCGAGCCGCCCCCCCCCCCCCCCGCCGGTGCCGCCCTCCCCGCGCGCTGCCCTCCGCCGCCGCCGAGTCGGCGGCCACCCGCTCGGCCGCCCGGCCTCCCGCGCGCCGCCGCCGGTGCTCTCCCTCCGCCGCCGCGGTTGCCGCCCGGCGACAGCCCCGCCGGCGCCCGCCAGCGCTGCCACCCTCCGCGCGTGGTCCGCGCGTGCGCCCCCCTGCGCCCCGGTGTGCCAACCCGCGCCCCCCCTCAGCCGGTCGACCCCTCTCTCTCTTATCGCAGCAATATTCCTTCTTAATTAGATCATTAATCCTCCTTGTTCTAACAGATTTTTAGACATCCATCCGGATCGATTTTCCAGCGCCGTCGTGACCGCGGCATTCTCGTCACCCGGATCGACTCCGTTGGAATTCCGTGCACCGTTCGTCGTCGCCGTTAAGGTAGGCGTCTCGGCTATTCTTAGTACTCTAATATTTTGATTAAATCGTAATAATCATGTTTAGATCACCAGGATTAGAATATTGTAGTTAATGGACTATTTTTGATTTATTAGCATATTTAGATTGAGTTAGATTAGTCTGATTGAACCATGCATGTTTAGATTAATTTAGTGTTCATGTATATTAGTTGTCATGATAGATTCTGATAGGTTTAAACCTAGTTAGTCTAGCATGGTTGCATTGCGATAATCTTTAATGTATATCCTGATTTGATAAAAAGCCGATGTAAGGTTTAGGCATAATGTTGGTAGAGTTTAGTTTATTTTTCTTTTATGTGATAGATAGTTCTGATTAAGCATGTGATTAATGTGTTTAGGTTGTAAATTGCATTATCCCATTTATATGCCTTAGTTTGTGATAGATTGTGATATGGTATGCAAATATGTGGTGCATAGAACCATGGGTGTTCATCTATGTATTTCATGTTTGATTGCCGATTAAATGTTCCTGTTTTACTGTCTGAGTTAATTAAATGCTTGCATGGTGTGGAATGTGGTTAGTGCAGAGAGCTGCATTGTGATGGAAATATACTTCACCAGACTATGGTTCGGTCCTGTGGGCAGCAGATGAATTAGAACAATATGGAGCATCCTTCTATCCCAGATACCGCGGTTGATCCTAAGTACTCCCTCGCCTAGGGGTACTATGGGATTTAGTTACTATATGTTACTTCCTACTATATGGTAAATCTGGTGCTAGTTTTGTGATGTGACTACATTTATCAGATGGAGCATGGTATTTACTCAGACAGGTGTCTAGTTGTGTGTTTTGGCATAGATGTTAGTGTTCTAGATGTATCATTGGTTGTATGTCAGGTTAGGTGTGTTATGAGCATACCTAGAGTAGTCTAATGTGTAGGATATGTTGGTTTTCATGCATATAGAGTCTGGTTATCATATGGGGTAGTAGAATGATCATGTAATCATTTAATGGAAGATATATAATTAGTTTACACCCTATGTATTAAATCTGATTTTTAGGCTTATTATTCTATTATACCATTAGAAATCATTATTATAGTGGGGTAGTTCGGGTGTAAGGCCTGCGAGGTTGTGACTCACCCCTTCCGTTGTTAATATTTTCAGGATTGCAGGTTTAGCGCAGCAGAAGCGTAGTGGTGTTTTGGAGTCCAAGGAGCTAGTGGAGTACTTGTTCAGTGTTGGTATTATTTAGATTGTAATTTCATAGTGTTAATTAGATAGAATTATTGGAATTGTTTATTTGGATTGTGATTTTGGTCTTAATTGGTTCCAGACCGATATTCTTCCCCGTTACGTCGCCGGATTATCTTCCGCTGTGCATATTAAAAATCCGGGTCGTGACAATTTCGCTGGTGGAACTACACCCTATCACACTCACTTTCGAAGAATATATTCTTAGTGAACATATTAATTACAGGGTTGATGTTCATAGAGCAATATGATCCTGGTAAGCTTCCTCCGGAAGATCAATTCTGTTTTGACAGCAGAAGTCTTTTTTGCTCTGCATGTCTGTAAAGCAGAGAGAGGTTTGGTTGTTGGAAGAGCACTTCGACTAAACCTTCTTTTTCTCTTCTGCTCTAAAATTTTGTTTGGTGACTTTTACCTCTCTCTTTTTTCTTTATTGATGACAAATGGCTATGCATTCAGGGTGTTTGATTGCACCACTAATTTTTTTTATGTATATTTGTGACAATCTAGATATTAAAATAACATCTAAGATAGTTAAAGACAGCGTAATTAATCATGTTTGGCAAGACATATGATAGCCAACAGAGTGGGTATTGTACGGACATGTAGACATCTTTGACAAGCTGCCCATAGGTGAGTGGATTGTGCACTGTATGTTTAGCTGATCAAGAACCTCTTCAACATATTTTTCTGAATTGTTCTAGAAGTAGAGCAGTTTGGTTGGCTTCACCGCTCGGGGACCGGACAAGTAGCCTGACATGAATTTTCACGCGGCTATTAGAAGCGGGTTAGAATGGATTCGGCGGGATGGTCCGGTCTTGACTAGTATTGTAGCTTTAGTTATCTCTATTCTCTGGCAAGTTTGAAAAGTAAGGTGTGACTCCACTTTTAAGCACCGAAACAGTACACCATTGACGACTCTCAAAAGGGCAACCATGAAAGTTGATTTTTATATGGCACAAAAGGGTCTGGTCAGCAGTAAACCTTCACCTGTATGGTGTTCTCCACCGGATGGTGTGTTCAAAACTATTGTGGATTGCGGAGTTAAAAATGGCCGGGACTCCTGTGGTATGGTAGTACGAAATGAATCTGCTCATTTGGTTTTCTAAAAGGTGTATTCTTATCCTTTTGAAGATCCGTAGATTTTGGAAGCTTTAGCTATAAAGGAAGTTTGCTATTGGGCAACCCAGAAGGGTATCTATGTTATTATTGAAATTGTTGCTCAATTGGTGGTTCAAGTTAGACCTGTCAACCGGTTGCTATCGGGTCGGATCCCGAAGGATCCGAACCTGAATCCAATATGATATATCCAAATCCAATAATAAATCCGATAAATCATTGAATTTCGGATCTGGCCCATACTCGAGTCCGAAAGTAATTTCGGATCCGGGTAAATCCATTACACCCACTGTCAATGCGATGCATATCCGCCGATTTAATTTGCTACAGGAACCGTAGGAACATCCGCACTGTACACTTTGTTTTTTAATCCACGATGTGTTACACCGGCCCACCACCGCTCCGCCGCGCCATGGCGGGGTTCTCCTACTCGACGCCGCCGCCTTGCCACCGCTTGACCACCACGGCCCCGCCCCGAGTTCGCCTCTGCGGCGTCGCCGGACAATGAGCTCCTCCCCGCCGACCGTTCATAGCCCGTGGGACAACTTGTTGAAGTGCACCTTCCCGGCACCCCTCCCGTGTCCACCAGCTGAAGGACTTCCCGGCCCGGCAGCTGTGTGTGGCACAGTGGAAGCAGGCACTCGAGATCTTCTGATCGCCCATGGCAAACGACAACGACTCCCTGGGCGCCTACGCTGTGGTTCGGCAGACCAACGTCGTCGCTGCGTGACACGGCGGAGCTCCTGCCGCCGATGCTTGTGATAACCGTGCTGGACTGCGTGACAGGGTGGTTGGTGGCATGCCGGTGGAGTGGCGGGACACCGTGGAGGTGCTGCTCGGGTTACTGGAGGGGGCCAACAATCGGGCCGTCGACAATGTAATCGGGTTATCAAATAAAACCCGAGACGTGACAAACGGGTCTGTTTACAATCGGGTGTAATGAAACCCGATGCCAACAACTTACCAGGAGCACCAATCAAATATCCATAACTGCTTCAACAATCGGGTTCAGGGTAGTTGATGGGTCTACCTGTATCCATTTACAGGTCTAGTTCAAGTCATTCTGGGTTCCGGTCCTAAGATTTGGAAGGTCCAGAATCTCATTTCGGACTGTCAAAAACTCTTGTTTCTCTCTAATTTGAGTCTTATCTTTTGTACCGAGAGGGTGTAACTAGACTGCCCCATCTGTTAGCTAGACGGCCTAAACTTCCCCTCCCCGTGTCCCTATGATCTACCCTCTGTTGTAAGGGATAACTCTGCTTGGATTTCCCTATTTCTATCTAATGTTAGTCTTTTCGTTTCAAAAAAAAAAGAAGAGGACATCTTTGACATCAAAGCTTGGAGTCCCACGGACTGTTGGTAAAGACAAAAATAAGTGTTTTTCACGGCCTTGGTTTTTCCGTATGACATGAAAGATTTACCGTCATACAAAAATATAAAATAAGAAAGGACAAGGTTTCATTAGGTGGCTTCACATTTGGCTTAATTAAGTGTCTAAGGTCTTAATTAATTTCATTTCTAATATCTTATTAATTTTATGAAACATAAAATCTTAAACTGGATTTTAAGATGCTATATTTAGGTGCTAGGTTTGGCGTTTTACCAATCGGTCTGAAAATATCTAATGGGGGTGTTTGGTTGCATGATAATTTTTTGTACATTTTCATGATAAAAAATTGTATTAAAATAAAAAGCGAACCAACTCATGACATAAACTTATCATGTTTGGAGGGATGTGATTACAAAAAAGAGTAACCAGCACACCTGACCAAACAAAGTGGGGGACCACAAGAAAAAAGAAAGAGGTGGGACCCTCTTTTTTGTTTAAGAAGAAAATCACTTTCAAAACATAAAATTATCATGGTTGTCAAACACCTCATTTAACAAGTTTTCTTATAATTTTTAAAAATTAAAATAAAAACTTCAATTATCATGCAACCAAACATCCCATAATGTTTTATGAAACAGTTCCAAATGTCTAATCTTTGACTGCTCATAGACACTGGTCATTAAGCAACATGACCCTAGTAAACTTCAGATGAAATTGCTTTTGCCAACAAAATGGATGTCATTTTTTCGCTGTCCTGCGTGAAGATAAAACTTAAAAGTTGTTACCCACCCAAGACAAGATGAAGTGTCTGGATCAGAGGCTCTATATTGGCGCTTCTCAGTATTTTTCTCCTTTCAGCAAGTAAATGTTCGTTAAATTAAAAATGGTATTATGTCAATTTTTATGCTAACAACATTGATACGTACAGATGAAAGCTTTGTATTAAGATCTGTGCCTTGTTTGTGCCACAATTTTCAAATTTTATGTTAAAAACCAAACGCATTTATATCAACAAGTTCAACACCAGTGAATAGTGATAGAGATACTAGCTCCACTCATTTAGAAATAGTTCCTTAACATGATATCAGAGATTAGTTCAATTTTGGATCTTGAATGCAAGTATAACTAGAAAAGGTGTGTTAGAATAATCTTATATATGCTGATGGACCTGGTCGATTGGCGTCCATCTCTTCCCACGGGAGCAAAGGCAGGGGATCGGAGGCCGGCAGAGCCTACCACCCTCGGGAGGGGTGGTTACTTGTGGGGATCGAGTCTCTTTGTGCGCGAGGCAGCACACCTACCGGCCGTTCTGCCACGGTGACCCAAAAAAAAGAATAATTATATATATATATATATTCCTAAACAATGGGTGTCTGTCAGAATGGAGATGAGGTGTGCGCTGCTGCTCTCATCCGTGTCTCTCACTCTGTGGAGAGTGTGGACAACTGTAGGGATTTTTTTTCTTATGTGATTTCCAGCACATGAGTGCATATGTTTGAGCCCTACAGCTCATCTAGCTAGGACCAATGTCTCAAAATTTTAATCTTTTGCCTTGTAATTGATTAATTAATTAAGTTAGAGATAAACCTAGTTCATTCTCGAATTTTTTGCTCCAGATTAGTCTTATAACCATGTGCATTTCAGCCAAAGGTAAAGACGTACGTATTTAACCCACTTTTTTTTTAACACATGGCGCAACGGCCGGGCGCACGCTGCACTACGCGCAGGCGAGGGATCGAGTGTTCGAGACGGTTTTCCCCGGAAGATTGCGAGTAACAAGCAAAGATTGTGGCAAACTAGGAGACAGTCGAAGAAACATCAATTGTAGTGGGTTTTTTCTTCAACCTAAGGAGGTGGGATGCCTTCCTTGTTTAATTTTGTTGTAGTTTTCGGATCGAGGAGGGAGAAATATCCATCATAATCTTCCTCCTTTCCTAGAGTCTCTCCTCAACACACTAGTTATCTACCTATATGTCTATACAGACATTTCTGTTTTTATGTACGCTGGGGTGGTGGTATTTGCTCGGCCCATTTAAGTTATACATGATTCTCTGTTGTCGTCCTCTGGATTAATGTCCTGTTCAATCTTGGCATCTTTTCAAGTCATATCTGTAGCTATGTTCTTATCTGTGAAACCGCAAGTCCAGGTGATTTCCACAACTTTATAGTGTGATCATTCGATCCCATAGAAAATGTTAAAATCTATTAAGAGAGATCAAATTTCTACTTTTCGACTGTCAAAATATATCCACTTGCCAAGTCGTTCTAATCACATGACCATGTTCTTGTGTGTTGGTGAATATTATTGTTAGGAATACTATGAACAGTGTCTTCGTAGTTGGTATGTTTTCTGTCTACTCATTTGTTTGAGTGTTTTATTATATAGTACGTAAAGGATAGCTTGTTCTTAATAATAAAAAAAAAGAACGTTTGGAAAGAGAAACATCAGTTTAATGGTACTATTATATATTGTTCTGGAAGCCTCATTTTTACTTCTCGGGCTGTTTATGTCTTTGGGTCGCAGCCAAGTTGACTCTGGGCCGGCCCTCATACATAGTACACACATAAAGGGCTCCTGAATCTTGGCGGCCTCAGTCTTTTGCGCCTGCTTTGTAATACGCTGTGCTATGAAATGAGATTTTTATGGAAATAGAGGTATTTGTTTATTGATTCTTAGTAGGGGTGCAAATGAGCCGAGTCGAGTCGAGTAGTATGGTGTTCAAACTCGACTCGTTTATTTTACACGAGTTCGAGCTTGAGCTCGAGTTTTAACGAGTATGTTGAACACTTGTTCAAGTTTGATTCGTTTATCAATCAAGTTGAGTCGAACTCAAACTCGAGTAATAGTTAAACTAAAATTTAATTTGCATTCAAACTTAAAATATATACAAACTCGTTTAGAAAACTCAAAATCAATGAAAAGTCAATAATTTGTGAAACTCTAGATTAATTTAACTCATTTATGAAACTCAATTTAAGTTTAAACTCAAAATTTAAATTATTTAATATATTTAAGTGACAATATATATTTATTAATACCTATACTTTAATTTTTTAAATAAATATATAATATAATATTTAATCGAGTTACTCGTGAATTTATCGAGTCGAGTAGGAGTCTATTCAAACTCGACTCGTTTAATGAGTTGTACTTTATTTTTTTGTTCAAACTTATTCATTTAACATGATAAATGAATTAAGTCAAATTTTTATCTAGTTGAACTTTACTTGCGTGTATTGATTTATTTGCACCTGGGTTCTCAGGTTGCCGTGTGGTTCGACTTCTTGAAAGTCTAACCAAATGCATCACATTTTTTTGGTGGTTTCGCTTCTCAAAAAGCATAGAGAACATTTTAAAAAATCTCTCGGAGACAGACATCTGTGTAAAAAAAAAATCTCGTTTTTGGAAATTTTGTAAAAAAAATCTGACACACAATCTAAACTAAATGCACCCTTAATGAATATTTATCGATATTTACATCTTCAATTTTATCGGTGTTAAATCAAACATAAGATAGGTTTAACCTCAAAACTCATTTTTACTCAAGTTAAACAAAACATGGATAAGGTTAGTCGTCACGGCCAATTTTTATCTTTCTTTATTTTCTATCAAATAGAGCCTTATGGGGTGTTTGGTTGCACGATAATGGAGGTTTTTATTTTTATTTTTAAAAATTGTAAGAAAATTTGTTAAAAGAGGTGTTTGGCAACCATGACAAATTTATGTTTTGAAAGTGATTTTCTTCTTAAACAAAAAAAAGAGGGTCTCTCCTCTTTCTTTTTTCTTGTGGTCTCTCACTTTGTTTGGTCATGGATGGTTGTTACTTTTTTTGTTATCACATCCCTCCAAACGTGATAATTTTATGTCATGAGTTGGTTCACTTTTTATTTTAATATAATTTTTTATCATGAAAGTGTACAAAAAATTATCATGCAACCAAACACCCCATTAGGTGGTGAATCCTTTGGTTCCATCTTAAAATTTAAATTTTTAACTTAATGTCTGACTTCTTTGATTTGTGGTCGAATTAAGCACTTAATTTGATTAAGTTATTCATGTGTTAATTAATTTAAAATTTACTTTAAGATCTATCACATATGTTGATATTATCAAGGATTACATCTGAAAAATAAAAGGTTCAATTATAGAGCTCATTTTTTAAAATTTTATTAAGGTCATATATATAAGAGGTATGATTTTTTTTGAACAACTCAGCGACCTAATTCATTTATAATAGAAAAAGGTACATATACAATTATACAAACCACAGTATACTCAAACTAGAGAGACGCGATCAAATTAGAGATAACTAAAGTTTCTATAGAACTAATCTTTCCGACATGACCCAAACATAACCACAAATCAACTAGCACATAAGATTGCTCACAAGGTCGAATAACATACAAAGGAACTCCATCAGAAGAGTTTGATAACTGTCACGAGACTGGAAGATCACACCAGAAAAGTGTGGATATCGTCCAGACTATCGGTCTCGACATAAGGAAAGTGGTTATGAAGATAACCAGGAAAGATAACACGAAGGAACTCGACCACATGACACTAAACAAAAACAGAGAACCAAAAAAGCCCAAGCAACATAGGTAAGTCGGACTCCACAACTCCATCACAACAAAAAGAGACAAAATGGCTAAACTCATGTTTAGGTGCAGCGCTGAATAAGGAGAGTGGAAGAGAAGAACATTTCTCCCTCCCGAAACAAAACCGACTACAACATAGCAAATAGAAACTACGTAAGAACGCAAAAACAAGCGGCGGGCTTGGAGCGATGTTTGGAGATCAACTGCAGCATGTAATAAGCCGAACGTTAGAGAGTATCGCCCGATGAGGGGCTGCCAAGCAAGGTGATGAGGGGTCATCGAGGTTTCTGCTCTGCCGCTGAGCAAGATTCCCACTGTGCCAAGCGAGAGGCTGCCGCAAGCGAAGGAACCGCCTCGAGAGAGGGGGATCGCCGCGAACGAGAGGACCATCGTGACTCGTAAGTGAGGGGACTGCCGCAAGCGACCCGTGAGCGAGCTTCGAGGGCTCTGACGAAGGCCGCGGGAGCCTCACACCACCGAAGGCCCGGGGCCGGGAGCGAGGGCTCCGCCGAGGTTCGGGAGCTACCGAGGGTCGGGAGCTGAAGCTTCACTGGGATCTTCACCGAGGGCACCGCAAGCGCGGCTTCACTTGTAGGGGCTTCGCCGGGGGCTTCGTCGAGGGCTCCACGAGCAAGGGCTTCGCTGAGGGCTCCGCGAGCAGGGGTTTTGCCCGGTGTCCGAGTGGAAAGACAAAAAGCTACCGAAGCGACCGGCCATATAAGAGGTGTGAATATTACAGAGGCAAAATAAAACATAACATCAAATTAACAGTCTTGTAACCAGAATCTGAGATTGGAAGTGCATGCATATCAATCAAAGGCAGCCTAGCTTAATATTCTTGCAAGGCAAACTGCTCGCCGAGAGTGGTCATCATATTTATACATTTCGATGACATTTTAATACCCAGCTAATATATAATTATATATTCTACATGTCTCTCTCCACGAGCATCCTTTTTTTTTTCAATTGACTCTCTCTCTCTCTCTCTCATGGACCACAAAGCGTGAAACCGTGGGTGTGTGCGCATATATAATGCTCATATAAAATGATGATGAGATGATCTCATAATCTCTTTTTATGGCATCCAATATAAAAAAGTATTCTAACCATGCCCAACAATATAATGATCTCTTTAGCCCATGCCATGCACGCATCTCTCTCTTTTAGGGGGTGGGTGGGCCAGAATAAAGCCAAGGGACCACCTTGAGAGAAGAGCACGCCGAGGAAGGAAAGAGAGAGAGAGAGAGATATAGACAGGGGTCTGTCTGCATTCTCTGCCTTTGGGTTTCAACGCTGCCCATCATGAGTAGTATATAGTAGGGGTGCAATTGTTCAAACTTTGACTCATCCATTCGTACCCTGGTTTGAATCCGAGCTCAAACCCTAAACATTAGAGGTGCAAACCAGCTGCCCACAGCATGGTGTTCTAGCTCGACTAGCTCATTTAACTTTCACAAGTATGTTGAATATTTGTTCTAGTTATATATGTTGGTTCACTAATCGAGTCAAACTCGAGCTCAAGTGCGAATGTATAACTTTTCGACTTAAGTTCGATTCACATCTTCGGGTAATGTTCAAACTCCATACAAATTCGTTTATGTTACTCATCAGCAATCAAATTATCTTTACAAATCTCTAAACTTGACTTATTTATGAAACTCGATTTAGACTTAAACATAAATTAAACTTTATTTTAACTTATTTTATATATTTAAATAACAATATATAATCATTAATACTCATAATTAATTTTTTTAAAAAAATATTCAATCTAATATTTAATCTAACTACTCAAAAACTTACCAAGTGGAACATAAGTTTATTCAGACTTGGCTCATTTAATGAATCAAGGTTTAATATATTTTTAAGTTTGTTTGTTTAACATAATAAATTTACTAGATTTAATTGATAGTATATAATTATAAATTTTCATAATTTTATTTTTAAATAAATATTTAATTGAGTTGTTTGTGAGTTGTATTAACTTATTCAAAATTGACTCCTTAAAAAGAGTCAATTTTTATTTTTTGTTCTAACTTGTCCGTTCAACATATAATAAATAAACTTAGTTAACTTTTTACCTAGCCAAATTTTAAGTTGTTTGCACCCTTCTCTACCGAGGTACAAATAGATTCCAATAATCCGAAATTTAAATTCTTTTCCGATAAAAAGTAATCAATTTGAAACATGCTTTGCAATCTTATAAATTATTGGTATCGAAATTGCATAATGTGTTGGCTTGTCGGAATCGAAATCAGAACTAATTAATTCTATATCCATTTAGACATTTTGATGAAAATAAGATACATAAAAATTAATATTATGTGTCATAAAAATATATAAACCATTTAATTTAAACTCAAATGCAAACTCAACCCCCTAAACTCAAATGATTAATTGGAGTCAATTGTATACATATATATAGATTCTTCTTTCTTATTCTTCATGATCTATTGTTAATTCTTCGGGTATACCTATCATTTTCGAGTCATACTGAATTCGCCTACACCACATTAATTTGGACTTACCCCAGCTTGCCAAGATCCATGAAATTGGCCGTCCTTGCTTCTTATCTCCCTTTTTGGGTATGTCGACAGTCTGACACACTATGATTTGGAGAGGCTGGGTGGAGCACAGACAGGCCGTAGCTAGCTCTCTTCTATATTTTGCTCCATTTGGTACTGTGAAATGACATATACTTTCTTCTGGGGATGGTTATAAAGCTTATATATATATAGTAGGGTTATGAGGTTATCCATGACTAATTTTAACAGCAATATTTGATCATTCCAGTATTTAATTTAGGGTTGTGTTGTGTTTTGTTCCCCCAAACCCTACGTATGTGTGTACATACACACACCAGAGACTAATGTGATGTTTGATTTGACTTAACTAAATATCTAAAAATTTAGTTTTATCTTTAATCTCTCTGGTCCTATACAATATTTTAGTCATTAGTATCTGAAAATATAAAATAAAATAAATCACTTAAAATTAGATAATTTTTTAAGAACTTAATTAACATTGCACTTAAAGCATTTTACCGGGCTTTGGTTGTAGAACTTTAATCAGTTCAGAGATTAATTAGACATCAACAATTAAGTTAAAGTAAGTCGTAGAAGGATCTGATTTGGTTTGACCGATGTGCCTTGACTTAAAAAAATTCTTTCCAATCAAATAGAAGGGGATGTGCATTGTTCTCTTTGGTCTCATTTTAGTTTTTCTAAAGTGAACAAGATCCAACCAAGTGTTGCGGAAACCCGGCGATCGATCACTCACGGAACAAGACGCACACACCACGAAGACGACGAGATCTCGGAGAGGTCAAACTCCACTAAAAGATTAACCGAGAGGTAAGTATTATTATCTGTCGAGATGGCCAGGGGCATTTAGGGCAGACAACGATCGCATCTCGCCGTACAAACCTTGACCCCGGAGAAAGCAAGAAAAAAACCCGACAGGAGAAAATTGAATATGCCCATCTTTTGAGATTTCATCGGATGAGTAAAACCCTTGAAATTCAACTTCTGCCTCCTCTAATTTATTGTCAAGCCATCGAACCCCCTCTCTCTACACCTTTCCCATTTTCCTGATCCACCAAAACGACAGATGCTTGTTCTTTTCTTCCTTCTAATCCACTTTTCCCCACGCTTTGACCCTGGTGCATGGTCTACACATTGTCGGGGACTGAAGAAAGTGATCTCTTTAGGCGCTTGTGTATGAGAGAGAGAGGGGAGAGAGAGATGCTTCTCAGTGAAGGATCAGATCGCAGGCCTTGAAGATTAAAAAATGCCCCAAATTGCTGCACGTCCCAATCCACCGGTGAACAGGTGGACTACATCAGATAAACTCCTCAGATTGGTGACCGAGAGAACAGGAAAGGATGACGCTTTCCGGCGAAGGAACGGATTCAAAACACCTGCTTCAAAGCATTAAAAGCCCCAAATTGCTGCATATCCCCATCCACCCCGGAGCACGCCCGTCACGTAAGCTCCCCCGGTTTGAGATCAAGAGAACGCGCCGGGGTGACGCCTCCAGCGAAGAGGATCAGGAACACATGCTTCGTAGAGATAAAAGCCCCAGATTGCCGCGTGCTCCGAAAATCTACCGACGAACGGGCTCCCTCGACACCCGACATACAACCAGGGGAGAGGTTTAAACCGCAAATGTACAACCTTTCCCCTAGTGGTTTCCTCGACACCCGACATCCCGAATGAGCCACCGACCTGGACTATTCACAGGGAGAACAACCTAGGAGAATATGGCTATTCAATTTGACCTTGTTAGAATAGTCTTATATCAGATATTAGAAGAAAATGTGAAAAATATAATTATGGGTGCCTACTTTACTCATTCTTGTCGACTGTGTTGAGGTTTTGAGTTTAATAACTCATTTACTTAACACATATATGTTCATGTAGCATTTATTTTTCTTCCGGTGACAAAGATGAACGAGTGACTAGAGGTCTTATATGATAATATTATTAGATGTCTCTGTCATTATCAATTTTAAAATTAATATCGATAACAATCAACAAAAATTATTTAACTAATAGTTTCAATTTCAGGGTTGAGTGTCTAACTTGTATCAATTTTTTGATTGATAATTTAGTTTCAAAGAATATCAATATCAAAACTAATGTGATATATTCTTTAAGAGTTCGGATCGCCTCAGTTCCCGGGTGGAGGGGACTCCCGCAGTCCCCAACCGGAGCGCGTCACGTCAACGGTGGCGTAATGTGCCACCGCGGACCGACGGAGCCACTGCCGGATAACGGAAGTGCGGAGACGGAGAACGTCGTCGAACGGCCGTCGACGGAGGGGGAGGGCCGTGAACCCGTCGTTTCCGAAACGTCACCTCAGTCATTAATGCCTGTTCACGGCGCTCGACACAAGCTTAAAGAATATTATTTTTATTATTTGAACTCGGTGACGGTTGACGGTCACGCGGTAGCGTTTGCTCAGACGGCTTGGTAGTGATTGTCTAGACGCTCGGTAGTGATACAACGTCGACACGGTAGCGCGGCTGCAGACAACCGCTCGGTAGTGATTGTCTAGACGCTCGGTAGTGATACAACGTCGACTCGGTATCGCGGCTTCAGACGACGGCTCGGTAGCGTTTGTCTAGACGCTCGGTAGTGATACAACGTCGACTCGGTAGCGCGGCTTCAGACAACCGCTCGGTAGCGTTCTTGTAGACCCTCGGTAGTGATACAACGTCGACTCGGTAGCGCGGCTTGGACAGCTCGGTAAGCGTTCTTGTAGACGCTCGGTAGTGATACAACGTCGACTCGGTAGCGCGGCCGGACAACCGCTCGGTGCGTTCTTGTAGACGCTCGGTAGTGATACAACGTCGACTCGGTAGCGCGGCCGGACAGCCGCTCGGTAAGCGTTCTTGTAGACGCTCGGTAGTGATCGTTGTCGACTCGGTAGCGCGCCGGCTTCGCAACCGCTCGGTAAGCGTTCTTGTAGACGCTCGGTAGTGATACAACGTCGACTCGGTAGCGCGGCTTGGCAGGACCGCTCGGTGGCGTTCTTGTAGACGCTCGGTAGTGATACAACGTCGACTCGGTAGCGCGGCTTCAGACAACCGCTCGGTAGCGTTCTTGTAGACGCTCGGTAGTGATACAACGTCGACTCGGTAGCGCGGCTTCAGACAACCGCTCGGTAGCGTTCTTGTAGACGCTCGGTAGTGATACAACGTCGACTCGGTAGCGCGGCTTCAGACAACCGCTCGGTAGCGTTCTTGTAGACGCTCGGTAGTGAGACAACGTCGACTCGGTAGCGCGGCTTCAGACAACCGCTCGGTAGGGTTGTTGTAGGCGTTCGGTAGTGATACAACGTCGACTCGGATAGCGCGGTCTCGGACGACGACGGCTCGGTAGCGTTCTTGTAGACGCTCGGTAGTGATACAACGTCGGCTCGGTAGCGCGGCTTGACAACCGCTCGGTAGCGTTCTTGTAGACGCTCGGTAGTGACAACGTCGGCTCGGTAGCGCGGCTTCGGAGACGACGGCTCGGTAGCGTTTGTCTAGGCGCTCGGTAGTGATACAACGTCGGCTCGGTATCGCGGCTTCGACCGACGTCTCGGTAGCGTTTGTCTAGACGCCTCGGTAGCGTGTCAAGAAGGGTTCGGTGACGCGGCCTCGACAACCGCTCGGTAGGGTTTCTATCATACTCGGTAGCGGCTCGTCAAATCGCTCGGTAGCGACGGTCAGAGTTCGGTAGCGACTCGGTAGGGCTTCTTCCATATTCGGTAGCGGCTCCTCGACTCGGTAGCGCGGCCCGAACGACTCGGTAGACGAGCTTGAGACAACCGCTCGGTAGCGTTTGTCTAGAACGATCGGTAGTGATACATAGACGGCTCGGTTGCGAGTATTTCGGTTCTCGGTAGTCGACGTGCGGTGCGGCTATTAAAAATTTTGACAAATGGAAATGGCGGGACAGGAAATGATGTTGCATGCCTCCGTGGTTGTCTGAAGCTCTTAGGCTCAGTAGCGAGCTACTCAGGCGGTAAAATAAATTTTAAAACTTTGAAAAATGGATAAGCGGGAAAGGAAAGCAGGCGATAAGACGGTAGCGGCTTGTCGGAGGCCCGGTAGCGTGTCGAAGGGTTTCGGTGACGCGGCCTCGACAACCGCTCGGTAGGGTTTCTATCATACTCGGTAGAGGCTCGTCAAACCGCTCGGTAGCGACGGTCGAGTTGTAGCGACTTGGTAGGGCTTCTTTCTTCCATATTCGGTAGCGGCTCCTCGACCGAGGTCACCGTCTGATGATACGGTAGACGTGCGAAGCCGAATCGTTGTCAGGCTATTTTGTCAGACATTTTACATCGTCATTAAACCGCGCAATGATGCTTCTCCCTTCCTCATCCGTGAGAAAGACTAAAAAGGACTAGAAACTCCCAATTGAAGCACAGCGAAGAACGGGCGCTTCTCGGGTTGGCGGTGACATCTCCCGGCGTCTTCGGGCGAGTGCCACGAACGGCATATCCGGCGAGGTGTTCTGCGGACCAAGTTGCATCCCCCGCTTTCACCTCGAGCGTCGGCATCTCTGCTCGGTACGTGTTCTTAACATGTTTTGGCGCACGTCTTCAGCGATTCTTATGCGCTTTGTTGTTCTTCTTTGAGGCCGAAGAGAGTTTAAGCTTTGTTTGCTAGTTTGTTCCCGTGTTGAACGTTTGCTAGTAACTTCTCATGTTTCCTAGTTACTGTGAACCACTCTTTTCGTCTTTGCATGCCATTGTCTTGAGTTCGGTTGACATGCGTGAAAACATTATAACACCGGTTGATATGTATAGGAACAAGCGGAACACGTACGTTGTCAACATGTACGGCGAACGTCTCTCGGTTAATGACCCAACCCACATTCCGTTGCGGCGGTAGCGAGTTTGGGAACTGTGGGAAGTCCCGAAGGGCATGAACTTACGGGAACAATTACACCGGGTCTATCCCATGAGTCGATGTTTACGGCCGTTGATGATGCTTATCTTTCATATATTGAATATGCGAAACATGTTGGTTTTAGTGTTAGAAGAGAAAACTTAAAAAAGGATAAACGAAGGAATTGTAAAAGGAGAGCACGGTTTGTATGCTACAAGAAGGTTGGAGGAAGAAAGACCCACGATATGATACAATTGTAGTTCACCGCCCGGAGACAGAATGGGTTGTTTGGGTAGGATTACTTGTCCTCCACGTTAATGGAATGTATAAAATTACACGATGGGAGGCGAGCATAATCATGAGGTGGAAAGTCCTTCCAAGGCACACACTTCGGTCCATGAAAATTTCCGAAATTGAAGCTTTTATGGACATTGGTGAGAGCGAGTGGTATACGACCTAAGCGGCTTTTCCATATGATGTCCAACCAAGTGGGTGGCGAAGAAACCTTGGATTCATGCAAAACGATATGAAGAATTATCCTACGAACTAAGAGACAAAGTGAGTCATGTTAGAATTTGACAACGGAGGATTGCTTCATTATTTCCATCGTAGGCAAGTTTGAAGATCCACCTTCACATATTCTTTACAAGTTGATGAGGACGACCTCATCACCAATGTTTTAGGCGATTCTAGAATGCGGTTGGACTATGAAAGGTTTGGTGATGTCCTATGTTTTGACACAACATATAAGACCAACAATATGGCCGACCTTTTGCTCCTTTTGTAGGGTAAACCATCGTAGACAATCTGTCGTATTTGGTGCGGCTCTATTGTACGATGAGACAATCGACACATTTAGATGGCTTTTCAATACGTTTGTAGGTGTCATGGGAGGAAAGGAGCCAACTACTATATTAAGCGACGAGATAAGGCCATGAGCAATGCCATCTTGCAAGAAAGTGCAAGAACCGATCCACGGGATATGTGTGGCACATGTACCAAAATGCTGCAAAACATTTGAGCCATGTATTTAATGCCACAACATCATTTAAGAAAGATTTTCAGAGATGTATTTACGACTACGAAGAAGAAGATTCATTTCTGCAGGCGTGGAATGATATGTTGTCAACATATCAATTGAGTGACAACGTATGGCTGAAATCTTTGTTTGAGGAGAGGAAAAAATGGGCACTTGTGTATGGAAGGAACACCTTCTTGCTGATATGGTCGGTACACAAAGATGTGAAAGCATTAACAAGCTTCTCAAAGATTATTTAGATATTAGACAAGCAATGCGTTTGTTCTTTGAGAACTTTGAAAAACTAATTGATGACGGGAGGTACAACCGAAGTTGCGATCATAAGATGAGATATACGTATAGTAGACTGTGGTACGATCAAAGATACTTGAGCAAGCAATTGTCATTTACACACCCGAGGTCTACGAAATCATTCAAGATCGGTATTTGAAGTGCGTTGAGCTACACTTGCAGTCGGATGCAAACACCTTTGTCGTATATGACGACGTCAAGCATTGGCATCGTGTGCGGATAATTAGAGGTGTAGACGACGGTGTTCAATGTTCTTGTAAGAAGTTTGAATTTCTTTGGAATACTCTTGTAGACATGTGTTACGTGTGTTATTACATCTCCCAATTAGGGCTATTCCGACCAAGTTATATCTTGACTAGGTGGACGAGGACGGCTTGCAACATTAACCTTGGGGATGCCATTGTCAAAAACAATGAAATCGTCGATGAGAAGACGTTATGCCAAATGAGGTACATGCATACGTTTGTTGAGAAGTGCGGTGGAGTTATGTGCAAGCTGCAGACAAAGGGACAAGACTACGAATACTTCCCTAACAAATTTAAAGAATTCACAAGAAAAGGCTGTACGAATCCTTTCCACAAGCCAATGTGGAGGCTGTTGGAACCTCGGGTTGTCAATCCGAGGTCCCTCTTTACTTGAGAACCAATGCAAGAAGCTCGAATTGATCTTGGCTCTTCGGTTCAAAGGCGAGGCTTGAGAAGGGTCGGAGGCGCAGGATGAAATCTGCTGGAAAAGAGGAAAAATATAAAACACAAAGATAGGTCAAGTTCCTTTGTTCATGTGTTGAGCCGCCCGGGGATGAAGAGGAATTAGCCGGCCCCTATGTTTTAAGTAGTCAATCTCAAAATCGGACCTGCGGACAAATTCCTCTTCCGACTCGGGAATCAATCGACATGATGCGTAACGTATCTCGTATGGACATCCTTCGGTTTATGAGTAGACGGTAGTCGAGAGCTTGACTTTCGATTAGACATTCATCCTTTTCCTTTTATTCCCATCGGTAACTTTGCATACTTTGTTAGCATAACTTTATTACTAAAATGATTCTCTACTTTGTAACCTACATCCTTCGGTACTCAGATGGCCGACGGTCGACCGGTACATTGCAGCTATGGCCACGGGGAATGTCAGATGGGCACCGTTGTCGGAGGACCAGATGACGGGCGGAAGTTCTACGCGGGCGTCGATATATATCATTAATTTCTTAGAATGAAAAATTGAAATTATCTTCTAACCATAACCCCTTCCAATCTATCTTGTGCGGCGTGTACCGTGTGGGTTTTTGTATGGGTAGACAAGCTCCCTGCGGAGGCGGGATTATGCCATGCAAGTGTGAGAACGCGTTATTGGTGGAATACCTCCGGGGAACGCGTGGCCATCCTCGAGTCGGAGGTGGCCGAGCTTAGCCGGCGAGCGAAGGCGAGCGGGGAAGAAGGCTGGAGGAATGCTCCAAGATGCTCGGAGGGACGATGGACTACGACGACATGGAGACTTCTACCGGTGCCGGCGGTTCTCAATCCCCGGGGAATCGAGAGGATTGATCACAATTTCATCTTTGTAGAGTTTTAAAACTCCAAGTTATGTAATCATGGACATGGTGGTTTGTGAGGTAGCGGTTTCATGACTTTTCTTAATTACAAAGATATTTTATGACTTCGCTGATCGCTCGGTGGCGAATTCGTCTTCGTTGGTAGCGACTTCTTCACATCTCGGTAGCGGGTTTGTCCCTCATTGTGCGTTGGAATTGCCGAGTACGTCATATCTCCCCTATCGGTAGCGGGCGGTCGGCGCTCGGCGGCGACTTACTCGTCCGTGGGTAGCGTCCGGACGAGGCCTCGGTAGCGGGCTGCTCATCTCTCGGCGGCGACTTACTCGTCCGTGGGTAGCGTCGGACGGGCCTCGGTAGCGGGGCTGCTCATCTCTCGGCGGCGACTTACTCGTCCGTGGGTAGCGTCCGGACAGGGCCTCGGTAGCGGGCTGCTCATCTCTCGGCGGCGACTTACCTCGTCCGTGGGTAGCGTCCGGACGGGCCTCGGCGCGGGCTGCTCATCTCTCGGCGAGCGACTTACTCGTCCGTGGGTAGCGTCCCGGACGGGCCTCGGTAGCGGGCTGCTCATCTCTCGGCGGCCGACTCTCGTCCGTGGGTAGCGTCCGGACAGGCCTCGGTAGCGGGCTGCTCATCTCTCGGCAGCGACTTACTCGTCCGTGGGTAGCGTCCGGACAGGCCTCGGTAGCGGGCTGCTCATCTCTCGGCAGCGACTTACTCGTCCGTGGGTAGCGTCCGGACAGGCCTCGAATGGAGTCTGTGACAGGAGGTCTCTGTGGACCTGTTTGAAAGGAATGGCAGCAATTTCTCTCCTATAGTACGCAAAAGTACACCTGTGTAATACATGTACCTTGGTTGCCCGAACACCAGTGGATGTACTCGGTGTTTCCTGCACGGCGTCCATATCTGTGCTGCGAGTCGGCGAAACCCAATCTGTGGGAGATCGTCCAAGTGCTTCAGTAATCTGGAAGAGAGCCGCGTTGTAGGATGCTTCTGTAGCGATGGTGGAGTGCCGGTGGGGAAGAACCTATAAAGCGAGGAGATATCTCGAGCTCGACGAAATACGAAAACGGCAAATATTATATTCTCTTAGCGGTCTGGACACGCGTCGGTCAGAGCTCTGTAGCTTGGTAGCGCGTCGGTCAAAGCTCAGTAGCGGGTATGTCTACTCTCGGTAGCGCGACGGTCATTCCTCGGTAGCGGGTTTGACTTCGTCGTGAGCGGCGTTACCTCGGTAGCGGGGTCTATCAGGGCTGGGTAGCGGGTCTGTCAATGCTCGGTATCGGGCTTCACCTTGTCGTCACCGGTGACGGTTTTACTTCGCCGTCGATGCTCAGAAACGGCGTTAGCTCGGTATCGCGTCGGTCAGAGCTCGGTAGCGCGTCGGTCAGTGCTCGCTATGCCGTCGGTCAGAGCTCGGTAGCGCGTCGGTCAGTCGTCTGACCCGGCTCGGTAGCGCGTCGGCCAGAGCTCGTAGGGGGTTTGTCAGTGCTCGATAGCGCGTCGGTCAGCAAGGTAGCGGGTCTATCAGACCTCGGTAGCGTGTCTGTCAGACCTCGGTAGCGGCGTTAGCTCGGTAGCGGGTTTGTCGGAGGCTCGGTAGCTGCTCTGTCAGAGATCGGTAATTGCAAACACAAAAGACATTGCGATTTTTTATTAATATAGAATGATTACATGTTTACACCTGACGTTTATAAGGTGTTACAACTGAATGAATGAATGAATGAACGAAAGAATGTTTACAACTGACGTTTACAACGTGTTACAACTGAATGAATGAATGAATTAATGAATGAACGAATGTTTACAACTGACGTTTAACACGTCGGGAACTCCAATCCTGTAGCCTCGGCTGACAACAGGACATTTTTCCACGTACGTAAGGCTAAATCGCCCTCACATTTATTACTTCCTCCCCTCGGTGAAGCTTGTTGCATCGGGCGACCTTTAGCACTTAGCTCCTCGGCATACATCATCACATATATGGCGCGGTTAACGGCGACCCGAGAGGGATGTATGGTCGGTATTCTCCTTTGTGTAATTAGTTCATCTAATAAGGACGCAAAAAGGATTACATACCTCCCGAGATAGGCTGCTTGCGGACAATCCATCTCATAGTATTCGGCCAATCCACAATGTCAAGAATCAACGTTCCGAACTATATTCTTCCGGTCTTTGACCTACACAATTGGAGGAACTATATCTAGTATTGAAGTGCAAGGGCATAATTAAAAGTATAGTATTGGTTTTTTGATATACTCACCGCGACCTTAGTTCCGGGAGTGTACTTCGATGGCCGTTGATGGAGTTGTATACGAGAAGCGTTTTCTACATCCAATAAGATAAGAAAATAATGTCCCTCATTGTGGCGGAGCGAAGGAAGCGCTCCGTCTGCATGAATTCATCGGAAGACTTGGTTTGGAAGGCAAATTCCATGTATTCTTTGTGTTGTGTTGAAGATGACGTTTGGGTGTCTGTTCATAACAAGTACGATGATGGCAACACCACGACTTTTCGATACTCATCTGATTTGAGCATCAATTTTTTTCTTTAAGAGATCCCGGGTACACCTCCGGTGACCCCTCCGATACGTAGGATCCCACGTTGAACAACTCAACGATCTCGTAGGAACGCGACCATATTTCGCCAATATGTGTATGTAAAAATATCGGCGAGATTCTGAAGAAATAAATTAAGGGTTAGTTCGACGAGAGAAAGAGAATATGACGATAAAATAGTGAAGTGCGGATAACTTTACATTATTTCCTAACCTTGGCTTAATTAACCGGTCGAGCGGCTTTGTACGTGTTCACGGGAATACGGTCAAGGATGGTTTTAAGCACGGGGATTGACGCCCTCCACTTCGGCTGAAACAACCGCTGCTACCTTTTCCCTGCCACCCCTTCCTCCACTTCCTCGTCCTCTACCACCTTTTCCCTTACCTCCCTTTCCTTTACCTCCCCTTCCTCTACCTCCCTTTTTGGGTTCATAGCGGGGAGGGGATGAGTCTCCACTTCGTACGGTGGAATGACCGCCTTGTCCAATACATTCTCTTGCATGGGCGCGGTCTCCATCGGTGGAGGTGGCTCGATCCCAAGGGTTGTGGTTGAGCCTCGTATGGTGGTTGTAACCATATGGATCTTATTCGTCCGGTCCTCCCCTTCACCCTCTTGGCTATACACTGACAATTCATTTACAACTTGAGTGGGCGGCGGGGGCTTGTTGGGAATCAGTAGTTTCCAAAGGGATGTCAAACAATTCGGACATCGGATCCCTTGTACACTCCGGTCCCGCGATAAGTGTAGCATCGAAATTCACGCCTCCGTTCACAATCTTTGGAGGCTGCGGTCTTCATCATATCCACCTGCTGTACATGGTGGAAAATGTCATCAGACGTAGACGAGGGCTGGGGTTGATGGTCGGATACTCTGGAGATGTGTTCTTCGACTGTTTTCTCCAGGGCTCTTCTCTTTTCTCGCTCCTGTGCCAAATCTTGAGCGAACCCATCAATCCTTTTTTGGAATTGGGCAAATCCTTCTCTAATGAATTGCTCGGTCGTCCTCTTTGTCTCTCAATGAGAAATTGTTCGTCGAAATTTTATCGGTGACACCTGTACGGTATATCACCCAAGTTGGGCGTAGGTACTTCGTTGCGAATTCACGATCCGCTCGGTTCCTCGTCTACAATATCTACAACTACTGTGTACGCAATAATAATAAGAAAATTAAGAACAACACACGAACAATGTATTTATCATGTATACAAATTCAAACTCACCGTATACTTTCGTCACTGTGATACTGTTTAAGTATATCCGCAAATTCCACTTTATTCTTTAAGGGCGCCATGTTCCACTTAAAAATGCGTGGATCATTTCTCCCACGAAATTGTGTTAACCCGTGATATGTTCGAAAAATAAAAGCCTGGTATATAAACATTCGACGGTAAGACGTGTGAGACAACGCACAACATATGATAAGAAGAAACACTACGTAAATGGTTTTGTATACTTACGAGGTATGACGGCCACACACCCAAGTAGATAGGGTGGGGACTTATTGGCCTTAATTTTACGTAACGACGTCATCCATGCGGTCCGTGAGACACTATATGTACATAGCATTGTGACGATTGTAACCTCTATGGAACCAATATCTTGTACGTAGTAAAGGATCTGCTTCTGAAGTGTTCTATTTGAATTCGGGACCAAAAAACATGAAAACATGAATGCTATCCACAGTGGCACCGTTTTGTTGACATCTGCGGATCAACTTTGGTACATGCAAGATTTCCAATTAAATTCAAGATGCCACTACCGTTTTGGCACTTACCACTAAAGGGAGCATATCATCCGGTTGGGTTTTAATGCTGTCCAACTGGATGGGTTCACCGCCATCGGGTAACCCCAAATAAGGGCCACATCATTCGACCGTAGTCTTAACTCTTGGCCATTTATGTTGAAAACTCCACCGCCTTCGTGAAGTAGGAGGATTTCCCGGATCATGGATGTGCTGAACTCGTATTCAGGCATATCAATAAAACTGCCGAAAGGAGTCTGTGCAAGGAGGTCTCTGTGGACCTGTTTGATCGGAATGGTAGCAATTTGCGTGCGATAGTAAGCAAATGAACATCGGTGTAGCACATGCACTGCTTTTGCTCCATGAACATTGGATGTAGACGCCATCTCGTGGACCGCTTCCATGTCTGTAATCCAAGGCGTTTTCAGGAAATACGTGTGTAGAGAGCGACGACAACGTATAAAGAGTATGAAAAACACCTTCGAAGGGTTACCTTGCGTATTTCGTGCCGAGCGATGGTGCACGCTTCGGACTTATTCGGCGATGAATGATTGTGGTTGCGAGGAACAACGAGCGGCGGCAAGATTACGTTGGACGACGCAACTTCGAAGAACTATTGCCGGTTGTTGAAAAAAAAACCTATACGCGCCGCAAAAAACCTGGTTATAGATGATGAGTGGAAGACGGCGATGGTTGAACTTCTTCGAAGGGGGAAGAAGGCGCTCGTCGCTCGCTTAGATCTTGCCAAGAAGGTTCCCGGACGAACGGAGGCTCGAAAAGTGGAATCGCGAGCGTGGACGAGCCTCTGCAGTATGATAGAAACCCTACCGAGCGGTTGTCGAGGCCGCGTCACGAAACCCCTTCTTGACACGCTACGGGCCTCAGGCAAGCCGGTACCGTCTTATCAGTTGGTTTCCTTTGCCGCTTATCCATTTTTCAAAGTTTTAAAATTTATTTTCCCGCCTGAGTAGCTCGCTACTGAGCCTAAGAGCTTCAGACAACCACGGAGGCATGCGGCATCATTTCTGTCCCGCCATTTCCATTTGTCGAAATTTTTAATAGCCGCACTTGCACTACCGAGAGCGAAATACTCGCAGCCGGAGCCGTCTATGTATCACTACCGATCGTCTAGACAAACGCTACGAGGCGGTTGTACGAAGCTTGTCTACCGAGTCGTACGAAGCCGCGCTACCGAGTCGAGGAGCCGCTACCGAATATGGAAGAAGCCCTACCGGGGTCGCTGCCGAACTCGGCCCGTCGCTCTCGAAGCGATTTGACGAGCCGCTACGAGTATGATGAGGCTCCCTACCCGGCGGTTGTCGAGGCCGCGTCCCGAACCCTTCTTGACACGCTACGAGCGTCCTAGACAAACGCTACCGAGACGTCGTGCGAGCCGCGATGCCGGCCGACGTTGTATCACTACCGGCGTCTAGACAAACGCTACGAGCCGTCGTGCGGAGCCGCGCTACCGAGCCGACGTTGTATCGCTACCGGCGTCTACAAGAACGCTACCGAGCGGTTGTCGAAGCCGCGCTACCGAGACGACGTTCGCGCGTATCACTACCGAGCGTCTACAAGAACGCTACCGGCCGTCGTGCGAGACCGCTGCTACGAGTCGACGTTGTATCACTACCGAGCGTCTGAAGAACGCTACCCGAGCGGTTGGCTCGAGGCCGCGCTACCGAGTCGGCGTTGTATCACTACCGAGCGTCTACAAGAATGCTACCGAGCGGTTGTACGGCGCGCTACCGAGTCGACGTTGTATCACTACCGGCGTCTACAAGAACGCTACCGGCGGTTGTACGGAAGCGACGCGCTACCGAGTCGACGTTGTATCACTCTGGGGTCTACAAGAACGCTACCGAGCGGTTGTACGGAAGCCGCGCTACCGAGTCGACGTTGTATCGCTGCGGCGTCTAGACAAACGCTACCGAGCCGTCGTACCGAAGCCGCGATGCCGCAGTCGACGTTGTATCACTACCGAGCGTCTAGACAATCACTACCGAGCGGTTGTCGAAGCCGCGCTACCGAGTCGGCGTTGTATCACTACCGAGCGTCTAGACAATCACTACCGAGCCGTCTAGACAAACGCTACCGCGTGACCGTCAACCGTCACCGAGTTGAAATAATAAAAATAATATTCTTTAAGCTTGTGTCGAGCGCCGTGAACGGCATTAATGGTGAGGTGACGTTTCGGAAGCAGCGGCTTCACGGCCCTCCCCCTCCGTCGACGGCCGTTCGACGACGTTCTCCGTCTCCGCACTTCCGTTATCCGGCAGTGGCTCCGTCGGTCCGCGGTGGCACATTACGCCACCGTTGACGTGGCGCGCTCCGGTTGGGGACTGCGGGAGTCCCCTCCACCCGGGAACTGAGGCGATCCGAACTCATTTTTTAAAAAGTCTTGAACTTTAGACAGCCCATTTATTTAATAGAGCTGATTTGAGATCAGGTCATGAAGCGCCTCCAAGGTCCAAACATGGATCCATCCATTGATCAGCCTTATAAATAGACCATATGTGCGCTGCAGGGTTTCAGAGCTACCATGAAGACGAGCAGCAGAGACGGCCGGTGAGGGTGCAGAGAGAGAAGGGAAGCGAGAATGGTTGCTGCTAATACATCACCTGGAGCTGTCTTGTCCCTTTCTCTCTTCTTGATCATGGTGCTCGCTGCCAGTAAGTGACTACTCTCTCTCTCTCTCATATCTTCTTCTTCTTCTTCGTCTTCTTCTTCATCAAAGGTGTTTCTGATCTCTCGAAGGTGGAGAATGGGTTGATTATCCGTCGGGCGTCCGGTGCTGCAGCGATATCCCGGTGGAGAGGTGCGACCCGCTCAGCCCCGACGCCAACGCCGCCTGCCGCGACGTCTGCCACTACGGCGGATGCCGCAGAGGAGGACGGTGCGAGGGAGCCCCCGCCGTCGGCCGCGTCTGCCGCTGCCGCTGCTGATTTACCGACTCCCTCCTGCTTACATCGTCGTCTCTGTCTCTTCCGGCGGAAACCTGCAGTCTCTCTCCCTGCAGTCTCTCTCCTTCTTCCGGCGGACACCTGCAGTCTCTCTCTCTCTCTCTCTCTCTCTCTGAGATGTTGCACCTAATTTCTATAACATTATCTTAATTAAGTTTGTGTATCTCTCTCTCTATATATCTTACTTTGAGATGAAATATGCAGAGACACTGTTTTTTTTTTTGCCCGGGACATAAGAGACACTTATGGGGTGTTTGGTTACATGATAATAAAAATTTTTGTTTTAATTTTTAAAAATTGTAAGAAAACTTGTTAAAAGAGGTGTTTGATAACCATGACAATTTTATGTTTTAAAAGTGATTTTCTTCTTAAACAAAAAAAGAGGGTCTCACCTCTTTCTTTTTTCTTATGGTCCCCCACTTTGTTTGGTCTTGTGTGGTAATTACTCTTTTTTGTAATCACATCCCTCCAAACATGATAATTTTATGTCATGAGTTGGTTCACCTTTTATTTTAATATAATTTTTTATCGTGTAAGTATACAAAAAATTATCACGCAACCAAACACCCCAGTAGTTAGCTCCCATCTTTGTAGATGATGAATGAAGCATGAGTATGACAACCCATTCTTTTTAATCGTCAAGCTAATGAGGTATTTGGTTGCTTCCACACTAATTTTTATATATTTTTATGAAAATTTATGTTAGAATAAAATATAAGATAGTTGAAATAATAAAATTGTCATGCCCGGTAAGGTATATGATATATAACAAGAAAGGGAGAGTAACTGTAAAATACGGAGGGCAGCAGAAAAAAACAAGATTTCATCAGTTTTTCGTATTTTCAACAAGGTTCCTTATCAAAAGCATATCTTTATAAAAAAAGAAAAAAACTCAATTGATCAGCAATCAAGCATAAGTAATTTCTTGTCGCCAATAAAACCAAAATTAGTTTATGAAAAAAAAATTAAGCGCTTACTAACTTTCGTGGCTTTGTTCCTTTTTTTGTTACTAAACTCTTACATATGTATTATTAACATCTTAAGTTTGTAAATGGTTAGTAATTAATATGTGAGAAGTTAGCAACCCAAAAAATAGGTTAGGTGGGAGGGGTTAGTGACTCCTTTTAGTTGGCTCCGATGAGATTTTTTTTTGAGAGATGGGTGCTTCAGAAGATCCGGATTTTACAATATTCTGTAATATCCCTTTTACCAGCTTAATTTAATAGCTAGGACAGAGGACATTAGTCTAATTATACCTAAGCTAATTGTTTTAAATAAAGTACTTTTCCTACAAACTATTTATGATAATATTGGATGTGGTTCGAAGAAGACATTATCCATGTTTTTAAGAACATTAATTTGTAGTGGTGACCTCAACTTCGAAATCTAATCAATTACAAAATGAATATTTTTCTCAGCTAATTAATTAATACTAACCCCTCCATATATATGTGTGTGTTCGATTCTTCAGACAAGAATCTGAAAGAGAGAATCCTCAAACAGTTCAAGTGCCTGCAAGTACATTACAAAGTAAATAATTTTATGCAGATAAGAAGATAAAGTACTTTTTTTTCAAAAAAATGGATTATTTTGTCTTTGACTCAGGTGGCACTGGATGGTGGTGTGCACTGGTTATGTATACATGCACACACTTCCCAACAACAGTACGTACTAGCTAGCATGCATTACATTATTTCAAGTTTTTCCAAGATATAGTGCTTAATATTTTACTTTTTTATTGTGTAGGAGTGGAGTTGTTGGGTTTATTATGTTGTGTGTTTCTTTAAGTCTTACTTCTTGTCGAGTCTTAGTTGTCTTAGTTTGCTATGTTACACCGTCTTTTATGATCTGTGTAGCCACAAATATATCTGTGAGATCGATAGTCTGGACGTTCTCCATACCGATATGGTGTGATTATCCGATCTCTTGGCAAATATTAAACTCTTTGAGAGTTTTAATCTTTACTTCTCGACCATTATCGCACTTGATCGTGCTGGTCATCTTACCGACGTGGTTGTTCTTGAGGAGTTTAGTGCAGATCTGGTATCTTGTTCCTACATGTTATCGAGTCTTCTTGTCTGGGGTCTGTAAATTTTACTTGGTGTTGTACTCTTAGTTTATTAATACGAAGAAAGTAGTTTCTGTGTTAAAAAAAAAATTCAAGATGAAATTCAAGCATGTGTGCTTGATTTTACTTTTTAACTTCTTTAATAATAAATAGGTAGCTAGTTCTGGATGTCGACTAATTGTCAAATCAATCAACGAGTAGCTAGCACTACAGGGAATTGGGTCATTGGCGACGGGTTATTGGCGACGGCTTTTTAAAGTCGTCGCCAATAATGTTAAAAGCGACGGCGAAATGAACGCCGTCGCTAATAATTGGTAAATAGCGACGGCTAAATATAGCCGTCGCAAATTCTTGGTATTGCGACGGTCGAAGCCGTCGCATTACCGGAAAACGTTTCCCGTGCGGGTTTTTACACGGAAAAGTGGCGACGGCTTCATGCGCGTCGCGAATAATATTAGTGGCGAGCGGCAAGCCGTCGCGGTACCAGAAAACGACCCGTGCGGGTTTTTACACGGAAAAGTGGCGACGGCTTCATCGCCGTCGCGATAATATTAGTGGCGACGGCAAGCGTGTAATACCTGAAAACGACCGTGCGGGTTTTTTACACGGAAAAGTGGCGGCGGCTTCATACGCCGTCGCGAATAATATTAGTGGCGGCGGCAGCCGTGCCCTATATCCTGATGACCGTTGAACCGGTCGACTTTTGTTAGCGACGGCGGTAGCGCATAATGCAACTTATCTGTTATTGGCGGCGGCGAAAAGCCGTGCTAATAAGTCCGGCTTAAAAAACCCTCGACGCCCTCCTTTCTTCCCCCGTTGACTCCCCCGCTCTCTCTCTCTCTCTCTCGCGCACGCTGCTCGCGCCGCCGCCGGTCGCCGCCCGTCGCCGCCGCCACCGTCCGTCGCCGCCGCCCGTCGTGCCGCCGTCGTCGCCGCCGCCGCCCGACATTTCTGCACGCCGTCGTCGCCGCCCTCGTGAGGGGAGAGCTGCGAGGAAGCCTCCGTGGGTGTCGCCGGCTCCCGCCGCCGCCGCCACCGCCTCCTTTGTGCCGGATTTAAACTCTACTTAGGGTTAATCGAACCTCCTTTGAGGTATACATCTTCAACAAACGAATTTTTGTTTAATTTTTTCCTATACATCACTGAAAGCATATATGCAATAGATATGTGCCAAACATCGATCCCTAATAACAAATTAATAGGTTAGGACTTACTCGGAAACCAAATATGTAGCACCTTGATCACTTTAATTATTTAGGAGATAGAACAAAAGTAGATATGTGCATAGAGTTTCAATTAGATTATCACTAAGTTTAATACCGATTTTGCTAAAAAGTTAGATATTAAAAGGAAAATTAAGAGAATTTTTTATGGGCTTAATGTGAAAATATAAACTTTTAGTTGTCACTTAATTTAACTTAATGCAATATCCTTAGAACTTAATTTTTTTAAATGATTACATTAAATGACCTAAATGACCTAAATGACCTAAAAGACATAAAATGAGTTAATTTTTTCTTAGATGTTTACATTACATGACATAAATGACATTAAATGACCTAAATGACCTAAATGACATTAAATGACCAAAATGACCTAAAATGACTTAATTTTTTCTTAGTTTTCATGTCTAACTCTTCGTTTGTGATAAAAATATTTAATTGGTATGTATAAACATTTATTGTCCAAAAACAAGTCTAATTTTGATCATTTTATCTCTTTTTTAGGAAACTTCAATCGAGATATACACTTGAGAGTTTCTTCTTTCGGTGGAGGTTCGGTTATATATTGATTTATTTATTAAATTAACATTTCTTCATTGTATTTCAATCTTTTAACAAATTAAGATGAGTAACTTAGACAAATCATGGATGCATATTCCTAATAGATTAGATTCTAGATATATTGAAGGGATCGAAGAATTTTTAAACTATTCTTTTCATGATTCTAGATTATAATTTAGACATGGACAACATAACGATCTAATACAGTGTCCTTGTAAAAAATGTTGTAATACATTTATTTTTAAAAGAAATGTTGTCAAAGAACACCTAATATGCAATGGTATATGGTTAAATTATCAAAAATGGATATGCCATGGTGAAATTGAAGTCAATATGATAAATGAGGACATTTCAATTTTAAATGAACCACAAGATAATTATGTAGATGATGAGGTAATGGAAATGTTACAAGATATTCAAAATAACGAATCTTCTATTCGACATAATGAGGAAGAACACAATGAAGATAATTTTCAATATTCCAAATTATTAAAAGATTAAGAAACACCTCTATATGAAGGTGTTAAAAATGTATCTAAATTAAAATTTATATTAAAGTTGATTCAACTTAAGTCCATTAATGGTCTCACTAGAAAATGTATGGATATGATATTATCTTTATTTAAGGAAGTCTTACCTAATGGGGCATGTGTTCCCGATAATTGGTATGAGCTTAAGAAATTAGTTAAGGAATTGGGACTTACTTATGAGAAAATTCAAGCGTAAAAATGATTGTATTCTATTTTGGAAAGAGAATAAAGATAAAAATGTTTGTCCGTATTGTAACACCTCCAGGATATAAAAATGATCCTAAAAATCAAAATAAAAAAGTAGCACAAAAGTTTTACATTATTTTCCATTAGGAGTTAGGTTGCGGCGTTTATTCATATCATCCAATACGGCTAAGTGGATGACATGGCACGATCAATCATGATCATATCAATTGAGAGGTGAAATGCGTCATCCTGCCGATTCTCCGCTTGGAAAAGGGTGGATGAACTTTATCAGAGAATTTGCGTTAGAGAAATGCAACATTCGGATTGGATTGAGCTTCGAGATGGCTTTAATCCATTTGGTCGGAAATGTCTTGAAATATAGTGTGTGGCACATTGTTACAATGGTGTACAACTTACCACCGTGGATGTGTATGAAAGCCACATACACAATGATATCATTATTAATACCAGTCAGAGCTCCGGAAATGATATTGATGTATTCTTACAACCATTGGTGGAAGAGCTAAAAGATTTGTGGGAGATTGGATTGAAGACTTATGACGAAAAGAAAGAGATTTTCATAATGAAAGTCCTACTTTTTAGTACGATAAATGATTTTTCGGGATATGCAAATTTATACTGGATGGAGTACTAAAGGAAAATTGGCGTGTCCTATATGTAACGAAGAAACACATACCATTCGACTTACCCGAGTCGAGAAAACAATGCTACCTTGGTCATCGTCAGTTCTTACCAGTAGCACATCGATGGAGAAAGAACCAGTATAAGCATCTTTTTGATGGTCGACGATGTGTGAAGGGAGCACCAAAGATACTTACGGGATATGACCTATGGAGGCAACAAAAAGATACTTAAGGGATTGCCCGATCGGAACCCGGAACGGGCCTCGGATTGGGCAATCCGGCCTCGGATTGGCCAAAAAATCTAAGTCCATGTCGGCCGGATTGCCGTCATGGAGAGCAGGCCGGATTGGAGGCAATCGGCCTCGGATTGGCGAAAAATCTAAGTTTCTCAATCCGAAGCCGGATTGCCCTTGATGGAACCCGGAGCAGGCCTCGGATTGGGCAATCCCGGCCTCGGATTGGCCAAAAATCTAAGTCCCTCAATCAAGCCGGATTGCCGATCGGAACCGGGCAGGGCCTTTTCGATTAGAGCAATCCGGCCTCGCCAGTTGGCCAAAAAATCTAAGTCCCTCCAATCCGGCAGTTGCCCGATGAACCGGAGCGGGCCTCGGATTGGGCAATCCGGCCTCGGATTGGCCAAAAAATCTAAGTTTCTCAATCCGGCCGGATTGCCCGTCGGAACCCCGGGCAGGCCTCGGATGGGCAATCCGGCCTCAATTGGCCAAAAATCTAAGTCCCTCAATCGGCGGATTGCCCGATCGGAACCCGGGCGGGTCTCGGATTGGGCAATCGGCCTCGAATGGCCAAAAAATCTAAGTTTCTCAATCGAAACCCGAATTGTCGGTGGAACCGGAGCGGGCCTCGGATTGGGCAATCCCGACCTCGGATTCCAGTTGGCCAAAAATCTAAGTTTCTCAATCCGAAGCCGGATTGTCGATCGGAACCGGAGCGGGCCTCGGATTGGGCAATGCCGGCCTCGGATGGCCAAAAAATCTAAGTCCCTCAATCGAAGCCGGATTGCGTCGGAACCGGAACGGGCCTTGGATTGGGCAATCCGGCCCTCCGGATGGCCAAATCTAAGTTTCTCAATCCGAAGCCGGATTGCCCGATCGGAACCGGAGCGGGCCTTTCCGGATTGGGCAATCCGGCCTCAGGATTGGCCAAAATCTAAGTTTCTCAATCCGAAGCCGGATTGTCGATCGGAACCAGGAACGGGCCTCGGATTGGGCAATCCGGCCTAGGATTGGCCAAAAAATCTAAGTCCCTCAATCCGAAGCTGGATTGCCCGATCGGAACCGGAGCAGGCCCCGGATTGGGCAATCCGGCCTCGGATCGCTAAATTTTTTTTTTATTGCACAATTAGAAGCGGGATTGCTGCCTAATATTTTTATGTGAGAGATGAAGAGAATTTTCAGCAAAAGTCGTAGGACATCTCGGACTTCTACACCGTCGAGGGCGGTGGACCTCGGGGTCAATCTCAGGGCATCTAGGGATCGACCTTCCACCTCCCGGGGGTGTTGCTTCCGAGGGCCGATTAGGGAGGCACCCCATGAGCCTAGTCCATCTCGGACTCCTTCTCCTCGGGTTCCGACGACGCCTCCTACGGATGGTAGTAGTCCATCTTCCCATGCTTCGAGGTAAATATTTGAATAAATGCTAGTAAAAAGTTTTCTTTAAAAATCTTCGTTGTCTAATTTACATCGGTTAGACGTGGGAGAGGTCCGGCAAAGGCCATCGGTGTGCGAACACTTGGCCACGATGAGTCCTACAACGTCGTTCTAGTAGGAGGATCCGGCGTTGGATCACATGGACGGAGTTTACCTCCTACTTGGAGTTATGAACGAGTTCATTGCGATTTGTGGGAGCATAATTACATGGCTCTACGCGGGAGAAAAGGATGCCATATTCCGTGATTTAGATGTAACATTCAGTAGCTTCATCTTATTTAAATTTTGGTGAACTTTTTAATCATTTTTATATTAATGCGGCAACATTTTACCTTTGAGCGGAATCCTCGATCGGATGCACGAGATATTAAGGCATATGGGAGAGATATGCAAAGAAAACAAAGAAATCATTTGAAAAGAAAGGTAAAATATAATTTAGAATGTAAATTCGAGATAACCAATTTTTTGTTAACAATATTTGTGTACGATATTTTACGGGACGATCAAATGGGAAGCTCGTGCCAACATTCCTCCACGGTGCAACGAGGAACAATGGCATCATATGTGCCATTTATGGAGTCAAGATGATGCTAGAGTAACTCAAATTTTATTTCCTCTTATAATTAGATCCTATTCTTTTCATTTGCATTTTTTAATGTTGTTTCATTTGTATATATATATATGTAGGCATTGAGTGAAAAGAATGCCGGTAATAGGCGGCAATTAACAATGCCGTACAGAAGAGGAAGAACAAATATACATCAGTTAGAAAGAGACTTTGTAAGTAGTCAAAACTTAAAATTTCATATTAGTTGATTCTTATTCTGTAATAACCTTTATCTTTTTTTTATTTTTTTGGTAAGGTACGAAAAGAAGGTCGATCTCCAACTCGTCGGAGGTATTCCGGATGAGTCGAAACGCATGAAGAACTCGATGGAGCAGTCATTTGGGATAATGACCAAAGTCGTCTTATGATGGTAATTATTGATTATCATAACCTATTTTTCTTTATAATCCACAATTCATCACGGTAGGATTTTAATTTTTATTCATATTATTTATAGGAAAATATGCAAGGATTGATCAATCCCCCGACATACGAATCCTCGGATCTTTGGGGTATCGCGACCTCCACTCACCGCGGAGGAGGCTTTCGTATCCGTGTTTGGTAGAGATCGACCGGGACGGATCCGATGTGGTGGGCGAGTGAAACTCGCCACACTTGGTATGGTGAGTCAAGCGGAGAGTGCTTCTAGCTCGACTCGAAGTTCGAGAGCTTAGAGATCGAGGTGGCGAGGCAAGGAGAAATCAATGAACGTTATGAAGAACAAATAACTTCATTGAAACAACAATTGGACAAACAACGAAATCATTCCAAGATAATTTCGATCGCCTCCAATACGATCATTGAAGGCTTGAGTCAAGGTTCCCGACTCTGATGTGCCATCCACATCGGGGCATCCTCCGCCTCAACAAACGAGAGGACAGAAATGGCGATGACGACGAGGACTACGAGGATGCCGAGGAGAGTGAAGATGATGATGAAGATGAAGATGAAGAAGATGAATAGATTAAGATGTATCTTTTACTCTCTATGAATGTTATTCATATGTATCAAAACATTTTGTGTATGAATGTGATTTTGAATATGGTATGTGAATATGAATTTAAATTTGGTGAATTTCAATTTTGGTATGTTAATGTGTGTTGTTTCATCCTAATTCGGTGTCCGTTCGAGTTTGAAACGAGCAATCCGACACCGGAAATTATTAATATAAATCAATTTTTGGATTGGTAGATCCGATTTTAGATCTTTATGAAAGTTTCAAGAATGATTGATTTTTTTCCGGATTGGATCGTATAATTGATCCAATCCGGCCAATCAAATTATTATTTTTTTCCGAGAAATTTATTATTGGCGTGTTTGTGTATGGCCGTCGCCAATAAAGTTATTTGGGGCGGCTAAAGCCGTCGCTAATAGTAAAAGCGGCCGTCGCAATACAGAGAAAAATTCCGGAACCCGGTTTTATTTCTCTGGTATTGCCGACAATATGTTCATGAATGGCATGTACCGTCGCCAATAACTTTATTGGCGTGGCTATACACGTCGCAATACAGTAAAAACCGGGAACGGGGTGTGGGGTTTACGCTTGCCATTTGCGGCTTATGTGGCGTCGCAACTACATTATTATTGGCGGCGGTACGATTAGCCGTGGCCAATAAGATTATTTGAGGCGGCAACCGTCCCGAATAACTTCATCCGCCCGTCTAATCTCCTTATCGTTTCGCTGACGGCTTAAGCCGTCGCTGATAAAGTTATTGACGGCAATTTGTTTAAGCGTCTCAATAAATGGTCGTTTTGCTAATGATTTATGCGACGGCTTATGAGCCGTCGCCAATAAACGTACTAGGGACGGCTTAACAATAGCCGTCGCTAATATTATTGGCGACGGCGTTATTTGCGACGAGTTTGCGACGGCTTTGAACCCGTCGCTAATATTTATTAGCGACGGCTTTTTGGTTTTTTGAGACGGCTTACAGCCATCCCTAGTAACCTATTTTCTTGTAGTGTAGCTAGACAAGGGAAAGTATGCATATATAGATATGCAACATTATTGAAATGCGCACATGCATGCATGTTTAAGATTCCTTACTTGTCACACAAGTACAAAGATGTGAGCTATCTGATTATCCGGGTGTATTTTATTTAGTTAACAAATAATTATAGAATAATTTTTGATACGATATCCTATTAACTTACCAACACCAATAGTGAATAACCTATTAATTAATTTGACAGCTTCGTACATGAATAGATACATAACAAATCAAAGAGCAACTTAATTACACTATTTAATTTATATCAAAGATGAAAAATCAATCATATCACGCCGTCATTTTATTTATATTTTTATCTTATATTAAAAATTACTATGACTAATATATATGCAACTGGGTAGTAGTAGTGTATATATATATATATATGAGACCAAACCGTCTCACTTATGCCATGAAAGGAACACTCTCAATCTTTAATCAGAACATGTCACAATCTCATGTCAGTTAAGTAGTAGTTAAGTAATAACCGGTTCATCGTTACTAAACTCTTATTGAATTGTTATTGAACCATCCGATTTAATAACGAGTTACAATGACTTCAATAATGATTAATACTGATTTCAAGAATGATTAACGATTACAATGACTTCTTTATTAAAATTAGTGTAATTCGTTTCTGGTTCAATAACGATTAACGATTTATTAAAAATTCAGTAATAATGAATCGATTGTTACTAAATCATCAGTTAAGTGACATAAGAGTAATGGCAAGTTTTAATTGAGAATTGAGGTTGTTCTTTTTTATTGTGGGATTGAAGTGATCCGAACTCTATGTATATACGTATGCACTAGACCTGTAAGTGGATACGGAGTATCCGATATGCAGCCTGAATCCAAAATCTAAATTGGCCTATCGGTCTTTGTCAACGGTTCAATGAATGTGTCATTTCGGATTCAGGATATGCCTGATTTCGTGGAGACCCGGAGCGAACTTTTCGGGTCCATACAAAAACCCTATCGGAGCGAATGTTTTTGGGGGAGACTTCTCGGTTATGCAGCAGGGAGGGTCCCAATATGGTCTTTCCCTGCCGGAAATGACCCCTTTTGGCTCATCCGGGGCGGGCGGACGAGCCCCGGTGCTTGGAATTAGCAGCTCGGAGTGCCCGAAGCCGCCGCTGGCAGCACCCCCCGCGGCGCATCACTCGCTGGCGGAGGTGGTGTCGCCGGCCATCAATCGCCCGCCTCCGCGATCGAGTAGCTTCGAGGATCTGGTTGGGCCGGCGGCAGCATCCGGTGGTTTCCCGGACGATGATGCCTTGGCGGCCGTTGGCGACGAGGCTGAGCGGGGCGCAGTTCCCGGAAACCGGTGGTCACGGCAGGAGACCTTGGCCCTCCTCAAGATACGCTCCGAGATGCTTTCCGGGAGGCCACATTCAAGGGCCCCCTCTGGGAGGAGGTCTCCATGTGAGGATCGATCGATACTCCTCCGCCGCCTTTCTGCCCTTCCCCTCCGCCTCTCCCAGTGATATTTTTTATCCTAGCGAATGTTTTTGGATGACTTGTATGGCGTACAATGTCCTGATAGTGGCTCTACGAGAAGATCGCTCATCGGCTCATGTATCGCATACAGTGTCATGACGTCATGTTCACATATCGGGCTAATGAGCATATCCAGATCCAACGTGTAATTTTGGATTTGGATTTCAATCCGAATCCGAAAAGGATCTGTTAACGGGTTTGTTATTGGATCTGGGTATACTTTATCAGATCTGGTTTTGGATCTCACTAGATCCGACCCGGATCCGGTCTATTTACACCTCTAGTATCCACCCAAGTCTATTCAATTTCAAATTATGGCATTAATTAGTGTCTTACACTAAAAGTCTTTGATATATTTTTTATTGATTTTAATTAGACGCTTCCTTTTATAAAATCTCGTGACGATGTCTGAGAATATTATCTGGAATAACGTTCGGCGCAAAACCGCGCATCTCCTTCCTTTGGAAGAAGACATGTATACTCGGCGGCGCCCATGTCGGGATCTCCGGCGTTCGGACGGAGCGCCGGCCATGGACACTCCCGGAACAGGTCGAAGCTTAACTATGCGGCGGCGGACGGCCGAGGCACAGCTGATGCCGCGGCACGACGACGGAAGGGACATGGTCATACTCTCATATCTCTCTCCCGGCGCCGCCGGCCGGTCGCCCTGAGCGCCACCGCGCAGCAGCTGGCCAAGGTAGCTAACCGGCGTCGCGCGCGGCACAGGCCGAAGCAACTCCGGCGGCCGGCTGTGATCTCCTCCACTAGCTAAGCATGGTGTGTGATAAACAGCTCCGGCCGGCGGTGGTGGCGACAGCTTTGCACTGCGCCGAAAGAGACGTGGCGAGCACGGGAGAGCCGCCGTGCCAGTGCCGCCGCCACTGGCTGGCCGGCTTCCCTCACGAAGAGGGATGTCCTTCTGCCACTCGGCTACTGGTCTCCCTCCACCATTATGAAGAAAAAAAAACCTTGGGAGGAAGAATATCGTCATACGAAAATGAGTCCCTAATTGACACACTTCTGAAATATCATTGGAAAAGACTAACACAGTAAAATCTTTTTTGCAAGAGTTACAACACATTGTAGTGCATGTCTTTAAAATCGTAAAAAGAAATTAATCAAATCTACAGACGAACTCAGTTCATCTCTCTTTTAAATATATTTACCATAATTAGGAACTTGCAAGAAATTAAATCAGCTCGGATAGAAGGAAATTAAACGGCGGCGGTGGAAGAAAACTGTACGTGTAGCTCGTCGATCGGAGGAGATAATTCCCATCCGCCATGTCCTCGTCATCATAATCAGCTGCCGAACTTCTTGCTGGTAATTAATTAACTGTCATAGATCGATGCAAGGAACTCCGTTCAGATCAGGAAGAGAAAAAAAGAAATCATATTTATAGAACACAGCCGCTGTTTTGCGCTGGCGGGTTTTTTGCTGACATCTGGATCGAAGAGGGGAAGCAGATGAGTATGAACTACGAGGATCATCGCCCACCTGGCTAGCTTCTTCCCGTTTGCGTTATTGATCGAAGCTGGAAAGGAGAGTTGGGATAACTACAGATCACAGGGCGGCAACACCCAACAGGAATGGATAAAAAGAAGCAAGATCACCCCCACTATCGATCCATCTATATCAATCTATCTTTGTATATATATATATACATTTAATATGATGCTTGTCATGATCCGACAATATATGTTCGTGGTCGCGTGTGCATATGGAGGAAGTTTCTGGCCGGCAATATTCCGACGACGCTTTCGAGCAATCCCTCCAAGAGCGGCACTGTTGAAGATCAGTAGAACTGAATAGACAAGACGATGAAGTGATCGATCATGATCTGCATGCAGTAATAATATATATATACATGTATAATGAGATGATGAACATCCATCGAAGTAATGCATATTCCAACCCACATCTGGAGTGTGCTCGTATGTACATTCTCAGGCCTTCATAAGATTAAAGGCCCAGCCCATCTTGCTAATTAAAGAGTTTCCTCCAACTCGCACTTAGAAAACTTTTTCCACCGTATACATAAAAAATCTGTAAGATCTCACTTTGTTGCGTGAATTTCACAGATCACATCATGACAAATCATGAGTTTCACTAAATTTTTTTATGATTGAGTGGAGAAACTTCTCTAAGGTGTCTGTCGGAGAAAATCATGACTCCTTGCTAAAAAGGTGTTTCTCAAAAGTCAAGGATGGATCTTGCATCTAAATTTGGGGTCATTCCTGCCCTTGAGCAACCACAAGACTCAAGGACTCTTTAAATGGCACTTAGAATCTTGATCTCATCTATTCATGGTTTGATAATATTTCTGTTACTCGTATCATTAAAGCTCTTGTAGTTCTTGATATTCAAAAGGATACTTATTCAGTCATTTACCCCTTCTAGTATGTTTAATGTCAAATCACCTTACAGATTCATTAGAGATTTCCAACCTCCGCAAAATCCATCTTCAAATGAAATCTGAAGATTTGCTCTGGCATCTCATTGTGGACAAGATTTTTCACCACAAGATTGTTAAATGTGTCTATGAAAAGGTCTCAAGCAATCTACCACAAACTATGCCGTATCCAAGAGGTGCTACGTGGTTAGCTTTTTTGTAATAGTTGTTATATAGATGAGATTCTGACCACATATTTCTCTTGCCCTCTGGGTTGAGCTATATGGCTTGCCTCTCCGTTCCGTGGTAATACAAATTGGGTGTCCAGGTCTTTTAGTTATCTAATTACTATGTGGCTAAGTTGGCTCAAGATTGCCAGTTCCCAGAAGTCACTTGGCGTCCTCATCGGTCTCCATCGCCGCTCTCGGCGTCCTGACGGTCACTCGGCGTCCTCGCCGGTCTCCATCGTTGCTCGCGGTGTCCCTCGACGTCTTCGTCGGTCTCCATTGCCGGTTCTCGGAGGTCACTCGGCATCCTTGTCGATCTTCATCACCGCTCTCAACGTCCCTCGTCGGCCTCGATAACCTTCTTGTTCCCCTTTCTCCCCTCCCCCCCCCCATTTCAGCTTCTCCGCTCTTCTCCAAGCCCCTCCAGCCCTAAACCCCTAAGCTCCCCTCACCGTTCCTCTCCATTTGATCACTCGGCGCCCCTCCCCGTTCCTTCCCTCCGGCAACCCCCCCCCCCCCCGCCCTAAACCCCTAAGCTCCCCTCACTGCCCCCCGGTAGACCCCTCACCCCCTCATCCCCTTTGGCGGCTCTGACCTTTTGGTACAACCTTCCAAAAGTTTCCCTCCTGCTCCATCGGACACCCCTCCGACAACCCCCCCAGTGGTTTCCCCTTCCCCTTGGCCCCATCTAGCCACTGGCCTCCCCCAGGCACCCCCTTCCGCGGCCTTCCGGCATCCCTCTATCCCCCTGTGATTCCCCTCACCCCGCCCCTTTCGTCTCCCCTGTTCCTTGGGCTCCAATTCCCTTGTGCCTCGATGCGTGATCGGTGACCTCCACTTCAGTGTTACCGACAACTTGCCGTTTTGAGTGTCTCTTCATTAGGGAGGAAGGTTACTTTACTCCCAAAATGTTTAGTTGTTGTGGTGTCGCTCATTCTCTAGTGCTCTGCCTATATATACATCTAGGTTTTTTGTATCTTCTACGTGCACTAGAGTTATCAAGTTAGGTGTATCTATGTTTGTTTCGTCTACATTTTAGTCTCTTGCCCTTCATTGTGTTTTGGTTATGTTCTATTAAGTTATATTTCCATATTTCCTTGGTAGTCACGATCCCACTTTCGAGACCGATAGTTTGGGTGATATCCACACCCTTTTGGTGTGATCTTCCGGTCTCGTCGCAGTCATCAAACTCCATGGATGGAATTCTTATCTTTGCTATTCGACGCTTAGTCAACTGGTGGCTACATTTGTGTTTGTTGGTCATGATAATCTCCAATAGAACTATAGCTAGTATGTTCGTCATTGTAGTCTATCTGATTTTTCTTATTTGGTTCTATGTAATAATACTCTTGTACTCGTATGTGTTATGAATATATTGTATCTAGGGGTGGGCACAAAACGGTTCAAACCGAGAAACCAAACCGAACCAGCCCATTCAGTTCGGTTTGGTTTGGTTTGGAGCCCCTTTCGGTTTGGTTCGGTTTTGAAAACCTCCAAACCGATTTAAACCAAACCAAACCGTTTAAATCGACTTAATAAAAATAAAAAAACTATTATAGTATTAATAAAAATGATGTTTTTATAAATTTTGTAATAAAATACTATTTATTTTTATTATTTTTAACTTAAAAATTAGTATATACATGCAAAAAATAATTAATTTAAATATTTTTATTTATTTTTGGTTTAAACTGAATCAAACCGAACCAAACCGAACTGATTCGGTTTGGTTTGGTTCGGTTTGAGATGGTGATTCGGTTTGGTTCGGTTTGGAAAAAAAATGGTCCAAACCGAATCAAACCGAACCGTGCCCACCCCTAATTGTATCCATTGTTCAAAAAAAAAAGAGTTGGCCCAAAATCATTGATGCCCACCTTCAAACAATGCACATGTTAGGTATCTCTATCCTTTAGAAAATTTGGAAAGGACGTTGTGCAAAGAATTCCAAAAGCCTCATTGCAAATCTTATTCAGGTCTTTCACCAGGCGACTTTATGGCTGGTTTAGTTACAGTTTTAAAAATGATATTATATTAATATTGATATTGATATTTCTAACAATTGGAATATCAATATCAAAATTGATACAATTTGACACTTATGCTTTATTTGCACTACAAATTTCAAAATTGATGTTATTAGCTAAACACTTTTTAATGATTGCTATCAATATCAATTTTTAAAATTGATAGTGACAGTGATGTCTAATAGTGTTATCAAACAGGCTATTAGATGCTGAGTTTTCTTGTCAGGGTAAGATTTATTCAAGGCACCTTTACCCTCTAGCCGGTATCCACCCTCTATCTTCATCAGGTGAAGATCAATGTTGATTGCACCACTAAAGAAAAATTGGAGGCCATTAGTGTTGTTGCTCGGAATGAAAGGGGTTTTCTCCAAGGTAGGTGGGGTCAGGAGTCAAGATCTGGTAGATTGGACCCAAACCGACCCGGGTCAGTCAGTGTCAAGACCGGGCCAAGGTCTTTTAGTTATCTAATTACTATGTGGTTGAGTTGGCTCAAAATCATTGATGCCCACCTTCAAACAATGGACATGTTAGGTATCTCTTTCCTTTAGAAAATCTAGAAAGGACGTTGTGCAAAGAATTCCAGAAGCCTCATTGCGACCTATTCAGGTCTTTCACCGGGCGACTTTAGAAGCTAAGTTTTCTTGTCAGGGTAAGATTTATTCAAGGCACCTTTACCCTTAGACCGGTCTCCACCCTCTCTCTTCATAAGGTGAAGATCAATGTTGATTGTGCCATTAAAGAAAATTTTGAGGCTATTAGTGTTGTCCCTCGGAATGAAAGGGGTTTTCTCCGAGGTAAGTGGGGTCGGGAGTTGGGACCGGGTAGATTGAGCCCAAACTGAGCCGGGTCAGCTAGGGTCGAGACCGGGTAAGTTATATGTATGCTCTCTTTTTTTAATAACATCTTCCAACAAGTTTATATATGCTAGTTTAAAATTTATTTTAATATAACTTGTCCCGTTCGAAATGTATAAAAAATTAATTATGCAACCAAACACCGGATAAGGGTTTGTTTGGCTTTTGGGTTTAAGCTAGTTTATGCCCAAATTAAATTTGTGCATAAGAGGCAGAGGTGAGCGCGGATCACCTTAGTCCCGGGGTGGAGGGAGAAGCCTCAGTCCCCAATCAGAGTTGGCCACATACCCCCGTCACTTAAGTGACGGTTCAAGTTATGTCACTGAACCGGTTCAGTGAACCGCTACCGAAAAGGGCTGAACCGCTACGTCGGTAGTGAGTTACAAAGGGCTCGGTAGCGGTTCAGCCCTTTTCGGTAGCGGTTCACCGAACCGGTTCAGTGACATAACTTGAACCGTCACTTAAGTGACGGGGGTATGTGGCCAACTCTGATTGGGGACTGAGGCTTCTCCCTCCACCCCGGGACTAAGGTGATCCGCTCTCAAGGTGCAAAGGTGTCTGGATGAGTCTGAGTCTGGTGGTAAACTACTTCATTTTATCGCTGCTAGAACTGGACGAACAGACTCACCTTATGTTTTGAGCTGAATTTCAAAAGAGTTCATCAAATTACTTGTTTATTGGAATGAATCGACTCTAAACTTGAGCCCAAATAGTAGCTCTGACTCAAGTTTGATTTAAACACTCAAGCTCAAACCCAGATAGGGAGGTCATCCATAAAACTTGAATTCAAGTTCATTTTTGAAGTTTGATAAAAGTTTAAACTCTCTAATTAGATTTGAATTTACTTTATCTAATAGATTTAATTGATATCATATAATTATGAATATTTATAATATAAACTTTAAATAATTTTTTATTTGAATAGTTTTCCTTTTGTTGTTCAAACTTGCTCGTGTAACAAAATAAACAAGCGCAGAGTTTTAAACTTCCCAATCAGGGGTATTAGTTTGCATTAAGATGTTACTGAAGCACATATTATATGTATAAACGTCACATTGTTGAACATATTCTAGATATAAATATAATTCTAATATTTATATAATAGTCGCATAAACGTATATACGCCTACGTAAACACATACAAAAATCTTTGAATTGGCCATCTTGGAGATCTGTACGTTTTATTTAAGGAATGCATACACTGTGGTTTCTCAGCTGTATGGATGGAAAGATAAAAAATTTAGAAAAATAATTTTAAAAACTAAAAAATAGAAGGTGCATGGGCCTTAGAATATATATTTGCATTTGTACCTCCTCTCTTACATTTCATTTTTTAATGGGTTGCCGCAACTGTCTCTTAGGATGTTCATGATTTGATTTGATTTAATTTTTAATTATTTTTTTCAAATCCAATCAAATCAAACCATCTCTCAAATCAAATCAAACTGAATCAAATTAATTTGATTTGATTTGATTTGATCCAATTCAAATCATATTTTATCAATATATATATAGAAATATGTCAATGTATAAATTTTTTTGTTTTAAATAATATCCTATTAAAATTTAGTGAATATATATTATACAATTCGTTAATTTTATCTTAAAAACAAATCTATTTTATAATAAAAAATACTTCAATATTATATTGAATATACTTAAAATAAAATATTTAATATAATATAAGTTATTTTATTTATTGATTTGATTTGGTTTCAAAGATCCTATAAACTAAATTAAACCAATCGATCATACAAGTCAAAGTAAATTGAACCAAACTGCTGGTTTAATTTGATAGGACATCATCAAGTTCGAATTTTGATTTTCATGAGAGTTCAATACATTTTATTCTAAATAAATTTTAAATTTAACATTTCAATTTTGAATTGGGAATTGAAATTGGAACAATTAGTTAATTAAATTTACAGTATATACTGAATTTTATTAAAAATACAAATAATTTTATTTTACTACTAATTTTTTGTTATTATATATTTAAAATTTTTATTTTATATTTTTAACATTTATATAACATAATTTCAATAGTTTATATTTTTATTTATTAAAAGATTAATTTTATACAGTATTTTTATTGAAATTTGTTAAACAAATGCAAATGTGTGTTCAATTCGATAAGTGATCAGTGAAATTTTTTTCCATTATCCGAGCTAAATTGAATATCAAAATTACCGAATAAACTCGATAATTTGCCCTAAATTCTGTTCAATAAAAATTTGACTAAATTTATTTTTCATGCTAAATGAACATAGACAAAAATAAAACTTTATTTATCAAATAATCTATACTTAAAAATGCTCTGACTTTAATCGATAAGTTCACTAGTTAACATTTATTTTAAAAAACAAATTATAAATATTAATATTTATATATTGTCACTTGAATATAAAAAAATCAAAGTTAGTTCAAGTTTCAGAAATGAGTTAAAATTAAAAAAAAAATATATAAATTTTTATTAATTTTGAGTTTTATAATTTACAAGGATACCGATATTAAAATTGATATATTCTTATTTTTGAGACTCAATGTTGGCGCACTGCGCCGCGGACTGTTAGTCAACATAGAGCGCCGCCCTTGTGACAATGCTGGCTCGTGTGCCGGAGTCCACTGGTTCTAGCGGGTACGCCTGGTGGAGGAGCTGCTCGAACGGGCGGCGGCGACCCCACTCCACCGCACCCTCATCCTGCTTGCTCGATTTCTGCAGCGATCTCGACGCCGGAGGCCCGGCCATCGCCGTTGCAAGGTGCTTTTCTCCTCTGGTGGTCTCCAACGATCCTTTGGCCGGTAGAGCTGCGCTGTCCGCTTCCGGTTATTTCTTGCCGTCTTGCTGTCTCCCGAGGAACGATGTCCCGCGACCGTCTTATGAGATGAGCGTGGGTGCTGCTAGGGCTCAGTTGGTTGGTCCATGCCGAGGAGGCCGGGTGCCGGCAGTACCTCATGGCGCCGCTATTATGCACGAGCTCTGTTAGGTCCTTTCTCGTTTCCAACTTCGGTCATGCTTTTGCTGATCGGAAGGGCGGTCGTTAGGATCCTGTTCAGTTAACTGCCTGAGTGAAAACCGAGTATGAGAATTCTATCAATGATTCGCTTTTCGCGTGCTCAGATGATCCTATTTCCGAGGAAATTTGTTAAACGCTTAGGAGAGGGAGGGTCTTCCAATTTAGTGTGTTGAGATTGTCCACATGCTATTTATTAAGAGGACAAGAAACCTATTGGTCGTGCGGGCAATCGGCTCTGTAATTGGATGCTTTATCACGATAAACTTTGTAGTCTTTTTCTCTCGTTATGAGGCTTGTATTAGAATGGAATGCAATCTCCAGCATGCGTCTTGAGGTCTCTCTCGAGTCTGCCTTTGTGGCCTCTGAAATACTACATTTTCTTTAGCTATCTCAATACTTGACATGCAATGTTGTATGATAGTAGTGATTGTCATAACTTCTTTTGGTATAGTTGGATACTAGTGAATGTTGGATAATAAAATAAAGACATGCCTCTAAAAGTAGTGTTGCTGAAATGAGAATGTTGAAGATGGATGAGTGGTCATGATAAATTAGATAGAATAAGAAATGAATATATTAAAGAATCTATAGGAGTTACGACAATTGTAGATAAATTGAATGAAAGGAGATTGGGATAACGTAGACCTAAGGACCTAATTAGAAAAGTAGAAAATATTAAATTAACATAAACAAAAAATGGATGTAATAGACCTAGATTAACTTGTAGGACTGTAATTCAATATGATTTGGATGATTTAAATATCTTTGAGGAAGTTACTCAAAATCGACGTGAATGAGAAAGAGAATCCATATGGCCGACCCAAGTGTTTTGGGACTAAGGCTCAAGTTGAGTTGTGTTGTATCTCAGATTCTCAATGCTTCATGTTCCTTCTTTCCACCCTTTGCTGCATGTCTGCGATCATTCAAAACACCGTTTGCACAAATTGCATAAAACATCGTTACTTCTCTGCATTCCGGAGTGAATCCATCCCAGACCTTGTTTTGTTGTTTTCCATAGATCTGGTGAATTACTTTTTTCTTGCCCCCTTTAATGTAGAATTGCACGTAGGACGTTATACCAGTCAACATTTTCAAGAGATCCCTCCAAGAGTTTCTTTCTATTTTACCCAAGGTGAAATTGAGAGATGAGTTGGCATCACTTGATTCCCAACAAGATCATTATCTTGTTAACATTCGAGAACAGGATGCTTGTATCATATTGATGAGCTTGATTCACACCTTTTGTGCGCTTTTTGGTTGGCAAAGTTGAAAATCCTGATTTTGTTTTTTCTGAGATTTTGTTGTTAGACTTTTTCTGACATGTCATCTTCTCTGCTTTCAAAATTTTCATTTTATCTCATGGTTTTGTTGAACCATTGACTTTCACTAAGGATGATCTCCCCAGCACCATTACAGATGCTGGCTATGGGTTATCATGGTTGGAAGATCATCATTTCATTGTTGATCGTTCCCTTCGATGAATAATCACACAGTTCCCCAGATATGTCAAAATTATGCAACATTTTTAACCATGTACTGACAATTAGGCTGATATCGTTAATTATTCATGGCATCACATTCTCAAAGGTAGTCTATGCCTTTATATATCAGTTCCATTCTTATTCAATTTTTTGAATTCGCTTTTATTATGTCTGACGTTTGACATGCTTACTAAGTTATTTTGTCTTTGTGCTTACTCTCTGGTTGCTATGATTGCAGAGACATGCTCTCTTAAGCTAGCATGTCTGAAGGAAATAGCTATGGTCGCCAAAGTTCCAGCTCAAGCTTAAATAGTAGTAGTCAAGATGCAGAAGATTATAGAACTATTGCAAATATTCTATCAAAAGAAGCTCATGAAAGTGGGACACTAGGGAGGCGGCTTTCTCACTTGGATTCTATTCCGGTATATGCTATGTTTTAGAAATTTCTTATCTTATGTGAAGGGAAGTTATGGCTATGTTATATTTCGATGTGTCTAAACTGCTTTGTTTGATATGAAGCACATTTTGATCTTCTTAAGAATTAGCCTTTTATATTTGGGGATGGGTGCCCATTTTTGGTGTCACCGTTCCCCCTCCTTTAGACTTAATTTTGTAACTTGTTTTGTTCCTTTTTGTTAAATTGAAATTAGTACACTAGTTTTCTTGGGGTTTGTGATGGATAACTTTCATGCGATGTGAAGTAAGCATGGCTTCATCCGGAACCAGGCATGAATCCAGATTAGAGAAGTTAGTTTTTTAAATATCGGGATCCGGTAATTGGCTAGGATCCACCTAACTTGGTCAGACTTTGCCATGACCTAGCCAATTCTTAGTTTGACTCAGCCCTAGTTGGCTGGAATCAGCCTATCCCAGTTGATTCCTGTCTGGGATTGACCTATCCAGACTGAGGATCATCCTATCTCCATCTGGCTGGGCCAGTTCAGCCAGATAGGCAGACTCAAGCAGATCCTGGCTGGTGATGACCGACCTAGGTCCTAGACTGAAGTTGGCTTGGGATCAGTCTGTCACCTGATGAAATGGATCGGCCTTAGTCGATCTAGATGTAGACAGGCAAAATTATGCAAACCATGTTGGAAGGTAACATCACTGAGAGGTCCTATCTGTTTTATCTTAGACCACTTATGTCCACGTCTCGATCCTAAATTTTAGTTCCACATATGTGAAAAGAGAGGAAAGGATGGAAATTCAGCAACCAGTATAGTATAAGTGCTTTCCATGTTTTTTTTACAATATTTTTAACCTTTAAGAGAGAAAATTAAAAGTTATCACAATAAGCCATTTGTCTGATACTGTACATCCAATGCTTTTGTATTGGACGCCAGTCTTTCACTCAACAAAAAAGATTATGGCTTGCATGATCAGCCTATCGGTGTAGGGATTGACCAATCCTGGGTCAGGATTGACACCCCCAATTTGTTTCTTGTGGGCAGAGGGGATTGGTCTGCTTTTCAGCGGGATCTAGCTGGATTGAACTGGATCACCCAATTCCTGGCTAGGTTGATCTGGTTGAAACAGATTGGACGAGCTTAAATTGGCTCAGATCAGCTAATGCCTAATCCTGAATCAGGATCAGCCAATCCTAGCTTGGAATTGGCAGGTTCCTCTGGCTGACTCTCAGATAGCCTTGGCCAAGTAGGGCCAGGATCTTGGTCAATCTTTGGCTTCTGTGGATAAGCCTATTTGCAGTTGTAATCCTCATCTGGAGGTCAATCTGGACATCATTGGAAAGGACATAGCATGTTGAGTTCCTGAGTGGACATGACATGGGTGCAATTCGGTTGACTGTACAAGCTAGTGGGATGGATGTCATCGCTCTGAGTCCAAATTGATCAGTTTCAACTTCAGGAAGTTCTACCAATTTTAGGAGTCATATGTATGTTCTTTTGTCTAGCAAGCCTTTTAAGTTAGTAAGGGTTTATGTGTTAGAGATGATCACATTTTGTGAAGAGTAGAGGACACATCAGCAGTAGACTTTTTTTCCACTCCTACTTCCGACACCATATATAGCCAAGCTGTCTTCCTCAGCTCTCTACCACGCAGATGATGGTCATCTGTCTCCATGGAAGATCTCCTGTCGACCTCCTCTTCGCTGGTTTCAGCCGAGCCACGTCCTCATTGTCTGGATCAATTGTGGGAAACGCCATTGAACTGAGTGATCAGCTGACCCACTGCCCTCTCAGACTGAGTAGTGTGCCCTCTGCTCAATGGACAGCAGAAAACTGCTTGTGGATCCTAGCTCGAAGTTGACCCACTGTCAGAAGGATCTCCTCAGGTCCATCCATTAAATTGGATAACATAAACTTGGGATCCTCCATCTGATTTTATGACTAGAATATGAGTCCTCCTGTTTGGTAAAATGCTGGAAATAGCACTGGCAAATGTGTCATGTTTTGAAGAGTTAACATAATGGGTTTTTAGCAGTAGTCAGAGCATGTGCAGTGATATAGGACCTTTGAGAGGTAAAGAAGCTTATACTAAAAGATTGTTCCAAGGTCAAGTCAATGCCTGTTCAACCACTTCCCAAATTGAGAGTCCCTGAGAATTTTTCCAAAATGTTTTTCTCACAAGGCTTCACCGAAAATAGACAAGTGATGGCATCTCTACAAAATTAGATAATAAACTCCTAAGAAAGTTGTAGAACACATTCTTATGTGAAACCGATACATTTTTATAATGTGACTTGAGTCGCTCCATGCAGTCTCATACTATGTAATACACTTCCAGACATAGATTCACAAAGCATAGTACCCAACATACACTGCTTGTTTGCTGGCTTTTAGAAAATGATAGTGAGGCATCCATAGTTATCCGAGGTGTGAGGTGCCTGAGACGAGGGACCTAGCGCCTCGCCTCAGGCACTTGGGGTGGGCGCCTCAAGTGCCCAAGGCATTTTATATTATTTAATTATTTTAATTTTAATAATATACATTTCTAATATAAATAGTTAAAATAAATTTAAAAAATTACTTGTAATATTGAAATAAATACATTTTTTAATAAATATATATTGTAGCCATCAATAAATAATGTTAAAACAATAAAAGAAGGTCAATAACAAATATAACATCATAACAACTAATAAGATTAGAGTATAAATCAAGCATAACATAACATAACAACTTGATGATGTTATATTTGTTCCAAAATTTTGATTCGATTCCAATAAACATTAACAGGTTTGGTAACTATTTTTGTATCCTATAAGCTATCGGAATTAGATATTTCGATCGCTTATTGGATTCGGAATCAAAATTAGGTGATTTTGTTTTCTTTTATCCGATTTCGATAAGATATATAAATATATAAGTAAAAATAATTAAAATAAAGTCAAATAAATCATAAAATATGATATATAAACTGATAAAATAATAAAAATAAAGTTTTAAAAATACCATATCAAATTTTAGTAAGTATATGTGAATTTTTTACTTATTTTTGAATAAAAATTAATATTTAATATCGGAATCAGAAATTATCGGATTCAATTCTAATTCCGATAACGGAATCGAATCGGATTGAAATCAGAACATAGTGATTTCAAAATTATCGAAATCGGAATTAGAACACCTTAATTGGAATTGGATCCTGGTGATTCCGCTACTAAATCTAGCCCGTTTACACCCCTACTTGAGGCTTTTACGGAAGATCTTGTAGCTTGACTAACTATTTGCTTTTATGCAATTCATGTATGAAGGTTCCCATCTTTGCTGCGCGTTCACGTACAAGCAGTAATTTTTCTTGTATGAAGGCCAATTTTGATTTCCTAAGATTCAAATGTTGATAATGAGGTGTCTATTTTGTGAAGCACCAACCTCGCGTCAATGGAGCAATCCCTGATCTGAATAATGCAACTTTGGACCATGAGAGACTCTCAGAAAGGTTGTGAAATGAACTTTATTTTCTTTGCCCCCTTGAATGAAGGTTTATTTAATGGTATTGCAACAATTGTCTTTTCATGCGAAGCATGCAATGTGGATCATGTGATTTTCAATTCCCTTTAAGGAGTGTTTTACTGTTTGATTTCTTAACATGGTAAAGGTTCATCAATATAACTGACATATTTGTGTTGAGTAATCACATGAAGATTCGAGTAAAGCAAATGACTTTTCTTATATGTTTCTGAAGCCTAGCATTTCTCTTCAGGAGCTTTGCTATTGTTTCACTTTCAGGATATCATTTTTTATGAATAGAAGAACAATGAGTTTGTATTCTTGGAATCTCAGTAAGTAGCTTGAATTTAACCATCTCATTCTGTATAACTTCTAGGTTGTTGACATATGGCTTAGGAGAGTTGCAAATTGAAGGGGATGGGAATTGTCAGGTTTGTATTGATACTGATCTATAAGATGTCAAAGTTCCTGTTTATGGTGTTTGAATCTGCACAGTTCATGAGGCAGAAGTTTCTCCATCTTATGTAAATTTTTGGATATTTTCATATGGTGACTGTTGTCTGCATGGCATGAGAAAGTTCTATTACACTTTGATTTGAAAACGATCTAGCCTTGTAATTTCATTTCTTAGGTCTTATTTTATATGAAGATATGTTGGCGATTTATGGCTATCATTTATGAGAGGAAAATGGGATTTTTTTTTACAGTTAACATGCTAAATGTGCTTTAAACTACTAGTTCTGGTTGGACAGTTTCGAGCCATTGCAGATCAGCTGTTCAGGAACCCTGAGTATCATAAACATGTGAGGAAGGAAGTTGTGAAACAGGTAGGAGTCTTTTGGTGTTGCCAAATGCACTCTTATTTTTTTATTTTTCATCTGTATCTACTTATTTTTCTTCTATTATTATCATTTTGAGAGGAAGCTGTTGTGGAAACTGATTGATGCTGGATTCATTTTATGGTGCAGTTGATCCTATTTTATGTGACATAAATAATTTGAGAGTGACTGACATGGGCTTTTGTACCCATAAACGATAAACAATAGAATTGTTTGTCAAACAAAATAAGTACCCAGGTTCTTTATGCTTATGAAACATACACAGACATACAATAGATAGAGGGTCGGGAGGATACATCATGAATTATTTCATGTGAAAGGACATAGTGAGACCAGTAGGCTTTTAATGATGTTGTAAGGTTGGAGAAATGTGGAAGAAGGGAGAGGTTTTGACGTGTTAACAAGGAAGCAAGGCAAGGAGTGTGGAGATGTTCCAATTTGAAAGGGAAGTCTTGCAGGTTCTTTTTTTGTGTGTGTATATATCCATTTCATGCAATTCACTCTCTTTGTTGTCTAATGCCCTCTGTGAAGTGTCTCTATCTTAAGATCCTATTTGACCTATTGTTTGCTATGTTTTTGGTTCAAGTTGTCTTAGGACCAAGGAATTCCTGGTTGAGATTGACCTTTAGATCAAGAAATCCACTGTAAGCTCACAAATGCCTGATTTACCAGCTCTGACTGCCAAGAGGGGGAGCTGATACACCTGAGCAGTACCTTGCATCTTCCCCAGGGGAGGGGCGGCCAGTGCAACACTTGATCTTCACATCATGGACCTTGCATTTTCCCCAGATATCGGGTCCCACGAGATCAAATCTGCAACTTTAAGTTGCAAATCCCTCATCCCCTGTGTCTGAGTCTGATTGGACATGCGGACCCTTTGTCTTTCATGCCCTGGATGGGTAGGATGATTCAGGGGGAACAGTGTGAGCTGCCACTACACCCTCAGATCTGATAGCTCCATGGATTTGGCCAATCCAATATGTGTCGGCCGATCCCGCCATTTTTAGTTCTGAAGTGCCTTCAGGGATCGCCCCCCTAAACCATGCCTGGCACTCAGTTTCTACTTATTCCAATTTCCTTATAGTAGTTAGACTTAGTTTGCAGATAGAGTTGATTAAGGTTCCATTGTCAGTGTTTTTTAAAATTAACTTACTAAAATTTGTTGGAATTATTTTGGCTCAAAAGTCAAGTGATGCTAGTGAGCCAACTGTATGTCTGTCAGATATTATAGAATGCAAATAGAAAGAAGGATTTTCTATTGAGTAGATATGGTATATTATATACCGAATGCATTAGATCACTTGACCAAATTTGATCTTGATGATAGGTGTTAGTTTTCCCTTAAACAAAGGATATCTTTATAATGTGTTGATTTTGAAATTCTTTAAGCTTGTGCACCATCATCTTGTGTTCTTTGTTCCTGGTTGAGTGGTTTCTTTGTTTCTTTGTTTATGACATTATTTTTATCCAGCTGAAACATTTTCAAAACTTGTACGAAGGATATGTTCCTATGATCTATAGAAGTTACTTGAAGAAAATGAAAAGGTTGGCCTTAGAGTTTTCTTTGTATGGTGAATTTAAATTCATTCGATGAGTGTATAAACTTTTCGTGGCAACAGTTTTGTGATGTATTTGCTAAAAGGTTATCCTCTTTCAGACTTGGGGAGTGGGGAGATCATGTTACCCTTCAGGCAGCTGCAGACCGGGTATTTTACTGTTTACATGTTTTTTTCTCTACAATTATGCTCTTAGGGTCCATTTGGTTACCAGTATAAAGAAAACATGTGAACTTGTTTTTCCTGGGAGTCACTTTTCAAAGGAAACTTTATTCACATCTTTCATTTGGTACACTAAAAATTGTTTTCTTGAAAATCTTCTATTCACTCGAGAGTTTTGTAGTATTAACTTCGTAGATTCTTTTGTTTGCATAGTCCATGACAAATAGATGTTTGTTCCATTCGAAAGTACGAAAAAAAGAGATTGATATATTACATAGGATGTATTTTAAAAATAAAAAATCTCTTTGTTTGATTTTAAAATATTTTCTATATTAAATAGGTTATAAATATTGACTATATGACATAATATAAAATTATTTTATTTGATAGAATGAGATTTAGACATCAATCAAGTCAAGTTAGAAAAATATATATTCCTAAATATCTAACCAGTGATTATTAACAATTTTGCCCTCTTTTTAAGAAACATATCTTGTCTCAGAAAACAGCGTACAACAAGATTTCTGGGATGCCGAAATCCCGGTTTTTGCACTGGTCAAGGAAACACATTTACGTTGACTTGAGAATTATGGGTAACCAAATGATGGCCTAAAAAAGCACTGCATGCAGCCGGTTTTACTGGCAACCAAATGCACCCTTAGGTCTCTTCGTGGGATCTGTTGATCCATATGCAATCTAACGGGATAGATAATGTTTCTGCCGGATCATGTGGTTTAGTTTAAACTGATGCTACTTAAGATCACATGTAACATATATGATGCACTGAAAGCCATAAAAAGCATAATGATCTACGATCAAATACCTTTAATTGTTTATAGTGAATTAACGACACTGAATGGGATCTGATAATGTCGACAGGAATCACCTTCTTTCTTATGATGTATTAACATTATACTTTACTTTCATTACGAGGTAATTGTATGTGTACCACTGAAATAAGGTAATTGCATCATTGCATGTTCAGCTCTAACACCCATGGAATTCAACTGTCGTTCTATGTTCTTTATATCATCATCTTCATTTGTCACCCACCGAAAAGATGTTATTCAGCGATTATGTATGCACTAGTTGGTAAGTAGTGACTTAATATTTGGTAAGTAGTGGATTAATCTTCTTCATCTCCTGTCTAGAGTCAAGTTAAACTAAAGGGCAATAATAGGGCTACAGTGATTCATTATTGAAAATAGTTGAGTATAAAAAAAATTTCAACATATTGTAAGGATGTCAATGATTGTACTACATCGCCCCTCTTATCTGCATCATTTGACTTACACCTGAAAGCCTGAAAAATTCATTCATCATTCTTATCTTTGATAATCAGCCCCTTTTGTCTGTGCCTCTGCAATCCATGTCCATTTTATTTGACTGGAAACAGCTGAGCTTTACCTGCAAAGTACCGTTTGTTACCATAACAAGTGAGGAAAGGATTTTGAAGACTATTTTTTAACACTTCAAACATATTTATTTTTCTACCTGTGATACAGTGTAATATTCTTCAGTTTGACCGGAGATCTGGTTTAAGCCTTTTTCGAACTCAACAGATAATGTGGTGATATCCTTAAGAGATCTGGTTTAAGCCTTTTTCAAATTCAACAGATAATGTGGTGATATCCTTAGATAGCACTAGCGAATGCTTCTCTGTGTATGGTACTTTTAATCGATTAAATTGCATCATTTAAGTAAAACTACTTTAATGCAGATTTTCTATACATTTTGGTTGCTTACCGTGTATACATCTGCTTTGCAGTCATGTGAATGTAACAGATGATTTTTATCTATTGTTTTCACTTTTTTTATGCAACGTATGCTTGTGCATTTTGATGACTGAGATTATTTTGTACTTGTCATGCTTCCGGTTATCTTCTGCAGTTTGGGGCTAAGATCTGTCTGCTAACCTCATTCAGAGATACATGCCTTATTGAAATTATGCCCAAGGACAAGAATCCATCAAGAGGTTCTCTCTCTCTCTCTGTATATATAAAGTGTTCTTTTGACCTTTGTTTTTCATTTTTAAATGAGAATTGATTACGTAGTGTTCACATAAGTGGTACACAGAACTCTTCAGTATCTAGTTTTTTTCTAAACATGGTTTTATTTTTACAAAAGAATCCTGCAGCCCAATGACCCCTTTTCTATTGTTCTGGTCCCAGGCCATGAACATCCTAGTTCCTAGCATATATTTCCTGCATTTTGTAAGCATCCCTAACACACCATCGTATCCCTCTACCAGCAGTTCTTAACCAGTGAGCATTTATCTTTTTTCAAGATGCAAAATCTATGTATGAAATCTAAAGACTGCTTGTTACATTAGAGGGGAAAAGTAGAACCTAGTACTGTCTTAAGTTTCCAAATCTCCTACATGTATGGTCTATTAGAAATCTTTTCTTGGGAAAAAATAGAGCTAGAGGGAGTTTATTGCAGTCGATATTTTTTTTTTCTCTTGCACATGCGTGGTACCTCAGTCGTGATCTAACTTATCAGAGACTCAATAGATGTCATTATTCAAATACGACTTCTATGTGCGTCATTTTACCACGATCTATTGTGCATCGCACACTGATATCTTTCTCCAGGCCTGTTTGGATAGAGTATTGGTCATAAAGACCATATTACTTTTGACATCAGATATTATTAAATCTTATGCCGATGTGTATATATATACTAGAAATATCAAAAGTAAATACTACATTAGACTCCATACTCTCACTATAAAGGCCCTTTCTTCTCTTTGTTGATTGCTTCCTGACGTGCAGAGATTTGGCTTAGCTTCTGGAGTGAAGTACACTACAATTCCTTGTATGCGGCTGATGGTAAAAATGCCAGTCCATATCATGAGCATTTGACTATGTTCTTGACATTCTCCAGGCGTGAACTACTTTCTGCTCTTGCAGATGTCCCGACCCGGGTGTCCAAAAGAAAGCACTGGCTGTTCTAGTTCGGCTATTCCTTTGCCCGCGGGCTACGCTCCTTCGTATATATATCGTAGCTCATGGTCTCTTCTCCAGTGACCCTTCGCCGCTGCTCCGATGTATATATATTTCTAAGAAGCTTAATCCATAAAGTTCAAGATATTTCAACTACTTCTGCGATATCAGGCTGCGATTCACTTACGCCACACTCGTTTGATTGTATCCTGTCCTTTGAAACATCCATTTCTTGGGAAGGAATGAAGGATGCCAAAAATAAAAAATAAAAATCAGAGAGTCATCATCTCTTGGAAGTTGAAACCATGTACTGCTATTCGAGATTGATAGACATATATAACGCATGTAACACGAGCGTGTCACGACCGTTTGCCCATTTAGCAGGCGAAGATCAAGATCTCTCTGGTTCTTTGAAGGCATTGCCGAAGGAAGAGGGCCGTAAGAAAGAACGTTTTGCCTTCGACATGCTGCACCTCCTCTCTCTGACCGAGTAAGACGGTCTTGAGAGGCTGGAGAAGCTTGAAGTTCCTAACCACACCGATCCAATAATGTCATCCAAACTAAACCGAGTCGGGCGTCGGGACCCGGTTGGCCCAGCCCAACCCAACCCGAGTTGCCCGGGGTCGCGACCAGGGTCGACCGGGATCCAAATTGGGTCCAAACCGGGTCAACTCATTTTCTTGACTTTGCATGATTATTTATTTAAGTTATGTATATGCATTTAGGTTCAGGAAATTGTATTGGAACACAAATTTGTGCATGCAACTTCACGAGTGATTTTTAAGGAAGAGAACGATTTGGTGGACGTGTAAAACAGAAGTTTTAGTAGATGAAATAAACAACACTGTCATTCGACACAACAGGATTTTAGCTCAAAATTAAAATTCTATGACGTTTGGACAAAAGTTATCCACTTATATTGGAATTTTTGTTTACTTACATTCCCTGTAAGTACATCTTTTCTTTTTTGGGACGGATGGTAAAGAATTTTTACCGTGAGAGAATGATGGAATCAGCAAGGAGTGGGAGGAGAGAGAGGAAGGCCACAGGGGCCTTAGCCCACGGTTAACGATTGGGTCACCTAGCCCACTGGGTTGCACCGGGTCATCCGACCCGTCTGAAAGAAGTGGGCGGATCTTCCGTAATGTCATCATGGAAGAGATTAATTTAGACCCAAAAAAAAAGTTAACCACCAAAGCTACCATTTCTGATTGACCGAGTTTTTGGTCGAGCCAACTCAAACAGAACCTAGTAGTCATTTCTTTCTCTCTCTCTCTCTACATATATATATATACACACATATATTGATATATATATATATACATGTCGAGGGGATCGAGTACTCATCCATATATGACTGATTGTGGTGGGCACCGGCCGGCCGGCCTCTGCACTGTCTGCCATCGCATGCAGGTGGGTGGCGGCCCCATCGATCGCCTGCTTGATCTCCTCCTGTCAGTTTTTTATATATATATACACATAAATATATGTATGTATGTATGCATGTATCTATCTATCTATGAGATAAGATGCTGCATGCTTCACACAGTTTGTGTCCTTATAGTCTCTCATCGCCCCCCTCTAACTTAGATTAAAGAAACGCGACCAGCTATATGTATTTATAATCCAGATACAAAAGAGTGATCAAATTTATGAATATGTATCATTTGTATGCATCTCATTTGCTGTGAATCTCTTCTTCACCTTCCATTGATGCTCAGAGGCCAATAATAATGGATGGAAAATTAATCAAGTCATGGAGGGGGTGGTATACGTTCCTGTAGTCAAAAATCGATGGGTCTTTTCCTAATTCCATCACATATATATCTTCGTGTATCTATCTATCTATCTATCTATCCATATATACACACACATGCGCCACATATACGTATGGATCATCTCTCTCTCTCTCTCTCTCTCTCTCTCTCTCTCTCTCTCTCTCTCTCTCTCTCTCTCTCTACGTGTGTATATATAGCTTTGATTCGAGGATTAATTCTAGCATGGCCGCCGCCTGTCCCTCTCGGTGACCGATGATGGAGAGGGGGCTATTCTTCTAATTATTCACCGATCCTGCGCTTCAGGAGAAGATCAACGACACGCACAGCATGCTAGCTAGCTGCTCGTCGTCCGTTTGATCGGCCGGCCGAGGAGGATCAGTTCATCTCTCTCTTTCTCTCTCTCTCTCTCTCATGCTTGTGCAATATTAATCCGAGACGTGACACACGGTCCGTATTGCTTAATGGCGCATCACCCTCTTCGATCTCCGGCCTGTACTGTTCAGACAGACATGCGGGTGACGCGCTAGCTGCTGATGGATGGCAGATAGCACAGCTACGGGGTACCCAGGTCATCAAAGGCGGCATCCGGAGGATATATAGGGAGTCAAGATAATTAAATATTCATGATAGGGTCAATAGCCCGTTCCGATATCACACCATACGGATCACAAAATCATGATATATATATTGAGGTTCAACTGAATCTATAAACACGAAACTTGTCATCTTCATCTTTCAATTGGGGGGGTATTCCATCATGTATATATCTTCAGAGAGAGAGAGAGAGAGAGAGAGAGAGAGAGAGAGAGAGAGAGAGGGGTGGTCCAACAAGCGGGACAGGATGCTGTCCATTCTGATGAGCTGGGTGTTGGGTTCGGATTATGGCGATGCTGCATAGGTCACTGTCGTGCCTACTGTTTTATATATGTATATATAGACATCGCTGATAAGTGATTAATGGAGATGGCCTTTTAGCTAGCTGTCTCAAATAGGTTAAGTGACAATGACTCCCTTTAAGTCATCTCTAATATTATCAATGACGGACTTATTTATGCCGATTGGGTGACAACTTGGAAGCAATAGGCCTGTTAGAACTATCTTTTGTTTTATGGTGACTACTTGAAACCATCGTCAATAATTATTGTTCTTGTAGCGGACCATGCATGCATGTATGTGAATTATTGTGTATAAATATATAGAGGCATCTTTTGGTAAATGATAACCACCATCATAATGAAGTTAACATGCCACTTCCAACCAACTATACCAAAGGAAGAGTAAGCTTTTGTGCACATGGCCTTGGCAAGATGCCATCAATAAAGGTAACATGAATCTATATAACAATCATCCATCCTTATCAACCAGAGGCACAAGGGCTTATTTGTTATTGATAAAGGGGCTCCAAAGGTTGATAGTGAGAGAGAGAGAGAGAGATCTTTTTCATTGCCCATCCTCCCTTATGTGAGTAACCTCTATCTTATTGTATGGAGGCAATGATTAAGTGAGTCACAAGCTAGAAAAGTCTCCTCCTTTAATTAGGTTTGTTAGGGTTTCCATATGGTTAGTTGTTTATGTTGGGTGCCACCGATGAGCTTCTGTCCTGACAGTATAAAGGATTTGAAGAATGTGAAAGGGAGGGTATGCATTTCACCCTTTATACATGATGTAGGGGAGAGGGTCGATGTTGATAGCTGGAGACCCAGCTTGATTTAATTTAAATTAAAGATGAGATCATCTGTGTGTGTGTGAGAGAGAGAGAGAGAGAGCTTTTGTATTACACACCAACTTGGTTCTTTTGACAGCTAGGTGGCTTGTGATGAGCAGCTTCATGCACCTGATCGTATTACACAAGTGAAGTGATCATGCACGATCATGTATTTAAATATATTGATAATCAGGAAGCTCGAGATGGGGTCCTCTCTCTCTCTCTCTCTTTGGTAAAGCAAATAGCGAGCAGTAGAGAAGGTTGCTTGACAAGCCTGTCAAAGTCCAATCACTTAATTTTTTTATATTTAGTTCGGGGTAAGAACTTTAGTTTGATGGGAGGGGGGAGGTTGGCCTAGCTAAAAGCTACTAGAAAAGGAATGATATATATGTGTGTAGCAGATTCACATGTATAAACATATATATATCTGTGAAGTTCTCTTTTGACATTACATATATATTCTAAAGATGCATGCACATGCATTTTAGAAAATGAATAAAAGCGGAATAATTAATGCTGTATTATTTTACTTGAATGGATCAGAATGCCATCTTGGGGGCGTAGACGATGAATTTAGCTAAACTCAACTGGACTCATAAGTTTTTAATTATATATGGTATATATAAATATTCATATATATATTTATTTATTTATCCCTGGTATATATAGTTAGAGCCCTATACAGGTTAAATTGAGGTGAATTCATGGTTCTCAAGATCAGCTGATCCTGATCTAGCTAGATTGACAAACGAGATGATCTGGTTTTGGGGAAGCTTGATCTCAGATTCCTGTCGGTGCCAGGTTAAGCTTGGTAATTAGATTATTGCATCAATCAAAGCGGAGGCGAAGGTGCTTACACAAGTGCAAGGTTGAAAGTTATTTTTCTGCTTATTTTTTTATTTTACATTGTTGGACGAATCTACTGAAATAAATCGTAATTCAGATTTCTTTGCATCATATATGTATATATATATACGCACCCGTCGAATCTTTCACTTCTTTGATTGAAAATCAAACCACTTGATTAATTTATAAGATAAGGGAGCTGAAGTTTTCCCATTAATTGACATTATTCCCTAGGAAGAATACAAAGGAACATAATTAGCAATGAGGCCTTATATTAGGAAAATATAAAAAAGTACAGTGAACCACTTACAATCACGTGATTTTTCAAAATGTGTATTATTTGACCAAACAAAGGGGGCCCTAGAAATGAGTTAGAATAGTGCCATATTGGCTAGGTAGGGGAGGTACCTATGCTTATAAGCCTGGGCCTCTCTAACTTAGAACCACGGTTTTGGGTTGGTTAACATGGTATCAGAGCCAAGGGCTGTGGACCCCTCTCCGTCAACCGTCACCCGTAAACAGTGTACACATGTCAAAGCCAGAAGAGCTTGCACGTGAGGGGGCGAGTTAGAATAGTGCCATATTGGTAGGTAGGGGAAGAATACCTATGCTTTATAAGCGCAGGCTCTAACTCAGAACCACGGTTTTGGGTTGGTTAACAAAATGTATCTTTACTTTGACATCGTGTTAAGTTGATTGGGTTATCAAGCTTGTCAAATTATTAATGGGAGAAATTAAGTTTTTATTAAAAAATAATAACGAAAAAATATTTTTACGGCTATTTTTTTTCTTAGATAAGAAAGAGGTGAGACTTCTTTTCCCTTGTGGTCCCCAAACACCATATAGTTACACATGGTTCCTGCTACCTTTTGTTATAATATCTTGTTGAACATGACATATAATTATTTTACATATTTAACTAAAATTTTATTTTGGTGTACATAGCTCTATCACAAAAATATATAAAAAGTATTGCACAAAATATATGTAACGTGGTAATAAATGGAGTAGATATCTATTAACTATTCTTTTTGTATGTTTCTATTATTATATTATGAGAGAGAGAGAGAGAGTTTTGTAATGGCTTGTGTAGGAGTAATGATGGAAGGTGGAGGTGACTTGGAGTAATAGAAAAATATATGCGCCTTTAGCTAGCTGTGCATGTGAAGGCTGTATATAAATAAATATATATGTATATGGATATGCATAATGTATGTTCCATTTTACGTCTGGCTAGCATTCGTTGGCAAAGCTCCCAATTTATGTTTAGGCCCCCATCATCTTCTCCTCTTTGTAAAACAACCCGGTAGTACAAGTGAATCAAATGACTGAAAATAAAAAGTGATGAAGATCGTTGATTAATTATTTACAGGGTATAGTTGCTCTTTGTCCGCCAAAGGAAGCTGCAAATGCAAGCTGCAAACCATTGTGAAAATATATTGGTGATACTTGAAACACTATATAAGTGGGTCAATTGGATTCAAATCTAGATTGAATTCGGATATAAGTTAGGGTACGACGGCTCCGAATAAATATTAGAAAAATAGTCTACTAGAGTTTGATTCGAATATTTATGGGGTGTTTGGTTGCATGACAATGGAGACTTTTATTTTAATTTTAAAAAATTATAAGAAAACTTGTTAAAAGAAGTGTTTGGCAACCATGACAATTTTATGTTTTGAAAGTGATTTTCTTCTTAAACAAAAAAGAGGGTCTCACCTCTTTCTTTTTGTTGTGGTCCCTCCACGTTGTTTGGTCATAAATGGTAGTTACTCCTTTTTTTTATCACATCCTTCCAAACATGATAAATTTATGTCATGAACTAGTTCACTTTTTATTTTAATATAATTTTTTATCATAAAAATGTACAAAAAATTATCATGCAACCAAACACCCCATTAATCTTTGACCGAATCATAGATTAGACATTTTATGCATGAATGTCTAACCTCTAACAAGTTTATGGCTTGATACTAATTCAACCCTGAAAAAAAAGGTCTCATTTCTTTTCGCCTAAAAGATATTTATAAAAAACTGTTTTTATTGTTACAAAAATATGTTTTTCTAAAAGAAAATATGGTTGCCAAGTATCCAAATAGCCCATAAGTGTCATTGATAGACAAAATGGTCACAATGGAGCTGCGTATGTATATTTATTTATATTTATTTAACAAGGTGTAGTACATGCATGGTGGCTCACAACAGCACTATTGCAAACATGTCAGCTGCTCAAGTTAGTAGATGCTTGGTAGCCGTGTAATTTTTTTTTTTGGACACGGATGGCCCAGCGGCCTGAGACCCGCCACGTATGCGGGCGGCGAGGGATCGATCCCTCTCGATCCCCACATGTCGCCCCCCCCCTTGGGGCGCTCTGCTTGCAGCCGCCGGGAGGCGAACCCGGCCCTGCTCAGGTTTATCTTTATGATGTAACTACATTTTCCACTAAAGTTTATAACAGTACTGTGTAAGATCATAGATTGAAAAGAATTCTCTCCAACATCCCAATTAATCTAAATTCTTCTCGGCCACATGGAGGTCTCAGGACATAGCAAGGCCACGGTTGAAAAGGTGCAATGGCGCAGTGGGTGTGTGTTAGCATCAAATTATCAATGGTGATTTATTAAGATCTCAAACATCAACTAAAAGGGCAGAGTCATCATGTTAGGGTGTGTAATCAATGGTGACAACCCCTGAAGACACCTGATTGGGGTGTAGTACCAAGCCTTTGCTCTAGCTAGTTGATTTGAGACGAGATGTATTTAAATTTGATTCATAAATGGAAAACTAGATAGAGAACATTGTGTGATGAATTTTATCAACAACATGGAGCCAGGAGGATGGGGATCATATTGGAGTCAAGGTGGAGCCTTCTTTGAATAGGACTTGGTATGTATTACATCAAGGAGTTCCCTTGTAGGGTCAAGTGTGTTGTGAGATGTTAGCTCCTCAAATAATTAAGCCCTATAAGTGATGCCTGCTGGGAAGTAGGTAAAGAGATATAGAGAGGTGTTACATAACAGGTAGGCTGCGTGTGCATGGGTTAAATCAGATAAGTGGGATCGGGTCCTGATTGTGAATCGAATAGACATGGGGGTATCCAAGTCGGGTCAAAATTCGGATAGGACATAAGAAAGTCATAATCATAGTAACTTTTCTGAGTTGTTCTTCTTATAAATAACTAATCAGGTTGGTGACTCATCAGAATGTCGGTTGTCGAGAGAGCTACCGAGAGGTGGTACTTCTACGTTCTCATTGGAGTTCAATTTCTCCAGATATCTCAACTCGATCATGTTACTCCATGCGTGATCAATCGATTGGTTTATGCAAAATTTGGCAGGAAAGATGGTTGAAAAAAAGAGTGATGGGGTGAAAGGAGAAAACTTCTTCTAGTATTTGTAAAACTTGTTTTTTATAGTGTTCATTTGTAAAACTAAGTAAATTCAACTATATTCATATGTCACATAGATTTATCTTTATGATGTGCCATGGATCTTGTGATTGAGAAGAATGGATCCAAATCCAAGCACTAGTTGATGTAATTTTGTTCATGGGCTTCTAATGTTTCCCACTGTGACTTAATAGTTTAATTTTTTTTTACCAAAAAATTCACCTAAGGATAAGAATCATATTTCCAAGGTTTCCCTCAAGTGCATCTACATAGTTAATCCCATTGGCATGTATACCCCTAAAATAACATTTTGAAAAGTCGTAATTATGTTCATAAAATATATATATATGGACTTAATTAATCTTATAACCATAGGCACTTTTAAAATCAATTTTGTATATGATTTTCGATCGAGATCGAGATCGAGAGAGAAAGAGAGAGCCTTTGAGTGTGTCATATAGTAGGGGCATATATATAAATGTAATGTTTTCCCCATATTTTGAGGATGTATAATCCCATAAGTATTTTACACGGACAGAAAATTGTCATGTTACGCGAGATCTTTTTTCTTTCTTTAAAAAAAAGAGAGAGAACAGGAAACATATATAACTAAAAAAATAAGTGAGAGACCACGTAAAAGAAAAACAAAGAAATTTCCAAAAATCTCTTCTTTGTCCGTGAAAGACATCTCTATTGTAAGAACACATGTCTACAACATTTGTCTTGTCGAGTATTTTTCAAATAAATTTATCATCAAACACATTCCTTTTTCGTAACAAAAAAAATAAATTAAAGGAAAGGGAAGGGAGGAGTACTACAGTACTACTGCCCGCTATGCTACGCCCGCTGACACGTCTCTGCGGTCACCAGATCCGTTACCGTTAAGCTCATCGGGTATTGAATATTAAATATTAAATATTAAATAATGTTTATAAATGCGGCGCCGCCGGGATATCGGGTGGTCGCCGTAAAGGCCGCCACCGGAAGGGGAGGTCGTCGACAGAGCGCGACGGCGACCTGCCAGCCTCCCTCCCCCCCCTTAAAGGGTCTGTTCTCTTAACGAACTGGGCCGGCGGCGCCTCCGCCGGCGGGGAGGCCCCGCCCCCGCCTCCGCCGCCGCCGCCGCTCCACGGCGGTGACGTCGGAGCGGACCTCGGACGAGGAATCGAGATCGGACGGCGGACAGGCCGTGGTACTGGAGATCAGCCGGGTCACTCGAGCACGGCTGCGCGTCAGATCAGATCAGATCACCGTGCGGGGGGGAATCTCGGCGCTCGCACGCTCGCTCGCACGAGCGGAAGGAGCTGCCGCGCCATCACGTCAGCCGGGGTACGTGTCAAATCAGATGTACGCGTGCCGATCGCCCGGCCGGAGATCCCGACCCTCTCCCGGGATATTCGAAGGGACCACACTTATTTATATTCAGATGAAGAAAATTATGTTGCAGAGATTTTTTTTTTCAAGAATCTTGAGTACGCTGTTAAACTTATTTCTTTTGGCAATCTTAAATGCATTAGTTTGAGGCAAACATGAGCCGTAAATATGATAACTCAAGATTGACCGGAATGATGTATCGGCTATTTTGGGGGTTCTTCTTGGAAGCATCAGATCAAGCTGAACTGGCTCGATTCAATCTCATTCAGTCTAAGATCAAAAGTTGGTTAGATATCTGAAATACTTGATTATATACGCGGTCGTAAACAATTTACGTGAATAATATTTTGTCATAGAAACTATATATATAATACTGTAATGATTATGTTATATTTTGTTAATCAAATCAAAATCGCGATATTAAGTTAGAGAGACTCAGGTTTATAAACATAGGCACCTCACCTACCTCGTCAATATGACACTATTCTAACTTATTTTAACGACTAAGTCGATTTAATCCTATTTGGAGCAGAGCCGATAACTTCAACGGAATCAGGTTCAGGTGGCCATTTAGGGGGTTGAAGCGATCAATGCACACCCCTATTCTCCCGAAGAAGATGCATTTTTCTTCTGGTATGTATTCCTCTCTTTTTTAATGAAAGATAAAATCATCATCAGATAGATAGATAGAGAGATGTCCTCTATCCTGTAAATTAAAGGTCACATATATAGAACAGTAAGATGAGCAATAGAAAATGAAACAAATGAGAAGAGAATTAAGTTTAGACATTGTTACACTTGCACAACACATAAGCTTCAGAAAAGAATCGACAGGCTACCTGCAGGAATTCAGACTCTCTCTCTATCGACAATGTACACAGCACGTCGAACATCATTCATCAACAAAGAGCTTCAAACTTGACAGATATACATATATATATATATAAGATGGACCAGGAGAGCAAAATAATGGGACGGCCGGCCGGTGATATATATGTTGTGTTTCAGGCTTTCAGCACCCATCTGCAGAGAATTCGATCCTCCTGCAACTTTCTTGATCGACTCGCCCATATACATATTTATATATATGTGCATGAATGAGTACTGATATATGCAGATCAAACTGACAATTCTTTGATGCCTGCTTGTTGGTGCTGGTGCCCGCATGCAGCGCCTTATTTTCCATGGATCTGGCTGGCTGGCTAGATGTATATCGTTCATCAGTCTCAGCCAGCCCCTTCATCTTCAGATCGGTGTGCCAACTACAGCCTTTTATTCCGGAACAAATCAAAGAAATAGAACAGTATTGAAAGAAAAGATACGTGAGTACTGTCATGGAGGTATGAAGAAGAAGAAGAAGAAGAAGAAGAAGAAGAAGAAGAAGAAGAAGAATTCTGTGGGTTTTTCTTCTCTTTAAGCTCTTCTGGTAGAAGGGGGTAGAAGAGTGGTGGAATGCCCACGCGCGGGGAGCAGCAGGTGCTACCTAGCTAGAAGATCGATCCCTCTCTACTGGACCATGGCCATGAAAGAACCAGCCGCCGTCGCCGCCGCCGCCGGCGGCGGGGGCTGATTCCCGGCCACGTTGGAGGCGGTGCCGTTGACGACGTTGGGCCGCTGCTGGTATTCAATCTGGAAAGCCATCTTCATCTTCTCGTCGTCTGCGTCATCGTCGTTGTCGTCATCCTGGTCCATGCTGTCGCTGTCCGTCTCCTCCATCTTGTCGTAGTCCTCCGTCACCGCCGACGGCGGCTGCTGCAGCCGCTGATCCCGCAGCGCCTTCACGAGGCCCTCTGGCTTCACATGCGCATGGTAGGATACATCCCTCTCAGTTCATCGGCTCCGGCGAGCAATCGGTAGGGAAAAGAAAAAAATGCTGCCTTTACCTCATTTCCGGCTCCGCCACCGCCCAAGAAGTTGGTCGTCGGCGTGGGAGCCGAATTCCCGTCCGGATTGTTCCCGTTGCTTTTGACTTGGCCTCCTAATTCTCCATGCTGGGCCGCCGCCGCCGGCGGCGGCGGGGCCACCGTGCCTTCCGGCAGCTCCGAGGTGGCGGCAACGGCGCCACCGGCCGGCTCCGGGTCCTGCTGCGTCGCGTGGCCGCCGAAGAAGCTGCCGCCGGCGGCGCCTACTCCGAGGACCTTCTTCCGGTAGAGCGCATCCAGCTGGTGGAAGTAGGGGCAGGTCTTGGCGTCCTCCGGCCGCTTCTTGTTGCCGTCTTTCACCTTCTTGAAGTACTTGTTGATGTTCTCCCACTTCTCCTTGCACCTCTTGGAGCTCCGGTTGTACCCCAGCCGCCGCATCTCCGCCGCGATCTCCTCCCACAGCGGGCCCTTCGGCCCCGCCTCCTGGTACCTCGACTCCATCCCGCTTCGCAGCCTGATCAACGCGTGGACCTCGGGCTTCGGCCACCTCGAGGAAGCGGGATCCGCGGCGCCGCCGATCCCGCCGGCGCCGGCCGCCGCTTCCGTAGCCGACGCCCTTTCAGTGGAGAACGAAACCAGTTCCAGCGGCGAAGCCTGAAGATTCCGGCTTTCGGCCACGGCCGGGCGGCCGGGAACGGTCGTGAAGTGCTGCGCCGGCGGCTGTGACTGTTGGTAAGGTGGTGGCGGGGCGGCTGGCTGCTGAGACGACACCGGCGGAGGAGCGCCGCCGCCGGCATGGGAAGGCGCGGAAGGAGCCGGAGTTGCGGCTAGCGGCGCCGCGACTGCTTGTCCGGTCATCTTCTGGAGGAAGGCGATGATGGTGGCATCCCTGGAGGCGGATACCTCCCGCTCCTGGGCCATCATCTCGTGCTCTCGGCTGAGCCGCGCCATCTCCTGCCGCCGCCATGCCTCCTCTCTTATCATTCTGTCCTGCTCCCGCTTTTCGATCATCTCCAGGAACCTTTGCTGCATTGCTTCCTGGCGCTCCATCACTTGCTTCATCAACCCCTCGAAGAAAACCATCATCTTTCGACTTCCCGGCCAGCCGCCGCCGCGCTTGCGCTTCCGCGTGTCTTCTCCGAGGCCCTCTCCCTCCTCCGTGTCCTCCCCCTCCGACTCAGAGCCCGACGACGAGCCGTTGGACGAGAAGCTGATACACCCGGAGGGGTACCCAACCCCCGGCGTGGTGGCGCCGCCGCCGGCCCCCATCGGCTCGGGGACCACGTGCGCCGGCGTGGCCACGGAGAGGGGAATCGCGTTCAAGGGCGTCGGCTGCAGTCTCGCCGACGACCCTACGATGCCGATGGCCGCCGTCGAACCGAAGATCGGAGCGCTCTGATCAATTACCAGCGGCGCGCCGCCGGGGACGGGGACGGCGGCGGCGGTCGGCGCCGAGGCGCCGCTGCCGTGGAGCGCTTCCAGCTGGCTGAAGAAGCGGTAGCTCTTGCCGTCCTGGCGGCCGGCACGGCCGTCCTTGGTGCGCTTGTAGTACTTGTGGACGTTCTCGAACTTCTCCTTGCACTTCTTGGCGCTCCTCTTGTACCCCAGCTCCGCCAGCTTCCTGAAACCGTCGATCAAGACGAGCAGATTTAAAGCAGAGAAAAAGGACCAAACACATGGAAATTAATGGAACCCCACGCCACTCGATTCAAGCTAGCTTAATTCCCGTGAATTATATATGAACAAGGCCCCTAGCTAATTAAATGATTTAGGCCGGCTTCGGTAATTTCTAATATCGCCGCCGCCGCAGAAAGCTCGCAGTACACAAACTATCTGCCCGTACCCACATCGCCATGGAAGCCAGCACCGAGAAATAGGGAGTTTCTGGCCCAAACTTCAACCCTAGGGGACGACGACGGAGACGAAGCAAGAAGCAGCGGCTAACGGCACGGAGAACCGTGCCGGTTGGGATCGATGCCGCTGATCGGGGATGGACAAACCCCCCTCCTCGGGCAACTTAAATTAAGCGCACGGGGAAGGGGGGTAGATGCCGATCTAGCGCGGCGGCGAGCTGGGGGGGTCTGATCGATCGCTGCTGCATGTGCCGGGTCGGACGGCGAGGGGGACGGCGGAAGGCGGCGGCGCAGAGGGGTGCCCTCCTCGTTTTCCGGGACAAGGTGGTAGCGCCCTGCTCAGAAGTGGAGTCCACGGTGTGACGCAGCAGCGACATAGCGAGAGAGGCGAGGAATCCGTGGTACGAAGCCCCTCCTCTCTCCTACCCTCGTCCCCCCGGCCCACCTCCGCCACCAGATCCACCGCCAATTGTGGTCGATCGGCACCACCGCGGTAGCTAGCTAGCCAGCCCCCCCGCGGCCGCCGGCTGCGGCCGTCGTCGCTCTCCCTTTCTCTCTGCAGATCGCACGAGGTAGTAATTATCAACAGACGCGCGGCAGATTCGTAGAGAGTAAAACACACAGATGGGTAGAGAGAGATGGATCGGCCATCGCTCCCACATTCGGAGCTCCGGCCGCAGGGCAACCAAAGCGGAATTGCGCGAGGCGGTAAGACGGTGGCTAGCTTGACGTGCACACACCACATGCATGTATCGCGGCGGCGGCGGCGGCGAGATTAGTTCTCCGCCCTCTCTCACCTCGAGACGCCCTCCCAGAGCGGACCCTTGAGCGTCGCGTCCCGGAAGACGGCGTCCATCTCCGAGCGGATCCTGAGAAGCGCCAGCGTCTCCTCCCGCGGCCACCGGTTGCAGCCGCTCGCGCCCCCGCCTCGCTCGGCCTCCCCCAGCAGCGCCGCGTCCTCGTCGGGGAAGCCGGCCTCGCGCATCGCCATCTGGCGGCCGCCGCCGCCGGGATCAGACCCCGCCGCCTCCACCGGCGGCGGCGGCTCCGTCGACCCACCGGCAGGCATCCTAACCCCGCCGGCGGCCGCCGCAAAAGGAGTCATTTCTTGGGGAGGAACCGCATACTGGGACCCTCCCTCCTGCATAGCTGAGGGCGCGCCTTCCCCCCCGCCGGCCGGCCCTCCCCCGCACCCCCCCAACTGATCTCCCCCCTTCCTCTTTCTACTGCTGTCACTGCTCCTTTATCTCCCCCTCTCTGTATACATATATAAATCCAACCTGACCCTGACGGCCGTCCTCTGACTCCGGCCGTTTACCCTCGGGCTTTCTGCCCGGAAAATTGGCACAATTTCGCACCGCCGGAGCAGGCGATCAGTAGTAGAAGTAGAAGTAGAAGCAGAAGCAGAAGCTACCACATACACACACATATATATACACACGATATCGATCGCGTATATGCAGCTAGCTGTGCTCCATATACGTCGATCTACATGTATATACAGGAGATAACCGGAAGAAGCGGCACGGTGTGGATCAGGAGAGGAAGAAAACAAGATCCGGAGGCCGCCCGCAGGCAGACAGCCAGCCGCTCCCGGTAGATTACGGATGAAGGAGAGAAAGAAGGTGGCAGTGATGGTGATGATGATGGGGTTAGGGTTTCGGTGAAACCAGACAGATGCTCCGTTGTCAGAGGGGAGCTCACTTTGCTGCTCCCGACTGCTAAATTACAGAGGAGAGAGAGAGAGACGCATCTACATGTGTTAGGAGAAGCGGAGGAGAGAGATGAGGGGGGCAGCGCCGCCCGGTTCACCTCGACAGCACGGCACAGCACAGCTCAAAGCGGGCACGCTGGCCGGCACGTGCCCACGGAAGCGTCGAGATCGACCGGCCCTCCCCCACGGTAAATTATCGGCGGGGATGCCGACGATACCGAATTATTTGGACTATCCGACAGATAATAGGATATTTGTAATTCGGATACTCCTCGGATCTGGATATATAGTACGGATGTTGTCCAATTTTAATTAAGTTTTATTTGATCGGCGTGGAATTTAATGCTGCATAAATATGCAAAAAATAAAATTTAAAATGTAAACTCATCTCACATTTGTCGGTGTCAACCAAGTATACTGGTGTATGGAAGAGGATTTTAATTAATACATATAAAAGAATGCTTAATCATATCTTGAGAAGATAATTTTAAATATATATATTGTATATTATCTACATGTCATGAAAATATTTGCTTGGCGTAGATCTCTTAAACGGAGCAAAGCCATCCACTCTTGCTTACAATCAGTATAATGATATTTGCATGGTTCGCCGGGTCGGCGACCCGGTCGGCCGGGTCGCCCGACCCGGTCGCTTTTTGGGTCGACTGACCCTGACCCGGCCCCGACCCCCCGACCCGGTTATTATTTTTAATTGAATTTTTTATTTTTTTTTCCCGACCCCGACCCGACCCGGGTCGGTTTTGGGGCCGACCGACCCGGGGCCGACCCCCGACTATTCCTTCCTTGGATATTTGTATCCAGATATTTGCATCAAGGTATATGAATTTTCTATGTGTATCAATTTACTGCCCTGATCATGTCCTACGATGATTCGACGTATCACAAAATTAGGTAAGAATAACAATATATTATTTTATCGTTTATCTTAAATTATGGTAAAAAATATATATATATAGCTTAGAACTATCCTGTAATTCGATGAATACTGTGTATGCATGTTTCTCGTAAATAATTTTATATAATTCAAATCTTACCGCTTGAATTATTTTATTTTTTAATTTGTTGGTTATTTTTCAAAAGATAACATAAAATAATAGGTACGCGCATATATATCTCTTTTCCGTAATGAAAAAAAAAATTGCAAACCGATATGACATTAAAACATGTGGTGCAACCATCCAACCCCCCCGACGACGACCGGTCCGGGTCGATCAACTTGTTCGGATGAACCGGCGGTGGGAGTTACCGCCCCGCGACTAATTTAAGTACGTGGACAGCCGCGGAGGGCATCGCGGGACAGCTGTGCGCGCGGTGGGGCCCGCCGTGCGGGAGGGGGGGCGGAACGTGCCGGGCGGTTATCGCGGATCCCACCGGAGGGAAGATCGCTCCGCCAGGCGGTCACCGCACCCCCCCCCCCCCACGCCATCTACCCCTCTCTTTCTCTCCCCCTAACGGTTCACCCCCCCCCCTCTCTCTCTCTAGAGAGGCCGTAACGGCATCGACGCATGTGAGGGTTGCATGGGCTCCCCGGCAAAAATATTAATAAAAAAATAAAAATAAAAGCCTGTGGACAACACAGTACTGTTGCCGGGGGTGGTCGCCCGGCAGCGGAAAATAATAATAAAATTCTCTTTGAGTTTTTTATTTATTTTTTATCGTAAAGAAGAAGAAAAATGAGTCCGGTGAGGTGACTGGCTTTTTATCCCTACGTCCCTCAAAAGACCGTGACATCCGTTGTTGCTTGCCTGCCTTGTTGTCGTATGGGTTCCAGCGTAGGGGCGTGGCTCTCTGCCGAGATTTGAAAATTTTTAATATATATATATTTTTTTACATTTTTATGATAAAAAATTATATTAAAATATAATATGAACTAATCAATGATAAAAAATATCATACTCCGAGAGATACGATAACAAGAAGAGTAGTTATCATATATGATCGGATAAAGTGGGAGATCACACCTTAGAAAAAGAGACGAGGTCCTTCTGTTGTTGTCTGAGAGAGAAATTATTTTAAAAACATAAAATTATCATGATGGTCGAACACCGAATTTTATTTAAAAAATATGAGATTGAAACAAAAACACGTATTATATATCGTGGAACCGAACACCCACGTTAGATCAGAAAGAAATATCAAGCTTTGGTCGTATTTTTTTTGGAGCAAATTAAATGCCATCTCCAAATATTGTACTTATTTTACATCTGAATTTTTCTTATTTATTTTTTCCGCGTTCCATATAATTCCCTCCTCAGTCACTCCCCATTCAGCTTCACCTTAGGGTGGCATTTGATACGGATTCCGAGATAGAGATTCTTGTACAATTCAGCAGACTTAATTGGAAAGAGACCGCGGAACCCCTTCCCCCTCGTCGGAGCCCCTCCGGCGGAACCCTTTCCGGAGCCCCCTCGCCGGCGCCCCTTCCGGCGGAACCCTCGCCGGAGCCCTCTCCAGCGGAACCCCTTCCCCCCTCGTCGGAGCCCCTTCGGCGGAACCCTCTCCGGAGCCCCCTCGCCGGCGCCCCTTCCGGCGGAACCCTCGCCGGAGCCCCTCCAGCGGAACCCCTTCTCCCTCGTCGGAGCACCCTCCGGTGGAACCCTCGCCGGAGCCCTTTGAGGAACCCCTTCTCCCTCGTCGGAGCTCCCTCCGGCGGAACCCTCTCCGGAGCCCCCTCGCCGGCGCCCCTTCCGGCGGACCCCTCGCCGGAGCCCCCTATCCCTCGCCGGAGCCCTTCTTTGGTGGATCATTCGCCGGATCCCCCTCCTCTGGACCGATCTCGAGCGGGAGGTGAGTGCTAGACGCTGTTAGACCTCGTCGGGCGGTCGGGCGGCCTCTTCTTCGGCAGAACCTTCATCGGTTCCCCCTCCGGCGGCTTCTCGTACAACGGTGGTCTCGTCCGCCCCTAGGCGTCTCCGGGTGATTTTCCGGTCATTTATTTCGACTATTTTGAGGTTCTTTTTGGTTTGGGAGGGAGGATTATCCTCCCTCCCAAACAAAAATGTCTAGGCCTAGTAGTGTTGCTCCGTTTGTAGTGCTTCGCCTAAATTTTCATTTAGGCATTTTGTCTCCTCTTCATGCACTACAGTTACGGAGTTCAGGTTTAGTTTGTCTTAGTTTGTTTATCTTTTGTTTCTTCTTGTTTTTAGTCGGTGTGTTGCTGTTGGGGTCTATCTTGCTGTCCTTCTATTACTTTTTCATAGTCATGTTTTCTCTTCAGAGACCGTTAATCTGGGCAAAATCCACACCTCTCTGGTGTGAGTTTCCGGTCTCGAAACAAATATCAAACTCCTTGAAAGGAGTCCTAAACTTTGCTGGCCGATCTTTGGCCTTTATGTGGCTATGTGTTAAGTTGTTGGACAACATGGTCTTCAACGGAACTCTGTTTATCGTCTTGTTAGTCATGTCTTTGCTTTCTTGTAATGGTGTCTCGGTTTGTCTGTACTCCTTTGCTATAGTATAAAAGTGTTTGTGCTGTTGTTGTTCAAAAAAAAAATTGGAAAGAGACCGACAAAGAAAATGTGCATTAGAAAAAATCTCCGAAATCTTGTGGACTCGAACCTACACTCACCCTGTCAGGGCACCTCTAATGCGTAATAGATCACTGTATTCTCGACCAAAATAAAAAAAACCCGGAAATATATATATTTATTAGTAAAATTATTTTAATAGGAGGGTGGAATTAATGGGAATACGGAGGGGGAGGGCAGCTCCGTCCTGACGTGGAGAGGTGAGCAAAAAGACGGATTTGTCCCTCCGCCGAGTTATTACCGTGGGACCCACCCACCCGATCCGGTCACGTAATAATAGAGCTCCTCCTCCTCCTCGAAAAGAAAAAGAAATTAAAAAAAATTTTAAAAATCTTCTCTCCTTAAAACATTTCTTCCACGCCTCCGCCACCGCGCGCCCACCGATTTCCTCCCCAACCCCCGCTTGTCGGTATGAATTGCGTACATACCCCTCCGGAGGCACGGCGCCGGCGGGGCCCACACCATGTGCAGCGTGGAATCATGACCAGAATAACAAAACTAATTATCACGCCCCCACCCCCGTTAAAATAATAATAATAATAACAACAATAAGACTCATTTACCCGCGTCCTTCGAAATAATTGAGAATTTTCCTTCTGGCCTCCCGGCTCGGCAGATTTTCGCACGGACACCTGCGAAAGATCTGTTTTGCGTAACGGTATTCAATCTCTGAAGTACCCTCGGTTATTTATATATACCATACCTCCGCAAGGTGGAAGCAGGTTGTCCTCTTATTTATTTCTGTGTAAATTAATAGTAGTGATTGATTGCATAGTGACCTAGAGAGAGAGAGGAAGGAAGAGAAAGAAATAAAAAAATTTGGACCACACATTTTATTTTATTTGCTTGTTTAATCAACGACGGCCTTTTCTTGAACATAATTATTTAATAAGTCGGTAATTCCGTGAAGCCGTGTATCTATCTATATTCCCAGGTTAATTGGGCCGGGGATGACCTTGGACCATTTGCCACCCTCTGAATTAAATTCGGATCTAAAATGCTCCCCTATCTTAGATTACAATAATATGAAATTTTTATTTAAATATAAAGTAAGAGAGTTTGGGGGGTGCGGCGGCAGGACACGTGGCGAGCGGTTCGGGTGGAGCGCGGCGGGCGGTGAAACGAGACCGGTCCGGCCGGCTCGGGTGGGGGGGGGCGTCTCCGGTTCGGGGAGGAGGGGAACGCACGCAACTCCGTGCCACCAGGCACGCACGGTCGTTGCGGGGAGAACACGTGTCATGTTTTGGGACCACGACAGACAGGCTGTGAGAATAATGGGGGTGGGGAGGCGCAGTGGTGTAGCTGGGGATGGGGATGCGTACCTACAAGGGTGCTCATGTAAAATTGAGAAATTAGTAAACCGAATCAAATTGAACCAAATCGAGTAATTCGGTTCATTTTGATGGGCTATCCATTTGATTTTTTGAACTGGATCGAACCGATAATTTCTAATCAATTTGGTTCGATTTGATATCTTCCCAACCCGAACCGAACCGGTTAACCGATTTGACAAAGTTCGACTCACTTTATTTTATTTTATTTTTATTTATTTAAATATACATTAAACCGATGAATCGAATCGATTTGGTTCGGTTCGATTCCCCTTATCGATTCGGTTTCAGTTTAAAAAAAAATGGCCAAAGTGGATCGAACCGAACCGTTTACACCCGTAGTACTTACCCATGCCGGCTGATTAAAGGAGGTACGTGACCAGAATTGCTTCGAAGATGGTGATGCTAGTCTTATCCTAGTTGTACACTAACCAACTTTATATATAAATTGAGGCGTATTTTATTGAGATTAATCGAAAGAAGATAGGTGACTTCTTAAAAAGAATGTCAATTAGCACGGTTGTTAAGTCAGCGAGTTGATTTAAAATATTACACACATTGTAAGATTAACAGACTGCCCCCACCAACTGGTTTGATTTTTCATGAAATTGGACGACCATATTTTGGCTTGCCCATCAATGTTCAGTTCAACCCGAAAAAAATATAAACAAAAAATTTGATTCAATTTAGTTGACATTTGATTTGACTTAATAAACCAAAAATTAGATCTTAATTTCATCTTCTTATCTAACAAAATCTTCATTGTTCATCTGTATGATTAAAAAATATAAGTGAATCACTTAAAATTAAATGTTATTTTACGAGATTATTACTCAACTGGGATATCTCATCAAACGGTTTGAACCATGGTTCGCCGGATCACGACCCGGACCCGACCCGGTCGGTTTTGGGGCCGACCGACCCGGTCGCGACCCCAAGACCCCGACCCCATTTTTAATTTTTTATTATTATTTTTTGCGACCCGGGTCGCGACCCCGGCCGACCCGGGTCGGTTTGGGGCCAAACCGACCCGGTCCCAACTCCCGACCCCACCTTCCTTGGTTTGAACTATCTAATCTTTGACTAATACAAAGCTTAGACATCAATTTAAGCCAAAACAAATGGGTAGTTGGTGACAGCAACTTGTTTGGTTGGGTCCCAAAGGTTTTCCAAACCAAAGATTAGTTGAATTGAATATATGTACTTTAAATTCAACATATTAACAGTATTTACTTATCCTTTTCATGTTAAAATGAATATTTTTAGAGTTCAAAGGCAATGTTTGTGTACGAATATATATATGCTACATTTTTATAAAACATGACTTAGAATAAACTAAATAAAATCATATATCAATGTATATTATATATTATTAGCATAGCTTATGATTCGAACCGGACCAAATCGGGTCGGATCTGTCCGTTTTGGTTCGTAAAAAAAAATCTTTAGAATCAAACCAAACCACTAACACCTTAGACAAGGATATTAACACCCTGGACAAGGATACTCTCTCTCTCTCTCTCTCTTTCTCTCTCTCTCTCATTCATTAATATGCATTGCATAATCATATAGAAATGTATGGTAGATTAGGTTGAGAGGACAAATGGGCATATGGGCACATGCACTTGCCCCTCTTCTAGATGTGTAGAGTTAAACGTGGTGGGGGGTGTAGAGAGTTAAACATGGGTGGATGATGGAGCTGATAATCATGCTGCCCCCCCCTTGCTTTGCCCCTCCGATCGATAGCTACGGAAGCCTTAAAAGAAATGGCGACAAATAATTCCGAGAGGAATATCTTGACACTTGTGCGCTAGCTGGATCAAGAAGAATTTTAAAGGATGATAAACATTAATAAGGTGTGTACAAAGATGGGCAATTTTCTCTCTGCCAGTACCTTTTTATGTATTATTCTTTGTTATATGCTCAATCCCATGCATGGTGGGATCAGCATGAGAGAGGATGCGGTTTGTGTAAATATGCCCATTAAAAAAAAGATAATGCTCATTTACTTCTAATTAACTTAGTTTCATTGAAGTAAAAAAAAATTCTAATGGGGTGTTTGGTTGCATGATAATTTTTTGTACATTTTCATGATAAAAAAATTTGTATTAAAATAAAAAGTGAGCCAACTCATGACATAAAATTATCATGTTTGGAGAGATGTGATTACAAAAAAGAGTTACCATCATTCATGACCAAACAAAGTGAGGGACCACAAAAAAAAAGAGGTGATACTCTCTTTTTTTGTTTAAGAAGAAAATCACTTTTAAGACATAAAATTGTCATGGTTATCAAATACCTCTTTTAACAAGTTTTTTTACAATTTTTAAAAATAAAAATAAAAACCTTCACTATCATACAACCAAACACCCCATAAGCTCTTTATTGCGCTTCCAACTTCAAGCACTTGATTTATGAGCAACTATATATGCTCTAATCTAATTCAAGATCTATGCGCAAAGAGGTTAGGTCTCAGTTTTTTTTTTTTTGGTTGATAAAAAGAAGTTCTTGACCTAATTTCAGGAGATTTTTAAGATGTAAGATCAGGTGAAATTTTGTTTGTTTCTAATAAACATCAGCTTAATTAGGCCTTGTTTGACAGCGGGTATCGAAAGTATTATGAAGTAGGAAAGTTGTTGCTGCATTTTTTTTTTTGAGTCGTTTTCTTGACTCAACAACCATGTGTTAATTACAAAAGGTGATAGAGAAGAAAGATTTTTTAGAACTCACTCTTCAAAATGTATCTTTGGACTTTGTTACATCATTCACAAAGTGCCAAGTGAAATGCCCTTTAATTCATTCATTTTTGGTGCCAAACAAGAAATAGAATAATCATTTTAAGACGCACAAAGTTCCTATTATCCATAATTATAAGAGACCATGCAAGAAGGTGTTCCGTAATGGTACAAGTGTTGTACATTTTTTAGATGAAATGTAAAAACCCTCTTTAATTCGATAGAGTATTAGGCATGAACATCGTATTTACTTTTGATATTAGGTACGATAAAAACCTAATGTTGATGGATCTACTAGAAATATCAAAAGTGATATTTAACCAAACATACCCTAACATAGCTAAAAATGCTAAAATATCCGGTTTGGTTGGAAAATAATATCTTGTAATGTGGGAACCATATATGACCAAAAAATGTGCGAGACAACAAGAAAGAAAAAAAAAAAACAGGTCTTAGCTCTCTTTTATCCAAGAAGAAAAATTACAAACTTTATCATCATTGCCGAAAAGCAATTTTTTGGACAAGCAGTCTATGGAAGTTTTATGTTTTGCAGGTAAAAATGTATCTGTCATGCAACCAAACACCCTATAAATGTAGAGACCTAAGCTCCTAACAAGTATGATATTCATGGAGCTTAGTCTTCTCATAGAGATGTGATCAGGCCATTATTGAGTCATTGACAGGCTTTTCATTTTGGAACAAGGGTAAGGATATTGTTATTATCACATTTCACACCAACACTAGATGGATATACCACATTAATTGAACCAGAGTGGAGTGGGCTGGGCCCAATATCTTCATGGGCCTGGCAACTTCCCATTGAAGCATCCTTATAAGTCGGAAATTGGGCATCTTGTCCACTGATAGCAATGAATAAGCATATCTGAGTTTCATATCCAACAGACTCATGGTGATGCTCTTTCTATAGGGCATTTGCCCCCATTATCTTCATGGGCTGGCAACTTCACAAGAATGTTGTTACAAGAAGTAAAATGCATTTGGGCTGCAGTGAGATGTGAAATATCCAAGGTGCCCTTCAAATTGTAAAAAAAAAAGTGTTAACAAATGGAGATCAGGAAAAGCTAATGAAAAGTATAATGATTTTTGGGTGGGCATGCTGAGATAATGAAATTACAGAGTTTCGTTCAACTTCGGACAAGGAGACTTGGGTAGGACAGGATCCGGTCGGAATGGCCGAACTGTTCGGATTCCGTCAAGTCCTGTCCGCCTGGTTCTCGGATCTGCTCGGATTTGGGCCATATCGGGTAAGACTGGCCTGAGTTGGGCATTTCTGGCACCAGATCATACATCAAAAAGGAGGTGCCACTGAAATTATTGTAGCCACGAGGTAATCTCTTATATGTAGCCTGCCAGGAAGATTTGTATTTGTGATTTAGGATTTCCATTGATTGATCATTTGATATCTTATTTATACACCTAAATAGTTTAAGTTTCTGTTGGCACTCAAAATTTCTATATGAGATATAAGCATATGTAAATAGGGAATGAAAATATTTAATTCCCTATGGCCTACCAATTAAGAAAGGCCTAAGGTCATATGCCCAAAACCGGCCAAGTATGGCATATGAAGAAATGAAGCCCCCTCCGTATGATGAATATGCTCCCCTAAATCAGGACCTCCCGATGCAATCCACCATGTATATGGATGCAAAGCACATGGCATATGACCCAAGACATGCTGCCGATGGACACTTGGAAAGATGGGAGGGGCCGGAGCCAGCCCTCAAGAGCCTGATTGGCTCCTGTTTGGAGGCCTCGGATATATGTATATATATATATCCAGCTAGACACATACTTGATTTCTGATATGAGGACATGCTCACAACAAAGTTTTAAAGAAAGAGGGCCGGAAATCACAAGACAGAAATCAAGTTGGACAAGACCCGGCCATAATCACCTAGGTGATATGCTATCAATAGAGGGCTCATAGCCAGATATATATAGAAGGACATGCTTATAATTGAGCACATGGCAGCCGATAGACCCTCTCAAAAAGACCCAATTCAGCATGTTGAAGAGCCGGGTCCTCATCTTCATATATACATATTTAAGGACATATGTCCTGTCTAGCCAAAGAGGAGGGGGGGGGGATGTAATGAAGACTCCGGCCAATGATGGCCCATAGAGAAGCCAGACCAGCAGACATATGCTTGTGAGAAATGAGAAAACATGCTTCTAGCAGAAGTTTGAAGAGAGGAGGGCCGGAAACAGCAAACATAAGCCAAGCTGGCTCCTGTTTAACAAGTCCGGCAGTAACCACTCCAATTACATGCTGTCCATGGGTTAGACACATGCAGAGGGTAGCCATATGGCCCGGGGTTTGAGAGAAGATCCAATCAATACATAGAAAGGTCGGCACAAAAAAAAACAGATGAAAGGAGGCAGCAGGAGTAGGGCAGATAATAGACCTACTCAATAGGATCCAATTCAGCATGAAAGAAGCCAGATTTTATACATAGATTAAGAGGATGCACACACAGGGGCATTCTCATACAATCGACCATCTATCAATATGTAAAACACAAATATGATAGATGCCAATTGGGTGCTGCCGATCTTAAATAGAAGAGTAGTCCAGCACATGTAATGTTCAGCTACCATACATGGGATTAAAGAGATAAGCACATAGGCTTTACTCACCCGGAGGAAGCTAAGAGGATGTCCACCTTCACAGATTAGCACCAAGAAGAAGAAAGGCACCCGAGAGCTCCAAACAGCAGGGGACTGATCTCCCTTGGGCAATCTCCAAGCTGTAACAGGAAGCTGTTGAAGAGAAGGTTGCGACTGAACAAGGGAGAAGGGCCTGCTTAATAGGAGTTCACGGATGAAGGAGTTAGACTCCAACAGGGAGTCTAAACAAAAACTGATTGGAGAAGGATCCGCGGGGGGGAGAAAACAGTGGAAACAGTTTGGCTAATTCAAAATAAGCCCGGGAGATAAATTAAGATCATCCGATGGCTAAGATTGGCCAATCAACAATCATATGTCCATGGATGCTCCCGGTTCATTGAAGTGACCCTATTGGATCCTTAGTGGGATAATATCCAATGGATCCTGGTTAATGGGATATCCGGTAGATGCCCATGAGCAAGGATGATTACCGGATGATAAATCCTCTTGGATCCTTAATGGTATTAATATCCATTAAGTGATTGAAATAATATATGATCAAGGGCCGGAATTGGCCAATTATCAAAGGCATTGGAGCATGGATGCTCCCCGGTCCATTGAGATGGTTAATTGGATCCTTAATAGGATTAATGTCCAATAAGAGATCAAGGGCCTTGGTTAATTACAAGGACACATGATCAAGGGCCGGGATTAGAGGTTGAATGAGTCAAACAGGTCGCAACCCTCCTGGATCTCCAACGGATTGACTCAATGGTTCAACCGGATCCTCAACAGGATTAATGTCCAATTAGGGAATCAAGGGTCATGATCCAATGGAGCATTGGTCGATCAAAGGTGTCCATCAAATGAGGGGCCGAGAGTCAATGAGAGATGCCTCATTGGATGCTCTCTCTCGTGAGAGGGAATATAGGAAGGGGGGACTGCCACCTGTCCCCCCATGATCTCCCACTCTCTCCACTCCCCCCACCCGCACACTCCCTTGCAGCCCACTCCTCCTTGGGTGAACAGCACCCATCCAAGAGCCTATAAATAGGGCCAGCTCCGCACATAGGAGGAGAGGGAGAGAGGACAGGAGGAGAAAGGGAAGCTCTGCAGAAATCTTGCCAAGGAGAACATCCACGCAGCTCAAGGAAGGAGCAGTGGGAAAGGGAGGCTCGGCAGGAAGATCAAGGGTAAGTCTTGAGAAATTTATGGTAAGATATCATGTCCCTTGCCTAAGCCGTCCCCTCCTTCAGATAATATGGCCATCAGCAGCTCAATCCCCTCAATTACTCTCCCATACCAGTGGGCTATCATCCCTTGAGCTTGCAATTCCGAGGGCCCTGCAGACCCCTTTCCTTCACCTTCTTGGACATATCTTAGTTTAGGCCCGGGGCAGGGGGAAGGCTATGTCCGACTGCTCCAACTGAGCCCATAAGTGAGCCCAGATTGCTCCCCCGATCCCCTCTTTCATCATTTTTATAAACCTCTCTCTTTTAAGCAGACCTGCCCCTACTCCCTCCATGGCAGTCCCCCTCCGGCCTGGAAATCATGATCAAGATCTCCCAAAACTCAACTACGGCAGAAGTGGAGTAAGGCATGTGAGGATGAGGTTATACCCGGTCTATTTGGAACCCACATGATGGTCCAAATACCCCCCGGGTAGCCTTAGATAAAGTACAAGGCAGAGGAAGAGGATGGCCAACCGGGCCTTGAAGAAGTCATAATATCCGACTATCAATTGAACAAGATATGATGAAGCACCCTCTGGTTATAAAATCAGACGGCCCGAGGGTATAATTAGAGCCCCATATTGGGCCTAACCCCTTGAACTTATCTCGGACAAGGCTGAAACCATACATACAGTCCTTTTCGTCCATCCCCATATGTACCCCCTAGAGGGAAAGGATAGTCTCAACATAATGAGGCTGTAATTGTATGTATATCCCACCATATGAGGATATGAGACATGCCATATGGCATAATTGATATATGTGAGGAAAGATCATTATATGTCTATATATCCAAGTGCCGGTTGTAAGAAACACATACAGCCCAGAGTTTGGATCATAAAGCTGACTTGTGCCTATAACAGAACATCGTGAAGGCTTAATGTTAAGTCCAGTTCTAAGTAAGATCATGTATAACCTTTTGGTTTATCTCATAATAAAGAAGGTCGGCTATAAGACAGACCCATATAACTTCAATACGATGGAGTCAGATTTTGATCCCTCTATCATACCCAATGGTTTCAACCGGGCATATGACAGTGAGGAAGGAATCCCCTTATATATATGAACCAAGTCCTAATGCAAGGCGGTCAAGGTGACCCCGATATGAATAATCTGAACTTCACCATACAGAGGTGTGTCCTGCACCATATGGTATAGTATCATCATGTGTATACAATTTGTGCTAATCATGAAGCCGATTGAAGGTTAAATCTGAATGAAAGTGAGGCATATGTATAGTCCAATAAAGAACAGGACTGAGCTCTAACTCCCGGATTCCAAGCATATATTGACTCGATTCTGAACATTCAGATTCTAAATAGAAAGAGATTGACCTCATATATATATATTGGGGACCGAGCACATGAAACATATAGGCTGAACCTACCCATTTCATATGATATAGTCTATGGTGTGAAATGATATGTAATTTCATATCATGTAACCTGTTTGCGGGTGGCCTAGGCCAGAGGTCTTCATTAGCATACATTTTAGGGAATGAGAGGCATAAGATTCATCTCTGAAACAGATTTCCAAATTTGGCCCTCTATATTGAGATCCAGATCATGTTATAAAGAGGTTCATGGGATTATGTCCAGGGGCTTTTTCAGGTCTGGGAATTTCAATTATTTCATAGGGTCTGGTATATAAAGCCCATGCTATAACAAGCTAAACATAGGTCATTCACCCATAAACCACTTAGGCATAGACTCCATGACATGATGGGTATAGCCTCTATCAGTCGACAGAGTCTAAGACATGATCAAAGATAGGATTCTGATTAAGGCCAGGATTGGGGACAGTTTTAGGGGTTAGATCCCGGCTATATTTGTGAGCTAAAGACTTATGTTCAGGCTGATATTTATATCAAATAGGGCCACACGAATCCCAAGCCAAACTGGACCTTAGTCTTTGATCATGCAAGATGATAATCTCGGTCCAGAATTTATACAGAAATCAGGTAAGTCCCTCGGCATACAAATAGCCTTAGTGCTGGCAATAGTTAGATCATTAGGGACTTTATTCCTTAGCCTATTTTAAGGGGTCCGACATGGCAGGCTTAAGACTAGAGTTGAGCGGCTCGAAAGATGGAAATTTCAAAACCGGATAAATCCCAACTCAAGGCAGGTTTCAGTGCATATTTCTGACTAACCCAAGAACGGTAGTGGGATCAGATTTGGGTCTAGGTAAGGGCTATAATTGTAGGACAAGTAGTTAGGTTCCGACTGGTGTCATATACAGCCCATTCAGTCTCCTATCAACACCCCATGCAGGACCATATATCAGTCCCCCGTATGATACATGTGGGCCTCATTTATGGTTAAGATTAATCCCCTATCTGACCCCGTGCAGATTATAAAAACAAGGTGTATATATATATACATCAAGTCCTAGGTCCGGTCTCATGAATATAGAGACTAGAAGCCTCCATTAATGGAATTTATGAAAATCTGGATCATAAGCCAGATCTTAAACCCGGACATCCCAATAAGCATACGGCTAAACCTTAGGAAATGGCCAACTGCCCAAATCTGAGGGTACCCTCATGAGCCTCGCTTAGGTAGGTAAGACATAAAATCATGGCCCTTTCCTAAATCCGAGCACATGCATTATAATTAAGTCAAGGCATAAAAGACTTATGAAATGTTTGTCTTCATCCTTAAATATAGGGTGATAGATCCATATGTGGGATCAGGTTTCCTATATAAATTTCGACCTGAATATGCTCAGATTTTGATTAGCCTTAATAATTCAACCTATGCCTTAATATGAGACACCGAGTTGAGAGACTAATCTCTTGCAAGGTATTGTTTAGAATCCTTGCCCTTACCCTCAAGCTTAGATATTAAGTTTTGGGCATTATCATATTAAATCTGCATTCCATTGCTTTCATGGGTTATAATTCCCAGACGCTGATATTTTGTGGATGAATGTTTTCTTTCGTATACGAGTTGCTACGACAGTTAATCAAGGGTGTCCGAGAGTCTCGGTGTAATTAACATCGGAAATTCGCAACTTCCGATGGAGAGAGGTCCAAAGACAAACTTTATGAATCCTAACCTCGACATACATATTTTATGCATATCACATTTTGGCTAATATTTTCTATGAAATATCATATATTTTCATAGTAGCCAAAGATAAGATAATGAAAGTTCATTTCCCAAATAAACGGAAATCAAATGAATTTTCAAACCATGCCATATAGAAGCATATATATATTTTTATATTTCATTTATTTATTTTTTATTTTTTTTCAAATATTCGAGGTTTCACAGTTTCATTTGCACCTACTCTCAGGAAAAAAAAGAAAAGAACTGTTAGGTTGTATAAACATCTGTAAGATGTTGGGCTTATATTATCTTTGACAAGGAATTGTCATCTAGTCTCTGGAGCTTGTTTCAGAGGAGTCGAAGAGAGAGAGATTTTGCTGGGATCTCACAGGGTTCTTGAGAGATTGAGTAGGGCATACACCCTAGAAGAGGAGGGACAACCATGACACAATGGGAAAATGGTGGCGTCACTGAGAAATGTCATTGCAAAGGGGTCTGATTTGATAATTGAATCACCTCTATTTAATTCTTATTCCGATAAGGGTTAAGGTGTTTCGATTCTGATTATGATAAATTTAGAATCACAATGTTTCCATTCTGTTATCGGAATTAGAATCGAATTTGATAATTTTAAAATATATTTTATATAATATATTTTATTTAAAAATAAATTAATATTTTACATATAATTATTAAAATTGATATAATTTATTTAAAATTTATTTTTATTATTTATATATTATGTTTTATAATTAGCTAATTTTATTTTAATTATTTTTATATATTCTTATTTTTTATCAAAATTAGATAAATAGAAATAGATCCTGCTGATTTCAATTTTGATAATTTATATGACACCAAAACCAATTATAAATTTTTAAATTTTTATCAAAATTGAATTAGAATCTCAAAAGGACAAGATTCCGTTTGCACCCCTGAAGGTCACTCTATGCAGCCCCAATGTGTTCCCTGTCTTAAGATGGACTGTGGAGTCTAGATTTTCAATGTTATCTTAGCTAGTTAAAAAAGATAAAATACGAAGATAAAATGTCTTCTCCCCTTTCTATAGCCTTCTCTTTTATTGTTTGTCCACTCTCCCAAGTTTTTCTCTTTCCCTACTTGCAGTCCCTGGCCGGTCACTCCATACTACGCATTGTTATAGATTAACTTAGTTTTCTCTAGAAGTTGCTAGACAATTTTAGCTACATGGTCATGAGATAGAAGTTCAGTAGAATTTGCCTAAAGATGTATAAGATTGGTAAAAAAAAACTACTTGGGAGACCAAGTGGCGCCTTGTTTACAAGTTGATCTTGCTCAAACATATTCCGTCAATTCTGTCATTTTTATATTCCTTCTAATCAAACACTTGTCCATTTGTCAAGTTGGAAACTTTCTATCAACGTCATGCAGGTTTGTGTTGCATTTATGTTTGTCATGCTAGCTGCAATAGGCTTAACAAGTGCATTAGCAGATTCATTGGCCCAAGCCTACAAAAAAAACATGTGTATGTTCTCAATAATGCAAGGATATCTCAAATGGTAGCAACTAGGCAACACCAATGGCATTAGGTACAACAACAATGATGGCAAAGGTATGTGCAGCTGATGGGAAATCAGGTGATTTCATCCCTCCAATGATGTCATGACTGGGAGAGTCATTGTATGATGATGAATAATTTAAGACTATTTGTGAGTAAGTGATTGCCTTAGTTGGTTGTGAAGAAATTGACAAATTGCATAAACGCGTTAGAGCAGTGGCATGTGGTAACCACATCCCTTGGAGATCAACAACGAATAGTTACAGGCTTGCATGAGTGGTTGTACAAGTTTGTCCTGTGAGAATACCCTTAACGGGCAACACCAGCTCAACCACACGGCAACACCATGATATGAGGAAGGATGGTTGGATTCCAATTCTCTTTCTCCACTCGTTTCCTTCTTCGGAGATATTTAAATCATCCAAATCATATTGAACTACCCTCCTCCAAGGTACAATTAACCAAGGAAGGCGGGGTCGGAGGTCGGGACCGGGTCGGTCGGGCCTAAAACAACCTAAGTCGGTTGGGGTCGCGACCCGGGTCGGGTCGGGGTCGGAAAAGCCTTCTACATTATTATGCCATTTGTGTAGAAGACAAAGGATGGGCAAAAAAAAAAGAGTGACGCACTCATAATACACAAAAATGAGTGTAGTGAAGCAGAAGAAAAGCCCAAGCAACATATAGCTTGCCAAGGTAGACCAGGCTTGGGGTGCGAGCAACACCTGAGCAAGATGTTGAAATGTGCGAACAACCAACATGGAGGATAGGTCAAAGCAAAGGCAAAAATTACAAATAATACCCGTACAGATGAGTGGACGCAAAAGCCTTCTCCATTTCCATCGAACAAGTTGCCAAAGTGACGAAATAGATGGAACAATGATGACAAAAGAAGAGGAATCATGCAAATTGTTGAGCTTGTCTTGACAAGGGTCTAGGCATCTTATGTTGAGAGAATGTAATGTTCATATAGAATTAATCATCATTTATACCATATGACCCTAGTCTAGAACCTTTAACACATGGGGTGAGAGAATGTCCATTATTTTTGCCCAAGTGTATTACATGTTCTTTTGTGCTTGCGTCATCCTATTTTTTGCTGTGCCACATCAGAGTTGGCACTTGTGGGTAAGTCCAACTAGCGTGTGCTTGTAGATTGCATGGGTACTACATGTTCTCAAGGATAACGACTTGAGACCCTATCACTATACTAGATAATTACACACCTTATAACTTGCCGTTGCGCACCTTATGGGAGGGGGAGGGGGGAGTAGAGGAGATTATCACTGCAGCATTGATAGTCATAAAAGTTAACAGCTTTTCAAGTATCATATATAACCACAATGGTCAATAGACTTCATGATTAATAAACAATGAACTAGAATATGTTGAGGGTATGCATGAAAAAAGAGGCACCATTTTGAAGTACTATAAAAGTAACATGTAAGCTATGAACTCTACTCTGTATAAACGGTTGAGTTTTTAAGTACATGGTTAAGTTTAAGCATACAACTGGGAAGTAGTTTGCCATATACCTTCTTACAAACAAACCTTCGTCACTCCTCAAAACTCCTGGCAACAAAACTAAACCATACTTGCACGGAAAAAATGTAGTGCATGAAAATGTGATCTTCGCAGAGTTCACTATCCAACAAGCCATAAAAAATGATCCAATGAGCAGCAGAGGAGACATCCATAGAGAGCAATATTTATAGTGTGTTCCCTATGCAGTTCTCAAGCACCTGAGTTGTTAGCCATAGAGATATCTGTGGAACAGCATAGTCAGAAGCTAGATTTTTATTCAGGCTGCTACCTCAAAAAGGTTGCCATGATGTTCTTGGGGTCACATCAAGAATGTTTGACAAAGATGGGGAGGCAAGTACATTGTCACCAAACAAATTAATTTTCTCAAGAAGCTTCTTGATCAGCATACCAACTGCATAGCAGAGACCTGAAGCCCCAAACCCAAGCCCAACATAATAGATAAGGGTCATAGCGTATGACTTCTGTCCTTCCTGTACATGGGCCTTTCCAATGGCAAGAAGAGAAATGCACAAAAGAGATGCACAGGCAACAATTATCATCTTGTACTCCTTGTCACTTTGCCTGAATGAAAAGCCATAAAGAACCGGGGGCAACATTCCAACAAATACATAAGAAATCAATGCTACAGAGAAGTGTAGTTTGAAATATCCTCTTTTTCCAAGTAACTCCCAGTAGCGATCAGTCTCCGCTTTATCACTCTCTGTGGATTTATACTGCTCCTTTTTCAGTTCAAGAAGCTGGAAGATAATTTTGTCAATGAGAACAAATTAAGAAAATTTTCCAGCCAATAACAGAATATTAACATAAGCAAGACTTACAAGATTAAAATTTTCATTGTAAGAAGAACTTATCAACAAACTTATAAGACTTATGCAAAGTGAAATATTTCCTACACTTGATAAGCATAAGTTTACTTTTAATAGTATACAAGGAGTTAAATCTGCGTCATATTGGATTGCTTGATGTAAAACTTTAGAAACTTTTTTAATAAAGAATCTGAGAGTTTGTTGCCTGCCAAGGAGAAACAAGTACTTGATATGTAGAAAATTGTATTTGTCAAGGAATACAAGGATAAGATGAGTTGAGCGTGTGCTTTGTTAGATAAACACCATTTAATTAGCAAAAGGAGATACACACAACAATATCTGAAAAGAATAGAAGCTCCATCCAGTTATCCTTTTCATGTCTGGTGAAGTTAACCAACTTATTTCTTCTTTGATATGGTTAAGTGATTATCTTGGTTCTTGGATCCCATGTCTACTATCACAGACAGAAAACATAAATTAATGGTACATCAATGACCATCTACCAGTTTTTACATAACAAAAGCATCCACCAACGCAACAAGCTCCAATATTTTCTATTCACCATGCGGTGCAGCGTTCACTGGTTAGTACTTTACTTTGCAAGTAAGAAAAGGAATTCAGAATGAAGGTCTTCATTTTTAACAAAAAATATTACAGCATTGCTATGCAATGAGAAAAAGGTTGTAAAAGCAAGTCAGATTACAGAAGAGGCTGTTATGCCTCATGGTGAAAAAGAAAGGTCTTCTTGACAACAAATTTGACCCCTTACAAGTATTTAAGGTGTTACTATGTCCAGCAAACATTTTTCCTGATCACTTATGAAAGGCACTTTCTCATAATTTCAAGCACTAACCCCATTTTAAGGTGTTACAATGTCCTGCCATCCTTGGCCATAGCTGCCATGGAAACAATCTCATCACAACCCCATAAGTGAGCACAGGCTCTCGTGGTTCGCACTAAACTGCCGGCAACTTGGTGAAGATCTCACTGATTCAGACAAACGCGGGAGGTGTGGAGAGTTGCCATATGCATGCCAGGGAGACAGCAACATATGTGTCAAGGCAGAGGCAATGTCTTGTGTAGATGTTGCCAGGGTGCGAGGGGATGGAGGTTGCCGGGTCAGCACTGAAGGAGATCGGCGGAGATGTGCAGGGCTTGGAATGGTTGAAATGGGTCTGGAAAGGGTACGACGAATGGCATGGTATCCACGGGGCGGAGGGGCAGTGACACATCGTGACAGTCTGGTGGACAGGAGGAACCATAGGTGACGAAGAGTTGCCAAAGTGCAGCAGGCAAGATCATTGTTTACTGGAGATCAGTGTCTAACTGCATTGCTGGCACAGCTCTAATTGCGTTGCTGGCATAGTTGAGCCACCGAGGAAACCGGAGTCCAATGCAGGACCTGAAAGAAGCCCTTCTGGGGATCACCTGAGGGCACTGAACGTCTGTGCAATGCAGAGATGCCTGCCGGATGGCTGAAGATAGTTCAATGATACTTTTAGCACCTAAAAATGTCATGACACCCAAAAATGACAAGTTTCGGACAAAATACATGAAATAAAACCGAACAAATAAGTTTGATCCATTTTTCATTACATTTAGGACCAATAGGCCAAACATACCCGATAAGTCTTACTGTGCCGACTGACTAGAGGTCGGCCTAATAACGATCGGACACCGTCAAAAGGTCCACTTGGCCTCCAGATGAACAATGCCAGAGTCGGTTCGGAAATCCGACCCATATTTAGGAAGTTAAGAGGAAAACACTGAAAGTCAATTTTCAGACGGCCTTATCGGGAGCATATTGGGACCAAAAGACAAAATAAGCGGATCCATGGGACTGTACCAGTCGAGAGCTTCGCAATGGTACCCTGAATGTCAGAATCCGATTTCGGACATACCCCAAATGGTAAAATGACATCTTTCATCCTTGGTGGGTTTGGTCAATTCGGGGCAGGTCTGATAACATGTTGGCACATTATTGGGTCCGCCTAACTACAACTAGGGCAGCATCGAAGTCGGATTAGAAATCCGATTCATTTCTAGAAAGATATGGGCAAAATAGTGAAAGTGAACTTTTGGGCAGTATTTGTAGGGCTTAATGGGCCCAAATGACCAAGCAAGTGGGCCCACAGTACAACCCTAGTCACAAGCTCAGCAACGGTACCTTGAATGTCGAAATCCGACTCTAGGCGGAAAAATGACCGTTTTGCCCCTATTGGACCCGAACAAATCCAAGCAGGGCCATTAACATCCGGCGCCGCCAGAATGTCCGCCCGATATCCAAAAGAGCAATGTTAAAGTTGGATCATCAATCTGATTTGTATCCGAGAACTTATGGACAAATTTCAAAAATTCATAGAGTTCGTATGTATCTCAAGACAAGGACAAATCTGTCCAAACAGTCCTTAGACAAGTTATTTTTGCATAAAGACCAAAACTCTGATGCATATTTATTTAATTATATTTTAGGTATAATTTTCAGAATTTTCGAAGGCCGATATCGTACCGATAGTAAATTCCATCAAATCGATAATCTCCGGACAATTAGAGGGCCCTTGGCCGTAGATACAATGGTACACAAGATCAATGGCTATCAAGATGTCTTCTGAATTTTTTCGACTATTTTTGTTATTTGATTAAATTTATTCCACCCGGAATTAATATTGATCGTCCAATTAAAGTCATCTTGATCAAAAATAGGTCAAATCTGACCTAAGAAGACTAGCCGCCAGCGGCTCTCTCTCTCGTCAGTGCCAGCCACCCTTCCCGGATGAGTTCTTAAAATCAAGGAAGTGATTGAAAAATAATTAAAAGACCTTCTCTTTTATTTCTCCCTCTTTCCCTCTCACGTAGGCTGCTGGCAGGAGGAATATAAATTAAAAAAACAAAAAAGGCAACAAGATTTAAAACGTCTGGGAGAGTTGCGCTGCAAACAGATGGGGTCAAAAAAAATCGAAGAAAGTATGGCACGGCAATTCCTCGGCTGGATACCTTGCAAGATCCCTAGTCTGGCTCTCTTTCCCCCAGAAAGCTCCTCCTGCGTGCGGCAAGTAGGGGTGCAAACGAGCCGAGACGAGTCGAGTAGTATGGTGTTCAAACTTGGCTCGTTTATTTTACACAAGTTCGAGTTCGAGCTCGAGTTTTAGCGAGTATGTGGAACCCTTGTTCAAGCTTGGTTCGTTTATTAATCGAGCCGAGTCGATCTCGAACTCGAGTAGTAGCTAGACTAAAATTCAATTCACATTCAAGCTTAAGCTATATACAAATTCATTTATAAAACGCAAAATCAATGAAAAGTCATTTGTGAAACTTTAGATTTGGCTCATTTATGAAACTAAATCTAAGTTTAAACTCAATTTTTATATTATTTAATATATTTAAGTGACAATATATAATTATTAATACTCATAATTTATTTTTTAAAAATAAATATATAATATAATATTTAATCGAGTTGCTCGCGAGTTTATCGAGCCGAGCAGGAGTCTGTTAAAGCTCGACTCGTTTAATGAGTCGAGTTTTATTTTTTGTTCAAACTTGTTTATTTAACATAATAAACGAGCTAGGTCGATTTTTATCGAGCCGAGTTTTAAGCTACTTATCGAGTGTATTGGTTCATTTGCACCCCTAGTGGCAAGTGAGAGGAGATCCTTCCTCTCTTTCCCTTCCTCTGGTGGTCCTCTGCTCCAACAATCAAGGCGGCCATCTCTTCCATCGACAGCAACAACTTCTCCCTCCAGCAGCTGCAGCCTCTCCCGGATCAGAGTCTGCTCCCAACCAGGAGAAGCCCCAATCAGAAGTCCTCCCTTGGTCCTCTCTTCTGGGCTGCTCCCTCCAACTGCAGCAGTAGCAACAGGCTTCATCTTTCCCCTCTTCTAGTAGCAGTTGCATCAAGTAAAGAAGCAAGAGAAGAAGAAGAGAAAGAAACAGCGGTCTTGATCCTGGTCTCCCAGCAACAGCAGAGTTCCGAGTATCCAACCTCCAACGGCTTTTCCTCCTGCGACTTCTGACTACACCAGGGCGAAAGAAGAAGAGGAGGGGCGGGGGCCATTGGCAGCTGCTTCTCCCACGTCCACGTCCCCCTCCTGCTGTATCCTCCTACGTTTTGCCTGCTGTCAATGGCTGAAGAGAAATCATCCTTTTCAACCTCCTGCCAACGACAAGAGAGGGAGATCCAGCTCCCTTCCATCTCCACGTCCTGCAGTCACCATAGGAGGGAGAGAAGAATCAAGGTAAAAAATATATATACATACATATTCATCTCTTCTACCCCCCACGTTCTTCCTCTCCTCCTCCACTATTCTCCTCTCTCCAGCACCCAAAAAAACCAACACTTGCTGGTCAGGACTGTCAGACAGCCCCCCCATTGGGGTTGTTTTGGCAGGCCCTGGTCCTAATCTTATGGCGCCTATCATCTCCTTCCAACGACTCCTATGCAGACACTGAACCAACTTCTTTTCAGCCATCCAAGCAGCCCCTTCGGCCCCCTCTGCGCAAACCAGAAAAGGCCCCAGAAAATCCCCTTGTTTGGTCCTTCACGCAGGCCAGCCAAGGTCCCTGTTCGCACAAATGCTAAGGCCCCCTACCAGGTCCTTAAAAGTCCCCTATGCGACCCTCTATTCAGATCCTAAAAGCCCCTTTGTCCTGTCATCAATCAGACCCACGAACACGTCTGAAAACAGGCCATTTATATCCCTGGCGGTCACCCCTCAACTTGCCACTGCACCCCTCTGCGCAGCATCTCAATCAGGCCCATAACCCCTTGGTTCGGCCATGTAAAGGGACCCCTAAATAGGTCTTAGGGGCAGTCTCTTGCTATCAAAAAATTAATAGTATCTCTCTTGTCCTACCTTGCTAGGGAGATGAGAAGAGAGTCGACATTCGGACCCCTTGCCCACAGGATGGGTTAAGGAACTCTCTGAATGGGCCCCCGTTCTCTACCCCTTAGTGAGCTCTCATTTCAACTCAAAAAAAAAAGTTATCAAACAGTCTCTCACAACCCAGCACAGCCCAACCCCACAAAGCAGCCTCCCAAGTGACCTGATTCAGATCCTAAATATGTCTCCACAGCAGTCCCTAAAACAGGCTCTCAAACCAGCCCAATTTGGCCCACTTCAACTCACTGTTACAGCCCCCGAAAACACCTCGAAACAGGTGTTGGTTCGGTCCCAAAACAAGTGCCGGATCGATATCAAAACAGGTGCTGGTTCAGCTAGAAGATAAACCTCGGTGCGGTGCTACAAACAGGTCCTTGTGAGGATCGGGTTGGGGGCGACGGTCTGGCCCCCTTGGCTCGCAAGACGGGTCAAGGGGTGAAAGGGCGGCCCTCAATTCTGGTCCAAATAGGGTGCAAAACAGGCCGACAGGGCCCAAGGAGTAGAAATGGGCTAATTAGACCATGAAGACATGAAGCTGGCCTATTGGGCATTGAATCAAAACAAAATTTAAATAAAAATTTGAAATGTGAAAGCAATATTAAATAAGGAGTTAACACCACATCATGAGTACTCCACAATTGGGCGGCTAGTCCGGACCAACTTCCGATACGTTGACCCGGGTGTAAATATGGGACATGATCTCACTGCAGACGGACCCTTCCCACTACGTGGAAAAGTCGAAAGACTCAACCATGTAGGATGGGTAAATTCTATTTATCGAGAATGGGTCGACATGCCGTCGTAATGTCGAATTTTATTCTTGATATTATGAGAATTGCCTAAGGGAAGGATAGTGACCAAAGTTCAGATTTTCATGCATCCAATGTAAACCGACATGAAATGAAATCAACACAAAGTTCAAGTGTTGATGTGGGACTGTTTGCAAACCGGGCACCGATGCTAGCCCTACGGACCGAATGAGATGTGGATCAAACATAGATAAAGAAAGATAAAACAAATATGAAAAATGAACTGAATGAAATCTAAAAAAACCCTAAAATAGGTCATTAAATATGAAAAAGTGTAAGAAAAATCAAATTTCTAATAATATGGAAATTCCAATTAAAATCATTTAATTTAATAGAAACCCACTTCTTAATCAATTGAAAAATAAATAATTTAAAACAATCAAACAAATCACATCAAAAATACTTTAAAACACTAAAAATCAATCATAAAACAAAAAAATCAAATAATTAACAATCTGAAATTTAAAATTGATCAAATCAAAACTTCAAAACACTTAAAACACACTGAACATATTCAAACTAACACCAAAATATCAACCAATATAAGAAAACAACAAAAATATCTTAATTCATATGTTGATCAAATTAAATAAGTCAAATTGCTTAAAATATCAAAATCCATCAAATTCCAAACTCAAACAAAAAAAATAATTTCAACCAATTAAAATAAAAGCAACCGAAACCAAATGTCACGACCCGGAAAATACAATTGCGCAGCGGAAAATAAATCCGGAATATCGGGACAGTTTAGGAGAACAAGCTAACTCCAAAACACTCTATCAACTCTGAATAATTTAAATCAACCTGTAATGATCCAAACAATTTCAAACTCCAAGAAATACCACCAACAACCAACATCAAACAACTAAGAAGGACTCAACACATAGTCCGAACATCAACTATAAGTCAAACCAAGCAATTATTAACCACAATCGGGAGGAAAATCAACAACCTAAAAGATATACGCGGTGATCACTGTCACCAAACCTCCTCGTCCTCGTGTCCTCGAGTGGCTCTGATCACCTCCAACGTCCTCTCGAAGTCCTCTCCAAACTCCTCCTCGTGGGAGAGGTTCCTCGAAATCACTCGAAAAAATTTAATAATGGAAGGGTGAGTCACAATGTACTCGTGAGGTCTTACACCCGAACTACCCCATTATAATAACAATTCTAAGTGGTATACTATACATATTAAGCCTAAAAATCAGATTTAATACATAGGATTAAGCTAATTATATATCTCCAATTAAGTGATTACAAAGTCAAACAACTACCCTGCATACGATAACTAGACTCGAATGCATTGCATCAACATAACCTACACATTAAACCACTCTGTGTATGCCCAGAACACATAGGCCTGACATAAAACCAAAGACACATCTATAACATACCATCGATGCCAACATACACAACTACACACCTGTCTGAGTAATTACCATGCTCCATCTGATAAAATGTAATCACATCACAAAACTAGCACCAGATTTACCATATAGTAGGAAGTAACATATAGTAACTAAATCCCATAGTACCCCTAGCAAGTGGAGTACTTAGACGAACCGCGGTATCCGGGATCGAAGGATGCTCCGCATTCAACTAATCTCCGCCGCCCACGACACTAATTTAGTCCGGTGAAGTACATTTCCATCACAATGCACCACCGCACTAACCACATTCCACACCATGCAAGCACATAATTAACTCGACAAAGAAACAGAACATTTAATTGAAATCAAACACGAAATACATGTATGAACACACATGGTTCTACGCACCACATATTTCGCATACCAAGCCACAATCAATACGAACTAACGTATATGAATGGGATCATGCAATTCACAACTTAACCATGACAATTAGATGATTAAACAAGACTATCTACTACACAAAAGAAAAATAAACTCGAAATCTATCAACACACGCTCACACCTTACATCGCTTTTTAACAAATCGGGACATATACATTTAAGGTGTTCACCGCGATGCAAGCAATGCTAAACTAGCTAGACTAAACATATACAACCTATCGCGAAGTTCAACATACGATTATCCAAATTAATCTAAACATGCATGGATTAAACAAATTAATCTAATTCTATCTAAGCATGCCAATAAATTAAAAACAAAATTTACGACTACAATATTCTAATCCCGATGGTCTAAACATGATTATTACGATTTAATCAAAATATTGAGTGCTAAGAATAGCCGAGACGCCTACCTTGACGCGCAACGGCGAACGGCGCACCTCGAATTCCAAGGAGATTGAATTCTGCGACGAGATCCGCCGCGGTATGCGTCGGCGTCGAAAACCGAGCCGGTAGGTGTTTTCAAAAACTTCTCGAAGAAGAAAATAATAAACCAGGGGCTTCGACAGAGGATGACAGAAGAAGAGGACAGAGAGAGAGTATACCGCGCCGGGAGAGAGGGGCGCACGGGCGGCGCACCGGTGTGCAAAGGGCGCACGAAGAAGCGGTGGCCGCGCGGTGCGGCGCGCGCGTACGGGCGCACGAGACGCGCGGCGATGTCGCGCGCGGCGACGGCGGGCGACCGCGGGCACGCTCGCCGAGGTACGAGGATGACGGTCGGCCGCGGGCGGCGACGCCGGCTCCGCGCGCGCGCCGGGCGGCGACCGAGGCGCGCGGCGGGCCGCGGGTCAACGGCGAGGCGGCCGACCGCGGCGGGCGGCGGACGCGCACGGCGACCGAGGGCGGGCGACGCGGCGGTGCACGAGGAACGGCGTCACCGCGAGGCGGCGGGCGGCGGCCGCGCACGAGCGCGGGCGGACGCGCGCGAGCGCACAGAGACCAAGGCGGCGGGCGGCTTCTCGCGGACACGCGGGCGGAGGGCGGCGAGAGCGCGGGGGCCGAGGGCGGCGTCGCGAGGGCTCGCGCAGGCGGCGGCCGAGAGGGGAAAAAGGGGGAAAAATCAGGGTTTTCTCGCGGCGCGGGGAGGGTTTCGACGGGGAGGCAGGGAGGGAATAAATACGGAGAGAGGGAATAAAAATAATATTAATTTATTTATTTTATTTATTTTTTTTTTTAAATACGCAACGTTACAATCTACCCTCCTAATAAAAATTTTCGTCCTCGAAAATTAAATTAAATTAACTAACCGAATAGTTGCGGGTGTAGACGCCTTATATCCTCTTCCACTTCCCACGTCGATTCTTCAGACGAGTGATGTTTCCAAAGGACCCGAATTACCATCGACCCGCCCTCCTCCCAATCGCTTCACCATCCGTCCGCGATCCGGATCGGCCTCTCATCAAAACTCGATTTCGGCCGCACGTCGATCTCCCGGAAATCTACAATACGGGTCGGATCTCGATACGTACTTCCGAAGTAGAGAGACGGAAAACCGGACGTATCCTTGCCATCACGGGGGTAAAGCCAACCTATAAGCAACCTCACCGATCCGTTGCACAATCTGAAATGGACCCACATACCTTGGGTTCAACTTTCCACGCCGACCAAATCTGATAACTCCCTTCGAAGGAGAAACCTTCAGGAACACATGGTCACCTTCTTCAAACCGAACAGCTCTGCGCTTCAAATCCGATAACTCTTCCGGCGGCCCGAGCAAGAAGCAATCTCTCGCTGATTAACTCGACCTTCTCATTGCCGCTGTCCCGCACCCAATCCGGCCCAATTAACCGCGGTCTCCAACCTCTTCCCGCATGTACAGGTGATCCGCACGGCCTCCCATACAAGGCCTCAAATGGTGCCATGCCGATACCTCGAGTGAAAACTCGCTGTTGTACGCAAACTCGATAAGCGGCAAATCGCAAATCCCAACCGGCCCCGCCATTCTGAAGTGCTCCACCCCTCAACATGTCTTCCAATGTCCGGATAGTGCGTTGCTCGACCGACCATCCGTTCGGGATGATATGCCGAGCTAAACTTAAGCTCGAGAGCCCAAAGCATCCCGCAATCCTTTCCATACTCTTCCAACTCCGGGATCTCTATCGCACACTATAGAGACAGTGCACCCGCGATACTCGACAACTCCATCAAAGTACAACCTCACCGTGCTCTCCGTCGGTCGTGGCTTTCTTAATTGGTAAGAAACGAGCGCTCATGAGTCTATCCACCACTACCCATATACATCAAACCGGCTTCGGTCTCGGCAAACCAAAGGACAAAATCCACGGTGATATGTTCCCACTTCCATTCCGGGAATCCCCAACGGCCGAAGTGGCTCGCCGGCTTCCTATGCTCCCGCCTTCACCTCGTTGACAAATCAAGCATCCTGATACATAGTCGCCCACATCTCTCTTCATGCCTTCCCACCGACCGTAATTCAAGATCTTTGCACATCTTGTTTGGCCCCCGGACGAATAGCATACCGAGATCTGGCGAGCTCGCTAAAATATCCTCGCCTTAGCTCTCGCATCCTCTCGTCCACACACAACCTTCCCCGGTGCTCGATCGTACCATCTTCATACTTGGAGACATCTCGATCTTCCTCGACCAAATCTCGCACCGCTCGGTTCCCAACTTCGAGCTTCTTTCACCCCCGTTCACCAAAGTCCGACCCAATAGAAAGTCGCGCAAGAAGGATGTTAGGTTCTCCACTTCCCCGTCGGGCGCACAATCAATTAATAGTTCCAATCCCTCCCAAGTCTGTGCAACCGCATAGCCATCATCTTTTTCCCCGTTTAAGTGCATCACCTACAACATTTCCTTCCCCGGACGTGTGTCTGTGCTAAAGTCATAGTCCTTCACGTACTCCACCCATCTTCTCTCGCCTGTGTTCGTGTCCCTCTCGAGTGAATATGTACTTCGGTCTTCCATGATCCGCGAATATCTCAAAATCTCACCATATGTAATGCTCCATACCTTTAAGGTACGGATCACACCGCCATCTCTAAATCACGCACAGGTAATTCTTCTCACGAGGCTTCGCTGCCTGTACATAGGCAACAACTCTATCACGTCGTACGAGCACACAACCCAAACCAACCCCGGAAGTATCACAGAGACCACAAAACCTCCCGAACGTAAGGTAGCACAAGAACAAAAGCCGTGGTCAACTTCTCCTTCAAGCTTTGAAGCTCTCATCACACTTATCCGTCCACTCGAACCCTCCTTTCTTGGTCGAGCTAACGGGGCTGATATGGAAGCAAACCCCTCAATGAACTCGGCGGTAATATCCTCGCCAAACCAAGGAAACTCCTCACCTCGGTGGGGTTGGTAGGCCGTTCCCAGCTCCGCATCGCTCCACCTCGTCTTGGATCAACCCGCACACCGCTCGTAGATAATACGACCCGGTTAGTTAACACTTCGAGCCAAAAGGCACACTTACCGAACTTGGCATGTAGCCGGTGATCCCTCAAAGTTCCAGAAATGGCTCAAATGTTGACGTTGTTCATCATCACTACAGTATCGATCGAATATCATCAATAAAAACAACCACAAACCCGATCCAAGTATTCTCCTTCGAAAATCGTTCATCGTACCCTACGAATGCCGGCAGTGCATTGGTAAAGGCCAAAAGGCATCACCGTAAACTCATAATGGCCATACCGGGTCCCGAATGCGTCGACTGGGAATGTCCTCCTTCGATTCTCACTTATGGTAGCCTCGATCTCGCATCAATCTTGAAAATATCTTAAAGCACTCGCAATCGATCAAATAAATCATCTACGCGAGGCAAGTGGATACTTGTTCGATGGTTAATCGGTTCAACTTCCGTAGTCGATACACAACCTCGATCCATCCTTCTTCCCGACAAACAACACCTGCACCCTAAGGTGACACACTAGGGCGAATAAAACCCAGCTCTAAAGAATCCTTCTAATTGCTTCTTCGCTCTCTCACCAATAGGTGCCATCCTATAAGGAGCAATGGAAATAGGAGCAGCCCTGTGACAAGATCAATGGCAAAGTCAATGTCCCTCAGTGGTGGCAAACCCGGCAACTCATCCGGAAATACATCTACAAATTCATTAACTACAAATACATCCCCCAAAGCCGACTACCTCCCCGACTCCTCCACCTCGGTAACACAAGCTAAGTAAGCTTCACACCGGGCACCAATCAACTCGGAAGTCTTCAAGGCGTAAATCGCATCTTGGACCTCGCCATAACTGGGACACTTATAGAGAAAGTGTCACCCCTGCATATCCGGAAAATCACCCTCTTCTCGCGCTCAAGGATGGCATGGTGATGTTCCAGCCAATCCATCCCAAGGATGACATCAAAGCCCTCCATCTCAATCACAAATAACCGTGCCCTCAAAACATAACCACTAACATTTATATCACACTGGGGCATACAAAAGGATACATCTACTGACTTCCCAGATGGCATGCTAACACCGACCTGACTACACTCAATAACCCTCACGCTTGCAATACTTGAACAGTGAAAGTAGCAAACCGGAAGGAAACAAAGGAATCCGTAGCACCGTAATCAAATAATACTCTAGCATGGTATCCAAAGAACTAAAAGAGTACCTTCCGCCGCATTGGTCCGCCCGGAAGGTCCCGGCGCTCCATGGCGAACACCTTGGCCTCGGGCACCGCGCGTGGTGGCCGTGGTGCTCGCGGTGCCCGAGGTGCTATAACCGCCTCCTAGGCGGCGCTCGGTCGCCGTCCGGGGCACGAACCGCCGCTCGCCGGGGTGCCCGGCGCCGAGGAGGTGCCGGAAGGGGCGAGCCGTGGACGGCGGACCTCCTCCCCGATCCGCGCCGCCGCGGTGGTGGTGCTCCCCCGGCTCGGCGCCAGACACTCGCTAACACGCGGCCCCGCCGGCCACACCCAAAACAAAGCTCGGTCCTCCAATCAGCATCGCCTTGGTGGTATCTCCCACAAATGCCGCATGCCATGCCAGTCACTGGCATCTTCCCCGCGATCTACCCCCGTCGGGGTTGAGCACGAGCCGGTGCCCTCTCGGCACCGAGAAGGTCGCTCGTAAGCTCCCACGCCTCCGCTCCACCCCGCAAGCCGCCTCACATACCGCCGCTAAGCCGCGCCGTACTTTCGGACACTAACCCGTCCCTCGATAGCTCCACGAAGTCCACCCACGAACTTCTTGGCTCTCTCACGTTCTTCCTCGCATGTGTTCGGTGCACAGGCCTTGCCTCCACGAACCTCGCTCTCGTACTCCATCACGACATGCCGCCCTCGCTCCGTGCGAGAAATTCCAGCCTTCTTTCTCATCTCTCGACATGCACGGGGATGTACTTGTCCCCGAAGACTCCGACAAAGTCTTCCCACTCGACCGCCTCACATTTCCCGTAACGGAAAGTGAGTAACGACCCCCCACCAAGCCCCCGCCGAATGGGATAACAGGCCGCGAGCGGCAAGGCGGACCATGTCCTCAAAGCGACACCGCACGGCCCCGAAGATCTTGCCAACCTCTCTCAACCGGGCCGCCATTGCCGGTCCCTCTCGCCACGGAAAACCCATGGGACCCGCCCTCGACCCTCCGGTGCCAACCCCGGGGTCTCTCTCGCCCGGCACTCGCCGCTCGTGCCCCACCCCGCCGGGCCCGGTTCTCCGAGCTCGAACCGTCCGGAAGAGCTCGTGAATGCCACCCAGATGCCACCGCACCGGTACCGACCTCCAACCCGTACCGGCGCATGTCCTCCACCCCCGACCCCGCACCGGTGCTTCGGTCTCCACCCCGCACAACGTCCCCGCCGGCGACGACCTTGCCGATCCCCGTTCATCTCTCGGTACATTCCGTGCATCGCCATTTCCACGCCTACGGCCCGTATCCCCCGTGAGGCCATCCCGTTCCAAGAAATAAGCATCCAATCGATAATTCCAACATACAACTTCCAATAATGCAAAAAGATCTAAATTCCATCTAAAATCCAAAATCAACTTGATCTAAATCAAACTTTGCTTCCAACTAATAATGCATCCGGGCATCCGGTATGATCTTTCAAAGTGCTAAGAATGCTCGATACCAACTCCCGTCACGACCCTGAAAATACAATTGCGTTAATACGAAAATAAATCCGGAATACGTACGCTAGAGAACAAGCTAACTCCAAAACACTCTATCAACTCGAATAATTTAAATCAACCCGTAATGATCCAAACAATTTCAAACTCCAAGAAATACCACCAAATAACCAACATCAAACAACTAAGAAGGACTCAACACATAGTCCGAACATCAACTATAAGTCAAACCAAGCAATTATTAACCACAATCGTGAGGAAAATCAACAACCTAAAAGATATACGGGTGATCACTCGTCACCAAACTCCTCGTCCTCGTGGTCCTCGAGTGGCTCCATCACCTCCAACGTCCTCTCGAAGTCCTCTCCAAACTCCTCCTCGGGAGAGGTTCCTCGAAATCAAAAAATTTAATAATGGAAGGGTGAGTCACAATGTACCGTAGGTCTTACACCCGAACTACCCCATTATAATAACAATTCTAAAGGGTATACTATACATATTAAGCCTAAAAATCAGATTTAATACATAGGATTAAGCTAATTATATATCTCCAATTAAGTGATTACAAAGTCAAACAACTACCCCGTACGATAACTAGACTCGAATGCATTGTACACCAACATAACCTACACATTAAACCACTCTGTATGCCCCGTAACACATAGGCCGACATAAAACCAAAGACACATCTATAACATACCATCGATGCCAACATACACAACTACACACCCGTTCCGAGTAATTACCATGCTCCATCCGATAAAATGTAATCACATCACAAAACTAGCACCCGCATTTACCATATAGTAGGAAGTAACATATAAGTAACTAAATCCCATAGTACCCCTAGGCAGGTGGGAGTACTTTGATTTAACCGCGTGATCCGGGATCGAAGGATGCTTCCGTATTCAACTAATTCCGTCACGCCCACGGACACTAATTTAGTCCGGTGAAGTACATTTCCATCACAATGTACCACCGCACTAACCACATTCCACACCACGCAAGCATATAATTAACTCGTACAAGAAAACAGAACATTTAATTGAAATCAAACACGAAATACATACGAACACACATACGGTTCTACGCACCACATATTCGCATACTCAAGCCACAATCTAACACGAACTAATGCATATGAATTCGATCACGCAATCTACAACTTAACCATGACAATTACGATTAAACAAGACTATCTACTACACAAAAGAAAAATAAACCGAAATCTATCAACATACGCCTACACCTTACATCGGCTTTTTAACAAATCGGACATATACATTTAAGGTTCACCGCGATGCAAGCAAATGCTAAACTACCTAGACTAAACATATACAACCTATCATTAAGTCTAACATACATGATTATCCAAATTAATCTAAACATACGCATGGATTAAACAAATTAATCTAATTCTATCTAAGCATGCCAATAAATTAAAAACAGCCCATTGACTACAATATTCTAATTCCCGATGGTCTAAACATGATTATTACGATTTAATCAAAATATTAGAGTGCCAAGAATATAGCCGAGACGCCTACCTCGGCGCAACGGCTAACCGCGCACTTAATTCCAAGGAGATTGAATTTCTGGGCGACGAGATCCGCGCGGTTGCGTCGGCGTCGAAAACCGAGCCGGGTAAAGAGAAACAAAAACTTCCGAAGAAGAAAAATAATAAACTAGGGGGCTTGATAGAGGATGATGAAGAAGAGATGAGAGAGAGAGTATACCGCGCCGGAGAGAGGGGCGCACGGGCGGCGCAGCCTCGGGGCGCACGAAAGCCGGCGCGCGGGGCCGGCCGGCGCAGACCGGCGCACGAGACGCGTGCGGCGACAGCGCGCGGCGGGCGACGGCGACCGCGCGGGCACGCTCGCCGAGGCACGAGGATGACGGGCTGCGGCGCGCGGCGACGCGGCTCGCGCGCCGGCAGCCGGGCGGCGACCGAGGGCGCGGCGGCCGGCGGGGTCAACGGCGAGGGCGGCGGCCACCGCGGCGGGCGGCGGACGCGCACGGCGACCGAGGGCGGGCCGACGGGCGGTGGTACGAGGAACGGCGTCACCGCGAGGCGGCGGGCGGCGGCCGCGCACGAGCGCGCGGCGGGACGCGCGCGCGAGCGCACAGAGACCAAGGCGGCGGGCGGCGCGCGCGGACACGCGGGCGGAGGGCGGCGAGAGCGCGGGGGCCGAGGGCGGCGTCGCGAGGGCTCGCGCAGGCGGCGGCCGAGAGGGGAAAAAGGGGGAAAAATCAGGGTTTTCTCGCGGCGCGGGGAGGGTTTCGACGGGGAGGCAGGGAGGGAATAAATACGGAGAGAGGGAATAAAAATAATATTAATTTATTTTTTTTATTTATTTTTTTTTTAAATACGCAACGTTACACCAAATCAAATCGAAATGAAAATTCACAATTCAAACCACATAAAACCAACCTCAAATCAAATCAAAAATCAATTCCAAAACAAATAAAATCAACATCCAACAAATTTAAGACAACTTGTTCGCATCTTATCAGGTCCGAAAGACTAGGCCCTTTTGAGTTATCTTTTGTTATGTGAATGTGCACGTTCTCTCAAACTAGTTTGCTATGGCGGTTAATCAAAGGCATTCGACTAGTTGCTCGATGTAAGTTAATGTCGGATATTCGCACCATCCGATGGAAAGAGGTCAAATTTAAATTTTCACAGAACCCGAACCTCGGTTCTAATACTTTGAAATGTATCATCGGACTATTTAATACATTTATAGGCTATCACCTATTTTTCTAAGTAGTTCAAAGAAGATATGAAAATCATTTTGATAAAAAGAAAAAAATGAGGTTCTCACAGATATATTGCCAAATGGTGGAGGAACCTAAGGAACATTGGATTGAAGAGCCGAGGCAAATAGGAAGGACCAAATGAAGAAGGAACACAAATTTCCAAAAATTCTCACCATTACATTCTTCTCACGGGGTACATGATAGACTCCTTTTATAGAGCCAACATTGACAATTGGACCCTCCAAACAAAATATGCTTAAAAAGAATTCAAGTGTGGCAATGGCCACAACATCAAGCCACGAAGGCGACAACCTAGGATCGAACCTGAATCTCCACTACGCTATCACTATGGGAACAAAAAAAAAACTCAAAATATGACATTTCAAGGATGTCAACTTTAACTTTTTCATCATTAATGATGCAAGTGTGGTTGGACCCAACACTAAAGAAAATTGAAGACCATGCCATTCTAATTTGGTGAAGAGACATATTCGCATCTTAAATAAGTTGTAAAACTCAGAATTTATTTTCTGCATTTTTTTTCTTTTAGCTCTTTTGAGTGTTAATGTTAATTTTAAATATTTTAGGCCTGAAAGTAATCCTTATTACATTTTAGGGGTTTTAGGAGGGTTAAGACGTAATAAAAGCCCCTCCATCTTGTACCCAAAAAAATATAGAAGAGATGGAATGAAAATTAGGTGACCTCCTCCTCATTCTGAATAAAAGGACTCGACCTTATTACATTTAAGGATGTCAACTTCAATTTCCAAACAACTATACACCAAGGAAGGATAACTCGGGGGTCGGCCGCGGGTCGGCCGGCCCCCAACCCGGCCCGGTCGGGCCGGGTCGGCGACCCGGCCCGACCGGGTCGGTTTTTTTATTTTTTTTTTGAAAAAAAACAAAAAAAACATGAAAAATCAGAAAAAAATACCCAAAAATTATAAAAAAATCAGAAAAAATACCCAAATTTTTTTCTAAGAATAAGAGATGTGATTCAACAAGATTCATTCAACATTCATTCAAACATTACATTAAATTGTTCTTCTACATAATGTATGTACTCTGCCCATGACATTGAGGAAGAGTACGACGCATTAAACATATAGACAAACTGATTATACTCTTCACTGCCTCGTACAATTGTCCTACGATAATTCGAAAATGAACCACCATAACTATCATATGAATACGTACTTGAACTATCTAATGAAGGCCGCATCATCCCATAATCCTGTCCTTGATAAGATGGGCACCAAGAACCCTGTGATGGTTCTAACTCTGCACCATACCCATGTTGTCTTGCCCCGTGGTCATAATCCTGTGTTGCGTGGGTAAACTGCTCCTCTTCCGTAAAGTGCGGCTGTTGCTGTGATCAGTGAGGAGGGGGGAGACCGAAAAAGTGATCAGTAGGAGAGGAAGAAGACCGAAAGAGTGATCAACCAGGGCCGGGGAGGAGGTGAGGTGTGGAGTTGGAGACTTGGAGTGAGTTGAACCCTCCCCCTTGGGGGCTATTTATAGCCCCCCAAGGGGGGGGCAAATTAGTAAATGGTGAAGGGTGAGTGGGGGGTAAAGTCCCCCCCCCACTAACTCTCTTAAATGGGGGGGAAAAGCCCCCCCCCCACTAACCCCCCCACTAAGCTGTTAGTGGGGGGGGCCAAAAAGAGCCGCGCGACCCGGTCGGCCGGGTCGCCGACCGGGTCGCCGGGTCGCGCGACCCGAAGCCGGGTCGCGCGACCCCCTGCCGGGCCGGCTTGGAGTCGGCCCGGTAGGGTCGATTCCGGGCCGGTCGGCCCGGAATCCGGCCGGGTCGGACGACAAGGGCGACCGGGTCGCCGACCCGGCATACCATGCTATACACATCAATGTTTAGAGGGCAATAGACATCAAGGAACCACTAACGCCATGCTCCTGCAAAAACCTATTTATTGTAGAACAGTGTTTTTTCAATGGAAGTGACAGAATATGAATCAAAGTTAATCAAATGCCTGTGTACTAGAATTGGAAAATCTAGCATCCCAGAAACCAAGCAAAATTTTCCATTTACACCTCAAGTTATTTGTATTCTTTTCTTAGCCTTTTCTATAAAATTATGTACAAAGGATGCTGTTGGAGATATACTTGTTATTATTAGATCAAGATAAAAAGTATTTTAAATTTTATGTCAAAATTTACTTACATTGTGAATCATCAGAAGTAGTCCAGTGACAAGATTTGCTAGCCCCAGAGCCATAACATTTACTGCACAAGAAGCCATCTGGATGAATTGCAGTTTAAAGCATGTAAAACATAAATAGTAGAAAATGAAATTTGTCTGATATAAGTAACAGTGTAACACAATCCTTTGGGAATTTCTAGAGAAATTTGAGTAAATATACATACTTTTTAGATACTCACATTGTTTGCATAAATGCAATTATAATTCTTCAAGACAGGCTCAACAAAAGCCTGCTTCAAGCTGGTCTTTGCAAAATATGTTGGCTGTTGATGATATTTAATGGGGTGTTTGGTTGCATGACAAATTGAGGTTTTGCTACAAAAATCTGTTTTTTGTAACAAAACTTGTTAAAAAGAGGTGTTCAACAATCATTATAAAAATATATATTTTGTAGAGCATTCCTTCTTGGACAAAGAAAGAAATGAGTTCATCATTCTTTTTCCTTGATGTCTCTTACCTTTTATGGTTATACATGGTCCCCACTCTATGTCATCGTATCTCACGTCTTAATTTTATGTCTTAAGCCATCTTAGATTTTGTTTTAATACAAGTTTTTTATCATGAAAGTGTACAAAAAAGTATAGTGCAACCAAACACCCCATAAGTAATTTGTTACCGGTCTCAAGAATAGAGGGAAAACAATGAACTTAGTAGATCAAAATATACAGATGATAGAGAAGTTGTTGGCCAACGGAGCACCATACTCTGAGACAATTCACCCGGTGCCCGATAAGTTGCTTTGGAGGGAGTTGTCTGAAGGGATGCAGAACGGTGAAAAAAAAGTTGTGGTAATAATTAATCCATCCAAGTCTCTCAAACCTCCAGGAAAGCCAAGGAAGAAGAGTGTCAGAGCAGAGGATCGTAGCAGAGTGAAGCAGGTGGTGCATTGTAGCTGGTGCAACAGACAGGCCACTTCAGAACAACTTGTGCAGCCCAGATCTGAATACTTTCCCTGCATCCTCAAAGAACAATAGTGTTCCGATATTGTGAAAATGAAGCTTTATCCATTTTGCATCTGACCTGACTTTTCTATGTTACAATTAATTATTTTTTTGTTGAGAATAAATTAAATTAAATCAAATCAAATTAAAATAACTAATTAGGGCCAACCCTAAGCTTAGTATGTTATTTGAAGGAAAGAACTATATTTTGATATTATTTTATATAGATTAATAACAATGTAATTTAAAATTAATATAATATACAAATAAATTGGGCCAACTGGTTTGGTTTTGGTAAGAGAGGGGCTAAAACGAACCAAAACGATAACAAATTAATAATTTAGTTTGGTCCCAAAAAAATTGACCAGTCGAAGTCTCAAACCGAACCGGTCAATTCGGTTCAGTTTACGAGTTTGGGTGAACACCCAAGTTGAGTATGGTGATAGCCTTTTGACCTTGTTATAAAATCCATGATCTGTGTTCTACCCTACGTACCTTCAAGCTCCTAGATATTAGAAGACAAAGAGGTATGGTGCCTAAGATTGAACATAGGGGTGCAAACGAACAAGTACACTCAAGTAGCTCGAAGCTCAATTCGATAAAAACTTGACTCAACTCGTTTATTATGTTAAATGACCAAGCTTGAACAAAAAATAAAGCTCAACTCGTTAAACGAGCCGAGCTTGAACAGACTCCTGCTTGGCTCGATAAGCTCACGAGTAACTTGATTAAATATTATATTGTATATTTATTTTTAAAAATTAAATTATGAGTATTAACAATTATATATTGTCACTTATATATATTAAACAACTCAAAATTTGAGTTTAAACTTATATTAAGTTTCATAAATGAGTTAAATCTAGAGTTTCATAAATGACTTTTCATTGATTTTGAGTTTTATAAACAAGTTAGTATATGGCTTAAACTTGAATATGAATTGAATTTTAGTCTAACTACTACTTGAGTTCGAGCTCGACTCAACTCGATTAATAAACGAACCAAGCTTGAACAAGGGTTCAACATGCTCGTTAAAACTCGAGCTCGAACTCGAACTCTAGTAAAATAAACAAGCTGAGCTTGAACACCATACTACTCGGCTCGGCTCGGCTCGTGACTCCTAATTAAACAGAAGATGATAGGTCACAAGACAAGTTATGCAGGGTTCCGAAAAATGGAAACAGAACATGTGAAATAAGACTCTGAAAAGTCAATGAATTTAACCATAAAAAGACCATGAAATGGGTCCTAGACCTATTTATCCAAAGATTAAATTGTAAGTTTCTTTGTGGCAATTAGGATTTTGCTCCACAGAACAGTGGTTAGCTCATTACAAATGTAAGAGAAGCTAAAAGAGAACTAAAATAAGAACCATATGTGCTATGCAGTGAGTAAATTACTAGTTCCAAGACGTACAGTATACTTTAAATTTGCAATTGACTCCCGATTTGCAAATATCCCATGAAGAAAATGAGAACACAGAAGAAGAAAACCTTACGGTGTGATGGAAACTGGTGATCAAACCATCAGGTGAAATCAGGCGAAATATGGGCTTACTTTGATTATTTAGATGTAGCATCCAACGATCCTGCACTTAACGTGGCTACTAATGTTGATGCTGTCATCATCCAAGATACAAAAGTAGATGATGTTAAACTAAGAAGTGTAGTGATACTTAATACTATATTAATTACCTAAAGGGTTTGCAAATCCACATTCTATCAAATGGATACCTGATGCAGCACATGGTCATCTATGCCAATAACATGAGGCTGTTATTACTTGACAGTATTAAAGTAAATGTCTGCCCACTGACATTCATGCAATGCCTCTTGGAGTTGTACAGCGTTGCAAAATTTTCATCCTTTACCACTCTTTTTTCTCATATCATCTCCACTTCAGTGCATTTTATTTGTCAGCTAGAACCAGCAAAAACCATGTAGGTCACCCAAGGACCAGGTAACCCAGCATCATCTCATTCACCCTTGTAAACTTATTCATGGTTTCTGCTAACTATTCTGTCTGCCCTTGTGCATGAGAAACTTGTAAAAAGATATGTTGGCTTTTGCAATCATGTTGAAATTAAAGAGATTACAGATTGACAAAGCTTCTATTTAACTCCCAAAATTGTTATAACGTGATAAGCACTTGTGAAACCTCGAAGAAATTAATATATAAAAAGTATGTGTGAATATATGTTGTATGGCATAGTTTGAAAATTCATTTGATATCCGTTTATTTGGGAAATGAACTTTCATTATTTTATCTTTGGCTACTATGAAAATATATGATATTTCATAGAAGATATTAGCCAAATATGTGGTATGCATATAAAATATATATATCGAGGTTAGGGTTCATGAAATTTGTCTTTGGACCTCTCTCCGTCGGAAGGTGCGAATTTCCGACGTTAATTACATCGAGACTCTCGAACACCCTTGATTAACCGTCGTAGCAACTCATACAAAAGGAAAGCAGGTCATCCATGAAAACATAATCACACCATCATTTGGGAGGCTTAAACATAGCCATAATCCCATCATACCATATCATTTCATACATCTTGTTTGAGGATATCTCGTCTTATGTAGACGTGGACTTTCCACTCAAATCATAGAGTTTTGGTTTATAATTGACCTCACTCTAGATGAAGTGGGAATTTCCCTAATAGATTGAGTATATGTACTCTTTCCACTTTGGGATGGATCGATGACACCGAGTGCATATTCGGAGTCCCGTCCGGAACAAACAATTCGGGACTTACCCGATAATATTTGTTCAAGTATCATGAATATTGCCTAAGTATAGACTCATATTATGCATCTTAAATATTTTTATGTGTCAGAATATTTAAGATATATGATTTTTATGTCATTTGGGCCACATTTGGCCTTGTCATCATGTCATCGTCATATCTTGGTCCGGGTGACCAAGTCTTCGTCATCTTCTATGCCCAGTTGGCCATGTCTTCATATGGCTTCATATATTCAACTTCATGGTATCTTGGCTTCATTGAGGCAACTTGGGATGGCCCTTAGTCCATCGTATAGGTTCTAAGGGGGCCGGATATCGCCTCATCCCTTGGCTGCAGTCCATCTTCATTCTCCATGTAGATGACAACATCGGGAGCTGTTTCATGACCAGCTGGGGATTTATAAAGGGTTTGAAGAGAACCTGTTATGGGGTTCATATAGGTTCTGGATATGTGACCTGTTATGGGGTCAATATAAGCTAGATATATGACCAGCTATGGGGTTGATATATAGCTGAAAAAATGACCTGTATATAGGTCGATAGGGACTGAATATGTGACTGGTTATAAGGTTAATATATGGCTGAAAGTGACCTGTATATGGGTCGAACAGGGGGTTGGTATATGGTTCGTATATGGGGTGATGAGGGGGCAGGTATATGACCTGTGTATGGGGGTTGAATAGAGGACTGGATATGCGACCTGTTATGGGGTCGATAGATGGCTGAAAAGGTGACCTGTATGTGGGTCGATATGGAGTGAATATGTGACCGGTTATGGGGTCTTGAGGGGGCAGATAGGTGACCTGCATATGAGTCGATTGAAGGAAGCCCATTTTGGCATGGGTATATGGTTATCGAATGTGAGTATGCAAAGAGGTAAACGTCTGCTTTGTATATGGCTGAATAGGGGACTGCATGTCTGAGATAAAACGATCATTGACCAAGGGCTATGTGAAGGCTTGGAGATGTGACCGGTTATGGGTCTATAGATGGCTGAAAAGGTGACATGTATGTGGGTCGATATATGGCCTAATATGTGACCTCGTATATGGGTCGGTAGAGGACTGATATATGGATTGTTATAGGCACGAGTATGAGCTAAACATGGGGCGGTATGGAGGTTGAAATGATGACCTGTATATAGGTCAATGAGAGGACAAACGACAGACCTGTATATAGGTCAATATAGGGCTATTTTTGTGTGCCCAAACATAAGCCACTGTCATGCCCCTGAATTCAGTCATTCATAGGCTCTCTTGACCTCCATATTTCATGATCTTCAAACTGGTATGAATCAGTCCTCTGCATTATTGAGCATTTCTGTGTTCAGCTGTCGTGACATCTTCAAGACCCGGTTGGTCCTCTTCTTTTCATACTTTTTGCTTCATTAAGGCTACCCGGGGGATCTTTGGTCCATCATGTGGGTTCCAGAGGCCGGGTATAACCTCACTTCCATGCTTTGCTCCTGTTCCTTTTTAGTAAACTGAGCTTATGTGCTCCCTCCATTGTAGAATAGGCTAAGAACTGGGCATATGGCTCCAGTTTCTGTATAGGGCTATGCCCAAAACATGCTATTATCATGCCCCGAAATAGGCATCAGTTTCCACATAGGCTCTCCCGGCCTTGATCTTCAAGCTGACATGGGGCAATGGTCGGCTCCTACTGCATGTTATGTATGCTTTTATGCTCAAATGATCATAAAGTCTTCAAGGCCACCTAGCGACCATCTTCTCCTCGTATTCTTTGTTTCATCAAGGCTACCCGGGGGATCTTTGGTCCATCATGTGGGTTCCAAAGAGGCCGGGTATAACCTCTCTTCCATTGCCACCTTGAGGAACATATGGTGCTTCACGTCAGGGGCTGTTTCATGACCAGTCGGGATTAATATGTAGCTGAAAAGTGACCTATTATGGGGTCAATATGGGGGGCTGATAGATGACCTGTACATAGGTTGGATATGACCTGTTTATAGGCAGATAGAAAGGCTATATGTGACCTGATATGTGGTCGGTAGGGGCTGGTATATGACGGCCTCTATGGGGTCGGGTAGGCCATATACATGGACCAAGAGGGGACTGTTCTATGTCTCAAACAGGCCCTGCTTTTAAGGGCTATGAACATATATTGTTATGGGGTATATGGGACATGGGTAGGATATGTAAGGGGACCAGGTATCCTTGATCCTGATGGGTATCAATGGAGCCGGTACCTCCTTACCCCTTATGGATCTAAGTATGTCTTAGATGCTCATTGTGGTTGGGGTGTATGGTTCGACCATGGGTATAGGTATAAGGAGAAGCCTATGATCTCCTTCATCTTCCTTGGGTGCTAGAAGAGCACCTATACTGGCAGCATATGAAGAGGGAGCCTTGGTTGCAGCCTTGTCTTGGTCCGGATAACCAAACTTTTATGTTCTTCAAGGCCTGGATGGCCATGCCCCCATGCACTTCATATCTTCAGCTTCATGGAATTTCTTTGCTTCATTAAGGCTACCCGGGGAATCTCTTAGTCCATCGTGTGGGCTCCAAGAGGACCGGGTATAACCTTGTCTTTCACTGCCTTTGTACCTTTGACACCACATCTTCGTTGCCTTTGCACCATCGGCATTATAAGGAGCATATGGGGTTGATTTATAAAATTCTAGGTGACCTATATAAGGGTTGAATGGGCAGAATGTTTGACCTGTATAGGGTCTCAAAGGGGATGAAACTATGACCTATCATAGGTCGATGTATGGCTGAAAAAATAACCTGCATATGGGTTTGGATGGGGGCTGATAGGTGACCTACAAAAAGGCCAGCAAGGGGCTGTTAAGTGACCTAATATAGAGTCAATGGGAGGGCTGTTCGTAGGGGACAGCAGTTGCCCAACATGGCATGTGTATAGGCCACACGTGGAGCATCATAGTGTCAAAGGAGATAGGCCGGATGGGGTTGGTTATATGGTCCTTATAGGGGCCGAACAGTTGGTATGCATAGGGTGTTATAAGGTGAAACAAGACTTGCTGCATGGAGAAGAGGTCCCGACCATATTCATACGAAGGGGGACTATCCAGAAAGCATATCTCCATAGGGTTCAACTATGAGCATGAGAAGGGATGGCCGATGGAGCTTCTGGACGTATGGAGAGGGGGAGATGCAGCCACCGGGAGATGCAGCCGGCAGGTTCTCCTCCTTGCTGTCCTTCTGCTCTCCCTTTGAGCAGCATGGGGCCCCTTCCTCCGTGTGGCCATCCAGCCCCCTTCAAGAGAAGCTCGTGGCCCCTTTTTAAAAGGTTCCTGGCACTCTCTCTCTTGCTGCCACAGGAGGACGTGGGAGAGTGGGGGTGTGGTTGTGGTAGGAGTGGGAAGGTGGGGAAAGTGGTGTACGTGGACAAGTGGGTGAGAGTGGGATGGTGGGGAGGTAATAACGTGGCCAAAATTGATGAGGTGGCAGATTTTGAAGTTTCCAGAATATGGGCCAAGGTTGACATCAACATGGGCCATCTTTTGACATGTTAATAGGCCCATATATGATTTAAGAGATGGCCCATTAATATATCATAAAATAGGTCACTAAAATTATATAAAATGGGCCCATTTATGAATTAAAAGACAGCCCATTAAATAAGCCCTAAGTGAGCTGCGAAAATAAGCTATCACGTGGGCTTACTGCTCGAAAATTTTCTGATCAATATATCCGACATCTGACTTCAATTCTGGCTCGTCTGGATTATTTTTTGATCACTTGGACCATTTTGCCCTTGACCTGGTGGGTTGGCGAGAAGCACAAATTTTGAATTTTCTTCCATAACTTTCCGAATATGGGTCGGATTTCTGATCTGAATCAGTTTTCCGCATGTACTAACTTTCCTGCATCATATGAGCCCACAAGTTTGTTAATGGGCCGAGTCCGGGTCTTCCGAACCGAATGTGGCCGAGAAGGGGCATTTTGGTCATTTGGACCCGTCTCAGGTATTTTGGCCCATAACTTGCCAAATATTAGTCGGATTTTCAATCTGACTTCAACGTTGCTCAATATGGGTAGGCACCCAATGATGTGCTTGTGTGTTATCGGATCTGTCCCGAAGTGTCCAAACCTACCAAGGGCGAAAGAGGTCATTTTACCGTTTAAGGTCTGTCCGACATCGGATTCTGACAATCAAGGTATCATTGTGAATCCCTCGACAAATATAGTCTCATGGACCCACTTGTTTTGTCTTTCGGACCTGATATGCCCATGATAAGGCCATCCGAAAATTGACTTTCGGTGTTTTCTGCATAACTTTCGAAATATGCATTGGATTTCCGATCGATTACGCATTGCTCAACATTGAGCTAGGCGGACCTGATGGTGGTGCCTGATCGTCACTAGGCCGACATTTGGTTGCCCGGGCCGAATAGGGGCAAAATGGTCATTATGCCACCCAGAACCAGATTTTGGCATTCAAGGCATCATTGCAAAGGCCTTGACCAGTACAATATTGTGGGCCTACTTATTTTGTTCTTTGGGTCCATTAGGCCTACCCAAGGCCAGTCAGAAGTCCATTTTCACTGTTTTGCTCGTAACTTGTCAAATACAAGTCAGATTTCCAATATGACTTCGGCATTACTCAAGTTTGAGCTGGGCAGACCAGGTAGTGGTATCTGATCATTATCGGCCAGTCATTGGGTCAATCAGGCCCAATAAGACTTATCAGGTCCGTTCGGCTCGTTGGTCTCAAATGTGGTATAATGTGGGTCACCTCTATCTGTTCACTTTTTCCATATACTTTTGCCCAAAACTTGACATATTTAGGTACTTATGAATTTTTTTGTGCCAACAGCACCGTAACATTATGAGAGGTGAAGACCAAGGTTCAGCACTATCATATGGTCTCTATAAGGACAAAGTAGAGATCCACATGGATTGGGGTGGGGTTGAATAGACTTATTGGGGGATTACAGTGGCAACGGCACCTCCACCTTCAGTTGATTCGATCCAAACAAGGATGCAAATGGAATCCAAAATTTCATCCCGATTTTGAAAAGAATTAATGGATATGGAATGTACTATTGCATCCAAGGAGTGCGGGATTAGAATCGGAGACTGGATCAGATTGGTCAAATGAGTCAATTCTAGGAGAGAAAAATCAATCTAAAATCGGCTTGGATCAGTCATTCAAAAGCATAAAAATAGTATGGCAGATGAATTTCACATTGGATTCCAGACCAATCTGACTCAAATTGGCATGGGGTGGCAGCGCCGCTTTAGCGTTGAAGCACTTCTTCAGTCATATGGGGTCACCTCTTCCCCACCCGATAGGGAAGGGAAGACACAGCAGCACTGTCACCAGCAGCACTGTCACCACCATCACAGCCAATTCCGATGAGAAATGCCAAATAGGTTGACTCAGAACAATCAAACCAGAACTACACCAATTTTAGTCGATTCTGGTACATTCAGGCGGGAATCATGGGGCAGATCATAATTTCCTCCTCCCAAAAAAAAGGGCTGGCCTATGCCGACTCCGATCTGGATCAACTAATTTGGCGAACCATAATTGCATCATATAATCTGTCAAAACTAAAATCAAATATTATGATAGCTTATTGGAATGAGATTCAGGATAATTTCATACTTGTTTTACTGATATCAATAAGATTTCAATATATATCTCTAAAATTTAATATTATAATAAAATAAAAGTAGATAAATTATAATAGTTAAAATGTATAAAGTAAAAATAAAATTTTAAAGTTATTATATCAAATTTTAATAGTAATATGATATTTATTAGAATATATTTAAATAAATTTTAGTATACAGTATACGTATCGAAAATTATCGAATTCGGTTTCGGTTTTGATAATGGAATCAAAAAATCAAAATGTCTTAACCCTTATTGGAAACAAAACAATCTCATTATTGAATCCAACATGTTTAGAGCCAATTACAACTGAGAGAATCTTGAATGCTTAACGTCCACTTATTTAAAAGCTTAAAAAAACTATGGTGAGGGGCCATTCCACTACACCTAGTGCAAATGCACTCAAAGAATGATGTTTGTGCAAGTCCTCGTCCATATGGAATCGGAAGACCTAGAATCACCAAAAGCAACATAAATACCCATCATAGGGTGGTCAAGAGAGACATATAAGGAGCTCAAAGCATCAATATGAAGTTCTTCAATCATTCCAAGCATCTAACTCTTCTAAGCTCCCAAGCATGGAATGCGATCTCCCGAGAATCTCTCGAGATCTCCCGATAATCTCTTTTCTTCTGTGCGTCCGAGAAACGAGATCGCCGAAACGAGAAAATCTATGTAGTACCTGTGATACCTTGATCTTCTCCGCCTATTATTATCCCCAACTTGTTAGATGATCTTGTTAAGTTTCTTTCTTATATTGCCAATTTTATTATGGAATCCATCCAAATATTCATCTAAACATTATTGTTTGATAAAATTTCATAGCTTAATATTTTAATGACTATATATGTACAATTGGCCCAAAATGTTATCAATCTCCTATCCATATTGTTCAAGATGAAACTTTGGTCTGACATAAGATCCTTTGTATGTCTCGTGCTAACAATAGTTCACCATCTAGTATTACACTTTTAATTCTCTCACAACTTATTTTAATTTTTAATATGAGTTCTCTTGTCCTTTTCAAGGAGATTATATGACATTCTACATTTAAACATGCACATTGATTGGTATTTCTAAGATCTAATCTCTTGAGATTTTTTCAAGATCTTTTATCTTCAATCTCCGTAAGATAAAATATAGATGTGAGATGACAATCATTGGGTAAAGTATAAATGAAATCCGAGATCCGATCTCCCGAGATTTTTCCGAGAATCTCACGAGATCTCTTCTCTTTCACGTTTCCGAGATGAAGCCGAGATCCGAGACGACAATCCTTGCTCCCAAGAGCTCCAAGAAGAGAAGACAACAACAACAAGCAACATCAAACGAGGATTAAAAGATGAGTCAATACAATGAGAAAAAGAAAGAAAGAAGGAGATGCTTATTATACAATAATAATGATGTGATGTTCTCAAAATTTAAAGTACATTATCCGAATTATATTGGTGTATTAAACCATGTCTATAAACTCTCGATTATGACTTAACATAAACATTTATTTAGTAGACAAAATATGTCTTGACTGAAAGTCCAACAATTGCCCGTGTAACTAATAACAATTTCAATTAGTGATCAACGTAAAAGTAAATAAATAAAAGCTTAATGAACCTAATACTGCCTCATACTGAACTACATCTTGGTGTAAACGATCGAAGTTCTAAAAATATCCACAAATGTTTTTTTCTTAAAATTTTAATCTTTTTCATTTTACCAAAATTAAACCCTTCAGATCCAAATAAAGGGATCTATAATTGTTTGGTTACAATGAAAAGAATTTGTATGCCAAATTATCGAACTTCCAGCAATTGAGGACATAGAATACATACATAGAATAAAGAACGGGAAAGACATAAGTTAATAACTATTAGTTGAAAAGAAGCTCTAGTACTTACATGTTGTCACATCAGAGCCTACAGCAGAAGATAGAACACCAAGGCTAGCAATAGATTCAAGTAGACCTCCAAATATAATAGCCTTCAGCACATCCCACTGGCGTGGTTGCCTAGATTCAGATATTGCTTGCTCATTCACCTGTATTATAGCCCCAGAAGTTGTCTGGTCCCCTGGTATTCTAGCGTTAGCTGTTGTTTGCTCCCTCACTTGTATTATTACTTCAGCTGTTGACTTCTTTCCCACGTTTGTTAAGTCTTCAGCTGTCTTTGGCATCTCAATCTTTGCAATATGCCCAGATAGTAGTTTCTCTTCTACCTTCATTTTAGCTTCAGTTGTTGCATGCTCCACCACTTGTCCTACATCTTCAGTTATTTGCTCCTCTGCCTGCATGATACCTTCATCCCTTGTTTGTTTCCCCATCCGAGCTTGCACAAATGGTGTGACAGGATGGAGATGTCTTGAATCAATTTCTGAAGGCCCTAGCAAATCTTTTTCCTGTATGGTCTGTGGCAGCAGGGATATGATCGAATCCCCTGAAATTATGTCTAAATGAGAACAATAAAAAAATATTGCAGAAAAAGTTGTACATTGTTGGCGTCATTTTTTTCACAAGAAAAAAAACATGCAAAAAAAGAGAAGAAAGGACTGAACCAAGCTCCAGCTGGCCCAGTCCTTAATTGGGCCAAAACAGGCCCTAATTTGACCCATGGGCACCATTCCCAGCTGGCTCGGCCCTCTATTTGATTTAATATAACTGTTTTCCAGCTCCCTTGAAGCCCCTTGCGCACAACCCATTAAAAGAAGGGAGAAAGTGGGCCACGGTCAGAAATGGCCCAGTCAACAATGCCACATCAGCTGGCCACATCAGCTGGCCACATCATCCTGCCCAATCATCTGCCACCTCATCTTTAACTCATTGATGGCATGGAGAAAACCAAAGAACAAATCAAATACTTAATGTCAATCGAGAACTCAAAGGGCAAGTCAAACATTAAAAATTCTAAGAGAACTCAAGAGTCAAAGTGAGTTAAACAACATAGGAGAAGCCAAAGGTCATCTCTCCATCAATGTTGGCATGTCCCTTCATCCCCCCCTCATTTCTATAAAAGGAGGAGGGTGCCCAAGGGAGAAGGGACTGCCCACTGACGCTGGAAGGCTGCTGCTCCACCATGTGCCCAGTTGCTCCTGCCCGTGTCCAAGAAGAGAAGAGGAAGAAGAAGAAGAAAGAAGAAAGAAGGCCCCCCCCTGCAGCCTCCCTTGTGCGCCAATCTCCATTGGTGTAAGGGTGTCTACAGCACCCTTCTTCATCCTCCTTTGAATCCAACACCAAGAACACAAGGTAGGGGGCATATATATATTAACTATGTAGCCCACTAAGGGCACCTCCCCTATCTCTTCTAAATTCTCTTCTCAACCCCTCTTATAGTCTAAACCGACATTCATCGACATCAACAGCCCATGGCTTTAAACAAAGCCCCTTGCCAACCTCAATTGTGACCCATCGAGATTGCCCCCAAACAGGCCATAAACCCCCCCCCCTGTTTGGTCCAACTGTTTGGCCCATCTAAAGCCCTCTAAACAGGTCACATTTTGACCTTTTAAGCACACTCTAAACAGAACCTGTTTTGCCCCTTCGCGCTGCCCCCTAAATAGGTCATCTTTACCTTTATTTTGGTTCCTGTTTGGCCCATCCGAAGACTTAACCAGGTCATATTCAGACCCTTAAACAGAATTTGTCCAGCCCCCTGTTTGGACCCCCACCCCTTAATAGGTCATTTTCGGCCCTATACACCCCTCTACACAGTCCCATTTTGGGACCCCTTTGTTAGCCCCCTGTTCGCCCTATGCAAACAGCCCCTTTGCTAGCATTAACCCGTCTCTAATCAGTCCCCAATGAGACCACTAAACAGGCCACTGTTGGCACATCAAAACACCCTCACAAAGTTCCATTTTTCGAACCACCCAAGACCCCCCCCCCATGTGCGAGCCATTTTCGGCCCACCAGAAACCCTCTAATCAGGATCCTGTCCTGACCCTCCAGAACCCCCCTAAATAGGCCATCTTCGGCCCAACCTACAGCCCCTTTTTGGCATGTCAAACAGTCCCCTGAGCAGGTCACTCTCAACCCACTAAAACGCCCCAAAACAGACAGCCTTTCTGACCCTTGACAGCCCCTTAAACAGCCCCTCTGTGGCCTGCCAGACAGCCCCTATACAGGTCCCTCTCCGGCCCCTTTAAACAGTCCCAAACAGGACTCTTTTTGATCCCTTCATCAAATCCCAGGTCTACATCCTGCCTCTTTTGCATGACCTGTCATCCAGCCCCCTCGTGGCTTACAAAAAATCCAAATGGCCCCTTTGGGTGACACTTCCAGCAGCCCCGTCGTGGCTCACAACAAAAAAACAGCAGCCCCCTTGCAGCATACAAAAAAAGGCAAAAAGCAGCCCCTTTGCAGTTTAAAAAAAAAGGCAAACAGCAGCCCCCTTGCAGCTCAAAAAATGCAGCACCTTTGTGGCTCCTAAAAAATGCAGAATTTGTCCACTACCGGCGCCGGTGGGTGGGGGTGATGTCCAGAGCCTAATGCAGGACAATAACAACTAAAACTGAACTAATTGCAGAAAATACTATCTAAAGGTAGAAATTGAATTCTAAACATCCAAAATCCAGTTTATTTAAAACCATGAGCTCGCTGGAAGGGGTTGAACACATGGGGTCTTCTCATTCCGACGAAAATGGGCTGTGGCACGCTGTGAAGCCCAGATGCTGAGTAGTGATGACATCGTAACTCTGGGAGGACGAGGACCCCGAGGGAGGTTGTGGGGCATGAAGAAGCTGAAATGGGCAATGGATCATGGCTAGCTTCAACGGGTTCATGCGGGTGCATAAGAATGAGAAGTTGTGATGTCCAACACCACGGGATATTACGGACGAGGGGTCCAGTGTCTTGTGGGCATTCAGCAGTGTAAAAGCTTCTGGAACCCGCGTGCAAAAAGGGCCGGCGGGGCGAGCTCGTGGTCACCATGGGATTTTCGCACGCAGGCAGTCAGCCAAGCATGAGAGCGGCACCTTCCTGAACGTTACCGTCGTCACCGTTGGTTGATCTTGCAGATCTGAAGGAGAAAGAGATTGGGAAAAATGTGGAGACAGCGATGACGATGTGTGGTGACAGGATGACGACTCCAAGGAATGCCGGATCCGCCAGCCAATGTCATCCAGACCGGAGGATCTGACGACGATGCCGTTGAAGAAGTTATCAATCTATCTTTCCCCAACGAGAATGGGTCCGAGAAAGACTTGTCGCCAACAGATCGGAGGGAAGATTAGCATACGACTGTTCTGGAGGCTTCTGTCAACAAAGATGACACCCGAAAATCACCATACTTTGTCAGATCTCCATTTCTGTTGACACTCTGCTTGTGGAGGAATGACAATGGTGAGATGTCGAATGGATACTCGAATCGCCGATCTCCTCTCAATTGACTGGATCCACTTGCCGTTGATGAAGAACTGAGAAGGGAAAATCCACTGTCGTGCTGTTTTTGTAGGGGAACCAAGAAGGGGAAACGACAGACGAACAGCGCAGAGGCCAAAGAATGAGGAGGGAGGGAGGAATGGTCCTCGGCCTGAAGGTGGAAAGGTGAAGGCCTTCTCGGCCGATCCTAGAAAGACGAAGAAAATGAATAGGGCCACAGCCCTATGCGTGGGACAAATTACCGAGTATTCCAAAAATTGATCACTGTGTTACAATCATCAAGGGCTCATCCTCTTATATAGAAGAATTGCCATTTACAGGGGAATACAACTAAAAAAATAATTACAAGTATATCCTTTTCGGGATTCAAATGAAAGAATGGCTAAACTCCCTAAAAACAAAATTGACAATGGATCTATTAACAAATTTTAACCCAAAACTAAAAAATTTTAAGAAAACGAAATTGTCTAATTTTCGTCCCCATCAGGGCCCTTTCAAAATCCGTACGTGTTTGCCCAGGTGGATCTTCACCCTACCATCACAAAGTTTGTGACGCAAAAAAATTGTTGAAGTTCCAACAGGCCCACTGGCTCTTGATACAATGCAAAACGGGCCCACCAAGCCCAAGAAGACCGAAGGCTGGCTAGCAAAACTGCTAGAACTTGAACCAGCCCAAACGGCCTTGACAAAATAAATCAAAAAATAAAAAAAATCAGAAATGCGAAATATCAAATTAAAATAAAGAGTGAAACACCCTTTCACGGGTACTCATCTTTTGGACAACTTACCTGGGTATGTCCCGAAATGTTGATCTTGACAACTGCGCAGGCTGGTTCTCATAGTCATCGATCCTTCCCTTGGTATGACAAGTCAAAAACGCTTGTCATCTTGGATGGGTAAATTTCATATCGGTTGGAATTAGCCAGCATGTTGCCGTAATGTCGAAATTTTTCCGACCTATGAAAATTTACATCGAGGTAAGGAACGCCGGTCCCTCCACCCGGTGTTATTGTATACAAATCACTTGTACACCGATATATGAAATGAAATGTCATTCAGTATTGTCTCGAATGGATGGAATCAGACACCAAACAGGAGCTTACCGGACCGGATGGGATGTAAACCTCAAATTAAATAAACGACATAAAATTAACCAAATCTAAAGATTAATAAAAATCAGATTTAAACATATCTGATAACTCATTAAAATCACCTAAGTTCAATGAAATTAACTCTCTAGATCAAATAAAAATTAAACCATAACATGAAACCATTAAAAGCCAAACTCAAAACACAAACATAATCAGACTTTAATCAATCTAAAAATAAATAAATAAATCAGATTTGCACAATCTGGAAATCCATTAAAAGTCACCTAATATTGTCAAATTAAATTCGTACTCAAACAACAAGTAAGTGATTTCAAAGAAAACTAAATAAACAACACCTCAAACACTTAATTGACACCGAAATCAACCTTAAAACAGAAAATCAGATCATCAGATAGCCTGAAACTTTGAAATCGAGCAAGTCAAACATTCCAAAAATGCTAAAACATACCAAACACGCTAAAACCAAAAAAAAATCAGCCCACATAAAAAGATAATCAAAAAGCACCCTGATTCACACAACAAACAATAAAAAAATAGATTGTTTAAAACATGAAATCAAAACAAATCAACTTAAGCCAATCAAAGCAAAAAGGCAAATCAACTAAAAAGGAAACCAAACCAAAAACAAAACCAATCAAAACCAAATAGAACTGAAACCCAAATCAAACTAAAATTAAACAATCCAAAGTCAACATAAAACTAAACAATCAAAGAAAAATCAACAAACTTGTAAAACCAACCAAAAAATCAACTCCAAGCAAATTGGTTTGCATCTCATCGGGCCCAAAAGACCATAGCCCCTTTTGAGTACATCATGCCATGTGGATGCGCATGCTCTCCAAATCATATTGCTATGACGGTTAATCAAGGGTGTTCGAGCGGTTGCTCGATGTAAACCAACACTAGATATTCGCACCATCCGGTAGAGGGGTCAAAAAAATAAAATTTTCAAAGAACTCAAACCTCAATTCTACATATTTTTACAAGTATCGTTGGACCACTTAATATAGGATATTGATGTAACCTCAAAATTCAAATTTCTTTGTTTTGGAAATTCATTTCCTTTTGAATTTGGATTAGATTTGATTTGACCTTAGCATTGACTTCTTAGGAAAATAGATGGTATTCCATAAAAGTACTAACTAGGGTCAAAATTATATGTTGAGGTTGTTAGGTTCTTTGAAAATTTGTTTTGACCTCTCCCCGTCGGATGGTGCGAAGATCCGACGTTAATTACATCGAGATTACTCGAAAACCCTTGATTATCGTCATAGCAATCCATCGGAACAGAAAATATGCATCCACAAAAATAAACATTCACATACACATATAGGAGAAAAAACAACCCCATGAACTTGATGGAAGGCAAGCATTTTGTTTTGAGTTTAGTTTGAATTTAAGTTGAATTGAATTGATTCGAATTTCGGTTTGATTAGTTTGAATTTGATTTGATTTAGAATGTTTTGATTTGTATTTGAGTTGATTTGATTTAGTTTGAATTTGAGTTTTGTTTAGATTGGTTGAATTTTAGATTTGGTGTGTGAGTTTTAATTTGATTTGAATTTGATTTAATTTGAGTTGATTAATTGATTTAAGTCTGTTTGGAATGAATTTGTTTGGAATTTGAATTTTGGCTTGTTTGATTAATTTGAATTTGCTAATGAGTTTTAACTTAATTTGTGTTGAGTTTGATGGGTTTAATTTGGGCAAGTGTTCGGTGGATTGTTTTCAGGTTTGTGTTTGATTTGAGTTGAAATTATTTGGGAGTTTTAAATCTGTTGATTAGGATCGGTTTACAAATTCAATTTGATTTAGTTTGAATTGAATTTATTTCATTTGAAGTTATTTGAATTTATTTAGTTGAAATTGAATTGAATTTGGTGCTTGACAAATTGTTTAAATTTGGAGTTTTGTTTGACAGATCTGTTATCAAGTTTGGTTTAATGTTCTGTTTTGAGATTTATTTGGATTTGTGGTTTGCTTTATGGCTCGGTTCAGATTCTGTTTATGAGTTTAATTAAGTTTGTAATTGGTTCAAGAGTGTTTTGATTGATTGTACGAAGACTCAGGCTCCAGATTTTGAGTTTTACAGATTTTTACAGGTTTCAGATTCTTCAGATTTTTATGGATTTGCAAGTTCAAATTTCTGGATTCTGTGCACACTTGCAGATTTTAGTCTTCAAATTTCAGATCGCAGATTTTTTAGTTTGGATCTCCTGCTGGTTTCAGGTTTCTCACAAATTCTGCACTTTGCAGACTTCTCCTCTTTAATTTCTGATTTTTGGCGGCACACTTATTTTCTGATTTAGATTACAAGTTTCAGATTTAAGTGATCTGATTTTGAATTTTGGACTTGGCAGGTTTTAGATTTTTGAATTCTGCAGATTTCAGATTTGTCAAACTTTAGATTCTGCACCAATCCAGATTTCAGATTTTTAGATGGGTTCTACACATTCAGATTTCAGATTTCATGGTGTATTCAGATTTCCAGTTTTTTTATACACTCTCATTTCCAGATTTCTCTTCTCTCTCTTTAGATGATAGATCCCGGATATTTTTTAGTTGCAAATTTTACATTTTGTAAAAAACTCAATTTCCAGGTTCCAGGCTTCAGATTTAAAACCATTCGGCCTTCAGTTTTTTTTTTTGATTCTGCACATGACAGATTGGACCTTAAATTGCAGTTTTGTGTGTTTTAAGTTTCAGAGATACTCTTATTTCAATTTCACAGGTTTGGCTTCAGATTTTACAGTTTTCAAATTTTTCTTTTGTCTTGCCTTCCAGGAGTTTCATGTAGCTATCCTCTCCTTGTAGCATCAATCAATGTACCGAACATGAATTTTCAATTATTTCTTCTCAACATGAGACATGATTTACAGTCATGACCAGAAATTCGGTCCCTGAATCCTTGATGGATTTGTCAATTCATGGGCGACATGTACCCGATCTTGATAGACTTATGGGCATCCTCCACTGTTTTTGATGATTCCATTAGCATATAATCGGCTTAGCGGCATGTTGACCATGCACAGCCTCATATAGCTAAAAACTGGTAAGACATTGGGGTCTGTTTATAGACCTTTGTATGTCTACCTTAAGGACGTAGGGGCGGATGGTTAGTCGACCCCCCAACTAGTCCGAATTTTAAATTCTTTTAAGTTAAGCCGAGACGTAGGGGCGGATGGTTAGTCGACCCCCCAACTAGTCCGGTTTGTTGAATTAAATGTATTTTGTTATTTATTTCCACTTGATTGTTTATTTTAAAATGTTTTTTTGAAGGGCCTGTTTAGGCACTGTTCAGTCGATGGAGAAATTGGGCCTCCCGGCGGCCCATTGCGGCCTAATCCCGCGCGAGCTTCGCCTGGCCGCGCGCGGCCGCTTCTTCTCTTCTTCTTCTTTTTTGCTTTTCCTTTTGGGTGGGCCCCACTGTTATGTGCCACGGTGGAATAAAGTTTGGGAAAATAATCCCGTCGGGGTACTGTTCACCCGACAGCGCCTCCTCCTTCCTCCTGCGATCGCGGCGGCAACGAGAGACAGCCGGGGCTTCGACGGCCTGTCCGGAAGGAAAATGGGCGCTCCCGATCGATCTCCACGGGAAGGAGGATGCTTCCAGTGCTATCAAGGTGTTTGAGGAGGAGATTAGGAGCCTCTGACGCCGCTCCAAGGGGAACAGGGGGACTTACGACGCCGGAAGGAGGAGAATGGCTCCGGTGGTGCTGCCTGCAGGTGGATCAGGACCCGACGGCTTGAGCGGAGGTAGGATATGGCTTCGGCGGTGCCGTGGAAGGAGAAGAAGGCGGACCCGAAGGCCCTGCGTGAAGGTGACCCCCGGCGCTGCCATAATTCCTCCAGCCCTTTTTTTTTCCACTCCCGGATGCTCTCCGCCTCTTGTTTTCTCTCCTCCTCTCAACGATGCCGTGGATGCGTCTTTTATAGACAAAGAGACCCGCTGCCATTGGCAAGCCGGTCCAACTCCAATTGGGAGTTGAATCTCTCCATATGTTGCGGGATAGGATTCTATTGCCGTTCCCAACTCAACCTGTCACCGGGGGAGATCCCGTTGCTATCGGGACCTTCCGGATGTGCCTCAGCGGAAGGGTTCCGCGTGCTGGAGAAGTCTGGCTCTCCACTAGACTTGCGAGTTGTTTACGGAACTATTAAAACCTCCTTCCTCCTTTTTGATTCCACCGCTAACTTCGCGCGGTAGACTCCTAGTCACACGGGAAATTGGTTACTCCCAAGTTGGGGAATAATGGCTCTTCTTATTTTGCATCCTCCGAAGGCTCGGACCTGCTCCGTGAAGGATTCCCTGCAGTCCGATAGGACTGAGAAGAATCTCACCCCCTTCGCCTAGCCTTGTCTTTGTGAAATCAGCCTATTTTGACATCGACACAGGGCTGTCTCGAAATGGGACTTAGCCCATTAATCACTTGAATCATAGACTGCAAAGTGTACCCGCTTGAGCCATTCTGATTGAATTAAAATTAAGACGGGCTTCAATTATTGTGAAAATTTTGGGTGTCAACAGATATCACCTATTTTTTCTAAGTAGTCCGAAGGAGATACTTAAAACCTTTCAAATCAAAAAACAAGGTTCACACATACATAAAGGTAAAAGTTAAGCAAGGCAAGAAGGATATGAACCTTCTTTTCTCGAATCCCCTTGAAATTATGTCTAAATGAAGATAATAAATTTATTGCAAAAAAAGTTGCACATAAAAGGTAAAAGTTAAGAAAGGTAAGATATGAACCTTCTTTCCTCATTTTTGTTCTCATAAATGGGAGAAAACAGTAGAAGGAAACCATGAAGAAACCTCTAAAATTACCAATCCTCACAAGAATAAGATAACTGAATTAGTTTGATAAGGTCATCATAATTTTCCATGACAAAGAGAAAATATCCTCTGCAGCACTTGGGGACACTAAGTGTTGAATTGCTCCTCTTACCTTCCTCTGAAGCATGGAGATTCTCTTCTCCTTTGACCTTCGCTTCTTTGAGCAGAGATTTGCCCTGATCAAATAGAACTTGGGTGTTCTTATTAGAATCTTTCCTGCCATCTTCTGTCTGTCTATATACATTGCTATCATCGTATTTTGGCACTTCTTCACTAGGTGCAGCATGTTTTATATCACTGGGTGTATGTTTCTGCAATTGAGATGGAGGATTCTGGAAACTGTGTATATCAAGCTGTTTTCTGCTGTATGGTACATCTTCTGTAAATGGTACAAAAAAACTATATATCAAAGGATTGACATAAATATTATATATAAAAAATTTTCCATCAATGATTATAAGATTCAGTTGGATGAAGACAAGACTCATACTCTCAATCTCACTGGCCAAGTTTTTCCCAGTTCCTGTAAAAACTTCTTTGAAAAACTCTGGTTCTGGCCGCAGACATTTCTGAGAATTTTCCTTCCTGTCCGACATTTCTAGTTCTTCATCCTTCATAATCTTGTCAACAATGTCATGCACATGTTCAGGAATCCTCTCTCCTTCAAGTGAACTTAGATCATTTCTTTCACTCGACAATTTATCACCTAACAGCAAAGCTTTCATGAGCATCGATATTTCACCCCTATGTCACCAACGTAATAAAAAGTGTAGTGTTGAGATATAGAGATCATGAAATATAATCATTTACAGACAGAGCAGTGCAAATAATATAACAGAAACACTGTAAGATGTAGAAAAAACAGTAGCCGGTTGAGTTGCAGGACGTATTCTTGGTCAGAGAGCAAGTTCAAGATGACCATGATTATCTCCTAGAGATCCAATCAGCAGTATCAAAAGACCCAGCTGTTCCTTCCTCCTGGTCTATGCATCCATATTTTCTATAAGGGGCTGCCTTAATAGTGAATGAATTGCTGAGACCAGAGCATGGAATGCGATCTCCCGAGAATCTCTCGAGATCTCCCGAGAATCTCTTTTCTTTGGTGTGTCCGAGAAACGAGATCGCCGAAACGAGAATATCTATGTAGTACCTATGATACCTTGATCTTCTCTGCCTATTATTATCCCCAACTTGTTAGATGATCTTGTTAAGTTCCTTCTTATATTGTCACTTTTATCATGAAATCCATCCAAATATTCATCTAAACATTATTGTTTGATAAAATTTCATAGCTTAATATTTTAATGACTATATTTGTACAATTGACCTAAAATGTTATCAATTTTCTATCCATATTGTTCAAGATGAAACTATGGTCTGACATAAGATCCTTTGTATGTCTTATGCAAACAATAGTTCACCATCTCTGTATTACACTTTTAATTCTCTCACAGCTTATTTTAATATTTAATAAGTTTTATTGTCCTTTTTAAAAATATTATATGACATTCTACATTTAAACATGCACATTGATTGGTATTTCCAAGATCTAATCTCTTGAGATTTTTTCGAGATCTTTTATCTTCAATCTCCGTGAGATAAAAATATAGATGTGAGATGGCAATCATTAGGTAAAGTATACCTGCATAAATGAAATCCGAAATCCAATCTCCCGAGATTTTTTCGAGAATCTCACGAGATCTCTTCTCTTTCACATTTCCGAGACAAAGCCGAGATACGAGACGACAATCCTTGGACCAGAGTGGCTACAGAAGTTTTTAAATGAAATGTCAAATACACTAATGAAGCAACGATGACATAGCCGGCATCACTGATCAGGATAGTGGAAGAGCAATCAAATATGTCTAGCATAATTTGAAATAAATTATCAAAGGAATAATATTTAAATTATATGAGACAACGCCTTGAACTTGCCGGGAGAAGCATTAGAAGTTCCCCTGAAATAAAAGAATGGTGCTTAAATGAAACATGGCATGGTAAGCACAGCATGGACCCACTAGAGCTAATTCACCAGGTCCAACAGTTCTGAGGTCCAATTAACTTAAACTGATGGGTATTGTGACTGATTTTTGACGATCATTTAGAGTAATATCCATGTCCACATTGGAGAACTGTAGCTGTTGGCACCAGAAAAGGTGGCAATTCTTGGCATCAGGTGAACTGCAAGAAGATGGAGGGAAAAACAGTTGGTAATATTAGACGTGGCAGATGAAAAATGAAAAGGTGGAGATCGTTAGACGTCTAGCCATGCCTAACACCCAACCTGGGATCCAAAAGACCAGACTATGAACCCTCTGCGACCAATGAGCCCAGCCTGTAAGCCAACGATCCCGCACCTTTTCCTCTCACTCTCTCCATATGGTACATGAGTTTCTCTTTCTTCTTTTTATGTCAAGGATCAGTCTGGTATTAAGAACATTCAATGTTGTTAGATGTATGACTTAATTATACTAAAAACACATTATTACTTATTTACATATTTGAATATAACATATGTAAATACAGTAAAACTGTAAAATAGTACAATTATAAATTTAAAAACTACTTTTGTTAGCTCTGAATCATCAATAAATATTATTTTTATTAATATATTTATAAAACATACCACTCTATGTATAAAAATATTCATATAATATACAAATATACTAAAAATGCAATAACATAAACTCAACTCAAGTCTTGATCCCAAATTATTTGGATCGATCTTATGAATTTTATTTCTTCACTCACGTTGATTTTGAGTTATTTCTTCGTAAACATATCACTACACAAATAAAACAGCAATTTCTGAGTACAAGGTTTGAACTTTGAATTATCTGGTTCATATCTTATGGGGTGTTTGGTTGCATGATAATTTTTTGTACACTTTCATGATAAAAAATTGTATTAAAATAAAAAGTGAACCAACTCATGATATAAAATTATCATGTTTGGAGGGATGTGATTACAAAAAAGAGTAACTACCGCACATGACCAAACAAAGTGGGGGACCACAAGAAAAAAAAAAGAGGTGAGACCCTCTCTTTTTGTTTAAGAAGAAAATCACTTTTAAAACATAAAATTGTCATGGTTACCAAACACTTCTTTTAACAAGTTTTCTTACAATTTTTAAAAATTAAAACAAAAACCTTCATTATCATGCAACCAAACACCCCATTAAATATATCAATATCTAATATTAATGTCCTATGCTATTCTTTTATACATATTATTATTTAAATATATACTAATTGTTGCACAATCAATTGACAAGATCACATAAAGACATATTTCACAAAAAAAGGGGTCTTCTTTGCCTATGGCTTTCAGATAGGGATGTTCTAATTAGACATGTTCAAACGAAACAGTTATTTCAAACGTTATTTTATTTTGAAATGCATAAACATGGGGAGGAGATCAACCTAAAATGTTGCCAAGCAAATCCAAGAAGCCACCATGTCTTATTCATTATAAGATTTACTTCGAAAGTGTTGAAGTACTAGAGAACGTACCTGCATCATTATTTTCATTGGCACGTCTTTGCTTCACTTGAGCACCAGCTGCACTACCCTGAGGCTTCCCAGGCATTGTTGCTTCAGACATGACTGAACTAGAAGTACTTTGTTCTCCATTCTGCTGTGAACAGTCTACTACAGCTCCATCTCTATCATGCAAATCCACAAGAAGTGGTTGTTCTGGTTTCAAAAATGATATTACCATTTCCATTAGAAATCTTCTGCATAATATGCCCTCTTGGAAATACACATAACAGACTAGATATGTATGTGCCCAGTTGCTAACATGAGAGCTTTAATGACAAACTTATAACGTTCGAAGAGCTGCAGGTATAAATAGTGATGCCATGAATAATAGCAGGATGGAATGTGCACAATTGCAGAGTATAGGAAAAGATAAGTTCTCTTTTTGTGGGATGACAAGAGAATCCTTGGGTCATTTGTTGCTGTTGTTTGACTAGGTCATAAGGGGGGCATTTTTGTCATTTTGCATTTGGGTATACAGTATACTTGTCTTTTGTATATGGAAGCCCTATTCTCTACATCACGTTCCAACGAACATGAGTTGGGCTTTCTTCAAGGCACATTCCAGCGAATGTGGGTTTGACGGTGGTGGCTTTGATGACAAAACATGGAGTTGCTCCATTCTTCCTCAATTTGATCTCTTCCATGTTTTCTTCTATCGTAGAGATTGTGATGTTCATGGTATTGCCTATGCAGTGCTCTATGGACCTATTTAAAGTCATGCCATCTAAAAGAAGAATGAGGAGAGTTGCGATTGCTCCATTTGGAAGAGATCACTATGTGCAGGTGTAAGAGTATCTTTCCAATTTTTACTTCTTCTACAGTTAGTGGATTCTTTCTACTATTCCCATAGACGTAGGAAGACACATTGTCTCTCCGAACCACATAAATCTGGTGTCACTTTGTGATTTGCTTGTCTGCCTTGCACTCGATTATTGTTAATTTTTGCATACAAGTTACTTGTCGGATTACACATTTGTTCCACTACGAGAGTGTTTCGGCACACTGTTCACTAACAATTTGTTTCTGCATAGAAGAAAAAAATGTCAGCAGCAATTGATTCATGAAGAGGATATGAAAGGTCTTATTGTCAATGACGAAGTCCTGATCTTATGATGAAAGAAAAATTCGGTGCTGTACAAGGCTAAGCCAGACAATAGAAAGGAGAGACAGGCCCAAAAAATTACAAACTACTTTTGAGTAGAAACAAGATATAAAAGCATTATGAACCTAACCACCCAGATAAAACTGAGATTTCCTATGAATCCATCTTATGTAGATATCCACTCCTCAAGCATTGCAGAGTCAGATGAACACTTGAAATATATGATGCCCAACATGATCTGTGTGCTGAAAATCAGCTAAGAACCAGCTCAGAATAACCCACTTTACATAAATGCAGATCATGTTAAGAATCTCATAGTGGTAAACATTCTCCCAGCTAAGAAGGTCCAAACCCGATTCTATCAAGTGAAACCTGAACCCAAATCCAAATTTGTTTACAAAAACTTATGAAATCCGAAACCTGACCTGAATAAGCGGTGCCCTTCTGGATTCAGGTCCCCCGTAACAGCTATCTACCTCTTTCAATCCATCGCACAGACGGGGGGCTAGGCAGCGCATCAAGGGCAGTGCTGCCGTCCTCAATTTCCCCGAGCTGGCCGGCACCCTGCCCGACCCTGGCACTTTGTCCCCACGAGTCGTGTAGGCCACAGCCGCCAAGGTTGCGGCGATGGAGCCCGAGGCCAGCCCCCTTCACCTGCCGCCATCAACCTCGACCGAGGAGCTTGACAAGGTAGTGGAGCTTCCCCGGCTGGGTACCAGTGATGCGGAACAGGATCGATGGATGATAACTAGTATGCTGAAAAGATGAACTTGAGCATGCTCAATAGAAAAACTATCATACGGAGTTAGAAAAAGGCCTACCCAGAAGTGACCCTGCCAAAATCATGCAAACTCAGCTAGCTAGAACAATCAAATACCCAGCAGAGAAAAGAGCAGCATGCGTTCAGACTTATTCAAGATTAACAGGATGTGGTTCCAGCAATTAACAAAACAGATTAAAACCACCTAGAAAATAGGAATTACATTCATGTACTCAACTCTGAAACCCACAGCAATGAGCAAACAGTGGCTAGGTCCTAATCACATCAGCATGGCATGTCGAATGGGGGGATAATAAATTGGCAAACAGGGCTTACCAAAGTAAGGCGGTCGAGAATGTGCCTCGATTTCGTGGAGACGGATGTGACGAAAGGTATGAGATAACCTGCGATTACAAGTCGGGGAAGAGGAGTCCTGTGGTCGGCTCAGGATATCGACTCACCGACTCCTTGCTCGATCCTGCTTTAAAGGGAGGAGCACAAGGAGAACCTTTGCCGAACGGACTCGAGAAAATTGCCCGAACGGACTCGGGCGCTTGATGCGGTGGTCGGAAGCTCGGAGGATCATCGTTGCCTCGGGGAGTCGGTGGATGTCGATGCCGAGAAGTAGGGAAAAGTTCTTGGCCGTCACTTCCCCCCTGGCTCTTCGACGCGGGCTTGAAAGGCACGGACACGGGTCGCGTGAGGACTACCTCCTAGGTTGGAGCGACCCGAGAGGAACGAGAGAGAAAACCGAGTGTCGAGGCACGTGGATCTCCTGCCGGCACTCGCCCGACACAGTGGCCGCTCACTGCCCGACCTTTCCTCACCGACATCCATCATCATTCTCAGAATGCCTCGTACAGAAAACTCGGCGACTGAACCAGAGTGCGGATGCACTCACCAAGAGCGGTCTCAGCAGAAGATTGAATGACATTGAATGACAGATCGGTAATGGCACTCCCTCGATCAGAAATCCAGATCGGGGCCAACTATACCCGAGATCTATCAAGACAGTCCCGGAGGGCTACAGTTATATTCCCTGGCCCAAACTCTTCGGGCAGGTGGGACATTCCCCATGCGGCCACCAAGAGGGAACGAGTAGAAGGATCGACCAAGTAAACAGATACGAGGTGCAAGAACTGAAGCAGGGACGAACGTATCAACTCATTGTCTACCGGATGTCACCGTAGATCACTCGGCTTTGCTGTGGCCGAGAGGGGAGGGAAAACCCCTCGGCGTAGAAACCATCTCACAACGTAGAGGACGCATCCTTCTGAAGATCGGCCAACCCCATGAATCAGGAAAAGAAAAAAACTCCGAGTCTCTCGGAATCGATCAACCTGGACTGAATCTGTCGGACGGCTAGCAGAAGAGGGAGATCCGCAAGGAAACTCTGGAGATCGGGGGTAGAACCATCCGTCGGAGTCAAAACCCACGGAAGCCACAAAACAACTAAACCCACACTGCAGCGAGCTCTATCGGGGATGCCGAAGAAGAAGAAAGTTGGGAGGAAGCGCGGGGGGACATTTCCCTCTTCAGTCGCCAGACCCAAAGAGCTGCCCAGCCAACGGAATCGGACGAGCAGCCTGCGGGACAACGCATTCGCCATCGCCATGACCATCGCCAGACGCCAAGGAGAGAGAATCGCACGCGACGAAGTGACCCGCAGGGGTCAACATCAGTACTCGATCGCCACGGACGCCAATGCCAGTTTCAATCGCCTTAGGAGGAACAGGAGCGCTAGGTTAAAACGGGATGTAATTCTTTTCAATTCCGGTGTATATGATGCCTGTACAATCGCCGGTGGGTCTTATATAACCGAGCCACCGGGGTAGAAACAAAAAGGAGCAGGACATAGCAGAAAATAGCAAAAGTTAACAGGACAAAAAGTGCAGCGCCCGCGGTATGCGTGAACCGGCCCACCTGGGCCTGAAGCCCAAACTTAATGGAACTCAATATAAACAAGCTGCCGGCCCAGTCCAGAACTTAGGTTGAAGGGCCCCAAAAAAAAAACCAATTAAATTCCCTCATTCAGCCAAATGGCTCCCAATTGCCGTGGTCGGCGTTTGTAAAATGCCCTAAAATATTCAAACTTAACTTGTAATCTGGTGTCCCCACCAACCAGCTTTTTCGATTTGCCCCAGTCGGGCGGCGAGTTCGCATTCTACGATAACTTGAAAAGGCAGCCAAAGTGGTTGCACACCTAACGCACACAGTCAGTGTTTGCTGATTCGGACCAATGTAAGTAATTAAACCAATATGAAGCCAACATCATCAAAAACTCCATTATCCCCATATCTCCCTCCCGGGCCTCTACCAATTCTGCTTTTCCTTTATGTCTCTTTGTGCAAGCATGGTTTCACTTGAACAGCTCCTTTAGTCCCTCTGCAAACTGCTCACCTGGAGCCTGTTCTTCATGGCTGCTCCGATGTGGCACCCACCACGGCTCTACTATGGCACTCACCCCTGCTATGCTCTGTCGCCCAAACTTCACCATGTACATACCATTGCATAGCCAGCTGTCATCTGCATCACCAGTCTGTTCTCTGTTTTGTCTTCTTTCCCAATCATTACAGTTTCGCTGCTCTACTGCAGGAACATCAAGTGCTAGTGTGAAGTGCAGATTGAGGGTTGGACTGTGAACTGTGAGGGATTTGTGGGGGCTATGGGATTTGAAAACTTGGAAGGACATGGTCAGTCAACTTGAGGTAATGGAGTTTGACTGGGATTGGGATTGGGCCATTGACTGGCAGGAGGTCGGAGTTGGAGGCTAGGGATGGATTTAGTTGACCGTCAAGGAAGAAGGATGCTTGACTGACATGGTGATTTAAACGAAAACTTGTATTTCATGTTGCGTCATTTTTTTGCATTCATGAAAGGCAGGAGAGTGCTTGAGGTTTTGGACTTCATGTGGATCATGTATTTATAGGCATCCATCATCTACTAGCCCTTAAAGAGATTTTTAAGGATTTATTTTAAACACACAAGGCAAAATGGCTTTTTTAAAAGCTATCCAGAAAAGATGTAATATTTGCAATAACCACAAGAAACAGATCATACCAACATGCATTCAAGAAACTGAAAAGTACAAGGATCTGAAAAATGAAAGAATGAGATACCTAATCCGGTTTCTTTATTTTTAGGCTTCATTAATTCAAAAAATGAAGACATCCATGACCATCCTGAGCACTGTTCAGAACTCTGTATGCCTTCGTGCTCATCTCTCCTTCCAAAGAACTTAAATAGTCTAAATCCACTACCTGTTCAGGATGAAATAAAGTTAACTTGGCACCATATAACAATAAAGACAAGTACTTGCACATTAGATGGGAATAGACTACGCAACTACAGCAATTGTTGCCTCCGTTTGGCATTTTTCATGAGAAGATCAAGGCCAAAGCTCTTATGGATAGAGAACCACTGGTCAGGTGTTGGCACTCAAAAATAGTCATGTACGATGAAGAGTATGCCACGTAAGTGTTTTTTTTTAAAAAAAAAGAAGAAAAAAAAAGAGAGAAAGCAGGCCAGCAGCTAAAAGATGGTCGGTTGGGGGAACAAGTCAAATAATCGAAGCCCAGAATAGCCTGATCAGGCTAACAGTGCATGAAACCAGCAATTGGCAGCCCACGAAGATCACTCTCTCTACGGCAGGCCCATTCAAGAGGAATTCAAAAAAATATATAATAATAATAATAAAGGAAGAGAAGCTGTCGGGGTAGGGAAGGAAACCGACTCCCGTTGAATTCTACCCGGAATCAATGCTAGAGACGGCAGGGGACTGCCGTAAGAAGGCAGTTGAGAAGATAAGAAGGGAAGGTGGTCGATCCCATAAACTCCGGGATTGCTCCGAGGCCTTCTCGGGGCCACAACCTCTATTGCGGGAAGTTTCCCGGCGGAGGAAGGATACGGCAGAGGCCTATAAGAACCCGGTTGGAGGAGAGGAAAGGGGCGGCGTGAATACACCCCAAGGAGAGGCGGGACGGAGAGAGAAGAGCCCTGCGTAAACAGACCCCCCCCGAGAGAGAACTATCGAGAGACCGAGAGAGGGAGGTGACAAAAGGTTTACCGGAGTCGTCCCCCTGCGCCGTTGCTCGAAGCTCCTTCGATTGGTCTGCCCGGAAGCCTCCAAGCCCGCAGGTCCTTCCGGAGGCTCTCGTCGCGGAAGTTCCTGCCGTAAGAAGTCCTCGCCGGAAGCTCTCCGTCGCCGGAAACTCCTGCCGTAAGAATCCCCCTTCTTCCACCTCCGTCGAAGGGCCAAGGGATGCGCCGCCAAGCTCTTCCCCTTCCTCCGCTGCCGCCGAGGGAGACGGGAACCACCCGTTGATCGTTGGGTGCTGCCGAGGCCCCGTCGAAGCCGCCGCTGCCGTCGTCTGGTCGGGGGGGAGAAAAGGGCCGACCGGTTTTATTTTTTTTTCAACTTTAGTCCAGCTGGTGCATATCCGGAGAAGGGGAAGGCGCGCGGTATGCGTCGGATCCAATTTTGACCGCAGGTCAAAATAGGCGTGGGACCCACCAGAAAAGGGAAGTAAAAAAAAAGAAAAGGGTCCGCGGCCGCGGCCAAGAGCCGCGCGCCCGCGGGAGCAGCCGCGGGGAGGGGGGAGTTGACCCGGGGGTCAAAATATGGTGGGGCCCACCTTCTGAAGAGGTTTAAAAAAAAAGGAGAAGAAGAAGATGGACTGCGTGAAGGCCCATAACCACCCGATGAACAGGATCCGAGGAAGACCCAATAAAGATCAATTTTTCTTAAAAAACATCCTTGATGGAAATTAAATAAAATGCGCCTAATTAATTAAACAAACCCAGGCGAGCATCCGGCCGGCTAAAAACCCGCCTCATGGTCTCGGCATAACTTAAAAGCAATAGGCCGGCTTTAAGCACGCCTATTGACCAATAATTCAAAAAAATAAAATAAAATAAACAATAAACAGAAATTAAATAACAATTTACTTAACTAATCAACAAACCGAGACGAGCATCCGGCCGGCTAAAAACCCGCCTCATGGTCTTGGCTTAATTTAAAAGAATTCAAAAATAAATGGGAAAGCAATGGGCCGGCTTTAAGCACGCCCCTTGACCCTTTAAAGTGGACATACAAAGGTCTAGTTAAAGACCTCAATGTCTTACCATGCTCCAAGAGGGAGTTGTTCTGCCCATTATGCCATGGAGAGGCTGTGCATGATCAACATGCCAATATGCCCAAACCATAGGCTAATGAGGAAGACCAGCCATGGGATGAGTGCCCACAGGCTTATCAAAAGCCGGGCATGCTCAACCTTGAACCGGTTGGGAGAAGACTTCATATACCTATCAAAGGCAGGATCATACTCAAACTGCTGAAATGACAAAACAGATTTCCAGATGCCTATCAAAGGCTGGAATGTGTTCAAGACTACACTCAATACTGGCATATACTTGATCCCGAATTGAGGGGATGTCACAGTTTGTTGTAAAAGAGAGAAAGCAGAAGGATTTGTGAACCTCAAACAATGGAGAATTCAATGTTCAATGCAAGGAGAAAACAGTCCCTGCTGGAATGAGTGAATGCAAGCACATTAAAAATTGAACATAAATCTGAAATTTCAATAAAAAAAGAAGAGAGAAGAAAATCTGAAAATCCTTAAATCTCAAGTTTATTTAATCTGAAGGTAAGCATTGCAGCAAGCTTAGCCGCCAGAGATCAAATTTGCTCCAAAATCCAATTCCCAAATTCAACCTGTAACATAATCCCTCCATGTAAATCAAACAAATTTGGCTCAAAATCAGAACCGGTTAATCAGAACAGACCCAAGTTGATTCTGAAAATTCTGAACCTGTAAAAATCTGAAATCTGTTAAATCTGCAAAATCACAAACTAGAGACCTAAGACTTGAAACTGAAATTTAAAACAGAATTTGAAGTCTGGAATCACCTCTAAAATTCAAAGATTAAAATCTGAAATCTGAACTTAACTCATTTAAAAATCTGAAATCCGCAGGGGATCCGAACTAAAAAGGTCTGCAATCTGGAAATTGGAGCTTCAAAAATCTGAATTTCAGGAGTTTCAAAGTCTGAACTCCACATTTCTGAAATCTGAAACATACAGCAAAAACTGAAATCTACAAGAAATCTGGAGTTTGGAATTTGAAGAAAATCAAAAAATCTGAACTTTGCAAGGAACCAAAGCCTGTAGGATCTGCAGAATTCCAAATCTGAAAATTTAAAATCAACAGTCTGAAATTTGTAAAGTTTGTAAATCTGGAATATGAAGCTTGAAAACACGCTGTAGGTAAGATTGGAATTTAAAATTTCTGCGAAGGAACTCTTTGAGGCAGGTCTACAGCGGGCAAGGCGTTCAAATCAAGCAATTGTGGAGTGTATCCAATGAATAGATCCCACTCAAATCAAACCCCAAACCAGATCTAAACATGCAGGTTACGTATATAGGAACCCAGCCAGGCGTTCCAAATCAAATCTCCTACTGAACAAGTTCAAAGTCAAAAATCAAACTCATTCAAGCATAAACTCAATCCAGAACATTTGAATCTGATCAAGATTAAAATAATAATTAACTGGGAAGATCAGATTCTGCAAATAAATCTAAGCATTCCAAACCCAACTTCAAACAAACAAGAGGACCAAAATGATAATTAAACTTGGGGATTGAAACTCTCTTAAAAAGTAATGTCCAGTTCAATCAAATCAAACTAAACCAACAAGCAAATTGAAGCTCAAATCTGTAATCTGAACAAATCGGAAGATAACAAATGAAGCTTTAACCAACTCACTGAATTTAAAGCCGGCCTTAATCAAACAGAGTTTATTCGAACCAAAGGTAGATTAAAACCCATAAACCAAATTCAATTTCTGGAACTGAATCTCAACCAAATCCAATTTAAAAAAGACAAAAGCTTATTCATGCAGAAATCCGAACTCCAAAATCTGGAATTCGAGCAAACTCCAAACCCTTGTCCTGTCAAGCAAATTTAAATCAAACTTCTTAAATTAAAGTCAATCCCAAACTCAATCAATCCGTCACTGAATCCAACTTTTTCAAGATTCAAAATTCAAATCTCTCAAACAAATACAAATCAATAAAACAAACCAAATTCAACTTAAGTCAATCATAATCAAACAAATAACTCATTGAACAAATCCAAATTAAATCAAATTTCAACCCAAATTAAAAGCAATTCAACCAATTGAATTCAACTCAAACTAAATTCAAATTAACCAAGCAAATCAAAATTCAAACCAACAAATTTAATTCAACCAATTCAATTCAAATTCAAACTAACATTGAGTGCTTGTATTCCATCTATTGCATGGGATTGTTTTCTCCTATGTCTATGTGTGTGAATGTTTTTGTGGATGCATGTTTTCTATTTTCACGGATTGCTATGACGATAATCAAGGGTATTCGAGTAATCGCAATGTAATTAACGTCGGATCTTCGCACCATCCGACGGGGAGAGGTCAAAACAAATTTTCAAAGAACCTAACAACCTCAACATATAATTTTGACCCTAGCTAGTACTTTTATGGAATACCATCTATTTTCCTAAAAAGTCAATGCTAAGGTCTAATCAAATCTAATCCAAATTCAAAAGGAAAATGAATTTCTAAAACAAACGAAATCTTTTCAGATTTTTGAGGTTACATCATCAGGTCAACCATGAACATACTGTAGAATATTGGTTTAGGTCTATGGAACTCCGAATTATGAACATTTTACCAGCAGGAATCAGGGTATTTAATGGTTAAACACAATTCAGTATATATTTAAGATCACAATGGGTTAGTTATATTCGTGCTTAAAGTTCATTTCTCCACCGCACCCTTACCATTCAGAAGTTCTAGTGTTCTCACTGCATCTGATGAATCCTTGAATCCATCATTATAATGACATGACAATCATAATAAAGAAAGAAGGATTTTCACATATAAAGAAGAAGATGAGCACAAGGAAATAATATAAAAACTAATTATATACTTACAGAATGCCAAGAACCCAAATTGCAAAGAATTACAGGTGGTTCCTTTAAGGACGTAAAGCAAGCCATCTTGCAGAAAGAAATAAGCAGTTTTCTTTAAGCAGCTTAACGTAATATAACTAGCAGCAATAGACTAAGGACTATATCTGGTTACAAAAACCATTTTTAATAGGAATCAAATTGCTTGACTATTAACGTATCTTTAAGTGCCTAAATAAAACATTACTCCTCAAAACAGTTGTTTCTTCAGTCTGTCAATCTAAATTTAGGGTGCATCCACATTCATGATGTTTCATTGCACATGCATATATCTCTACCTGCATCAAACTATGTCTTAATTATGACACAACATTTGAAAAGCTTTAATATTCCAAAAGAAATCTCCAATCAACCAACCTCAGAGAGGAATCCCTCTTGCTTCTGGATGTCAAAGCATTCAATGCTCAATAGCACTATGGTGACACTAAAATATTGTATAAGGTGCCGAAAGACATTTATCTATGCTATGATGGCTACAGATGTGCCTTTTCATGGGCTACTAGCAACCGTGGAAGACGACACTAACATAGAGATGCTTAGTATCTCATTAAGTGACAGGTTCCCACATTTTTCTGGTTATCTTGCCAGATATGCAAACTTCACTTTCAAAACAAAATTTTAGAATATTAATGATTTATGTATTATTATACTTAAGCATTGAATATGGCCTCTGACTACCGAACACGTCTGGTGCTCATTACATCGAGTGCAAACACAAATATCCTTGACGACCACCATAGCAAGATAAATCATAATGATATACATGGACATTGCACTGAAACAAATTGGAGTATTTTCAGATTAATTGACCCTTAGCCTGTGGTCGTTTACTTGTTTTACTTGAATGTTTATACTTGTTACTGACTTTTTAATTATCAATGATAAACCCACCAAAACATGTGAAATAGTAGAAAGGTTACAAATAACAGTATTTATAATGAAATTAATCACAAATTTCTAAATAAAAAAGCATACGAGCCTTCAGTCTAGACTTGGATCTAACCTAACCTTACCTTACCTGTTGGAATGAAGAAACTGAGGCATGATAAGCATCTGAAAACATCTGGTTCAGAGTCATTACTTTCAGTTGAATGCCCAGCTGCTGAAATGTCAACAGAAACTTCATCTTGAACTGCCTCAATTTTCTCCCGCTTTGCATCAGAGATGGTTCCTCTGGCTGTTCTTTTCCTTTTACGTAAGATAACCCTCCTAGTTATACATGAATGGCAATTCGGGCAATACAAGTCATGTGTATCCTGCTCCTCCAGAATTTTCTCCAGATCCATTTCTGTTGCTGCTTTGCTCTCTTCCAGCACTTTAGATGGCATATTTTTGCTAGTAGCCTCTTTGTCTGTTGAGATTGTTTCAGATCTTTTCCCAGAAGTTGGCTGGTCCACTTCAAAAACCATGAGATGATGCTCCTGATTGTTCTGAACTAGAGAACCCACAGCAGGTTCAGACGCATCTTGTATTTCATGATTTTGCACATTTTTGTGAGTGTCCAACTTGCCATGCCTTTGTACACCTGAAATAATGTCCCCATTTGAGGACCAAGTGCCTATGATCAAAGGGGAAAAAATAAATACTTTCACATCTTCTTGCAGATCAAATGCAGCATGATCAATTCACAGAAAAAAAACAATAAAGGTGCAAATGCAAACCACATTTTAACCAAACAGAGATACAGATCTAGATCACTCCTAAGTTTGCTAAACTTGGATGTTAGAAGTAGACACCGTAGCTTTCCTTTTTTGTTCTTGGTCCCAAAATTTCTCTTTTCTGAAATCACTCCCAGCTGGTTTCTCTTCCGCACATCTGATTTGTCAGATTAATATCTCATTGCTCACGTCAAATTAGACATCACCGTGCACGTAATACACAGGGAAGAGTGCCTCTTTCACGTACGCTATCACTTCTATACTCCATATTTCTTCTCATGAATTTGGTAGCTTCATTCAGACAACACGATTCAAGACTAAGAAGAAAAGAATACTAAAGGCTACCAGAACATGAATGAGCAAATAGAATGGCATGATTAGTGAGATGAATGCTCAGAGAACAAGGATAAGCAAGAACAACTCATAGGGTGTTTGGTTGCACAGTAAATTTTTCTTACATTTTCGTGATAAAAGTTATATAAAAATAAAATCTGAGCTGACATAAAATTGTGGGAGATGCGATAATAAAAAAGAGTGAGAATCATAAGAGATGAGTGACCACGAGATAAAACAAGAGTCTCCCCTGCTTTTTGTTTGAGAAGAAAATCTCCTTAAAAACATAAATTTATAACAATTGTCAACCGCAGTTTAAAAACAACATTGTTATAACTTTATATTTTTATAACAAAAACTCAGTTTGTGGTGCAACCAAGTTAGCTCGGAGGGACTCACCTTGTTCTTCGGGCAGCCTGTTCTTCTGGGCCCTCATCTCTTCATTCTTCACCTCCACTACCTCTTCCAGAACATCCTTTCCCTGGCCATTAACCTGTTCATCCACAACCCCATGTCCTCCGGCACGACCTTCACCGTCGAGGAGCCTCTCTGCGCCCAAGTCTGACTTGAGCCCCCGGCTCTCGCCTCCATTCTCCTCCAGCGCCTCTTCGTCCTCCTCCTCCTCCTCCACTGCCACTTCCGAAGCAACGTTCGCCCGCCCCTCCCGGACCCTGTCTCCTTCAATCTCCCCGTTCTTCTCGAGCAGCATCTTTCTCCGGGACCTCGACACGAGGCCTCCGCCCACTTCACCATTCTCCTCCCCCACCTCCTCCTCTACATACTCCGCCGACTCACTCCTCCACTTCTCCTCCATCCCTCTTCCGGTGCCGGAAGCAAAGCCAAGCGCCGGCAGCAGCTACCCAGGAGCACGACGTACCCACAGCGGCTGCTGCCGCCTCTCCCGGGAGAGCAAGAGGAGGAGAAGCTGGATAAGAGGCAGCAGGGTTAAGGCAATCACGGCGATCGGAGCTGCCGTCTGCAGGCGACCATACTGCCCCCACGCGCTGCATTTAAGCCGATCGAACGCCACCAGCTCAAGCTCCGAGTTTTCTTGCATATTCTACGAACGCGAGAGCAGACAGCAGCGACGAGATCGGAGGTCTGTACCTCGCGGGGTCAACGGACAGAACTCGCGAAGGATCTGCTCCGCTGTCCGGGAAGCTCTTCTACTTTCACACGCCTGAAAACGACGAGCTCGATCGCTCTCGAATTATTATTTTGGACGGTACCAATTTAAACGACTTCGGATACAGAATTGACTTATTTTTTATTCAATTTAATTAGATAAAAGGGGGGGAGATTTTATATTTCATTTGGGTCTCATCGACCGGGGGTGTTTCGTTGCATATCAACTTTCACGATAAAAAGTTATATTTAATATAAAATATAACTTATATAATGGCATAGAGATATTTGATAAAAAATACAAGTCATACATTATCAAATGAGGTGAAAGAACACAAGATTAAAACAGAGAGATAATAAATTCATCTCATTTTTAAGAAAAAATATTTTTAAAAAATATATAAAATTATAATAATTGTCAAACCGTTCGCATAAAAAATGTTACAAAAATATAATTTTATAATAAAAACTTGATTTACTATATAACCAAACACCCCATGATTCTTTTCTTCCACCCAGCAGCCATGCACCTCACTGAACATCACGGAGAAATGTCAACACTGTAGACTAGTCTGAAGAGCCTTCAAAACTAGTCAGAAATGATACAGAATTGACTTATTTTTTATTCAATTTAATTAGATAAAAGGTTATAACTCATCTGGAATTCGATTTCGGTTTTCTTGATCGGATTCCACGACATTCTGATAATTTCTGAAATCGTTACCGTATATTAATTTTTTATCAAAATATTAATTGATAAATCTCATATTACTACTAAATTCGAGGTAATTATAATCATAATTGTATATAATTATATGATCGGAATTTTAATTTATTATATTTTCGGGATAAAAAGATAAAAAAATTAGTTGTTTCGAATTTTGATCGCCATAAAAATTAAAATTCTGATTACAACAACGCACGTGGTAAAGATTAAAATTGGATCGAATGATCTAAATATCGTATTTCGTTGGCACTCCTATTGTTTGGTGTGCATCATCTTTATCGGAGAAATAAATATGCCGTCTATCCCTTCACCTATTTAAACTCCTGACTATGAATGAGAGAGAGATGCACTTGCTTAAATATTTATACGTACATCTCACATCAGCAGCCAGGATGGTCGACGCATTAATTGTATTTTAGTTAATTAATAACTTGGCGAGCAGCTCGTGGGGGTGAAAGAAATAATTAAGAGACTGCCTCGTAAATCCTATCATAAGATAGGATTAATTTGTTTGACAAGATGAGGCGATATGAAAGAATCTACTTAAACAGGTGTCGACCGAGTGAAATCTCTCAACCCCAAACATATTGAGATGGACTTTGCATTGATATGATGTGTATGAGATCCATCCCATTGTGTCTAGACAGAAAAAACTCTCTTCAAACGTCTGTCCAATGGATCCAAACTCAAAAGAAATTATTCGTGGTTAACATACATAAAAGAGCCGACAAATCTTGGCTAACCTACTAAAAAAAGTAGATAGAAATCGAGATAAACTCTAAAAAGATACTAGATATATATATATAGAGAGAGAGAGAGAGATAGGATTCGTTAGTATAATATAACTTATTTGGTTTGATGTATCAAAACTAATATTTTTATTTTTTAAAATTAAAATATCTATATTAAAAATAATATAAGTTGATGTTTGTATTATATTATATATTTTTATTTATATTATATATATTAAAATTGATACCGTCAATGAACACATTCAGATAATTACTAACAATATCAAATTTAAAATGAATAATGATAAAAATATTTAATAATGTTATCGAACAGGGATGTTAAATATAAAGAAAGGAACACATTATCTCTCCCATGTGTGTCCGAGACAGAGCAAATTTCAATAATCTCATATGCAAGGTATGTTTTAAAATCCATTCATATGATAAACATATAACAAAAATAATGCACATGAGCTTCATGTAATTATGTCTGAGTTGGAAGGAAACTCTGACCCAAAGATTCTCACCCAAATATATATATATATATACGAAAATTATAGAGACTGTCCCTATGGCAAATAATTAAAACATAGAAAATACAGAAGGAAGAACATGACAGAGGCGGAGAACTAGTCAGAGGCGGTGCAGGTGGAGATACTTACAGGTGGACGTGACGTTGGTCATTGCTGCCCAACTGGCCAATGGCAGGTTGCCAGCTCGACCACGGCGGAGGGGCATGCTGGCAGATTAGGTCATGCGTGCAGGTGACAGCGTGGACGTTCACATGCGTCCACGTGGTCATATCTTGCGTTCTCACAGAAAAAAATAATAATTTCGTATGATCGTGGCCTTAATGAGTCGTTTGCTTGCAAGTTATGATACTGTTCATAAGTAGTTGATCAAATATATATATGGCTGCTCATTATTTAGTTTAATCCGAAAATTTAAAATAAACCAATAACTTGATTCGATTCTATTTAATTTGAACCATCGATTCGTTTAATTTAATTTTTAAGATTTTTCAAATCAGATCAAATAATAAATAATTTGAATTAAATTAAAAGAATATTTTTATTTTAAATTATATATAATATAATATTTATATAATTATTCTAATAAAAATTATAAGATAAAACTATTGTAATGTACAAATATACAAATAATATTTTACTAAAATATGATTTAAAACAAAAAATAAAACAATATATTATTATATCTATTATACTTTGATAAAATATGATTTGGGAGGTAATTTGGTTTGATTTGTTTTGAGAAAAAAAATATTCGAAAATCCAATCAAATTTTGAGCACCCTTATATATTGTTGATGAGAAGTATTAAACATTATTTTGCCCCCAAAAAAGATAAGTATTAAATATTAAGGATGTTAATGGGGGTGGGGTGGTTGCTGGCAGATGTACATATTAGGTCAGTCTATTAAAATAATGGTAGAAGGTTTCAGGCGAGCTTTAATTAGGGCTGCTGCTGCAGATGGGGCTGAATACCGAGCGAACACTGACATTTTTGGGTTGGCTTGGTCAAGACAAAGGGATAAATTTTGAATATACATATAGAGATTCAAATAATATATAGTTAGTAATTTTAATTTTATTTGAATAGTGTATTTAATAGTATATAAATATGTAGAAATAAATTTTAAACTATAAGACTTATGGGATACTTATTAATGTTAACCAAGTAGACGGGTGTATGTTAGGTGCTGTTTGGTACGAGGATAACTTGGAGATAAACTCGGGTGATTCCCAAAATTTTGAGGATAACCTAGGTTTATCCCCAAAATTTTATGGTACCAAACATGTCCTGAGGGAATATCTAAGCATATTTTTAAATGCATAGTTATATATATATCATGCACATTTTATAAAAAGATTTATTGTGACTTGTGAGTGGATCCTGATGGAGGAGCGGATGGAATGTTTTCATGTCGGTTCCGGTTACGGTCGGATCGAATGTTCCCGTACTTATGGATCAATAATCTTATGTATGTGACCCATTAGACACAACAGTCTATTTAGTTGAAATTTAATTAAAATAAAAAATTGTTCTAAATTAAATCTATTACCTAGTCATAAACTTAACAATTTTTTTATACAATTCACATCTCACCATTCTATACAAGTATTCCATACAAATATCTAATATTAGATATACTAAGTATTTGATCGTACCTCAAGTCCTATTTCGTGACATTATATAATATATGCTATGTCACCTAAAAATTTGAAATTGACATTGATGTAATCTTCTCGGGACGTTTGATCGGTAACGTCAATTTTAAAATTTACGGTGCAAACAAATGTCAATTAATTTATTAATTTTGACATTTATACCCTAGAAATTTGAATAATTTTGAAACTGATATTGATTACATCATTTACACGATACAGTATTAATTTGAACGTCATGAATATGTTCTGTTTTGCTAGGTTTAGTATAGGACTCGCGAGCCAGTATTCATATATACTTGCATATTTATATCACGAGTTATATATAGGTTTTATATTAATTAAAAATAAAAAGAAATTATTGTTAGGTTTACCCGATATTAATTAAGTGATTCAGGCTCAACTTACCTGTTTGGCCCAGGATCCGACTATGGGCAGGATCCTAATCCTAGTTGAACTCGGACTGGTCCCTCCTCTCTATATAAGCACAGACAGGGCTGTGACTCTCCATATATGGTTGCACCATACATGCTCAATAGAGAGAGGAAACCAGAAGGTTGTCTGAAGGAGACGGACGATTCCTAACCGGCAGATCTTCCTCGTTCTAGTCTTCTACAATGCAAGATGGAGTTTGAATCGTCGTCGGGTATTCCTAAAAACTCAAACATGTGGTATCAGAGCCCGTGTTTGATTCTCGGGACTCCGATACGTCAAGAAATTGGTAATTTTCACTGTTCTTCCGATTTCTCTTTGGCATGAGATCGATTTCTCTCGTTGTCGTCAGAAATCGATTGTGCGTTTTTGCTTGGTCCCGGCGTCTGCCATGTCGAAGATTGCTGGGTTGTCGAACCGTTTTCGCCGGTGATTGGCATCGATTTTGGTTCTCTCGTAGTCAGCATGTGTTCGTCGCGGCCATCGGACGGCGTCACGACAGTGCCCGGGGCTGTTTCACGCAGCGGCTGTCCATTTGCCGACGGCGCTGACAAGGTCGGCCATGACCTTGTTGGCCGCCTGGTCAGGCGGAGTCCACCTGTCTGATGGTGCGGTTATTCTCCACCGCGCTCCATGGCGGTTGACACCGTTGCAGGTGGATGGACAGGGCCGAGCGGCCCCTACAGCGACGGCGGCTGTAGCGGTTGTGGCAGACGGCAGGACTTGGCGGCCCGCACACGGCAGGCGGCTGTGCAGAACGTTGAACGCCGCTGGTGCGGCCAGGATCTGCTGGGGGTCGAGAGCCCCGGTTGGCGCCGCCTGTGAGGATGGCGGCAGCAGGCAGCGCCCGTGGGCACTGCCTTCATCTTTCCCGCGGGCATGTGCCTGCGGGAAGGTGCTTCATATAAAAAAAAAAAGAAAAGAAAAATCCACCGGAGGTTTTGCCCTCGCCGGACGGCGCTGCCAGCGCCTTCTCTGGCCGGCGAGGGGCCGCCTCGCCGCCTGCTCTCTGCCCAGCCGGCGCCGCCGCCCCTGTTTGTCTTGCGGCTAGGGTTTCTCCGGAGAGGAGAAATCGATGGGGCAGAGAACCTAATTACAAGATTGCCATCGTGGATCCATTAAGCAACAGTTATCGTATCTTATTCGAATTTGTATATTTTGTTAAAGTCTTTTTAGATCCGGAACTGTTTTATGATGTTTGGATCCGGATGTTATATTTCATCAGGATCCGATAAGGATCATTTGGATCCAATTTCGGTTTGGGTTTGGATTTTTAAAGTATTTGATCCAAATTCTCTTTGGTGTTAGAATCTGATTTGGATTTCGATTTTAAAGTTGAAATAGATTTGAATTTTGGTTAAATGGATCTTCGATCCGATAAGGAATCATTTCGAATCTATTTTTAAATTAGCATCCATTTTGGTATTCTTTAAGGCATTTGGATTTAATTCGGATTTAGATTCTTTAAGGTAAAATCTGATTTGGATTTAAATTAAATGAATTTTGAATCTTTTAAGGAATTAGATCCAAATCCGATTTGAGTTTAGATCCAATTTGTTATCCATTAAGATATCCGGTTAAAATATCTTTGTTATTTCTAAATCATCGAGGTTAATTGTTTTGTATTAAAGTAAATGCCCTTGTTCTTTAATTTGGTTAAAGGATTATCCAGTATCCATTTATTTCATAAGATACTAGGCCCATTAAGCATCCTGTAGGGTTGTAATCTATTAAGCAAAGTCATGTTAAAAGATATAGGGACATGTATACAAAATAGTGGATTCAGAATTAATTATGTTGGATATTTCTACAGTAGAACTGGATATATATACAAACAGGTTGCTAAAATTTCAGTTTAAAGTTATTTCAATGAATTTTAGCATGAAAATTTGGACATAAATTATTACAATTTTGGTTAGAAATATTGAGCATGCAATCATGGCCTCTTAAAGTTCTTTTTTGTGCATGGAAATTTCTTATTATTGCAATAATATTATGGAAATGTCCTTAGCTCACATAAAGTCATTGATTGATGTTGTTATATAGTTTAGTGGTGAATTTTTACATTCTAAGTGGTTGGGTAGATCACCAAAGTGGCACCAATCATGAGGGATAATAAAATTTACTACTCTTTAGTTTAAATAGCATTAAGTGAGCGTACGGTTTTAATATTATTCTTATTTGGAGGGAGGGAGATTTAATATTTGAAGTGTATGAGTAGATCACCAAAGTGACCTTATACATGGAAAATATTGAATAATCCTTATAAAGAAAATAAGAATATTATTATAATTTGGAGATAAAGTCTAACTCCCAAAGTAGTGATTTATTTTCATGTTAAGAGTAGGATAGAATGATATTTATGTATACGACGACTCTTGGGGGTTTGGTACCCAAAGGTATAAATTCTCTAGACATCAAAGTATATATGGATGTTAGTTCTATCATTTCGGTCTATTTGGGGAGTTGGTCTATTAGCATGTTGTGATTGCCTCCCAAAGGAGAAATTACAATGATGCACCGAATTGATTGTAATTCTTTTCGGTTATTAGAATTACTTTGAGCTTTTAACATGTTGCCTCGTATATGATTAAGTTGCATTATCTCATGTGAGCATATTTATAAATTGCAGTTGCTTCTCCACTCTTTACACCCTTTACTGGGTATGTGCCTTATCTTAATGGAACAAACTTTGCTGAATGGAAACAAAGGGTACTTTTGCTTTAGGGTGCATGGACTTAGACTTAGCCTTACGTGAGAATCAGCCTGCTCCTATTACAGTTGATAGTACACCTGACTAGAAGACTCATTTTGAGAAGTGGGAGAGATCCAATCGTTTGTGTCTCCTATTTCTTCAGGGGCACGTCAGGCAGAACATAAAGGGATCGATCCCTACACAAACCAGTGCTAGTGGGTTTCTTAAGGCTATTGAGGAGCAGTTTGTTAGTTCTGACAAGGCTAAGGCAAGTACCTTGATGGCCAAACTCTTCTCGATGAAATACATGATAGAAATATATGCACTACAAGCCAATCATATATGATATGATTTGACATTTCTAGATATATCTTATTCAATTAATTAGACAAATCTTCATTATAAGCTCTTATTAGATGCGAATATCATAATGAAGTCCTTGATCAAATACAATGATGATTAAATCATGATGAGATCATGATAATGAGATTGATCATCTAGAGGTATTTGATCTAAATGTTCCCAGTCATAGGATACGTGAGACGGGACATCAAGGATCCGGATAGACTAGTGTATGTGATGTCTTCTCATGTGATGAGGACGACCGATTTCATTGGTCATTTGTGTGGAGACACTGAGATACACATATAAGTGCTCATTAGTTGAATGAGTTCACTGAACTGACCGAATTAGAAACCCTGAATGGTATCTTACCAAACTGTCTATCAGGGTCTTCTATCATCACGGTTGCATGGTTGGACTTTTGTCCTAAGTCGCCAATGATGCCTTGTTGGGTGGAGCTTGTGCTTTGACCATTGACTTATGGATCAATATTTAGATGGTTCAGTATAGCAATGGATCGGGTACAAGGAAAATCCGATGGAGGCAATTGAGCGGATAACAAGGGATCGTCCACTCTCGGTAAGTGAGAGTGAATGTCCTATGAGATAGTACTCTAAATCCCTGGCCAGGGTAGATAGGATAATTGGAAAAGGAGTTTTCCAATTGATCCAATTCCGAGTACATGATCCTATAGAGTCGGTACACTAAGGAGTTGACAGTCGATGTCGTACTCCTTTCCGACCGGGACATTGGATGGATGAGGGTTTATATCCATGCGGTAACTGATGATGAAATGCTCAATGGAGATGAGATTATCCCCATAGTCATTTGGGATCATGGGATGTGGCTTGTACTCTTCATGATCAGTAGGCCGATTAATCTGTTATCGGATAACGGATTTAATTAAATTAAATAGAATTGTTCTATTTTATTTAGGCCTCAACCAAATAGGCTATTGGGCCTAGTGGGTCACACACAAAAGGACTTATCCACAAGTACAAGGGCAAGGACGTAATTTATGGAGATTTTGGATTTTTATGAAAAAATCCATAATTCTCTATAAATACCAGGGGTGGGCACGGTTCGGTTTGGTCCGGTTTGGACCGTTTTTTTTCCAAACCAAACCAAACCAAACCGAATCACCCTCCCAAACCGAACCAAACCAAACCGAATCAATTCGGTTTGGTTCGGTTTGGTTCGGTTTAAACCAAAAATAAATAAAAATATTTAAATTAATTATTTGTACATATATATACTGATTTTTATGTTAAAAATAATGAAAATAAATACTATTTTATTATAAAATTTATAAAAATACCATTTTTATTAATACTATAATAGTTTTTTTATATTTTTTTGAATAAATCAGTTTAAACGGTTTGGTTTGGTTTAAATCGGTTTGGAGATTTTCCAAACCGAACCAAACCGAAAGGGGGTCCAAACCGAACCAAACCGAACCGAATGGGCTGGTTCGGTTTGGTTTCTCGGTTTGAACCGTTTTGTGCCCACCCCTAATAAATACTAATGGTTTCAGCCAAACCCCATCAAGTCAAGGGTGAAAACCACGTCCCAAGCCTCCTCCCTACCTCCTCCTCTCTCTAGAAGGTGTCCATGGTAGATGAAGCTCCGTTCGGGAAGAGTTCTCGAGGCCGGTGCGAAGGGAGAACCTGCTGTGGATGAAGTTCGTGTGGATACTGCTGGAGACCGGACACTTGAACGGTTTGAAGAGCTTGAGAAGCTCATCTTCTTCCTCTCCATGGGATTATATGAATCCCTATCAGGTATATTCGAACCCGATTTGATCGGTTTTCGATTTTCGTCGTTCGGTTCTGATTGAGACGGATTCTAAAGGAACCCATAGGAATCGTCGCTTCCGCTGCTCCAAACTTTTATGGACGATTCCTTATAATACACTGGCAGTGGGAGTGTTAGAGAGCATATCATGATGATGAGAGACATTTCAGCTCAACTCAATGCCATGGAGGTTACAATTTCTGATACTTTTCTGGTTCACTTCATTCTTAACTCTCTGCCTATGGAATATGCAGCTTTTAAAATTTCCTACAACACACATCAGGCTAAGTGGTCTGTCAATGAGTTGAAGACCATGTGTGTACAGGAGGAAGAGAGATTGAGAGGAGAGAGAAATAATGTGGTTAATTTTACCTCTCATAATGGAAGTGGACATTCAGTGAAAGGAATGGGTGTTCAAATGAAGGGTAAGAAGAAGAATAATAGAAATAGAAAAGCAAAGGATATTAAGTGTTTCTTCTGCCATAAGGTTGGACACATAAAGATAGATTGTCAGAAATACAAACAGTGGCTTGAGAAGAAATGTGCGGTCTCTTATCATATATGTTATGAGTCTTATTTGGTTATTATTCCTTTAGATTCCTGGAGATTTGACTCAAGGTTTGTTGTGCTTGTTGCCACTTTTGTGTAGGGATTCTTATTCAGAAGGCCGATCCATAAGGGTGAGCAGCCGATTCTCTTGAGGAATAGGACGTGCTTGCAAGTGAAGGCTATAGGAATCGTTTTAGGCTATATTTTGTAGTGGATATGTTTCAAATTTAGATGACACATTCTATGTACCATCATATAGTAGAATTATGGTGTCGGTATCAAAACTTGGTTGTAAATGGTTCCATTTCAGTTTTGGAATTATTTCCTTTAATTTAATTAAAGATTCAGTTGTTTTTGGTACTGGCAATCTTTCTGATGGTTTATGGAATGTGTGTATATCTTCTATGGTTTAACATGTCTACGATAGCCTACCTACTTCGATTTAATGGCAATAAGCATGATAGCATAAAAGATGAGTCATCTATGTTGTGGTATAGGAGATTAGGTAATTATCTCCATTGAGAGGCTTCAAAGATTAGTGAGAGGAGTCTTTTCTTCTCTTGACTTTAAAGACTTTGTGACATGTGATGACTGCATTAAGGTAAAGCAGACACACACGCCTAATAAGGATGCCACAAGGAGTTTGTGATCTAGATTAAGAGGTGTACATGGAGCAACCTCAGGGATTTCATATTGAATAGAGAGAACATATGGCATGCAAGTTAAAGAAATCCATTTACTGACTTAAGCGAGCCTCTCTGTAGTGATATCTCAAGTTTATTGAGATATTTTTGTCTTTTGGGTTTAAAGTGAACACTTTTGTTGAGTGTTTATACCTGAAGGTCATTGGGAGTAAATTTTATCTTGCTTTTGTGTATGGATGACATATTACTTGCTAATGGTAATCTCTGTTTGTTACATGAAATTAAGGTTTTAATGTCTGAGAATTTTTTTGAGATGGAAAATTTAGGTGTGGCCTAGTATTTTTTAGGCTTAAAGAACATCAGAGTTAGACTATTAGGCTCTTAGGTCTTTCTCAGAAATCTTACATCTTTTTGGTTTTAAAAAGTTTTTCATTTGCAGTCTTGCGCACCCAATAAGGTACCCATTGTTAAAGATAAATATTCTGTATGTTACGGTGTTCCATTTATGACCTTGAAGGTCTTGGATATCTTAAAGGCACAGTAGGTGTTATGCTCACATAAAGGAGGTCATATCAATTTGAGATAGTTGCATATGCCGATACAGACTATGGTGGTTGCTTGATATCCGAAAGTTTACTTTTGGTTATCTTTTACGGTTACTTCCACCATGACGGCAGATTTCAATGCATGTTATGAGGCTAGTGCACAGGCTATTCGGTTATGGAATTTGGTCGTTCTTCTACCTTTTGTAGTCTTTTGAGGCCTATAAAGTTTTATGACGACTATTCCACTACAGTGTTCTTCTCTGAGGACAATAAGGTGTCTAAGGGTGGTAGAACCTTAGGCATAAAGTACCTTTGTCTTAGAGATTTAGTGAGGAATCAATTAAGTGTCTATTGAACATATTAAGACAGGTCTCATGGTGACAGATCCACTCACTAAGGGACTACTGGCTAGCATCTTTGTAGTCATGTGATTCGAATGGGTCTTGTCAGTTCTCTTGATATGTTGTGATTCAGTTTGACATTTATACAGTTGTGTGATTGATTCTCCATTGTTGTTGTATTCTGCATGTTCCATTTGTGTACACTTCAGTAATGGACTTCAGGTATGCAGAATGTAACTTAAAGTGGTGACCATCGAATAAACATCAAGTGTAAGTTTATTCAGACAGCCATTTATAGTGTTCAGTTATGGGAAAGTTGGTGACACGTGGTATATGGAAGGTGGTGTGTGACTGAATGCATTTACCGCCATGACTCTTGTCATTTGACCTACTATAACCTGAGCATTTTGGGTTCCATCTAAAAGAGACAGTGTGCTGGTTTTCTGTTTTATAGCGCGCGCGCATACCAGTTTTCACATTTCAAGTCTGAGCCCGTGATGTCAAATCTTCTAGTGTCATTTTCAAAATTATATATATTAGTATTATATGTATAGTTCAAAGAGAAGATTTGATGTATAAGGAACAAGATGGATCAAGTGGAAGAATGTTGGGTTTACCCGATATTAATTAAGTGATCCACTTGTTAATGGGCTCGACTTAGCACACTATTAGGTTTATAAGATGGAATAGGACTTATTGGGCCGTTTCTTCTGTTTGGCCCAAGATCCGACTATGGGCAGGATCCTAATCCTAGTTGAACTCGGGCTGATCCCCATATACGGTTGCACCATACATGCTCAATAGAGAGAGAAAACCAGAGGGTCGTCTGAAGGAGACGGACGATTCCTAATCGACAAATCTTCCTCGTTCTAGTCTTCCGCAGTGCAAGATGGAGTTTGAATCGTCATCCGGTATTCCTAGAAACTCCAACAATTACGTCATATGTACAAGTTTGAGGAGACCAAGTACGGCCGGCAGCATAGCTAGCGCCTTGGTATTTCCGTTATCATTATGAGTTATAAACTTTTATATTAATTAAATATATCATCACACCCAATGCAACATTTATATTATTTTAATAAAATTTTCTGAATGGTTCAACTTTCGGTAAAACCTACTTGTAAGGACCGGGATGCAGATGACTAGCCAAATATGTTTGATTAACTGGAGTCAACATTATTAGTTATCATCTATAATTATTAATAATTGATGTGAAAAATGCTCAGTCAAAATTCCAAAGATAGTTGTTACAAGTTTTTTCTATGTATTTTTATTTTTCATGCCAAGAATGAAAGTCCACATATAGGACACCGTAATATAAACATTTTTATTTCTCCTTAAGATATTACAATATTTTTATTTTTTACGTTAATTCTCTCATTTAACCTCCACCACTCAAGTTGCAAACATTAAAAAAAATTATTTTTAAATATAAAAATAAAATAAAAATAACTAAATTTGCTTTTGGGGTCATTGTGCTTAGGGATGCAAATGAGCCACATTGAGTAATATCCCGTTTAAGTTTATGTCGTCTATTTTGACCTAAATTTGAGATCAAGATTTTACAGATATACCTAACTTTTGTTCGATTTTGATTTATTACTTAATCGAGTAATATTTAAAGTCAAGCTTAATTCACATTCAAGTTTAACTCGATAGAAACTAGTTCAAAAATTAATAAAAAACATTTGTGAAACTCTATCTTTAATTAATTTATAAATTTTGATTTATGTTTAAACTCAAATTTTGACTTAAGTGTCAGTATATAATTATTAATATTTATAATTTAATTTTAAAAAAAATATTAAATTGAGTATTTAATCGAATTAGTCACGAGTTTAACAACTCAAGTTGAAATCTGTTCAAACTCTACTTATTTAATGAATTAAATTTTATTTTTTTGTCCAAACTTGTTTGCTCAACACAAAATAAACAAGTTGAGCAGAATTTTTACGAAGCCCAATTCCTAACTAGTTGTCAACATTGTATTGCATGGTTGTTTTAAGCTCCCTGCTCTCTCTCTCTCTCATGTAGATATTTATCTCTAAAATTATAAGTATCTAGAATCTTGTAGACACAACTAATCATGTTTTTTAAGCGGACGATCTAGAGATACCTGCTCAACTATTTTGTGCTTAGATCTGGATCGACCGTAACCATTTTTCACGTTGCCGTTTTCATTTCTTTTTTGCTACGTATATTATTTCCCGAGTAGAAATAATTAATTAGCAACCACACACGAGAATTAATAATATTAATGGGTAAACAGTTGATATGCTCAGGTTCTTCGGAAATACACGAGAAGATATCCTCTCGAGAGAACTCATGAGAAGATTCTCTCTCCAAAAATACACATCTTTCACCTTAGGTCGAAGAACAACTTTATTTGTTTTTATTTCGAATCACTCATATATGTGTATATAGATATATATTTATATCATTGAAGGTTATAGATATAGGGACAGGGACACAGACAGAGAGAGAGAAGCAAAGATCAGTACTGCTGTTGCTCCGATCTCATGGCGTCCGCCCGCCGTCCGTGAAGTATCAGATCAGGCATAGACGCCCGGGTTGGCCAGAAGATAGGCTTCGACGGCCTGGAACATGCCGAGGAAGTCCTCCTTGTCGGCCTTCAACTCCTCCTCCGTCAGCTCGACGCCGGCCTTGGGGCAGTAGTTGGAGGTGACCTTGACGACGCTGCCGCCGCCGCCGGCGGGCTGGATCTTCACGTTGTAGGTTGCAGACTGGAGCTTACCGCCGAGGAGGCCGCCCTCCACCCAGCTGTGCGTGTACTCCAGCTTCTCCTTGTCCAGCAGCTCCACGCGCTCCTTCAAGCACTCGAACGGGACCGCTGCAGGTTGCAATACACACAGGCAAATTCAAATGAGTACTCGAACGATGACGGCGGCGGCGAAGACGATGTCCCCGGAGTGTTATGAATCATCCTATATTATTACCGCTGGGTGAACTTGAAGAGCCTGACGCTGCCGACGCCGCCGTCGCCCTCGACGAGGGAGGCGCCGCATATGACGTCGGGCAGCATCTTGGGGACGATGTTGTGGGCGTCCACGGCGCCGGCCTGGAACAGCCTGGAGGGGGCGACCTTGGAGGTCACCTCCACCGTGAAGCTCACCATCCTTGACAAGAGAGCGTGGGGACGTAGACGGAGAAGAAGAGGAAATTAATGTGCTTGGTGAGCTTCGAGCTGGGTGGCGAGAAGGAGACGGTGCGGCGGGAGTATTTATATAGAGAGGTGCTGCCCTCTGCCTCTCTACGCCATGGCGGCCGGGAGTGCCGCCGGGCGCGGCATAGCAGTCTCCGCCGTGCCAACCAGGCCGTCTTCGAGGCTAATAGGGTGTTTGAAAACGTTTTTTTCTTTTTTTTTTACCTAAAATTTGAAAATAGAGAAAGAGAGGTGTTTGGTCACGTCTTCTACCCGCTCCTCTTTTTTTGGAAACAAAGAGACCTACTTCTAATATCTCTCCCGAAAATAAAACAAGAGAAGAGTTGTTTTATTTTCGGGAGAGACGCGGGTGGCTGTCCCCCTCACCCGTCTCCCCCACGTCTCTCGCGGCCCGTCTCGCAGCGGGAGCGGGGGGCGGGGCTGTGCGGCAGGGGGGGCGGAGGCAAGGCTGCAGGGGGGGTGTGGGGAGGCGGCGGCGAGGCTGTGCGGCAGGGGGGGAGGCGGGGCTGTGCGGCGGCGGGGGGGCGAGGGCCGTGCGGCCGGGTGGGGAGGCGGCGGCGAGGGCCGTGCGTCGGGGGGGCGGAGGCGGGGCTGTGCGGCGGCGGGGGGCGAGGCCGTGCGTCGGGGGGGGGTGTGCGGCGGGGGGGAGGCGGGGCTGTGCGGCGGCGGGGGGCGAGGCTATGCGGCGGGGGGGGGGGGGGGGGGACGAGGGGCGGCGGCGGGGGGGCGGAGGCGGGGCCCGTGCGGCGGCGGGGGGGGGGCGAGGGGGGGGGGGGGGGGGCGTGCGCCGGGGGGGGCCGTGCGGCGGGGGGCGGAGGCAAGGCTGCAGGGGGGTGTGGGGAGGCGGCGGCGAGGTTGTGCCCGCGGGGGGGGGGGAGGGCGAGGCCGTGCGGCGGGGGGCGGAGGCGGGGCCGTGCGGCGGGGGGTGGGGAGGTGGCGGCGGACTCTAGCATGTGGCGGCGAGAAGTTCGGCAGGGGGGTGGGGGGAGGAGGCGGCGGACTCCGGCAGGTGGCGTGGCTGTCCGCGGGGCGAGAGTGGATGACCACTGTCGCGGAGGGGGCGGCGGACTCGACAGGAGGCGCAGCTTTCCGCGGGCAGTGGGGGGGGTGGACGACGTCGGCTGTTGCAGAGGGGGCGGCGGACTCCGGCCGATGAAGGTGCCGGTGGAGTCAAACAGTACTCTATAAATTTTAAAAATTGTGACAGTTTTGTCAAACATAAAATGATTAGACTCTTTTAATTTTAAAATTAAAAATAAGAAGTCAAATAATCTTGATTTTAAAAACGAGATTGACTCAAAATTAAAAGAGTTACCAAACACCCTATAAGAGTTGTTAGAGAACGGATGATCTCAGGAGTAGTTTTGATCACCTCAATTTGTGGTCGAAGAGAATATTGTTAATTTTTAATGAAAAAAATCACGATATCAATCGCTTAAGTGATTAACGAGTTAATGAGTCAACAAAACATTATTGAATAATTTTCGATGTCTTGCAAATTCACTATCTACCTTAATATAATTCGATGAGTAATCAGTTAGTAAAATGTCGATAATGATTCGATCTTTTCCAATAATAGTTCATCAAATTTATTATTTGAACTGTCATTTAAATAGTCTGAGATTGTGATCGATTTTTATTGAAGATTGAAGATACTTTCTCCACCAAAAAACTGAGGTGATCCGATTTTTCTTAGGAGAGTTTCACAACAGATTTTATGAGTTCCTCGTATAAATTAACGTGTAAAAATAATTTGATACCGTCTCGTATTTTCGTTCAACGATAATTTAATATATTTACATTCTCATTTATATAAAAAAATGAAAAAATTCCGTGAGAAGATCTTCCGAAGATCCGGTGTGTTGGAGGACATCGAGAGACCCGTCTCGTTCTCTCGGCTGCCTCCGGAAGTCCGCCGCCCGGGTGGAAACGACGTCGCGGAGGCTCCCACCGTGGTGCACGGCGACCTCCCATCGCCGGCGGCGGCGGGTCCACACCGGCGGCGCCTCGAGATGCGGGAGACGGGGACCGTCCCCTTCCTTCGGAAGGCTTGCTCTTAGCCGTCGGTGGTCAAGCTTGGGGGGCTGTTCTTTCTTTCTTCTAGAGATCGAAGACCATCGTCTTACCGGTCAATATAATTGACTGAGAAGAGGGTGTTTCCTCGAAAAATAATGTTCTTTTCGTTTTACGATAGAATCTATGCCCCCGTTTGATAATAGCTAGGATTAGACGTCTTTTAATATTATTAATTTTGAAATTAAAATTGATATAGATTATCTAGAAATATTTGACTATTGATGGTATCGATTTTGAAATTTATATAACCATGTAGTAAGTATGTGTTTAAACATTAAAAGAAGGGGTAAAAGATCAAGTCGGTCCACGTTTCAAACTGATTTCTGTTATCCAATCTCCAAGTTTGCATGATACAAAAATCTATTGAAATAAGGTTTCATATAGCTTGGAGCTTAAAATTATCAGCCTTGTTATAAATTAATTCTTGAAAGGTAGAGTAGAGACCATACATAACAAAGGTGAGGGCCTGGAGAAAGGAAGAAAAGGAAGAGAACATGCAGTTTGTCAGTATAAAACTGGCGCATATACATAGGTATATGTATATATATATATAGTTTGCCATGTAGAAAGAATATGTGAGTTTTTTAGATGTGAAGCAATATCACATTTTGAACTTGGATACTTCAGACAATGTAGTGAAATAAGAGGATACACAAATTTTTTGTTTATATGTTATAATTATGTACTGAGTCAGAGATAATGCAAGTGAAAGGAGTTGGACTACCGACCGAGCGTGGCTCGATTGGCACGACGCCACCCCCGCGGGGGGGGGGGGGGTGGCGGGGGTTCGATCCCGGCTGTGGACAGCCGGGACCACCCCCCATGGGGGGGTGGATCCTGTGGGGTTCGAGCGCTGCACCGGCAGCGCTCGAACCCTCGCCGGCGCTATGCTGCGCCCGTGGGTTGGCCATCAGGCCATGGTGTCCAAAAAAAAAGAGAAAGGAGTTAGACTAAAGGGGGCACACACAAATAGAGAAGAGAAATGTTAGAGACAATTAGTGAGAGAAAGGAAGCTTATGCCCTTTTTTTGTTAGAGTTTTAAAAATGATATTACACCAATATTTCTATGTTGATGTTTTAAAAAGATTGAATATCAATGTCAAAATTGATAAAGATAAACATTTGTATTATATATCATACTTTAGTTGTTCTTTAAGTTTCAAAATTGATGGTTAATATATACAGTTAGCTAGTGTCCTATTTGGATAAGAGTAGAAAAAATGATACTAATATTTATATCAATATTAATTTCAAAATTAATAGTAATAGAGAAGTTTAATAATATTATCAGATAGACTCTCTTGATGATTTATATCAATATCAATTTCAAAATTACTATTGGTAAACATTTCTAACCAAACATGCTAATAGAGAGAGACTAGGGAGGTGGGAGGAGCTCTAGGGAAGATAGTGAGAGTGGGGGACTAGGGGGAGAGATTAGACATAGAGAGGGAGCTTGGGGTGGGTTACCAAGAGAGAAGTCATATATTTGAGAGCTTGAGAGTGAGGTAGAGAGCAAGAGACGAAGAAGATGAATAAGAAAATTTTTTTTCTAACAAAAAATGACAGTTCTAGGCTTCGAATCTATTAGTAAGGTTTCAAGGGAAAAAAGGATGGAGATTTTAAACTCTCCTATTGGCATTAGGGTTACTCACTAGTTGGTTCAACTCGAAAAATTAAACCAAATTAACAATTTAGTTCAATTTGATTTGGTTTGAGCTACAGATCGATTTAGTTTGATTTCTAAAATTTTTCAAACCAAATCAAATTCGTAAACTGATTAACCCAAATTATATTAAATATTTTATTTTAAATTATATATAATATACTATTTATATATCTTTTCTTATAAAATAAATGTGTTTCAAAAGTTTTTAAGACAAAGTTAATGCAATGTATATACATATACACAAAATTTTAATAGAATATGATTTAAATCAAGCAAAGTAGTAACTACTTATGTTGAGAATCTCTAACATTCATAAGCTCTTGTTATATGGATATTAATTTGGGTCTGCAGATGCAACCCATTAAATACACCCTTGAACCTTCAAAATTGCAAACAATTTCTTTCATGATTTTATTCCATATTTGTGTACACTAATTAAAAAAACTACGCAAATATATAATAATTTACTTGTCTCTTGAGCCCTATAAAATATGAATATGCTGCAAGATAACTTTCTCATCATCCATATTCACAAGCTATTTAATTTATAATACCTTATCGATAAAACATTACAAAAATGACTTTTTTTGGGGATAAATAAGACGGTCTAAAGTTCATACGTACGGAACGCAATGTTCTGTTTGAATTTGATATTAGATTTCTATATCATATTTGATTTTAATGATAAGTGATAATACTTTTGATGTATCTAATACTAATATTAAAATTAGTAATGTACTAATTTTAATAAAGTCTGAATTTATTTCAGCCAATGGCTAGAAAGAATTCCGGCGGTCTCTAATAAAAACAAGTCACGTTGTTTCTTACTTAACGCCCTGTTTGGTAACACTATTAGGTACCTCTATCACTATCAATTTTAAAATTGATATTGATAGGAACCATTAAGAGGTGTTTGGTTAATTGTATCAATTTTAAAATTTGTAGTGCAAACAAAGCATATTATCTAATACAAGTGACCACTTGTATTACTTTTGATATTGATACTCCAACATTTGAAAATATTAATATCAATATTGATATAGTATCAAAAATGAAACTCTAACCAAACATGCCATAACACTTTGTTTGGTAACACTATTAGGTACCTTTATCACTATCAATTTTAAAATTGATATTGATAGGAACCAATAAAAAATGATTGGTTAATTGTATCAATTTTAAAATTTGTAGTACAAACAAAGCATATTATATAATACAAGTGTCAACTTGTATTACTTTTGATATTGATACTCCAACATTTGAAAATATTAATATCAATATTGATATAGTACCAAAAATAAAACTCTAACCAAACAGGGCATAAGGTGCTCGATGTGAGTGTGGTGAAGTAGGTGTCCAAATGAATCAAACGGTAACATATGTTATCTATTATTAACTCTTTCTTTTTTATTTTTTGTTATTAACTAATTTCATATAATATTTATAATGATTAAATCAGTCAACTTAATATTAACCATGTTAATTATTAGTAACTTTCTCGAAAAGTCATTAATCTTTGGTCTATTTCTAACAAAGTACATTTAATTTTAATTTCTTTCAACATAATTTTCTAAAAATGGTTAGCCGGTATTGTTGGAAATCTATTAATTTAATCTCTTATCGTATGCACAAATCAGAGTGTTACAATTTATCCCTCTTAAAGATTTAATATCTTCACCAAGATCACGCACATCATTCACGTACACATACAAGTTGTACCAAACTTTCTAATTAAGTCATACTCTAATATCATATGTAATGAATAAATTAGTTAAATAGTCCAACAATCGTGTTAGTTAATAATTTTATCATGAGATCATGCATCTTTTACTTACTCTTAAAAGAATACACTTAACTTCAAAATTTTTCCATCTCAATATCTGAAAAATGATTAATTAGTGTTATTAATAGTTTATTGATTTAATCTCTTAAGATATTTATAAATCGAGATGTTATAATATCAACTCGATCTCTAGTTCACTTACGAATATTGCGTGTATGTTACTAACATATTTATATATTACTAATCCACTAAAATTCATTAATCTCTTGTAATCAGTTATTAACTTATGTGAGATGTTAAACTCGTTATATAACCCTTACATATAATATTAATATGCTGTGTGTATGATGTTAAACTCGTTATATAACCCTTAACATATAATACTCTTTATTGAAAACCGGGAGTTTCTCTTCTTCCGTCTCGACTGAGGCGGTCGGGACTCATCTAAACTAGGGCTGTAAACGGAGCGAATACGGAGCGGATATGACGTTTCCGTATCCGCTCCGTTTAGCTATTCGGATAGTCCGTATCCGGTCCGAATCGGATACGAATACGGATCGGATATTATAAGTCGGATAATCTTCGGATTCGGAGCGGATACGGATAATATCCGCTTCGGAATGTTAATTAAATATTATTTAATTAATATATTTAATAATATACAAATACATAGAAATAAAATTATAAAATATTAAATTTATCATATATTTATCAATATTAACTTAGTATATTAATATATAATAAAGAATACTTAATCATATTTGTAAATATAATGATTTTAAATATATAATTATATATATTATGTATATATTATCAAAGGTGGATTCGGAGCGGATCTTAAACGGAGCGGAGCGGGCATTTCCGTGTCCGCTCCGATTAACATTCGGATAATATCCGTATCCGGATATCCGCTCCGACGGATATCTAAAATCGGATATTATCCGCCTAAACGGATACGAATTCGGAGCGAATCCGAATTTTATCCGCATCCGTTTACAGCCCTAATCTAAACATACTGACCGAACATGCTCCAATTTGGCTCGGGCCCGGCCCGTACGTGAATCCGGTCCAGTCGCGGTCCGCCCCGGCCCGGGGCACTTGACGCGGCCATATAACGGCGACGTCGGCGAGTCTGTGTCCCTTAACGGCTCGGCGGCGGATGATGATGGGGGGAGGAGGATGATCGGATGATCGGAACGGTTTAAACTCCCGCAGTCGCCATTCTCCCCTTTCCCCCGCCTCGCATCTGCCAATGGCTTCTCCCGGTGCCGCCGTCCCCATCTTGGCTTCCGTCCTCAGCAGCAGAAGCAGCGGCCACAGCTCCTTCGGCTTCAGCCGCCGCCGGTGCGCCTCCCGCTCCTCCTCCTCTCGTCTCCCCGCTCCCTCTTCGTGGTGCCTTCCTCGCCGCCCACCTCACCGTCAACATCGCCGATTGCGCCACGGAACACGTCCTCCGTCCTTTCAATTCCCTCCTTGCGTGGTTTCTTCTTCCTCCGCCTCGTCTGCGCAACACCTGGGGAATCCTGGCGATGACGGAGTCGGAACGAGTATGTCGGGGCTCCTCGACAGGTTAAGGGCGAGTATTGCCTTCGCCCGGTCTGTCGTTCCCGGCGGGAAGTGGTGGTCGCTCGAGGTGATCGTCGGGGAAGGGGCGGAGAAGAGGGGTAGGGCAACGGAGAAGGGGGCATCGGTGCTCTTTGCTCTAGGAAGGATGTGGCGGCTAGTGGCCGATGAACGGCGGGTAATCTATGCCGGATTCGCCTTCCTCTTCCTCGCTTCGGTGAGTGTCTCTGCTGTATCGTTATTGTTACTTGTTAGAACTCGGAAGGTTGTTTTAAAACCCCTCCAGATGAAGGGACGCGGATTCATGCGCCCATCCACTGTGTTTATTCCATTCCATTCCACTGTTTATTTGTTTGTTCCTGTTCATTTGGTGATATACAAAAATAGATACTTGCGATCTCCACCCCCACCTCTCTCGATTAGGTGTCTTTCACATTCTTTCAATTTTTCAGTAGGCGATTTCTTTTCTCTCGTTAAAAGATGTTAAAAAAGAACTCTATAAATCTTAAAATTATTTTAAGTACTAAAAATAAAAAAAAACATAGATGACGTTGGAAATAGTGTGTGAACGAGTGTGTGTTCGGGTGAGGAGAAAGGAGTAGCACAGTGGTATTATTGCAGGTGCCACTAAGTACGCCCTTTTTTGTTGCTAAAAAAAAGACTTGGGTATGCCCTTTTCGGGAAGATTTCAAAACAATCTTTCTAACACGTCTAGGGGCAGGGTGGTATGGGTGCTAAAGAACAATGCATGGGGGTGATTATTCGTCAGGGGATACTCTTCTTGGGACCTTTTCCTGTTGTTCGGTGCCTGAAGAGTTCGGATTGCCTTGATCCTCGGGTGAAGGGAGCTCCCGCATCCCCAACCGGTGGATGTCATATTATAGGTGACATAATGTGCCCCATTTGTTCGACGGAGCGAGTGACTATTAATGGCGATGCCGAGACGGGGAGCGGCGTCGAACGGCCGGCGTAGGTGGAGAAGCGGCGTCAAGATGTCTTCTTGGCTCCGTTATGTTGTCATTAATGCCTGCATGGCTGGCGAGGTCATGACACAATCTTCAAATATTATTTTTTATTTTAAACTTGGTGGTGATTGTCGAGAAGTCAGTATGGGCTCATATGACTATCGGTATAGACTCGGTCGGTAGTGGCTCTTCAGGGGCACGATAGCGATTCTTCCAATGCCTTGGTAGTTGGTCATCAAACGCTGGCTCGGTAGTGGTTCATCAATGGCTTGGTAGTGAGTCATCTCGATAGCGGATCGACAAATCATCGGTAGCGGTCTACGGAGTGTCGGTAGTGATCATTCCATAACGTTAGTAGCGGGAGAACGAGGGTTCAGAAGTGATTCTTACATGGTTTTGATAGCGGTTTGATGAACCACGACTAGGCAACGATTCGTCAAGAGCTTGGTAACGGGTCAACGAGGGTTCGGTTGTGGGTCTTCGGAGGCTTGGTATCGAGTCTTTGGAACCGCAATATCGATTCTTCCGTCTTCGGTAGTAGGTTTGAGGGGCTCACCTTTAGGCTCGTCGACGAAAAATTTAACATTTCGAAGGATTTTAAAGGAGGGAAGGAAAACATTTAGGGCGCTCGTTCATTTTTTGTCAGTTCATTTATCGGTGCCTTTTGTGTCCGGTGCGACTCTGCAAGAACTCTCGTGCCTTTGCCTTCCTCCACCGGTAGTCATCCATTGCTGTCGGACTTGTCCTCCAAAACCAGCTTGCGCTATGGCCTTTTTCCTCAACCGGCAATCATCTATCGCCTTAAAACTTGTCCTCCAGAACCAACTTGTGCCGTTGCCTACTACTTCTCATTTGAACTAATAGGTAACCGCCCTAATAAATAACCACGGTAAGACATCCAACTTGTTCATGCCCCGAAGTTATATGCACGAACATTATTTTGAAATATAGAATAATTCACCTTGAGCTCTTGGGGTAAATGGTCTGTATTGTTTTTGATTTCTCTGTTCTCCCTCTCTACATGTGAACATAACGAATCCTATAGAATGAATCCCGCATTACAATCATAGATGCCATCCAGAAAACATTGTTTGCTTCCACTAGTGTAGGAGCAAGCAAAGTTCATATACTGCATAGATGTTCATTTGGTTACTATTGGAAGTAGATTGCTGCCATTCCCTTCAAACAAGTCCATAGGGACCTCTTTGCACAGATGCTATTTGGAAACTTTCTCGATATGCCCCAATATGTGTTTAGCATATGGATGATCAAGGAAATCCTTCTACTTCACTGAGGTGGTGAAGTTTTCAGCATAAACGGACAAGAAATAAAGTTACATTCGAAGGATGTGGCCCTCATCTTAGGCTTACTAAACGAGGATGCACCCATTCAGTTGGTTTGTCACCCACTAAAATTGTCAATGAAATGTTGTCTATATCGAAGAGGGTGAAGGAAGGGACTGGACGAATAAGTTTCATTCGGCTGTAGTCACTGTATGAGACACAAGTCTTTGCGCTCTTACCACCTTCAGAGATGAATACTATGCCCATACCACCTATATCTATGCAGACACTCCTACATTCCCCCATTGAACACAATAAAGCAAGGGGAGATAGAGGAAGGGGAGGCAGGGGAAGGGATGGCAAGGGGAGGGGTGGCAATGGAAAGAATACAACCTCAACCGTGACCCCGAAATTTAAGGATATGACAACCATCCTAGACTATATTCTGCTAGAGCACAGACAAAAATGCTTGCAGTGGCGTGCCCAACTTGACAAATTTTGGTAAATGTGTTATTTGCATCAAATTAGATTGATTATAGTCTCTATGTTGAGTTACGTTAATAGGCAATTTATTTTTACAGTGCACTATCTAATGTTGTGACATACACAAGATGGTGAAATTTTGTGTGTCTATGAAGTGGTTGAATTGTTCAAGGTTAAAGAGTTCATATGGACCGACTTAGTTGAGGTATACTTTGAATTGCTGCATAATAAAATTCAATAGCACCCCCAATGTTATCAGTCTGTGAAATTTGTGCCTTCATTAATTCCTGCAACCATTAATGGGGATACGTTTCATTTTGAAGACGGTAAACAATGAGTAAAAAAAGTGTTAAACATTGAGTTTGCCGAGGACTTCATGAATATAGATCACTTTTTCATAGCTTGCCACAACTCAAATCATTTTTTTTTGTCATATTAGACATTAAGGATAAAAACTTCTCAGTTTACAACTCCATAAATAGTCATACAAAGTACACGTCTCTGACTAAGGCCGTGGTGAGTATGACATGAAATACAAGTGCTATGAGTTATTTTTATGACACATTTCATGAAGTCCTCCAATCATGTAGGTTTTAAACTGGACGAATGTCATTCAGATAGTCTACAACTTAGATATTATTATGAGGTGGCTGGAAATGCACAAAATGAATTGTCTACAACAGCCATCCAAGAGATATGTAACTTTGTTCTGTCCTTCCTGGATGAACTGACTATATAACAAGGAAATTGACCCATATATCCTATATATGTGATGTTGTAAGTTGAGGAGCTTAGTGCTAAAAGTGAGGTACGATGGTAGTTCACTGAGGAGGATGTCATAAAAGTCATGGCAAACTTAACATTTCAAATGTTGAAAATGACTATTACGGGTGAAGGAGGAAAGAAAATATCGGGAGATATATAGTGATACAATATTTGAGAAATGTTGTTTACACGTTGTCTATATGTATATGTTTCTTCAATATATGATTATATAATTTTTTTTTGATAACTTGCAAACCTGCTACCGTGAAGTAGCAACTTGATATTGACAGGTGACAAAGGTTCTACCGACCACTGCGTAAGTGGCTACCGAAGTATCATTAAGCCCCTACCGACCACTGAGTAAGTCGGTACCGACGTACGAGGGTTGTTCACTATTTGGTTCAACTCGAAAAACCAAACCAAACCAGCAATTTGGTTTGGATTCGTTTGATTTGAACTATCGATCGGTTTGGTTTGAACTATTGAGCGGCAACAAAAGTGATACCGACAGGTGATAAGGCTTTATTGTGCGACTACTAAGCAGCTGATGATTGGTGTCTAACTCGCTACCGATAGGTTACAAAATCCCTACTAACTGCTAAGCCCCTATTAAGTGATGCTAGAACCGCTATGGACGAACGAGAGGTGCTCTCAAGTGATGACCAAATTGCTATCGATCGATCGCTAAGTCACTACTGACCACTGAGTAAATCACTACTAACTGATCGCTAAGCCATTATCGACCACAGAGTAACCCACTACCAACTACTGGGTAAATTGCTACCCGAGCGGTGACAAAACCGCTATCGACTACTAAGCTCCCACCGAGCGATGACCAACCCCTACCGACCATTGGGTAAGCCCCTATCGAGCGATCACTAAGGCTCTACCGACCATTGATTAAATCGCTACCAATCGATCGCTAAGCCACTATCGACCATTGAATAATTGCTACTGTCCATAAAGCCCCCACTGCGCGATGATGAAACCCCTGCCGACCACTGGGTAAACCCCCATCGAGCGATCACTAAGCCTTTACTGACCATTGAGTAACCTGCTACTGACCACTGGGTAAGTTGCTACCCGAGCGATGACAAAACCGCTACCAACCACTAAGCCCCCATCGACCGATTACCAAGCCACTACTGAGCAATGGCTAAACCACTACCAATGATGACTATGTTGTTACCATGTAATGGCCAAACAGTTATCGACAATGACTATGTAGTTACCAAGTGATGGCCAAATCACTACCGACGATGACTATGTCGTTACTGAGCAATGACCAAACCGCTATGTAAAGATGACTAATCCACGACCAACCGATCACTAAATTGTTACCGACTAATGACTACAAGTAATTATAACAACATAAAATCATTGATTAACCATCAACACAAATCCTTACAGAAATCGTTGATTAACCATCCTACGTGTAGCACCCTACATCCGTAAATATAGAAATCCAAAATAACAACCCATAACAAGTTTATAAACATTTGACGTCATTCAATGTCACTGGACCACATTAGTATCACTCGTCTATTTTGTCTGAATCATCGGAGTGGAAGTAATTGGATGTAAATTTCTATTCATCTCCATCCTTAATGTCTTCCAGCAACTTTACACATTCCTTAGCAACTTCACACATTCCTTAGCTTTCTTCTTCACATTCTTGGCCAGCCATTTCTGCTCCGCTAACTCTGATTCTAGGATGGGAATGCGTTGTTGTAGATGTTTGACAAGGAGTGCATTGTCACAGTCGTAGGGCATTGTACCACCTGATGGTGGCTGTTAGTCACACCATAGAAAAAACTTGCAGCTTTCGTATTGCACAAGATACAAAGGAACATAGGTGATTCTGACATCGACTTTTGAACTACAATAATGAATATGATATGTTTATAAAAAATGAAGATCACCATTCTTGTGCAAAAATAAAATGGACTGCCTTCATCCCAACAGTTGGACATGTACCCACTTGACAAGTGTAGTGTCCGTATGAGCAGTCGAATTCACGAGGGGTCCCGGCCATTGCTGTATGGTAGAATGAATTTTCACTGAATTACGTAGACAAAGGTGATACATGGTTTTGAAATAAATAACTTATACTAACAGAGAAGAGAATTCGTGTACTAGGAGAAGAAAATCTCATAGTATGTCCGTTAAGTGATCCTCACACAATGAATGATGTACAATCTATTTGTCATTTATTGTTATAGTAAGCAGGTTAATTGTATAAAAAATATCAACCCTTGTAACGGTGAGATACATTAGTTTTTCAATAAGTCTTTTGTATCTGCTAGGATTTGCTCTGATACAATGCTAAATATGGTTGACAAACCTAAGAGAAGTATCACTTACAACTCGTTGTGTCTGCTCACGTACCAAGTATGTCCACATGGCTTACATTAGAGTGTGCTATGTGGAATGAGTCTTGAGAAGACATATGAGGTTCTTGTGACAACTAACATGGTGTTTGACTTGCGATAACGTGTTGGTTAGATAATTTCTTCTATTCATCTCTAGGTGCTTGAACATTATGCGGTAAATTGGGCTTATCTTTGCGTTTTTTACTTTTTCTACTTTCTTGACATGATTTGATCCTTGCCTTCGACCCTTCTTGCGTCTGTCTTTTAACTACTGAGCTCCTTGATACAGACAACTCTGGACTGCCTCTACTGTAGGGTCATTGGACTAATGACGTGAGGTCCCCCCAGTGTCAATAGGTGTTTGTGGAAGGAATTTGGAGAGTTCTTCTTGTGCATTTTGTAAAGTTTTTAGCAAGTGTTCGTAGGTATGTTGCCCCTTTGCTGTTGTTGCACATAAGTCCACTATGTTTCTCATTAGATGTATATACCTCATTTGTGTTAATGTCTTCTCATCAATGATGCTAGTGTGTTCTACAATGACAGTCCCAATGGTAACGTTGGAACTCCTTCTGGTCCATCTCGTCAAGATGTAATCAGGTGGAATAGTTCTAATTTGGACATGTAAGAATAGACGTATGCAATATCTACATAAGATACTACAGAACTCAAAATCTTTTATATGAACTTCGACCATAACATCTACATTTCTAAATATCTGAACCCGATTCCAGTGTTTGTCTTCATTAAATACGAGAAATATGTTCACATCGGAGTTCTGTAATGGTAGGTCAATGACTTTCAAATATTGAACTTGAAAACTATCTTACACCTTGGGGCATATATCCCAATTGTTTGTTCTAGCATCATTGACTATACCATAAGTTTTCGTTTTCTAAATGTATATATCATCTTGTGATCAACAATGTTTTGATGATACCTCTTATTCTCGAGAAGTTTTTCAAAGTTCTCGAAGAATAAATGTATTATTTGTCTTATATCTAAGTAATTTTTAAGAAGCTTGTTAATACTTTCACATCTCTGGGTACTAAAGCATTTTTGCAGTAAAAGTACTCCTGTCATATACCAGTGCCTATTTTTTTCTTTTCTCAAACAATCCTGTGATCTATTCATTGTCATTCATTTGATATGTTGACAATATCTCCCTGTAAAAATGAGTCTTCTTCTTCATAGTCAAATTTACATTTTTGAAAATGTTTCTTAAACATCGTTGTGACATTAAATAGAAGACATTTGGAAGCAACTTAGTTGAAGTGCTCCCGATAGAAGTATCTTCATTTGGAAGCCACTTTAAATAGAAGGCATTCTCATTTATAAAAGCGAAAGTTGTTTGGTTATAAAGAGAAAAAAACAGAGACGGATCCATGTTGTTGCATGGCTGCAAAGGGAGCGGGAATGAAGTGGCAAAGTTGCAACAGGGGTGGCCATGCTTGCCGGTGGGGTGTTGGGTAGGCTTGCGGAGAGAAGTCGTTGGGGGGTGCACCTGTTGCGGGGGGGCATGTTTACCGTCTCAGGGGTGGCGTTCGCCAGTGGGGTGGGGCCGTCGCGGAGGGAGGTGGACGACGGCAGGGTGCAGGGGTGTCGTTGGCGGGGTGGGGACCGTTGCAGAGGGAGGCAGACGGCGGGGGTCGTGGGGGAGGTGGACGGCGGTGGGGTCACGGTGCGTTTTGTCGTGGGGGAAAGGGGGAGTTACGGGGGGGCATTCGGCGGCGGGGTGGGGGTGGTTGCGAGAGGGAGGTGGACGGTAGCGAGGTGTGGGGGAGGTAGACGGCGGTGGAGTGTAAGGGTCGCGGAGGGGGTGTTCTCCGTCGCGGGGGAAAGGGGGAGTCCGCGTGGTGGTGTTCTCTCGTCGAGGGGAAAGGGGGAGTCGCCGGGGGGTGTGGCATTCGCCGGCGGGGCGGGGCCATCGCGGAGGGAGGCGGACGGCGGCGGCGGCAGGGGGGGGTCGCTGGCAGGAAGGGGGGCTTCGCGGACGGCAGCGGGGTGCGGGGGTCGACGACACTCGCCGTCGGGGGTCAAGGGGAGGTTGCTCGCAAGGGTGGTTGGTCGGGCAGAGGTGAATCATCGTGTGGTAGATATCTGGAGGAGATTTTCTGAAGTTGGAAGGAGAAAAAAAACTTCTCCTTACTTTTACCTTCCGTGAGAAGGAGAAGTGAATAACAATAGGTATCTAAACACCATACTTAAAATAAACAGGGCTTCTGACCGGAGGAGAAGTGAAAGAAAATACTTCTAGGGAGTTCCTAAACGCACCCTAAGCATGTATACAAATTGATTATACTTATTAGTACCTTGTATAATCATTGTATGATAAGACGAAAACGAACCACCTTAGTTATCATGTGTAAGGAGTATAACTATCGAATGATGGTTGCGTCATCATATAACCCTCTCTTTGATACGACAAATACCATGAACCTTGTGATGATTGCAGCTCTGTTCCTCCATATCCATGTTGCCTAACTCCGTGAACAGCATCCTGTGTTGCGTGGGTATAATGCTCTTCTTTCGTGAAGTGTTGCTGTTGTTGCGGAGGGGGCGTCTCCGGATTGATTCTCCTTACGCCAGAAGTGGTGCCGGTGGTGCTACCTCTGCCTTTGTCGTATGTGTTCCTAGCTCCATCGCTACTACTCATTGAAGAAGTTTTAAGAGTAAGATATTTGAGAAGGTTAGAGACACCGCTGAAGAAAACAATTAGGGGTTGGCAGAGGGGTAAGCCGTTGAGAGGTGAGGATTGAGGGCTGGGTGAAGGGACAAGTTGTTGAGCGGTGAAGACTGAGGGTTGGGTGGAGGGGTGAACCGTTGAGGGGTGAGGACTGAGAACTAAAAAGTGAGAAGTGGAGGGTGAGAAGTGAGAGGTGAGACTGAGAGGTGTGGAGAAGTCTCGGGGGGCTTTTAATAGCCCCCAAGAAGGAAGCATGGAGAGGAGGATGGAGGTGGGTGGGTGGGTGGGGCAAAAATCCCACCCAAAGTGGCCAAGGGGCCGCTGGCGACCCGATGCGCAACTCGAAGCTAGGTCACGTGACCCCAAGCTTGGCTAGCTTTAAGTCAGCCCGGCCGGGTCGGTTTTGGGCCGGTTGGCCTGGAAATCGGCTGGGTCACCCGACCTAGCCCGGCCCAGGGCTGACCTGGCCTACCATGCCTCAAACTGCTACCGAAGATGGAAGAGTCGATACCGTGGGTTCGAAGATCTGATACCGAGCATCCGAAGACCCACTACCGAACTCTCGTTGACCTGCTAAGTGCTATCAAGACGTTGATGAACCGCTGCCTAGCCGTGGTACATTGAACTGCTACTGAGGCCATGTAAGAATCGCTACCAAACCCTTGTTTTATTGCTACCGATGTTATGGATGGATCGCTACCGATGCTTTGTAGACCTGCTACCGACAGATTGTTGACCCTCTACCGAGATTGATTTGCTACTAAGTCCTTGACGAACTGCTACCAAGCTGGCGTTTGATGACCTGCTATCAAGGCATTGGAAGAATTGCTACTGAGCCCCCAAGAGCCGCTATCGACTATGTCTGTATTGATAGTTGTATGAGCCCCTGCTGACTTCTCGGAAACTGCCACTGAGCTTAAAACAAAAAATATTATTTAAAGATCGTGTTATGACCTTGCCGGCCGTGCAGACATTAACGACGACATAACAGAGTCGAGAAGATGGCTTGACGCTGCTTCTCCACCCTCGCCGGCCGTTCGACGCCGTTCCCCATCTCGGCATCGCCGTTAATTGTTGCTCGCTCCATTGGATGGATGGGGCACATTATGCAAGCTCTAACGTGGCATCCTCCAGTTGGGAACTGCGGAAGCTCCCTCCACCCGGGGATTGAGGCGATTTGAACCTGTGCCTGAAAGGCTGAAACTTGGGCAGTGCTTGTATTCATTTGTGTGTTCAGTTAAAAGCGTATACTCGGATAAGTAATGCTCCTCCCCCTCTCTCTATAGTGTATCGGATAATGAGTCAAAGAAGTGCATACGGAAGTCGAGGCAATTGTTGGCTCCCTTGATCAGGGTTTTAGGGTGTCGCTGTCCCTGATCTTTGGGTTATAGCACGTAGCACTGTTTCTTTTATTAAATTGAATATCATTGAAGGAAAAACCAGCAGCGCTAATCACCATTTGTGTCGAAAGGCCCTACAGTAAGATTTTTGATCCTTAGATTATTCAAGTGTCCGTCTATTCTGAAATTTGGTCAAAAAAGGTGTTGGAAGTCAAATGAAGGATGTTAGTATGTAAAATAATTTTGTTATATCTATAAGTAAAAGGTAGCTTGTGGTGCCAGAAATAGGTAGGAGAAACGGAGAAGATACATAATGGAAGTGTGAATGCAAACAACAGCGAAGGTTGCTATAGAATCAGTACATCAGCAGTAGGTTAACCAGATGAGGCATGCTGAGGGAAATATTTTGGATCATTGTTAGAGAACAGAGCACAAAAGCAGCCTCAAAGCAAACATGCTTTTACTCCAGAAGAATGGGATGTGTCTTGGATGGAAAGCATCTCACAGGATCCAAGTGGTCACAGACATTGCAACTTGCAAATACAACTCAACTAAATTAAACCTTAACCCCAAGTTATTTGGAGTTCAACATATTGGCACTGTCTAATTGCCAAATGATTTTATACTATTTTTGTCAGAAAGTTTATATTGTTTAAATTATATTGTACTACGTCGATCACTGGTGTTACTTACAAACCAAAAGATGCTTAAAGATGAGTTCAGACTAAAGTAATGCACCTATCCTGCTCTGAGAACAAGACTGTATGGTCGCAGCAAGTAGGAGGCACTTTCTTAGTTTAATGCAGGGCAGAATGATGTGATAAAGAAGGAAAAAGGAATGTACTTGATGGAGTCTTGATGGAAAATGAGGGAACTTTTCTTTCTTGACCTAGGATGATCTATGTGAAAGATGGTTCATCTTTTATTCTTACAAGGATTTTCTGCAGGAAAGGTTAGGAAAAAGAAGTTAAGAGGCTTTGATTGCACAAATATATTGGCTTAAACTTATTCTTAGCTAGAAATTAAGGATTAAAGAGAGACAAGTTAGCTACAAAAGATTTTGTCAGCAATCCTGTTTAGCTTCACACTACCACGTGTTTCTGGCAGATGTTAGATTGCAAAAGTAACGGTCTTAACAGGCAAGTACATCTAGGACATGCTATTATTGAACTTAACAAGCAAGCACAAACTATCATTTAGGGTCATGACTCGTGCCTTTTTCATACACCAGGATGCAGGGAAGAAACTACTAGCTGCATGAGCATGTGAAAATAAACTGGAAATACAGTCAGTTGATTTATTTCTTTCTTTCCTGTCAATCACTCGTCTAAACCAAATTGTTGAACATTATATTCCCCCTTTTAAGGTACCATTGCATTCTCCTTGCATCTAGCTCCTCTGCCATTTCCATTTGCAATTTTTTAAAAAGCTGATATTATAAACGAAGAGGGCATGGTTTGTACTCTATGTGATTCCCTACATGGTCCATGACCCAAATACTTGCTGAGCACTGTCCTGCCAAATCAACTGGTCTAATTTTAAATTAAAATATTCATAAAAATCCAAAGCAAGGTAGGTGGGGTTGGGGGTCGGGACCAGATCAGACAGGCCCCAACCAACCCAGGTGGGGAGTAGGGGTTGGCTCAGGTCGGGTCCGAGTTGGATAATTTGAAAAAACATATAAAAATTTAATAAACAATGAAAAAAATATTTATTCATATTCAAACATTACTTTTTGAAGACAATTTTTGTCTCCTTGACTTTGCTTCTTCAAGGATAATTTATCCAAAATTTATATGTAAATTTGTGTATTGGTCCCAATAGTTTCTATTTCTGATCAATATACTACATATATTGACAAACAAATAAGAATGTATGGTGAAAGTAGTACTAGAACTTAAATTTTATATAAAATTGATTAAGTGTGCTTCAATAAAGAGATATTTAGAGGAGTTAAGAGTGATAGGGGAAGTGGGGGGAGTCTTGGGGTGATGGGGAAGTGGGAAGGTGTGGGAGAGTGTGGGGGAGTGAGAAGGCCCCTCCCAAGGCCTCCAACGGCTACCCCGTGGCCCGTCTTGGTCGGCCAGGTTGCTACCCGATCTCTGGGTCTCGAGACCAGGCCCACCTTGGCAAAACCCTGGACCCAGATCCACTGGGTTGGGAACCTGGGGTCGGGACCAGGCCAGTTGGCCCAAAAACTGACTGGTTCAGGCCCAAGTCCCGACTTGGCATTCCATGATCCAAGGTACCATTAAAATGGGTATGCAGAAAGTACCTTGCGGATAAGGGTTATAGATTGTTATCGGATAAAAATTGTGACAACTTAATCAATTGAGAGCAAGTTCCAACTGTTGGGTTGGATTATTATTTAATGTAAATTATATGCAAGAGGTGTCTGAGGTGAAAGGAAAAGGCATTGTGTCAAGGACAAAAGACGACTAGGCCTTTTAGCATTAACAATGGTTTTACTTTTATATATATAATAATTGTAACTATTGTCATATACATTGTTAACAAATAAATATCATTCTAAAGGTTACTGATTCGAGATAATTGTGCTGTGATCATGGAAAACTTATATTTATTCTTATATATGCACACATAAACTAATATATAACTTGAATATTTAAACTTTTAAAAATTGAAAAGTCACAAAGCCCTGCAGGAGATGATAAGCGGTTGCCTTGCATCATCTTTTATGCGGCTCCTTCAGTTTACTTCAGTAATATAGGCTTGGTTGGTGAACGTGATAGTCCTGGATAACTGAAGTTGGATTACCAACGATAAACAACACTAGCCTAATTTCACCTGATTTTGGTTACTTTTGCTGATACTTTTCTTTTTTTCCCTCTTTTTCAAGGAGGATACATGTTTCTTTCCTGCAATTCAGCTGGCAGATCTTGTTAGGTATCAGCAACTCTTGTGGACCATGTTTATGAGTATATTCTGGTTGTCCTCTTGCATAAGCAAGGTTTATATTTTCTTGCAGGATTAACTATTCTAATACTTATTATTTTAACTCTGGAGTTGTTTTCAGTCAGTTCAGTTGCATTTGATGTTTTATTTGTGTTAAATTATGCATTTCGCTACTATGAGGCAGGCTAATACCATTGTCATGTTGAAATCTTTTCTTGCAGCTTTCAGATATTTCTATCCCACATTTCTTGGCTGCATCTATTTTTTCAGCTCAAAGTGGTGATGCTACGTCATTTTACAGAAATGCAAAGCTTTTGGTTTTGCTATGTTTTACTTCTGGAATATGCAGGTACATGCCTTATTACTGATTAGAAACACACTAGCGTAAATCTGTGATTGAGTGTTTTAACTTGTATGATAATTTACTATTCTTTATTTTTTTTAATTTTTTACATCAGACTTAATTACTTTATTTGCAAGGTGGATATTATTTGTTGGTGGAGATCATTTAACCTCATACATATTTCTTCTGATTAAATTGATTTCTATTAACTATATGTGTGAACCACTTTTTTCTGTGTCTGTTCTTTAGAAAGAAAGACATCTCCGGACTTTTCTAGGAAAATATGTGATATCCTAAAAATACTAGGTAGTCCGGTGATAGTTTTAAAAATATTAGAACCGATGTTCGGGTTCTTTGAAAATTTCATTTTTGACTCTTCTCCGCCGGATGGTGCGAGTACCCGGCGTTAACTTACATCGAGCAACGGCTCGAACGCCTTTGATTAACCGTCGCGGCAACCTGTTTTTGGAGACATGCACATCCACAAAAAGTAAAGAACTCAAAAGGGCAGCGGCCTTTTGGGTCCGATGAGATGCAAACCGATTTGTTCGGGTTGATTTTGTTTGTTGGTTGATTTTTGGGTTGACTTGAAAGTCGGTTTTGAGTTTTGGAGTTTGAATCAATTTGTTTGATTGATTTGTTGTTTGGTTTTTTGATTTGTTTTGGATTGAATTTGGTTGATTCAAGTTGTTTTGGTTTGAATCTGTTTTGGTTTTGATTTTTGATGAGTTTGAAATGTTTTAAGCATGTTTGGATTTTTTATTTGGTTTGTTTTTGGAGTTTTCAGATTCTGGATTTTTCTGGTTTTGAGTTGGTTTTTTGATCCATTTTGGGTGTTTGAAGTTGTTTGATTGGTTTCTTTTGAAAAGGTTGATTTATGTCATTTATTTGAACAAGGTTCGGTGGATTTTAAATTAATTTTCAAATTGCTAAAACCAGATTTTTTTGAAGTCGGTTAGAATCTGTTTTGAAGGATTGTTCAAATTTGTTTTTTTGGTTGCAGATTTAATTGGAATCTGGTTTTTTGTGGTTGACAGATTTTTATTGAAAACCTGAATTTTGATGTTCAGTACGGTTCAGAATCTGATTTTTTGGTAGTTGACAGTTTTGATTTAAATCTGAATTTTATCTGTTTTGATTTGATAAAAATCTGATTTTGATTTGATGTGTTTCAAAACTGGTTCAATCTTGTTGAAGATCGGTTGTTGGTTGAACCGGAACAAGTTGAATTTCAGATTTCTTTCAGATTTGATTTTCTGTTTTAATTTTCTGTTTGAATTTTCAGATCGATTTTGAGATGGTTTTATTTTTGTTTGGTGGTTTGCATCGCCTCTGACCCATCGGGTCACTTTGAATGCCCGGTTTCATGCATCAATATGAACATCAAAGTTTCATTTCATTGAAAGATGGGGTGAAGTACATCGGTGTACAATGTGATTGATCCTTCCCCCAACATAGGTTTGTTTTCACTACTTTGGAAAAATTTTGGCATTACGACGGCATGCCGGCTATTTTTCCAACTTAGTGAAAATTTACCCATCCAAAATAGCCAGCCTTAGTTTAGCCATATTGGGGGAAGGATCGCCGGCTATGGGATTCATGCCCGCGCCTCCGTCCGGGTCGCCGGTTACGGGATGCATGCCCGCGCCTCCGCCCAAGGTGGAGTTCCCCGCCAGGGGTGAATCTCCTTAATTTAATGTAGCTTTCGCATTTTTGATTTTTTATTTGTTAATTTTCTGAAGGCCACTTTGGGCCGGTCCATTCCTTCGGCGTTCAAAGCCGGGTTTCAATTCTTGCTTGAATTTGGGAGGACAGCTTCTAGGAGGGAAAGCTGGACCCGTGAAAGGGCCGTTGAGGCTCTCTCCTCCTTTGATGTGTTGGGAGGAGAACCGGACCCGTGAAAGGACCGTTGAGGTTCATCCCTCACTTGATGCGTTGAGGGGAGAACCGGACCCGTGAAAGGGCCGTTGAGGTTCATCCCTCACTTTGCCGGTACATGCCACAAGGGGGCTGCTGCAACCTCTTCTTTTATTTTCTGCTGCAAGGGAGCTGCTGTAGGGCTTCTTGGGAAGCGGATTGGACCCGTGAAAGGGCCATTGGGTTGAACCGCAAAGGGGGCTGGCGCCCGGCTGCATGGGAGCCGAGATTGAACCTGTTTTCTGGCTGCAAAGGAGCCGAAAAATGGACTTTTTTGAAGGCCTGGATTGGGTGCCGAACATGGGCTGGAAATGGACCGGGTTGGGGTCTGTTTTGGGTGTCTTTAGGTGGGCCGACAGGTGGCCAAGGTGAGCTGAACAAGGGCCAGCATATGGGTCTGCACAAGGGGGAATCTGAGGCCTGTTCTGGGGGACTGATTGGGCCTGCACAAGGGGCCGGACAGGGTCTGTCCAGGGCATTCGGTTAATGCAGAATCTATTTTTTTTTTGAGGCCTTGCAGAGGACTGCAATGGTGGGCTTTATTGGATCAAAATTGGCCTGAATCAGGGGTCAGACAGGGTCTATTTTGGACCTGCACAACGGCTGTCTTGGTAGGCAGCAGAGGGGGCTGAAAGGGTCTGCATAAAGACCTGAAGATGGGCCAGCATGGGGCTAGGTATGGGCCGAGCAGAGGGTCTGGATAGGCCTGCTTCTTGATGGCTATAAGTGGGCCGAAATAGGTTCTTTCTGGAGGGATAGAAAGGGGCGAGGGAGACAGCCAGAAATAGAAAAGAACAAGCCCTTAAAGGGCTACATGGCTAAGGTATACCGCTCTCCCCTACCTGATCTTCTTCTCTTCTCCTCCTTGGCCACAGGCAGCAGGTGCAGGGGCGCAACTTAGCAGCAGGTGCAGGCGGCAGTTCCTTGGTAGCAGCAGCAGCAGGGGCAGGGCACAGGCAGCAGGAGCAGGACGCAATCCAGCAGCCTCCCGGCGTCTTCAGCAGCCTCTCCTCTGGCTGGTGCGCCCCTCCTCCTTTTATAGAGAGTGGGGGGCAGATGAACAGCCAGCAGGTGTATGTACGCTGGTGTCCCTTGGCCTCCCCCATGGGAGTTACTCCATTTAATCCTATTGATTGAGTGGCTGTCCCTTCATCTTCCCCCTCCTTCAACTGACTGTTGGGAGGCTGAGGTGGCAGGTGGGTGCGCACAAAGATGCTGAGGTGGTAGGTGGGTGCAGCTGGGCCTGTTCTCATTGGAATTGAAGTGGGCCTGACCCAACTTGGGCCTGGTTTCTGGGCCAGCAGGAGGCTGCGGCCCAAGCCCTTCTATGGGCTGCGCACAAGGCCTGAATTTGGCCGAAATATATCAATTATGGGCCAGGTAAATAGGGCTCCTGCTGGGGTGCCCAATTGGGCCCAATTGTGGCTGTTCTTATGGGCTGTTGGCCCAGCTTCTAAGCCAGCCCATCTGTTCTCCTCTTTTCTCTTTTTTTTTGAAAAAAATGTACGCCAACACTATACTACCTCAAAAGCTTTGGACATCGTTTATTTTGCTAGTCCAACGATTTAATGGACGCTAATTGAGTAAAGATCTTAACCTTTTGCATTTCATCTGAATGCCAAATATTCAAACGAATTCATTGATATGAATACGTTGTATGCAATTCTCCTATTCCTAGTACTGTAATGTTTGATTCTTAGATTTATTTTCTATGAATACTTTGTATGCAATTCTCCTATTCCTAGTACTGTCAATGTTTGATTCTTAGATTTATTTTGTGGCAGCGGCTTAAGAGGCTGCATGTTTGGATTCGGAAATATGATCCTGGTAATGTCATATAATTCAGATTTATTTATTATATATATATTCATCCTGTTTTACCTAAAAAGGGATTTGAAATGTGATGACCACCCTTCTGAAATCTGCAGGTAAAGCGATTGAGAGAACTTGTATTTTCTTCACTGTTATGTCAGGTCACTGGATGCATTACTTCTCTTTCACATTAAGCCTTTGTGTTATTCTTGAAGTCATCAGTGTCCAAGTGGTGTATTACTGGCTAAAGTATTCCAGTTCTGTTTCCATTTTCACTCGGGATAATGCAATCTCATTGTAATGATCTCTCTTACGTGTAATACAGGATATATCATTTTTTGACGAAAACACTGTTGGTAATTTATCTAGTAGACTGGGATCAGATAGTCAGCAAGTATCCCAAGTTTTTGGAAATGATCTTAACATGATATCTCGCAGCATTCTTCAGGTTATTTCTTTCCTCATCAACTTCTGTTTGATTTATCAGGTTGAAAATTATCTCAATTTTCTCATTTTCCAGGGATCTGGTGCACTCATATATCTGTTTATTTTATCTTGGCCATTAGCACTCTCCACATTGGCTATCTGCATTGTCCTGGCTATCATAATTGTCTTCTATGGCCAGTAAGGCTCCTCATACTCAAATATTTGTTGTTATCAATGTATTTTTTCCGAATCTTCTTGGTTGTACAGAAGATGAAACTTGACATAAATGTTGGCATAAACTTCAACTTTCTGCTACTGCATTATACTTCCTGCTACTATCTTTGTCAAAATTCCTGCACTTGAAATTGGAAAGACAGGCTGCAAATGAGCCTATGTCAAATAGCTTGAAACTCAACTTGATAAAAGGCTCAACTTGGCTCATTTGTTATACTAAATGAGAAAAGGCTCAACTTGTTAACTAGCTAAGCTTTTGCAAACCCTAACTTGATTCGATAAAACTTACGAGTAGCTCATGTAAGTATTCACATAAGTATTTAATTAATATATAATTTAGAGAATTTAATTAGGACCAAGCATAGTTATGTAGCTAATATTATTAAATTTGATGAACTTGAGCAGTTGAGCTCAATCTGAACTTAAATATGAGTTTAAACCAAGATGGAGTTTAAGTTTCATAAACAAGCTCGAATACAAGCTGATGCGGGACGAGGTGGGACGGACCGGCGACGTGGCGCCATGGTTCGCAGAATCGGTCGATCCGGATCGGGATCGACCGATTCTTGGATCGGATCGGTACCTACCGATCCGATTCCTATCGGAATTAGCGATCCAGCCGGGAGTCCCGGCTGGATCGGCCGGAATCGATAGGATCGGTCGATCCCGGACCGATCCACCCGGATCGATCCCAAAATCGGTCGATCCGGACCGATTCGCCGGAAAACCGGAAGACCCGGAATCGAACCGATTCCCGGGATCGATCCGATGTTGTTTAAAGTCCGATCGCCCCCCTGTTGGGGTCGATCCGGACCGATTCTCCCTCGCTTGCCCCCTTCGTTCTTCTTCCCCAAGGCGCCTTGGAGATCTGGGCTTCAACATCCGGCGATCCCGCATTTGGAGGGGCGATCCAGCCTATTCAAGGGCTTGGGGAGGGGCGATCCACCTTGGGGAGGGGCGATCCACCCTAAACGGCGAGAAGGTTTGTAAGGGGGGGGGGGTTTTCGATCTCCTTTCCCCTCCCCCCCGGGCCTTGGCCCCGGCCGGCTGCGGCATGGGATCCCCCATTGGGGGGGGATTATTTCACCCCAACGTGGGGGTGGAATTGCACCCCCGAAGGGGTGATTAGCCCCGCCGGGGGGTGTTCGACGATCACCCCGGAAGGGTGACCGTTTTACGGTCCCCACAGGTGGGGGGCTGCGCATAAAATAAAATCCCCCCATCGGGGGGATTATTTCACCCCCGATGGGGGGTGGGGACCGCACCCCCGAAGGGGTGATTAGCACCCCGGGGGTGTTCGACGATCACCCCCGAAGGGGTATTTTTACGATCCCCCAGGTGGGGGGGGGGCTGCGGCATCGTCTCCCCGTCGGGGATTATTTCACCCCGATGGGGGTGGAATTGCACCCCCGAAGGGGTGGCTATACGGTCCCCCCCAGGTGGGGGGGGGGGCTGCGATAAAATCCCCCATCGGGGGATTATTTCACCCCCGATGGGGGGGTGGTGCACCCCGAAGGGGTGATTAGCACCCTTCGGGGTGTTCGACGATCACCCCGAAGGGGTAGTGGCCTACCGATCCCCAGGTGGGGGGGGCTGCGGCATAAAATCCCCCATCGGGGGGGTTATTTCACCCCAACGTGGGGGTGGAATTGCACCCCGAAGGGGTGATTGAACACCCGCCGGGGGTGTTCGACGATCGCCCCCGAAGGGGTATTTATTTTACGATCCCCCCCCCAGGTGGGGGGGGGGGGCTGCTTGGCCTAATATTGGTATGGTTTTGTGTTGTAGATAAGATGTCGGACGAGGGAGCATGGCACCGGACCCGCGAGAATTTCGTGACATTGGATAGCAACGGCCATCTCCTCGATTCGATAAGGAGAGAGTCGGATGCCAGTGGTGCGAAAAAGAGATGAATGGAGGTGTGTATCGGCTCGAGCAACGTATAGCGGGACGGGTGGCAATGTAAAGAAGTGTGATAAAGTACCGGGTGAGGTGAGGGAGAGATGAGGGCTTATATAGCGGAAGGGCACGAGAGGGAGGTGAGGTGGTCGAGAGACAAGACTGCGCGACGAGTTGCTAGGGTCGGAGAGACGCCGATCTTATGGCCGGAAAGGGCAAGAAAGGGAAAGGGCCGACACGTGAAAGGGTCCAAGTTGATTCTCCGTCTTCATCGAGATGAGGAAGATGCCCGAGTTGGGAAGGCTGTTCGTGAGAGGTAGGGCTCGAGGCCCGGCGAGGATGAACGAGAACGAGGAGCGGGAGGTTCGGCCGAGACGATCCGATGTGGGGGCGGGGGACAAGGCTTTGTTCGAGCAGCCGAAATGGTCGGAGGACACATTCGTTCGACCGATGCCGACGAGGAGACAACTTGCCATGTATGGGGAGGGTGGCGAGAGGTCGGTATAAGACAAGCATTTAAAGGGTGAAAGGCATCGGCGGGCGAAGAAGAAAGCCATAAGCATATGGTCAAGTTCTTTCTACGGTAAAGATTTGTTGAAGTTGTGGTTAGCATTTGCTTGTCGATATGAATTTCTTATTAGGTTAGCTATTATTAACAACCCTCTCTTTTCCTTATCTTGTTTTTGAATTTGTAGGTGTCCGGCTACACGTCGTACCACCGTCCGTATTTACCGGACTATGGTTGATGCGATTGGTGAGGCCGGGCCGGGTTGAAAGCCCCTACATCAATATATATATGAAACGAGGCTTGGATGAGGAGGTCGATGAGTTGACCTCGTGGATAGATGGATTCAAAACCATACGGAAGGAGAGGGGTGCCAGCGTAATGTGCGATGGATGACCGGAATCACAAGGAGGTCACTTATAAACTTCCTTGTGTATTGTTCGAGGGCACCGTATTTACGAAGTCGGTTGATGCATCGGACGGTGAAAAATGATTACCTGTTGGCGTTGATGAACAATGTGGTGGATGAGATAGGGGAGGCCAACATTGTGCGATTTGTCACAGACAATGAGGCCTCATATAAGGGCAGCCGGGGAAAGAAGCTAATGGAGGCTCGACCTCGCTTATTTTAGGTGCCACCGTGCGGCACATTCTATTGACACGATGTTAGAAGATATTGGTAGGGATGCTTGTGTCGAGTCTTGGTCAACCAAGGACAACTTATCACCTCGTTTATCTGTGGCCATCCACGACTTTTACATATTATGAGCGACACCGGCGATGGTGGCGGATTTGATCGAACCCGGGTCCCGCAAGAATTTGCCACTCATTTGTTGCATTAGAGAGCCTATATAGGTACAAGGCTAGTTTAAAAAGGTTCATTCTCTCCTCGCTTATCGAGGTACGTGGATACGTACAGAGCTCCGGATCGGTATGAGATGCTATAAAGATGGAGCGGTGATAGAAGATAACGAGGTGGTGGGAGAAGGTGCGGTACTATTTATCATGTCCGTAGAACCTTTGGTGCATACTTAGGTTGGTGGATTCGAATGACGAAAATCGGATGGTACTGTATGATGCTATGGATAAAGCTAAGTTGAAAATTAAAGAGAAGCGTCCCAAGGGTTACAAAAGTGGTGGAAGGTGATTGACAACGGATGGGACAAAACCCTACACCACGACATTCATACTACGGGTATAATTTAGTAGTGTAATATCGCTTAATGATTACAAGTTATAATTTGTGTATTACCCATTTGTCTTTATACTAATGGAGTATTAATGTCGTTATAGGATACTTCTTGAACCCGAGGATACAAGATGGTGGCCAAGTATGTAATGATGGTGAAATATTATCGAGCACTATACGTAATTAAACGACTATGTAAGACCCGAGAAGACGAACGTGCGGCGAGGGTTGAAGTAAGTAATACGTTTCATATTAATTAAACTATTAACTTTATCTCGAAGAAGATAATTGTTTTAGTTTGTGTTTTCGGATGACTTCGTACGAGTGCACGAGATTGGGGTGTACGGGGATCCAGTTTGCGGTACTCGATAGGGTCCCCATTAGTAATATGCTTACCCGAATTAATGACTTTCTTTCGTTAATTGATTTTTTTTTACATAACGTTGCGATGCGTGTAATTGTCTTCCTTTACAATTACGGTGAGTGGTGGATTATGGTGACAACGATGTTGGATGGAATCCACTCGCCGCCGTTGCGATTCGGGTGCTAAGTCGGACGCATCGTCATCCCGGTGCGAGAAAGTGGAGCACCTTCAACCTTATTCGTACGAAGAGGAGAAATAGGTTGAAGACGAGAAAGAGGAGAAGCTTGTCTCTGCCATTACAATATGAGTGAGGATAAAGAATATCGAATAGGCGTAAGACATCGGAAGCGAGATTTGCACGGTTTGCGAGGTGGATTGTACCGAAAGAGCACGAGGCTACTCGGGGGCTTGTCCCGGGCGGATGTGGACTTGGAATATCTATTCGAAGAACATCCACTTGCGGCACGTGGGTGGAAGACAAGGATGCGAGGGAGAGCCGAGTTCGACTCGAACGACGAGATCACGTGGGCCGAAGGAGAGCTTGGCCGGCGTTGTTGGTGAGGATGAAGACATGCGGGAAGTTGAAGAAAGTCAAGTTCCGTGCACCGCCTCCACTCCCCGATCCACCCCGGACTACGGCTTCTCCCGAGAGAGACATCCGGCTTCCGCCCCCCGGCCGCTACGGCTCTGCTCGGATTCCGAGTTTCGGGTCCTTCTACCACCACCACCACCAAGAAGGCGGTGGATTATTTGGGGCTTTAAAGAAAGCATGCTTACCTTCGCGACGAAAGCAAGTCAAGGAGATCCTACGTTGAAGAGGAAGAAGATAAGTATCGAAACGGCGACATCATCTCCTCGACACCGAGACCACTCGGCCACCTTTATCGGATGAGGATGAAGAAGAATTTGTGCCACCCGCGCACAACAACGTACGAGGGGGTGGAGGTGGAGGTGGGGGTGGCGGAGGTGAGGGTGGCTCTACTAGTAGTGCTCGGACGAGTGGAGCGAGTCCGGATGATTTGAGTGATAAAAGACACTCGTATTCGAGTGGCGAGGGCGGCGGACGCCGGACGAGGTTGAATGCTTTTGACGAGTTTGCATCTTCCTATCCGCAGCTGCCTCGGACGGTGAGCTCGGCTATCCACCTCCACCGTCTTTTTTACCTCCTCCTCGGCCGATCGGGGAGTTTATGAGATTACCGACATGGCCCAGTCTTTATTTTCTTATGGAAACGGGCCCATTATCCCTGACCCTAATCAATGGAGATTTGCGAAAATCGAATGACCAGACAGAGATCCGGATCCGGATCCATCCTACCTCCGGACGTTACCATAGTTGGTGGTGATGCGTATGTATAATGTATTTCTTTGTTTATTTCTACGGAATGTAATATGAGTGGTAAGAAGAATGTGTTGTACGATTTGTGGAGTTGGGTATGATTGTTTGTTTGGTAAAAACATGTATCTTATTTGATGCGTGATGTGTTATTGTGTGATTGGGGCTGATATGTGTTCTATATGATTGATTGTTAATTTGTTATATGAATGAGTGTTCCCTATATTTTTTTCACATTTTTCCTGAGTCCTATGTATTTTTATTGATTTTTTGTCGATTTTTCCATATTTTTTCGAAAAGCAAAAAAAAAAAAAAAAACCGATCCAGACCGATTCTGGATCGGTCTGGCTCCATTGGAATCGGCCTGGATCGGTCCGATCCGATCCGATCCGGATCGGATCGGACCCCACCGATCCAGGATCCGATCCCGATCCGGCGATCCTTGCGTGGCGCTGCAACAGGCCGTCAGGAAGGCTCAAAAGACCTAAAAATGCAGTAAATAAGCAAAACTAGTTTTAAATTGGTCAAAATGGCCCCAAAACATGTCAAACCGGGCCCAAAATGCTCAAAACGAGCTTGAACCGGCCCCAAAAGTTGATGAACCGGCCTAAACCGGTCCCAAGTGATCTGAATCAGCCGGTTTAGGCCCTGAACTGGGCTAAACCGGACCGAACCGGCTCGAAACCTGCTTGAACTGGCGGTTGGACCCGGTCTGGGCACTAAACCTGCAGGTTGGCCGGTTGATGGGCAAATTGTCACGTGAGCCGGCCGGCGAAGGCGAACCGGCGCAGGCTGAGCCTGTGCCATTTAAAGCGGCGGAGTTGTGGCCGCTTGCCATTGGCCAGGTGGAGGCGGTGCCACGGCAGCCTCGCCGGGCGCTATGTACCCCCGCCAAGGTGCCTTCAACCGCGAGCGGGTGCTCGCGCGGGGCCTTCGTGCTCGGGGATGTGCTTCGTTGACTGCGACTTCGTCTGTGGCGAGGGATTGAGCGGGTGGAGGGGGGCCGAAGGGGTGCCAATCAATGCCATCGCCGTTGCCAGAGGGAAGGGGGTCCTCCATCGGCAACGTTGGCGTCTCCTTCTTTCTCCTCTTGCCTCCCCTTCATCTTCGTCGGTGTTGACTGTTGGGAGGATCCGTTGGAAGGAGGACTTGAACAGATGGGAAGGGGAAGCGGGACGACAGCTGGATGGGCTCGGGGAGCTTTGTGAAGGGCCAACTGGGTTGTGGGTTGGCCGGTTGGGGGTTGCAGGGCTAGGGGTGTCGTTTGGGTGGGGGAAGGGTTGTTTATGGGCAGGTGTTCACCCGGATGCATCTGGAAGGGGAGGTTTTGCGGTGGAGTTGCAGCGTCCGATGGGGGGGGGTTGGGGATGCCAAACAGCAAGGGGAATTGGGTGGAAGTACTCCGGGGATCGTCGGAGGTGGAGATGGAAGGAGACGGTGGAGATCGACGGAGTTGGAGATGTGGAAACAGGCATAGACGGAGGTGAATGAGGGTGTCGACATGAATGGTAACCTCAAACCGGTGAATGGGGAAGAGTAAGGAATAGCTCGGAGGCCGCTGGAAGGAGGAGGGGGAGAAGACGCCCATGTCGGAAGGTTGCGAAGGAGACCTGTTCTCACATGAGGTGGAGCTGGACGACCTCTGTCGAGGAGGGGGTGAAGGAGAAAGGGGCAGCTCCCCTACACAAGGGGGGGCTGCCCTAGGGCTCCAAAAATTCTAACACTAACTCTTTCTTATTCCATCAAGTGACCCTCTTAAATAGAGGAGTCCATTACAAATAAGACATCCTAAATGGCTATTTACATGCATGTCCTCATGATGACCCAAATAAAAAGAAAATACTACAAACAAACTTCAAATATTCACAAACATGTCCAAATGGATGTAAGTATAAATAAGACCCAAAATGGACCGGACCTGGTCCCCATCACAAGCTTCACAAATGTGCTTAGATTGAGCTTGAGTTCAAGCTCTTATTGTTACTTGCTTGATTGAGTAAATGAGCAACTTGATGAGCCAAGCGCAAACATAGGTCGAGCCTGTTTATCGAGTATCTAACAGAGCTCGAGATTGAACAAAAATAAATGAGCTTAGCTTGAGCAACATCTTTGCACCCATAATTCATGTCCATGTTATGTTGAATGGGAGTCATGATCTCTTGCATGTGCTTGTCACATAGTTGTTAAGGCGGCCAAGGCGATCAAGGCGACATAGTACCGCCTTGGCGCCTTGGCGATAAGGCAAGGCGTTAGGCGATGCCTTATTTTATATAGTAAAATAGATAAAATAATAAAGATATATGTAAAAAATGATGCAAAATAACTTTGACACCATGCAAATCAATCAATAATGTGGGAAGTGCATAGTTACATAGACTAAATAACTTGACAAATTAGTTAAAATTACTATTTAAATTATATCATCTATTAGTAAACACTTAAAAAATCATTTAACCCTAGCTATTATTCATCAAAATGTTAATTTATAGTCAAATTAACTATTAAAACTAGTTTTTTTTACTCTAAAATAACTTAATTATATGATATTGACACTTAATTAGCATTATTTATTATTAAAATAAGTAAAATAGTTATTTAAGGCAATGGGCGCCTAGGCGCCCATCGCCTTGCCCCCTCTGGGGGCGCCTTGTCGCCTAGGCGACGCCTTGAAAACAGTGGCTTGTCATGATCGTAATGCAACAAGACCTTGGTTAGGATTCTTTACTTTGTCTAATGTTAGAAAGTTGTAGAAGTTGAGTTAGGAACTAAACTTAAAAGGGATATCAGAGGCATCCCGGAAAAGAAGCCAAAAGGGCACTTCTGCTAGCTAAATGCTTTTGAAGAAAATGTTAAACAAAGACTACATTTCATGCAGAGATGCTGAAGTTTGAAAGCTGTAAGATTTTTAAGGTCAACATTTTGTTGAAGTGAATATGAAGAGATATCTGGTTTGTATCATAGGTAGATGCTTCTGGGATGCTATGGGCAAAGCGTGCCATGTTCTCATGGCTAGTGGAAATTTGTGTAGGAGGTTTTCTTTTTACCCAGATATTTAAGAAAAATTGATGGATTTCAGCTGTGACTGGGGATCCTTTCTGCAAAATTTTTGTTAGGAGGTTAAGGGATACCTTGCATCCTTTTTACCCAGTCCTCTATTTTGCCTTTTTTTGTTTGCTTGACATGAGGAACTTCCATTTCTTGAGTGACACTTCAAATGTAGGTTATTGGAATCAGTATATTTATTCATATTTTTTATACACTGTTTGTCACTTCCTTTTACTCTCTTGGATAGGTATCAGAAAAAGGCAGCAAAATCTATTCAAGATATAACTGCAAGGGCCAATGAGGTACAGTAGTACAGAAAATTTATATCGTATGGATGTTTTCATCAAAGTGTTTTTTATTATCCCATACTCCATCATAAACATATTATTTGCATTCAAGGTTGCTCAAGAAGTCCTTTCTCTGATAAGGACAGTTCGGGTCTTTGGAACAGAGAAGCAAGAATATCAAAGGTATTAGAGGTTGCTACTATGCTGCCATAATGTCTCAAGGTTTGTACTGATGATGATCTTAGCTATCTATGGTTTTCTATTCTTACAGATACACTGACCGGCTTAAAAAATTGGCTGAGGTGTGTTTTAGACAAAGTGTGGCTCATGGATTTTTGAACTTCTGCTTCAGCTTTCTTTATCATTCCACCCAGGTTTGTTTCTATGCGTAAAAAAGATGCCACTCCTGTCCTCTGTGTTATAACACTAATATATTACCTATTGAAATGAAATGTTCAGATTAATAATTCTGATCCTTATTTTTTGACGCTGCTGAATTTGTTCATTGTTACTAAAGGTAACATGTGATACTTACAGAGATGAAGTTACAGGTGAATTAAGTGATGATATGTTTTGGTGTTGCCTAATTAGATCATCATATTGTGTGCACAGTGCATTTGACACAGAGCCCAAGTTTGAGGTGAATTAGTGATGGGACCTTCTGTAAAATGGGTACATACTCATTGAAAGGTCCCATGCCTATTTGCCATTGAAAATCTGAGATGCTTTTGATATCTATACTTGGGCAAGATTGGACACATTTGTAGTTTGAGATGGATCGGGTTTGACATCCAAAAAATCCATATTTCTTTTATATCTCACCCTTTCGTCTTTTCATTTCTCTCAGTTTCCATCTATCTTCCTCCTTCTGGGGACCCCCTTTGTGTGGTCTCCACTGCAGCCTCATGACTGGGTGGCCGCCACACCTCTTTGATGGCATCACTATCCAACATCTTCTGCTGGTAGCTACTGCTTCCATGAAGTTGCTCCCACCCAGCCATCCTTCTGTTCATCAGTGCCATCTCCCTTAACTGCCTCTTTGTGGTCCTCCCCCCAACCCTCCAATGGAATGATCTTAAACCCACCCTCCTCTCTGTCCCAGTCATATTCATTGTGATGGGGGACAAATGATCTAGACTAGGGAATTAACTGATTTTAATGAAAATCACATGCAGTTAAAGAATTATAACAGCAACCATTAAGGAATCAGAAACTACCAACATGGGAATTAAACTATTACCACTAGAAATCAGTCCGAATTGCCTTCTCACAGAGATGAACCAAACAATTTTAAACAATGCTAACATGCTAAGTTTGACTAACCACTCAATAGGAATTAGTAAACAGTAAACCAATTCAGATTTGGAGACAACAAGAAAAATGACAACTTAAGATGAAAATTAGTTACCAACAACACTAATATAGTAGCTAGGATCTAAACCTCAGTGAGCATGGCATTATGAAACGTATAATAAGCAAACAGGAAGTCACTTCAAGGAGAGGGAAAAATAGGAGTACCTTAGCACCTTAAGTTCAATTTCGTTTCCAATTAATTTCTCCATCAGAAGTAAAACTTCCAGGAGTCCAATTAATATGGATTCTACGCAATCTGAATCATTCAGCGTTTAACAGACCAATACAAGTCAAGTGTAATCATAGGAGGTAGGCTCAGTAAACATTACAGTCTTGGAATCAGTTGAGCCAATTAATCAACCAGTAAGCCATTGTCACTAGTGGATTGTTAACAAGAGCATTGATCTTCGGCATCTTGAATAGATCAAGTCACCAAGAAGACCAGCTTATGCTCAATCATCATATTCATCAATGAGATATTACCATCAACCTATAGAATATGATACAATCGATTTTAGATCTTATGGGAATCAAAATAATCTGGTTTTTATGCTTAACCAGATAGCTTCACAAGATCATCATCTATTTGAAAACCGGAATACGTGCAGTAGCTGTCGAAATTGACTTCAGAATCAACCGTCGGGACAACGGACTTCAAACACTGACTGGTATCTGGACCAGTCTAAACGGAACTGCTCACTGACTGGAGGAGGACCAATCTAGCATCATCATCCGGCTATACTAGCCTGAGATATCAAAACCAACAGGAGAAAACTTCAAATGAGGCTACCGTTGGTGAAAACCAAGGCAACATCTCATGAAATCCGGGGCAGTATTCAGATCCATACTTGATCATGAGGAATTTAGCTGGAACTAGCTCGAAATGTGTACACCCAATCTATATATCCGGTTCAGAGAGTAGAACTTTGGTGTAGATAAATGTAGTTTAAGGTTTTACCGTCTTTCAGCTCAAAATGCACTAACCAGGAGGAGGAAATGACTTTGCCAAGACTGAAATCCACTGAAGTCAACAGATCCGGAACCCACAATACCGGTAGTACTAGCAACGAATAGATCTGGCATCTAATGTCGAGCCACCAAGGTATCCGTTCACGAAAACGAGATTTCCAAGCTGGAAATACGTCTTTAGGTGGAGCAAATGAAGCCAAGAAGTAGAACTAAGGAAGATCTTGTTGAACTCTTGGAGACCATGTAGAGAAAACCCACTAAGAACCAAGGATCGCGAGATCGGAATCGGAATTGGGATCGGTGGGTACCGATCTGATCCGGATCGGATCGGATCAGACTGATTCCGACTGATCCAATGGAAGAAAATCGATCTAGAATTGGTAAGAAAAAAAAGCAAAAAAAAAACCCGATCCGATTTTGATCCGATTCCGGACCGATTCGGACCGATTCTGGCCGATCCTGGTCGATCCGACTGGAATAGGAAAAAAAGAAAAAAAATGATCCGATTCCGATTCCGATTCCGATTCCGATCCTGACCGATTCGGCCGATCCGATTCCGATTCCGATCCGATTCCGGACCGATCCGGCCGATCCCGACCTATTCTGCCGGAACTTTTTTCCGGATCGGTTCTTCAGCCAAGAATCGGATCGGTAATGGCCGATCCGATCCAGGATTCGGCCGATTCCGATCCGAATCGGCCGATTCCGCGATCTATGCTAAGAATGGTCCGATGGAGATCGGACAGAAGAGAAAACGGTAGATCTGGAGTTGAGGAAGACTTTTCTCAACATGAACCAATGCTAGAAACCACTGAAGAGAGGAGATCCGGACAGAGAAGAGGAGGGTTTAGGGTTTTGCCTTCGCCGGAGGGAGAGAGAAGACAACATCGACTATCGGGACCGAATAAAGAGAGAGAGTGAACCCACCGTCTTTACTCGACGGGATGCGGGGCAAAATTGGTAAGTAGGAACGTTCTCAAATCCAAGCAAAAGAGTGAATAAGGGCAAAAGGGGAAATCAGGCATCAAATTCTTTTTTCATTCAACCATCGGCCTCTATTACATGAAGGTCTCCTATTTATAGGAGAAAAAGGAACGTAAATACTGTAAATGCTCAGAAAAACGGAAAATCACCTGGCAAACCGAAAAATGCCCAAAAAATACAGGACATGACTCGGAAAACTTAGAAAAAATACTAGAATATCAGTAAATGCCTAAAAAATGGTTAAAGCCTTACGAATTCTAGAAAATTCATAAAATGCTCCTGAAAATATTCTGAACATCATTTAGCCTCAGAAAAATAATCTCCCAGCCAAATTGACCCCAACGGTCTACACCGGTAGACCTTGCCAAAATATTCTTTGCCTCGGTTGTCCTCACAAATTCTCCCCGGCTGTAAAGAATTCGACATTGTCGAATCATGGCTGTTTTCAGCATAATATTTCTCTGAACAGTCCGGGTCAGTCCTCAGCAGCTCATCCTTGGAAAGCCAGGAATCCTCAGTAGCCGATCTACCTCGCCAGCGCACAAGATACCGTTGAATAGCCCCATCTCGAGTTATACTAACCTGTTCATCCATTATACATTCAACCTGCTCATGCTCATGTTGTTTGGGCTGTTTATGTGGACTCTCAGTGTTTTCACTCTAAAAATTTGGTTGTTAGTCTGAAAACTCACTAGGCAGTGTTGTTGGCTCTTGAAATACAATTAAATCAGAAATATTAAAAGTTGAACTGATTCCATAATTAGGTGGCAAGTTTAGGACATATGCATTGTTACCAATTCTCTTGATCACCTTAAATGGTCCAGCTCCTCGGTTATGCAATTTCTTAACAGTTCCTGTTGGAAACCGTTCAGGGCGTACCCTGATGATAACAGAATCTCCCACTTGGAATTCTTTTTTCCTCTTATGAAGATCAACATAATTCTTATATTGAACATTGTGCTTTTCAATTTGCTGTTAGATGTGACTATGCAGACCTTTTATATGCTCTACAAATGCTTCTGTTCTATGAATGCTAGATGTTGGAATTAAGTCTAAAGGTCTTCTAGGTCTGAAACCTGTAACAATCTCAAATGGTGTATGACCTGTTGACCTATTGATAGAATCATTGTAAGCAAATTTAGCTAATGGAAGGATGGCATCCCAAGTCTTATCATGCCCTTTGACCAGGCATCTAAGGAGGTCTCCTAGGCTCCTATTCACCACTTCAGTTTGTCCATCAGTTTGTGGGTGAAAGGCAGTCGAGAACTTCAGTTTGGTACGCAATAGGTGCCAAAGAGTCTTTCAGAAATAACTTACAAATCGGACATCCCGATCTGAAACAATGGTTTTTGTTAAACCATGCAATCGGATAACATCTTTCAAATAAATTCGGGCTATGATAGAGGCATCAGAAATCTTGGCACATGGTATGAAGTGTGCCATCTTAGAAAATCTATCAACAATCACAAAAATGGAGTCATATTTCCGAAGGATACGGGGTAAACCAAGTATAAAATCCATGCTGATGTCTTGCCAATGGGTATCCGGGACAGGAAGAGGAGTATACAGACCTGTATTTTGTTTTCTCAATTTAGATGTGGCACAAGTATGACATTGGGCCACAATCTTGGCAACTTTCCTTTTCAAACTAGGCCAATAAAACCTATGCTCAACCAGTTCTTTGGTCTTGTTTCTACCAAAATGGCCAGCTAACCCACCAGCATGCAATTCCCACACAAGAAAATCCCGAACTGAAGTCCGAGGTATGCACAGCCTGTTCTCATAGAAAAGATAGTTGTCCTGCAACAGAAAATTGGGAAAATTCCTGGAGGGAGTAGGGACCTGTTTGTACAGAAGAGTAGATCTCTGAAAAATCTGTACAATCTCAATACTCCCCGAATTTGCTCAAATCCAATCACCTCACTACTAAAGGCTGAAAGAAACATAACCCGTCGGCTAAGGGCATCAGCTACCCTATTCTCAACACCAGCCTTATGTTTCAAGACAAAAGTGAAAGCTTGGAGATATTCTACCCAACGGCTATGTCTTGGATTGAGCTTTTTCTGGGCTTGTAAAAATCGGAGGGCCTCATGATCTGAAAAGAGAATGAACTCTTTTGACAAGAGTTAATGTCTCCAATACTTGAGACTTTGGACAATGGCATAAAATTCTTTGTCATAGGTGGAATATCTAAGCTTGGCATCTGAAAGTTTTTCACTAAAGAAGGTAATTGGATGTCCTTCTTAAGAAAGAACTCCACCTGTTCCAATCCTTGAAGCGTCACATGCCACTTCAAAAACTAAGGAAAAGTCTGGCAACCTCAAATCAGGTGCTTGGGTCATCAAAGTCTTAAGGCTAGTGAAAGCCTTTTCTGCAGCCTTAGTCCATACAAAGACTCATTTTTTCAAACAATCAGTTATGGGTGCTGTGACTGTACTAAAACCTTTGATAAACCTCCTATAAAAAGTTGCCAACCTATGGAAACTCCTGACTTCATGTATACTCTTGGGTATGGGCCAATCCAAGATGGCTTTGACCTTGTCAGGGTCAGTTGAAACTCCTTTTTCAGATACTATAAAGCCCAGAAAAGTAACTGAAGAAGTGAGAAAAGCACACTTTTTTAGATTACCAAATAGTTGCTCCGCCCTCAAGGCCATACAAACCCTACTAAGATGAACAAGATGTTCATCCTTGGACCTGCTATAGATGAGTATATCATCAAAGTAGACAACAACAAATTGTCCAATGAAAGGCCTAAGGACTTGGTGCATAAGTCTCATGAATGTACTTGGAGCATTGAATAGACCAAAAGGCATAACCATCTATTCATTTAGTCCATCCTTAGTTTTGAATGTAGTTTTTCATTCATCTCCTGGTTTAAACCTAACTTGATGGTATCCACTTTTCATATTTATCTTGGAAAAAACAGTTGCTCTAGCCAACATGTCAAACATGTCATCAAGTATAGGAATGGGAAACCTATACTTGACAGTGATTTTATTAATAGCCTTGCTATCTACACACATTCGCCATGTCCCATCTTTTTTTGGAGCAAGAAGGGCTGGGACAGCATATGGGCTCAAGCTTTCCTTAATATATCCCCTGTCAAGGAGTTCTTCCACTTGTCTCCTAAGCTCCTCATGAGATTTCGGATCCATCCTACAATGGGGAAGGTTAGGCAAAGTGGAACCTGGAACCAAGTCTATGGCATGCTGAACATCCCTCATTGGTGGGAGTCCAGGTGGTAAATTTTCAGGGAAAACTTCCTTTTCTTTGTTTTCAAGTTCCGCCTCCCTTGCCACTATAGCAAAAATTGGTTCAGATTTGGTTTTCTGTTCAAACTCATATTTTCCTGAAATGTGTAAGAATTTGGGTGAGCATTCAGGAAGACTTGGACAATCAGATTTCTGGTTGCCAACAGAAATGGTGGATTTCTGAATTTTGGTTTGTTGAGAACTCAAAGCTGAGTTTTTTGATGAAGGTTCAGTTACAGGACAAGGAGTGCCCTTGGCTAGAACATTTCCCTTTGGGTTTGAAGGAGGAGGAGTAAGCCTAACCAGTCGGCCATTATGGGTAAACTCACAAATATTAATTTTCCCATGCAAGGTGGCATCCACATCAAAAAGCCAAGGTCGCCTTAAGATGATGCTACCTACCTCCATGGGTAGTACATCACACCAAATGTTATCCTCGTAGGAGGAAGATGAATAGGGACATTGATGGGGACCGGTACGGACCGGATCGTCCGTTTGTTTGGAGATAGCGTCTTTCGGGTCTTGAGGAGACGACGTATTTATTTCTTTTATTTCATAGTATTAGATTTTTATTTTTATGCATTTTATTTGAGTATTTAGAGTTCTTTGAGTCCTTCTTTTTATTTTAGTCCTTTAGAGGACATATATGTAATTAGGGTTTTTAGAGGTCCATCTTGTAATGTCCAACTCTATTTAAAGAGCCCAAGTCTTTGAATGAAAGATAGAGATGGATGTTTTGAAGCAAGGAGAGAAGCTCCCGTTTTTCCCCTTCCCCCTCCGACGTTGGCGTCGTTCCCTCACCTCCGGGTGCTCCCGGTTCTCCCGGTTCTCCTCCCCTTCCGGTGTTCCTCCTCGCCTCCGGAGGCCGTCCGGTGCCTCTTCTTCTCCTATCCCGTCTGTTTCCGACTTACGTAGACGCCTCACGGAGGCTGCCCTAGGGCCCTCCGGATCTTCCCCACCTCTTCCCCTCGCCCCCTATGGACCACCCCTCTGTTCAGAAACCCGTTGCGACCCCCGCCTGTGGAAGCGGCTGCGACGGACTTCCCCGCCCTTACGGTCGCGGCTAGACACCCTGCCCCTCTGCCCCGCGAAGCCCCTCGCGGGTCTGCTGGCCCCGCACGGAACCTCCCGCACCCCCGCTTCCCTCCCCCTTGTTATCCGCGCGAACTGTGCCCGGCCCGTCTCCCGTCGACCATCGGGACCCCGAGAGCCTCCCCGCCGGCGGCGAGCCGAGCCGGCCGACGACGAAGGAGGAGAGAAAGAAAGGAAGAGGCGGCGCCGTCGGAGCCTCCGGCCGCCGCCGGGGGTCCCCCTCCGTTCCCGCCGTAGTCGAGGCCGCCGTGACCGCGGACACCGCCGCGCTCGAGGACGACGATGACCCCCCGTTCGGTGTCGGGGCGCGCGGAGGAGCCGCCGCGAACCCGCGGGCTCCCGCCCTCCCTCTCTCTTCTCGAGCCGGCTCCCGGCGGCACGCGCGACCCCCGGGGGCGGATTGAGTCGCGCGGTCGCGCGCGCCGCCCGGGCGGCCGCGATCCCCCCGCGGCCCGCCGCGTAAGTGGCGCCGGCTCGGCCGGCGCCGGTTCGCCTTCGGCCGGCCGGCCGGGCGACGGTTCGCCACGCCCGACGGGCCAAACCACGGAGTTGGCGCCCGGAACCCGGGTCCGACCGCCGGTTGAGCCGGTTCGACGCTGCGAGGGCCGGTTCGGACCGGTTCGGGCCCGGTTCGCTCATCGGGGAGCCGGTTCGGGGCCGGTTCGGCCTTCTGGACCCGGTTGGCCGGTTCGGACGGTTGAGCCGGTTCGGCCCTTAGGCCGGTTCGAGTCGTTTTGGACCGGTTCGGCGGTTGTGGGCCGGTTCGGCGGCCGTGGGGACCGGTTCGGTGGATTTCGGGCCCGGTTCGGCGATTCTCGGCCGGTTCGACGCGGTCCAAGGTCGGTTTCAGCACCTTTCAGTTCGGTTCGGCTTGGCTTCGGTTCAGTTTAGCACCCCATCAGCCCGGTACAACATCCTCGGGCCCGCCGACGCGTGCGGGATTGGCGGCACCTCCTCTCCCGTCCCGCATCAGTTTGGTATCAGAGCCGGCGCCGACTTGTTTCCACGAGTCGGGATCCTTACATTGCGCGGGACATCGGCACTTCAGTTTTGACGTCACATTACCGTTGGAGGTGCACACCACGGCATTTACGTCGGCCTCTTCACGCGGCGTCATCTCGCGATCTCTTTTCGAGTTGATCGCTCCAGATTATCCGGTGGTCGAGGATGGTCGAGCTTACATCCAGTTTTTTCGTATTGTCAGAGGCCGACTTAGACCATGGACAGTGCGGTATGTAGAAGATGCCTGGTGCGAGATAGTTCTCTACGGGCACTGTCTCATCCTGGGTTCAGAGTGGTTAGTTGATCGGCAGGCAGATTTAGACACACTCGCTCGAGAGCTTGCACTTGCGGCCCAAGAGGGTATAGAACGCGAGAGAGTCGATGCGCATCGGCAACACTTGTGCCCGTGGCTGTGCACGAGGAAAGCGACGACACGCTTATCGAGGTAATTTACGAGGCCGGTCCGGGCTTGCGTAGAGTACGAGCGACGGTGCACCATAGATGCCGAGGCGGACAGAGCCATCGAGGTTGGTGTAAGCGGCTTGCGGGGTTGCTTGTTTGAGGGCGACGACGACCGGCGACACCTTGTCGAGGCCGAGACCGATCGAGCCATCTCGGCCGAGTTGGCGGCACGGGTTATGGAGCTGGCACGAGAGGGCGACCACCGAGGGTGTTCCCGGAGGATCCGCGCGTAGTTGACTCGATAGAGTACCCGGACACAGGGCTTGACGGCGATTACGACCGTCTGGGTCACCTTGCGGTCACCTTGGAGCTTCCCGGTCCCGACTTCATCATCCCCGAGCTTCTACCGCCGTCCTCGGTTTCGGTAGTGACCATGTTGATCGTACGGCACTTCTGAAACTCGAGGACGAGTTTTCCTGTCGGGGGAGAATGATGGGGACGTGCAGTTGACGGATCGTCCGTTTGTTTGGAGATAGCGTCTTCGGGTCTTGAGGAGACGACGTATTTATTTCTTTTTTTTCGTAGTATTAGATTTTTATTTTTATGCATTTTATTTGAGTATTTAGAGTCCTTTGAGTCCTTCTTTTTATTTTAGTCCTTTAGAGGACATATATGTAATTAGGGTTTTTAGAGGTCCATCTTGTAATGTCCAGCTCTATTTAAAGAGCCCAAGTCTTTGAATGAAAGATAGAGATGGATGTTTTGAAGCAAGGAGAGAAGCTCCCGTTTTTCCTTTTCCCCCTCCGACGTTGGCGTCGTTCCCTCACCTCCGGGTGCTCCCGGTTCTCCCCTCCCCTTCCCGGTGTTCCTCCTCACCTCCGGAGCTAAGTCCGGTGTCTCTTCTTCTCCTATCCCGTCCTGTTTCCGACTTACGTAGACGCCTCCGGAGACGCTGCCCTAGGCCCTCCGGATCTTCCCCACCTCTTCCCCTCGCCCCCTATGGACCACCCCCTGCGGTTTAGAAGCCCGTTGCGACCCCCCGCCTGTGGAAGCGGCTGCGACGGACTTCCCCGCTTTTCTGGTCGCGGCTGGACACCCAACCACGACGGCCGGCCCCTCCGCCCCAGCGAAGCCCCTCCCGCGGTCTGGCCCACGGAACCTCCCGCACCCCCTTCCCTCCCCGGCCCCAGCCGCCGCGCGAGCACCGGCCCGGCCCCGTCTCCCGTCGACCATCGGGACCCCGAGAGCCTCCCCCCTTCCGGCGAGCCGAGCCGACGACGACGAAGGAGGAGAGAGAAGGAAGAGGCGGCGCCGTCGGAGCCTCCGGCCGCTGGCTGAGGTCCCCCTCCGTTCTCGCCGCCGTCGAGGCCGCCGCGACCGCCGGACCCCGCCGCGCTCGAGGACGACGACGACCCCGCCCCCGTTCAGCCGTCGAGGCGCGCGGAGGAGCCGCCACGAACCCGCGGGCTCCCGCCCTCCCTCTCTCTTCTCGAGCCGGCTCCCGACGGCACGCCACGACCCCCCCGGGGGGGATTAGTCGCGCGGTCGCGCGACGCCGCCCCGGGCGGCCATGATCCCCCCCGCGGCCCGCCGCGTAATTGGCGCCGGCTCGGCCGGCGCCGGTTCGCTGCTCGGCCCGGCCGGCCCGGGCGACGGTTCGCCCGCCCGGCCAGGGCCAACCGCCGGGTTAGCGCCCGGACCGGGTCCGACCGCCGGTTGAAGGCCGGTTCGACGCTCCACGCGGGCCGGTTCGGACCGGTTCGGGCCCCGGTTCGCTCACTCGGGAGCCGGTTCGGGGCCGGTTCGGCCTTCTTGGACCCGGTTCGGACCGGTTCGAGGCCGGTTCCAGCCCTTGGCGGTTGAGTCGTTTTGGACCGGTTCAGCAGTTGTGGGCCCGGTTCAGCGGCCGTGGGGACCGGTTCGGTGGATTTCAGGCCTGGTTCAGCAGTTACCAGCCCGGTTCGACGCGGTCCAAGGTCGGTTTCAGCACCTTTCAGTTCGGTTCGGCTTGGCTTCGGTTCAGTTTAGCACCCCATCATCCCGGTACAACATCCTCGGGCCCGCCGACGCACGCGGGAATGGCGGCACCTCTTCTCCCGTCCCGCATCAGACATGACATCAGCTTTGGACAGGAATTGAATTGAAATCCACCCAAGATACCTTATAAGGATTGAGGTGTGGGTCTGGAATAAGCCTTAACTTCTGGATTGTACTAGTGGAGATTGCATTTATGCAACTCCCACTATCAATAATAAGCTTACAGACTTTACCCTTAGCCCTAAAGAAAGTATGAAAAATTGAAGATCTCCTCCAATCTTCAGTGGTCACTTGCTGAGCAAAAGCACATCTAACTACCCCCAACCTATTTTTATCATCTGGTTCCTCTTGGGGTAAGTTAGTCTCTTCTTCCTCAAATTCATTCAAAAGGTTAAGGTCAGCCTCATATACAATATGCTCAATGTTTAGGTTCTGGTTTTTTATGTTGTTTTCCTCTAAATACACAGTCCTGTTCAGTGGACATTGACTCTTGTAATGCCCAGTCTTTCCACAATCAAAACATTCGACTTTACTTCGAGTACCCTTAGTTGTCAATGGTTGTTTACCTTTATCATCCCTTCTCATTGGTGCATTGTTAACTGGAGGTCTGTTGGAAGGTAAAGGTAGAAAGGCTTCTCTTTGGACAGGTTGAAGGTTACTCCTATTCAAAGGCAAGTAAGGCTTAGAAGGCTCCTGTATTCTATTTTGAGGTTGTACAAACATCTGGACAGTGTTTTTTCTATTGTCATTAGAAGTATTCTGTATATACTTCTATTTTGGATGTTCCATGATGTTTTCAAACTGATCAAACTGAGATACTACCTCATAGGCGTGGTCCAAAGCTGTGACTAATTGCTTATACAGTTCTCTCTTAAATTCTTGTCTAAGTCTTTTCCTAAACCTAGATAAAGTCATTAACTCATCCTCTTGTATCCCACACCTGAGCATGTAGTCATCAAATTCAGCAATATAGGCCAAGGCTGACCTATTATCTTGGCTGAGGTTTTGCCACTTATCCACTAGCAACTGCCTATAGGAAGAGGGCTGATACTTTTTCCTAAGTTTGGCCTTCATCTCTTCCCAATTCTAAATGAGTTCCTGATGTTGTTGCCTAAACAACCTTTCTATGTTATTCCAGTGGATTTTGGCTTGGCCCAGAAGTTTCATCTTAGCAAATCTGACTTTCCTAGCTTCTGAAAGTTCGAACCATTTAAAATAATGGTTCATCCCTGATTCCCAATCTATGTAGTCTTTAGGATCCAATGATCCATCAAAACTAAGAGCATCAACTTTGATGTTTTTGAAACACCCATCTTCAGCTTCCCGTACCTCTCTACCATTCCTATAACCATTCCCATGATATCCAAATTCAGGTTGAGGAGGTTGAGGAAAATCAGCAGGATATGGACAAGTAGGCTGCTGAGGATAAACAGGGGGTTGTGCCTGATGAAAGGCAGGTCTAAGAAGATAATCCCTTTGGTTTTGATTCCGATGAGGGAAATTCTTGTTTCCATGATTCAACCGGTTTGGTTCAGGTCGGATAGGAAGCCTACACTCCTTTAAATTAGGTGGAGCTTGTCTACCCTCTACCGCAGTCACTCTATCTGCCACATCATTGACAGATAACTCCAGTTGTGTAAATTTGTCATTTATATCCCTGATCATACCCTCTAAGGTCCCAAACCTATCCATTAACTGTGTAAGCTGTGATTCTACAGAGGAAGGGTCGCTAGATGAACCTGACATGTTGAAATGATATGCTGTGCCTCTACGTGTGGTCATGCAATCCTGAAGTGCCTAAGTGAATGAGAATGAATGTCAAACACAATGCAAACAAATTAAATTCCCTAAGTCAACTAAGCTTTAATACCAAAGTTGATGGGGGACAAATGATCTAGACTAGGGAATTAACTGATTTTAATGAAAGCCACATGCAGTTAAAGAATTATAACAACAACCATTAAGGAATCAGAATTAAACTGTTACCACTAGAAATCAGTCCGAATTGCCTTCTCACAGAGATGAACCAAACAATTTTAAACAATACTAACGTGCTAAGCTTGACTAACCACTCAGCAGGAATTAGTAAACAATTAACTAATTCAGATTTGGAAACAACAAGAAAAATGGCAACTCAAGATGAAAATTAGTTACCAACAACACTAATATAGTAGCTAGGATCTAAACTTCAGTGAGCATGGCATTATGAAACGTATAATAAGCAAACAGGAAGTCACTTCAAGGAGAGGGAAAAACAGGAGTACCTTAGCACCTTAAGTTCAATTTCATTTCCAATTAATTTCTCCATCAGAAGTAAAACTTCCAGTAGTCCAATTAATATGGATTCTACGCAATCTGAAACATTCAGCGTTTAGCAGATCAATACAAGTCAAGTGTAATCATAGGAGGTAGGCTCAGTAAACATTACAGTCTTGGAATCAGTTGAGCCAATTAATCAACCAGTAAGCCATTGTCACTAGTGGATTGTTAACAAGAGCATTGATCTTCGGCATCTTGAATAGATCAAGTCACCAAGAAGACCAGCTTATGCTCAAGCATCATATTCATCAATGAGATATTACCATCAACCTATAGAATAGGATACAATCGATTTTAGATCTTATGGGAATCAGAATAATCTGGTTTTTATGCTTAACCAGATAGCTTCACAAGATCATCATCTATTTGAAAATCGGAATACGTGCATCAGTTGTTGAAATTGACTTCAGAATCAACCGTCGGGACAAGGGACTTCAAACACTGACTGGAATCTGGACCAATCTAAATGGAACCGCTCACTGACTGGAGGAGGACCAGTCTAGCATCATCATCCGGCTATATTAGTCTCAGATATCAAAACCAGCAGGAGAAAACTTCAAATGAGGCTACCGTTGGTGAAAACCAAGGTAACATCTCACGAAATCCTGGGCAGTATTTAGATCCATACTTGATCATGAGTAACTTAGCTGGAACTAGCTCAAAATGAGTACACCCAATCTATACATCCAGTTCAGAGAATAGAACTTCGGTGTAGATAAAGGTAGTTTAAGATTTTACCGTCCTTCAGCTCAAAACGCACTAACCATGAGGAGGAAATGACTTTGCCAAGACTGAAATCCACTGAAGTCAACAGATCCGGAACCCACAATACCGGTAGTACCAGCAACGAATAGATCCGGCATCTAATGTCGAGCCACCAAGGTATCCGTTCACGGAAACGAGATTTCCAAGCTGGAAATACGTCTTCAGGTGCAGCAAATGAAGCCGAGAAGTAGAACTGAGGAAGATCTTGTTGAACTCTTCGAGACCGTGTAGAGAAAACTCACTAAGAACGGTCCGATGGAGATCAGACAAAAGAGAAAACGGTAGATCTGGAGTTGAGGAAGACTTTCTCAACAGGAACCAACACTAGAAACCACTGGAGAGAGGAGATCCGGACAGAGAAGAGGAGGGTTTAGGGTTTGGCCACCGCCGAAGGGAGAGAGAAGACAGCATCGACCGTCGGGACCGAATGAAGAGAGAGAGTGAACTCACTGCCTTTACTCGACGGGATGTGGGGCAAAATCGGTAAGTAGGAACGTTCTAGAATCCAAGCAGAAGAGCGCACAGGGGCAAAAGGGAAAATCAGGCATCAAATTCTATTTTCATTCAACCATCGGCCTCTATTACATGATGGTCTCCTATTTATAGGAGAAAAAGGAACATAAATGCTGTAAATGCTCAAAAAAATGGAAAATCACCTGGCAAACCGAAAAATGCCCAAAAAATACAGGACATGACTCAGAAAACTTAGAAAAAAATTAGAATATCAGTAAATGCCTAAAAAAAGGTTAAAGTCTTCCAAATTCCATAAAATTCATAAAATGCTCCTGAAAATATTCTGAACATCATTTAGCCTTAGAAAAATAATTTCCCCCAGCCAAATTGACCCCAACGGTCTACACTGGTAGACCTTGTCAAAATATTCTTTGCCTCGGGTGTCCTCACCACATTGGTGCAAGTGTTCTAGCCTCACTCCTGTTCCTTCCCTTGGATGCAAAGTCACACCACCTTATGCGGACTATCTCGAGCTAAACTATTATTTGCAGGCCTAGCTTCTGCAGCCAATCACAGGGGGTTGGTATGCCACCTCAGTTGTCATCGGCAGACAGGTAGGGTCGACTGAAGTGAGAGACCCAAACAGTAGGTAAATTCAGCAGAGCATACCAAAGTTAGGGTGCAAGCAGCATATGATTGAAGAGTTGGCTTGCACCAACTCAACCGATACCACAAAATGAAGATGAAGTTGGCATCAAAGACATGCATGGTATAGAAAGCACGCATCTAGATGTGAAGACCCATTCTTCTTCAATGAGTGGATTGCCAAAGGGATTATGTGGGGTGTTGATTTTGAGCTTGTGTCGACATTCGACAAGGGTGTCACCACTTTAAGTGCTGGAGAATGTGATAATCATATGTTTAGCTATGTTGCACATGGCCATATTCTTGTTCTTTTTTCTAACAATTTTTAAGAGATTATGATATTATCCTGAGAATGGAACTTTTAATGCAAGGGGTGAGGGAGATCTAAATTTTATTGAGGATATACAAGGTTAATTAATAATTTGGAATGACCATGGGAGCCTTGATTATCGATCATTTTTGCCCAAGTCTATTCTCCCAAGTCCACAATTTGTACTTTACTTCTACATTGATACAAGTCACTTTTGTCTGTTAGCTAACTCTTGGCTTTGTTTATATTTACCATGTTAGAGCATTGTTGACACTTGTTTATTTGCAACAGCTAGCGGTACTTGCAGTGTTGTATGTGTGCTACACATTCTCAATTGTGCAACAACTTGACCGTGTCATTGTGCTAACTATGCTGATGGCTAGGTCTGGATTTTTCTGTCTGGCTTGAACCTACCTGGTTCAACAGGTTGCTTGTCCTCTTGGTCCAGCTAGGTCAGTATCTGGACTAAAGTGCTGTGTACATAATTGAACAGAAAGCTAACATGTTATCAACTTGAAGTTGATCTAAAGCTAACATGTTATTGACTTCAAGTTGATCTGCTGGTTTGAATTGAATGAACACAGCCAACTGATGGGGTTCATTTCCATGATCTTTAGACTGGTGCAGTGCATAAGTTCATCATTTGTGACAACCGTCAGACATGGTTTGCAAGATTGTTCTGAGCCTGGACTTGGATTGGCATAGGCTGGAACTTGAAGATCCTGGAGGGAAGCCTGATTGGACCTTGGGGATTCCTTGGGAATGGCCCTAATTGGTCGGATCAGCTGCTCCAGGTGGCATACTGCTGCCGGGTGAGGAAGGTGATGCATATCGCATCCTCCAACTTAAGTTGGTGCATCCGGCACTTATCAGGTCTGTAGGACCAGATAGGACCCTCCTCCTCTGCCCGATTAGGGCAGGAAAGGACTAGAGTTATGGTGACAGGCCTTTCACTGCTGGGAGGTGGTTTTTTCACCAGGTTCCGCTCGCCCCTTCATCAGCGAACCATCAAGACCATTTTTCTTTTATGTTTTTTTTACCAGTTTTGGAATCTGGACTGATCCTGTGTCAGTTTTTCTTCCCTCAAATTGTCTGATCTAGCCAATTCGATCTTGATCCAGCCGATCTGATCCCCATCAGGATTGGGATTGGCCCCAGCCAGGCAGCATTGCTGACGCCCATAAATGAGTATGTACTGGTCTGTCAAAATTTCAAGCACCATGCATGTCTAGGAGGGTGGAATATCAACAAAAATGACTTAGCACCACTGACCCTGTCGTACATCACCTCATCTTCTCCAATCTGTTTCTCCTTTTCTTCTTCATTCTATTAGACAACAGGTATACTGCTAGTCTGCTACCATTCATTTCCAGTTCAGATGTATGTAGGAACAGATATTTACTTTGAAACTTCTCTTACCGCACTTACTAGTGACAAAGGAAAGTGGACTGAATATGAAAATGTGCACTTTCACTCACAGGACATCTATATTTTGCCATTTTAACCAGAAATCTGCTTCTCTTTGAGTTGTGTTGACCCTCACTTCATAGAAACCACACCTTTCATCCTCATTATTTTTATAAATTTTTGCACGAATTGGTTTCTATAGGTTGTAGACTCTTTTAAATCATTGATATATTTTTATATTCTTGAGATGTTGGCTAAAATTTAAATATACTGGGACATTTAGCTAATTTTACTTGATGAGAGGTTCAAATGCCTAACCACCATGATAAGATGCTTCAGAACCTGTTCTCCTATCTTATAAAACAGATGTGACATAATGAATGACATTGCTTAGTTCACTCTGTTGACGAAAAGCCTGTTGAAGGTGCTAAATAATTTTGGTACTTATTGTCTTCATAAAAGTGATTGCTTGGCAAAGTGTTTCTTTCATTTGTTGAAATGTTTGATTTGGACATAAAAATTTAGGTCGTTGCTGTGCTGATAGGAGGAGTATCGTTGATGGCTGGCCATTTTTCAGCAGAGCAACTTACCAAGTATATATTGTATTCTGAATGGTTAATTTATGCAACATGGAGAATGACAGATAATTGGTCATCTCTGATGCAATCTGTTGGGGCTAGTGAAGAGGTTTTCAAGTTAATGGATCTCCTTCCTAGTAAGGAATTTATCTCAAAAAGTAAGCCTGTTTTGAAAGTGGTTTTAATTTTGGTGTTTTGCTACTTTTCTTTCGTGGAGTAGTAATATGCATTGCATGTGACATTCTTTGTATACCTGAAACAATCAATTTGCTTGCTCATGTGGTCATTTAGCATATAATTTTTTTTTTGTATTTGTAGGGTCTAAAGGAAAGAAAATGCAAAAATTGACTGGTCATGTTGAGTTTCTCGGTGTCTCATTTTGTTACCCTTCAAGGAACTCAGTAAGTTTTGTATATCTACTTTTAGATGGTACCTTGTGAGCTGCTGTTTATTTGTAAAAGAGCTTTATTTTTCAAATAAGCTGCTTAGATTTTTTTTACAAAAAATAATATATAAGAAGCTATTATTATTTTTTTGGAATATAATTATAGGGCAGAGGAGTTACACCTGCCCTATAATTAGTGATTGAGGCAAACCAAGGGAGGAAGCTGTGAGAGGGGGTTGTTGGGTCACCTGGGAGAAGAGATACGAGGGCATCAGATGTTACTGGTTTTCTTTGTTTATTTCTTTTCTATCGGCCTTTAGTAGATGTTGTATTTTCCTTTTTTTCCCATTTTGCCTAAAAGCAATTATGGCAAATGAATAGAGTTGATGGTTTTGGTGGGGATTTGGGAAGCCTTCACGTTTATGTAATTCATTTTTCTCTATTTTCTATTCCTTGTAAATCTGATGCTAACTTGCAGTCTTCTGATGACTGAGCTTGACACACCTAACAAGGCCGACAGATCCCTTCCCTGCATAGCCATATGAGGAGTCCTCATCATCTTGTGCACCCTACTGGTCAGCCAAGGGCCAAAAGCACGCAACCGGGTTGCCAAGTTCAGCCCACTCCAACAGGCTCAAGCCAGTTCAGCCCGGTCTGGCTGGCTTAAGGTGGTTCAGTTTTGTAATGGTGGTTTAAACTGGTCCATCCGGGTCCTGCCAGTCAAAAATGATTCATTTCGGCTTAAATTTGGATCCAGCTAGCCGAGAATGGCCTTGTTAGGAAGATCAAACTCCCGATTCACTTGTTAATTACATGCCACAATGGATTTCTCATTTCTGCACCCCATCCCATATTAACTTCTAGGCATGAATTACCTATCATTCTTTAGATCCTAGCATGTCCATGTGCTTTAGTTAAATGCAAGTCTAATTAATTACTATGGGATGTCTCAATGCTGATCATCAAATTGTGAAATGTTTGTGCGTAGCAGCCCAGCTGAATATTTCATTCACGGGGTGATTCCTGTACGATTCCATCTTGTGGTTGGCTACAATGAGCCCTAATTTAGTTTCTGAGGAACAGTCTTCCTGATTAAGTATTAGTTATTTTAGTGCTAATTGCCTTTAGTTCTCATTTAAGAATACAAGTTTTTTTTGGATAAATAGTTTGTTTCATTTTGAAATAATTCAAGTATCAAATTGCTACAGGTGCCTGTTCTAGAAAATATAGACTTGAAATTGTTTCCAAGTGAAGTTATTGCAATCGTAAGTGCATTTTCAGCTAGTTTATGTTCTAATACATTTAAAAGTTCTTGTGCTTTATTTTTGACTATTAAGGTGTTTCTAAATGTATTTTCAGGTTGGACTTAGCGGCAGTGGAAAAAGCACACTTGTCAATATTCTTTTAAATCTTTATGAGCCAACTACTGGACAGGTAAATGTAGAATTCGTAGAATTTTGATATCTGGGTCCAGTATACTAACATTTAGAGTGATGTAGGTGGTCTAAGTTGGTAGAGCCCTTTATTGACTAGGTGAACTGAAGACTTCTCTATGACTAAGTGAACTGCCCAGTTGGACAACTGGGCTCCTCGAGTGGGAGCAGCTGTCAGCATGCTCCTCTGGAGCTGGCACACAGGACAGTTTGGGCTACACAATGGAGCAGGGAAGCAGGCAGTTATTGCGAGAAGGTAGTGTGGGTGGGGGGAGGGGGAGGGGATGCAGATGATACTCTGGGGAAGTCACAGGCTCTAGAGAGGGGCAGGACGAGGGGAATGGTATGCCAGGTTGAGCAGTTGGTGTTGCGAACAGGAGGAGAGAGTGGGTGAGAACAGGGAGATGCCAGCTCAGAGGCCAGAGAAAGAAAAGAGTGCAGAGGGAGATGACATGGGTGGTAAGGGTGATGAACAGGATGACTTGCTGGCCTCTGTGGGCATTTTTTAGGAGAGGTGGCAAGTGGGCTGTATGGTTCTGACGGAAGAGCTTGGTCGGCAGCAGAACAGTAGCGGCAGAAAAAATACCACTCAAGTTTGATTACGTGTGGGAGGACCAATGAAGAGTGGCCCATTTGAACAGAGTTTGGGTGGGCAGTGCATAAATTGTTTCAAGAGAAAGAAAGTTAGGTTAAGGTGTGAAGGCAATTGGGGAGAGAAGGGAGCAGGGCAGCATACCACCTTTGTCAAACCATCTTTATTTCACTATCTTATTTCTTTATTGAGTTACACATGAGGGGTTTTTATAGAAGACTCCGATTTACATTTTAGATCCACTTATATACCTAAACAAAAAAGTATCTTGTTCTTTACAAAATATGACTTGTTTAAACATCTAATTTTAAAATTTTCTTTGACCCCTTAAAATCTGTAAATAAATAAAAATTCAAGACTAATAAATTTTTTTTGAAGTTGATGTCTGTCGACCAAGTTCATGCTGTAGCAACACATCTTAACCTGTTGACTGCCTGTGCATGTTGTCCGATCTTGAAGTTACCACATGCTTGGCTGATCTGGTTGAACCAGCTCCCTAGGCTGACAAAGGCTGGGATCAGCCAATCCCAAGTTCAGACTGGTCCTGGCCAATTCTCTGCTTCCAAACTGGGTGGTCAATCTATCTGATTTGAAATTGGATTATCCCAGATCTGATAAATTGATGCTATTAGCTAAACACCTCCTGATGATATATAGCAATATCAATTTTAACATTAACAATGATAGATGTTATCTAATACTATTATCCATGGTAAATTGGGTCGCGATCTGGGCCCGACTCAGTCGGTTTGCCTCCCAACTGACCCGACCACGACCCGGTCGAGTCAACCCGTTAGTTGGGTTGTGCAACCAAGAAGGGGTCACATGACCCCGCCCTTCAACGGTTATGTGACTGTTGTAGGTGTTGGCAACATGACCATTGCCAGCCGCAGGGGGGGTTAAGTCCCCCCTTCCAGTCCCTTAGGGGCTTATTTAAGGCCCCCAAGGGGATCTCTTCTTCCTCACTTCACTCTTGCTCACTTATTGCTTTCTTGCTCTCATTTTTGTGTTCTCTTCCTTGTTTAATTAGTTAATTACTTTATTAGTTATTTCATTATTTTATTAGTCGTATTTAGTTAGTTGATTAGTTAATAGTTAGTTAGTTAATATTTAGTTAATTAATTAGTTATTTAATTAGTTTACTAAGTAGTTCATTAGTTACTTAATTAGTCTTAATTACATAATTATTTAGTTTAATTCAAGATGTCTTTTCCAAGTCACACAACCCAAACTTCCGGTGTGAAGACCAATACACCTATGCGATCCAAGACATTGATCATGGTGTAAGGTTGCAAAGTGGAGGAGCTGAACACATCCGGCGAGCTGGCGGTCAATACCACGATGACTCCAACTATGCATTTTATTCATCCCACGACTCTTAGTTCCCTATATATGACCAAGAATATTATGAAATAAATTATGTGGATTTATCAGATACTTCAATCCAATCCACCTATCGCTATGATAGCTACAGTGATTCTTCGGGATCTAATATTAGAATGCCTGTAAGAGAGAGTGATGAGTATAATCATCATGTTTGGTTGTATCGTACTATGTACTCAACCTGAATGATAGTGCATAAATTATATATAAAATGTAGATCATGGAATATTAGAATAAACTCCATGAATTATGTTTTCAAATCATGTTACTTGTTTTTTCAGTTGTTTTTTGTATTTTTTTAATTTTTAGCATATTTTTGATTTTTTTGAAAAAATATTAAAATAATAGGTCGCAACCTGGTTGGACTGGGTCGGTCCAGGGCACGACCGACCCAATCACGACCCCAGACCTGGTGAACCTTGCTATTACCAAACAAGGCCTAAAGTAGAAACTTTAAAGACTTCTTTTATACGAAATATGATTAGACTGTTCTTTCTTATAAACAACTGATTGTTGGGTAGAGACTACTGTAGTAGAGATTGGATATTCTTGAAAATATTGCCTTTATGCAATGTCTTGGAAGTTTGAAAGTTTGTGTCGATGAACTATTGGGTTTGATCTGCCAAGAGTTTGGACTTTAAAATGAGTTGTAATACCTGACTCTACCATGTCTAGGGCTGATAGTATTCTCCACCTTTTCATGTGTTCATGATCTTTCTCCACTGAAAACTTGTCATCCTTGTAAGGCAATGATTGGCAATTTGAATAATTCTTAATGTGCTTATTCTCTCTAAATAGTTCTGTTATCCTGCAGGTACTAATTGATGGATTTCCTATGGAAGTTCTGGATGTAAAATATCTGAGAGAAAGAATTGGATATGTAGGTCAGGTAAAGCTCAAAAAAATGACCTCATGACCATGCACCTGCAGTTCTGCTGCTCCAATACATTGTATTTTTTACAGGAACCACATCTTTTTCATATGGACGTGGGCTCAAATATAAGGTATGGTTGCACAAGAAAGATTGGGGACAAGGATGTCGAACTAGCTGCCAAGCAAGCATTTGCACATGGATTTATTATGTCTCTCCCTTACGGTTATGAGACACTTGTGGATGATGATCTGCTTAGTGGAGGTCAAAAGCAACGCATTGCTATTGCTAGGGCTATTCTTAGAGATCCTGATATTTTGATCCTTGATGAAGCTACAAGCGCACTTGATGCAGAGAGTGAACATTATGTGAAGGTAATTTCTCTGACAACTTTTTCTCACAAAACACAAGTATAGCCAAGGAACAGAAGTGAGCTGGGTATCATCTGGAATTCCTTGAGTAGACCATTCATTTTTTTTTTCATTTGTTTTGTACGTTAGGAGCTAATTCATGCTGCTCAAAGTGACACCAAGACAAAGAGGACCGTTATTGTCATTGCGCATAGGTAAGTCTATATCCTCTATCTTCTACACTTTTTATCCTTGTTTTTAGTGCCATGTGGGGAGATCCTTTCTTCAGACGTATTATGTTTTAGCTAGTTCCAGCTGGTACATCACGATTCATGGCTATGTCCAATCTCGATTTGGCACTGATGTGCTGATCCCCATCGATTCCACCTGGAATTTCAGGACCGGCCAATCTGGATTGAGATTGGTTGATCCAGTTGAACTTGGATCTGCCGTGCTGAGATTGGCCAGCGCCGGCTGATTCCAGTTGGAATTGGCAGATTCCAGCCTGACTTGGGCTGGATCAACCTGACCCAAACTGATTCTTGACTTCCAGTAGATCAGCTGATTCGGCCGATGCCCTGGCTGATCCAGGATACCTTGCCTTCCTTATAGTACATAGGTCTGTTTAAGTTAGAGATATTCATAAGAAAAAGATGGATTTGTTTGGGATTTGAATGTTAATTTTAGTAAATGGGGGAGTACAGTCAGGTAGGAAAAGTGTTCCTCGTCCAGTGAATGTAGGACATATCAAAGTTCATCGTTTTGCATTAGTTTTGCTGCATCTGTAAAAACATTACTATACAGTTTAATGCAAGACTATGTCAATCTTTTTTATCAATTATTTATGATTTACCTTTTCTCTGAAAGGATCACGTAGACACTAATTATGTTCTCCTTTTACATGTAAATAAAACATGGGCGTTTGCTGCTGAGGTGATTATTTCAAGATTTATCGTGATCTTCTTTCATGCTAGATTTATGCTCACAAAAATGGGGCACTAACAATTTTTCTCTCTTAGGAAGGCAGTTTTATATTGTTGTTCTGACATTGATGTCAAAGAAGAAATAGGGAAGAACATTCACATTATTATAGTAAAAACTGCTTTCTCATGGGTTTCTTCTCTATCAGGTTGTCTACCATAAAATCTGCTGACAGAATACTAGTTATGGATAGTGGTAAAATTATTGAGGTAAGACTTGTTCCCAGCTATACTACTCATCTTTTAAGTTCATGGAAATTGACACGTCTTTTTGATATTGGTGGGTAAAACCAAATGCCTTCTGCAGTTTGTGCTAGAATTTTGGAGTCACCAATAAGATGGAATTTAGTGTCGACTAGCATTGAACAAACCTTAGCCATACCTTCAACTTTTTCTGCAAACTTTTCTGGATGCACTCATAATGTTGACATACAGTCTTGTAGTAAATAGAAAGATGACATCCGCTATAATTTGACTTTAGTTGGATATGCAAAATCTTTCTGTGGAGCTCTAAATTTTATCAAGCATTTCTTCGTAGTCCACATGGTTGTCAAATGCATTGTTTGAAAACAAGGTGATTTAAGAACACCTGATCTATTAACTCTGTTTTTTCAACATACTTTTATATAATGCAATTTATGTGGAAGCCTCAGTGGCCTTTAACCATCTTGATTTCAGTGTGCTTCACCTGTCTATGGTTGCATATAACTTTATTTATTCTGGTTGAACCATAGATTGTAGAATCGGCTAATCCAGATTGGAATTTGTCAATTCCTGAATCTGAACAGCCCCTTACAATCTGATATTTGCCTGAATAGGCGATCCAAGATAAAATCCTGGCAGAATCGTGCTGAATCAGCCAGAGTCAGATTGGAATTGGAATCATATCCTGATTTTTTAAGGTCGGACCCCTCAGAATTTCGATTCTGCAATTATATTGTGAATATTTTGTGGTGATGAGCTGTAATAGCCTTGCTTTGATCCTAGAATATCAAGTACGAAAACCACAATTTAGGTTTATAATGTTCCAAAATCAAGTGAAGGCTTTTAAAGTATATAATGCTGATGAGTTGAAAGACGTTAGATTTTGCATGGTGTAAATTTATTTGGAGGATATCAACATATATATCTAATGTTGCCATCTAATTACTTGTATTTTCAGTTGTGTACTGATATATATATATATATATATATATATGCATAACATGCAGATGGGGGATCATTCTGAGCTACTTCGTAAGAATGGAGCATATGCACGATTAGTTGAACGACAGACTGATTTACTTGCATAATGTGTCAGTTTTTGTGGGTTCCCTCGTTCATATCACTTTTCCCACAGTTTGCATGGACTTCTCAAGGTGCCGCCTTAACCTGCATATGGTCAATGGTTGACTTCAATTTTTCTTCACCTGGAGAACAGTCCATGAGAATGTAGATGGCATACTATTCAAGATTTGATAATTTAGGTAATTATCGGTTCATTGTTTCTTTCTTCCTAATACCATAATTTGATTTGAAATATTGGTCCATCAAGTCTGAGTCTGAGTCTATATCATCAGGAATCATCTGATTGAAATGGCTTAGCTGGGTTGATATTGGTAGGATTGGCATATCCTGAGCCTGCCGGTACCAGGTTCTGGTCTGACGTGGGCCAAGTCGACCTAAGTCAGGGTGAATTGGCCTGATTCATGCTTATTCTTGTCTTCCCCCGATTGACCAGTCTTACCAATCTGATCCAATCAGAATCAGGAGCTGGCCTGCCTGGTTCAGGGTCCATCCCAACCCTGCCTTGTTCTCTATAGTACCTTCTTCAATACATCGATGCCTTTATAATTGGTATTGCCAATTTTGATAACGCAAATCATGTCCAATGATCTGATATTTGATCCAACTTTCACCTTGTTGATTCAAATCAAAGCCACGATGCATCCTGTCTTTTTGTTAATTCCTTTAGTGTACTGACTTCAAAATGGACTTTAATGGCCAAAAGTTTCATCATTCGATTGTCAATTTGGCCTAGTACCAGAAGGGGTTTAAAATTGTGCATTTTTTGGCCTATCATCTCTGTTTATCTGATGTAATCTGTATTATATTCACTTTCCTTTTTGACTAACTTAGCAATGACTTGCCCTGTGAGAATCAAATAATTGGCCATATCCATATTCGATCTTAAGGGCCTGTTTGATGGTCTGAGTTATACTGGATTTTGCTAGTATCAAGTGAAGATTTATACATGTACTGATCGACGCTACAACTAATACTGATTGTCAATGTAGGTTGCAAAATCATTTCTAAGATTAGCAGCCTTTTCAAGTTGATCTGTTAGTAGGCTGACCTTAAATGTTCAAAGGATAGATTTGTTACGTCAGGAACATTCTGCTTGGACCATGAATCTATGATAAAACTTTTCGATGGAGCCATTTATTCGTACACAGGACATTTCTCACTCCGCAAGTTGTTGCTGCCAAACTTCTACTTCAGGTTCTTTTCTACCTGAGCTGCCTTCAAGCGTTTTCAACTACCAGCCACGGCTATTAATCATATGGCCTGCTCAAACTAGCTTTCAGGAAGCATTTCGATATGGTGCCTGCTGAAGGAGCTATCCTGGAAAAAGACGGGACTTGATTTTGTAAAAGGAGTTCCCAAAGTATTATCATAGCCTTTATTGTTGCAACATTATCTCTTTTAAATATTGCACCTCGAACTTCATAAGCAAGTGCCTATTCGACATTTCTAAAACCTACATAATTTGTAAAATTTTCAGTTATTTTAAAATTTTTAGATATTTGCAATTATGCATAATATACTCATCTTTTTTTATTACAGTCATTTAAACCATATTTTATGGCCTGTTTGGTTACAGAATATCAATTTTGATATTGATTTTTTCAAGAGGATAGATTAGGGATATTAAAATTGATACAAGTGGACACTTGTATTATATAAGTTACTTGTAATACTAGTTTCAAAATTGATGCTATTAGTCAGACACCTCTTGATGATTCATAACATATTATAGGTCCATTGAAGGGAACAAAGATTTTGTGGTGATTTTGCCGGCTGTTCTATGGTGGTACCAAGGGAGAAAAACCCTAGAAGCCAAGCTTACTTCTGATATTACAAGGTCAGTTGTTCCTCTACTTGGTCAGTGAAAGTTTGTCTATTTGATTAGAAGTTTGCTTTGCCATTTCAGGTTGTTTCCTTTCCCGTTTTTTACCTAATCTCCAGTAAACTGACAAACCAGATGTACCAGCAATTTCTGCATGTCGTTGGTGACCACATGATCCCCTTTTGTAGAGCTAAAATTACCTCAGATAAAGGTTGGAGAACATTCTTTCCACCCTAGACACTACATGGAAACTACTTTCGCAATAAATATATTATATAATAAACAATGCATGTGACTTCTGTGTTTGTGTCTAAGTTAGAGAAATTATTTTTTGATTTGATCCCCCCCCAAACTAAGGGAAAGAATATCATGATCGTGCATTGATAGGGCTCTACTAAACTCAAGTCTTAGTCCTAAATTATTTGGGATCGATTGTATGGGTTCTCTCTCTAGTCATATCATTTTTTAGTTATTTTACCAATGATATTTAAACAATTCAAATCATATTGAATTATTTTTTTTTCTAAATTACCATCCATCTACAGTTCATCATATTTTTGTTTCTATTATTTTTGTATTTTTATTTTTAATCAAAAATAAAAAATTATTTTTAATGTCTAAACTATCTCAATCTCTACTTATATCTACTATAATATGAGAACACATCTATCTTAACATTCTCCTTTCAACAATACTTATTTTAGAACTATATTTTTTAATTTCATATCTAACCTTCATTATCATTGTATATTAATAAGTCTTATACTTGTTCCATATATTTATGCATAACCTTAGTAGAATCATACCATCACATTATCAATCTTCACTCCATGCGCCTAATTTAACCTTGTGACCAACATTCTCATCTTAATTTTCATTCAAAAATATTTAAATTAAGCTCTTTTTAAATAATATTATTTATCCAAACTAACTATACCATTTAATTTTTTATTTTATTGAATTCAAAATACACATTTTATTTTAATTTCATCTGTCTTGAAACTCTGGGACTTTAATGGTCCGTTTGGCACAAATTTGATCTGAAGATAGGCCTAGTTTAGGGGTAAAATGGATTTATCTCTTAATTAATCCTGTACCAAACAATGTTTGAAGTTCTAGTTTCTTATTAACTCTTATTTATCGATAGAATATCATACCCAAATATCTTATTTCATCTTATTTTTTTATTGATTCATCTCTAGCCTCCTGTAATCATGCACGTATTTTTATCATTTGTGTACATAAAAGTAAAACGGCAGCATAATTCACAGACTTCTTCGATTCCCTTAAAAGTTGCAGTTGGAGATGTCGATGTATCCCGCAGGCTCTGGGCTTCTTTTTCCAGTCAGTCTCAGACGCTCCTCTACACCAGTCGGAAGCCGTAAACCATGTTTCACTGAGCCCTACTCTCTCGCGAGCATAAGAAATATATTGTAGCGCATTTTAGTTGTTTGAGTGATGAAAATTTTGAACAGCGTCATCTTGTCGTTCTCTCCGTTTCCGGCCCTCTCCAGAGTGTTGGTCTCTTGATTTGAAGAACTGAAGAAGATATATTATATCTGCCTCTTGGTAGGAGAAGAACCGAAGATCACATTTTGAGCTAACATAAAAACATACAAACTTCTCCTTGAAGCCTGCAGGCAGTCAGGCAGGTGGGTTTTAGATCAAGTTGCTCGTCTTGGCTTTTGCCACAAGGAGAAGCCTCCGCTTCTTACGAGCAGAAAGCCCGACGTCCACCCCCGCGTCGAGCATCTCCGTCTTCATCCCCTCCGGCAAGCTCCAGTCGAAATGATACAACAGACTTGCGAGCGCCAGCTCGACGGTGGCCATGCCGAAGAGGATACCCGGGCAGATCCTCCGCCCCGCCCCGAATGGGATGAACTGGAAGTCGTTCCCCTTGAAATCCACGGCGCCGTCCCTCAGGAACCTCTCCGGCCGGAACTCCTCCGGCGAGTCCCAGTGAGCAGGGTCCCTGCCGATCGCCCAGGCGTTGACGACCACCCGCGTCTTCGCCGGAATGTGGTACCCCCGCACGCGGGCGGCGGTCATGGACTCCCGGGGAATCAACATGGGCAGGGGAGGGTGCAGGCGGATGGCTTCCTTCAGCACGGCCTTCAGGTAGGTCATCCTGCTCACGGCGTCGTCGTCGACGGCGGGCTTCCCCTGGACCGTTGTGCCGGCCCTCACCTCTTCCTGAGCCTTCTTCATGGCCGGCGGGTTCCTGACGAGCTCCTCCAGCGCCGCTTCCAGGACCAGATAGGACGTATCGGTTGCCGCCACGATCATGGTCTGCATCCATAGTAGTTTCATCCAAAAATTTGATCTTTTTCAAAGGGAAGAGCGGGAACAGAGGCAGGAGGACTTGCCTGTGCAAGCGATTTGATCCCGTCGCCGGAGAGGACATCCCTCGTGGAGTCATCTTCCTCTCTGAGGGCGAGCAGCACGTCAAGAAATCCCCCCGCGGCGGCGTCCTCCCCCACCTTGTCTGATGTCCGGCGAGCGGCGGCCTCCTCCTGAAACCTGTCGAGCGTGGCGCGCCATCGCTTCGCCAACGCCGCGACCTTGGCGTCAAAGCCGGTGAGCTTCCCCAGCCAAGCGAGCGACGGGAAGTAGGTTTCCGCCCGGAACGCCCCCAACACAAGGAAGCTCTGGGCGATGAGGTCGGTGAGCTCGTCCTGCCCCTCTGCTTCCATGGCTGACCTCCCCAGGGCCGCCCTGCAGATCACCGAGTTCGTGAACAGAGGAAGGATCCCGCTCATGTCGACGGCGGCGCCCGCCGAGGACTGGGCGGCGACCTTGCTCACCAAGCGCGCCACCTCCTCCTCCCGGGCGGACCGGAGCGCCTGCACCCGCCGTGCGCTGAGCAGATGCACGACGCAGATCTTCTTGGCCTGCCGCCAATACTCGCCGTAGGGCGCGTTCGCCAGGCCCCTGCCGCCGGGCGCGAGCGCGGCGGCGACCCTCGAGCGCGGCCGGCTGGCGAAGGCCAGATCTTGAGCCTTCATCACGTCTTCCGCCGCCGCCGCCGAGGAGACGACCAGGGTGGGCACCTGCCCCAGCTGCAGCAGCATCAGCGGTCCGTACTCCTGCGAGAGCGCCCGAAGGGCCTGGTGCGGGGGAGACGGAGAGCCCAGCAGCTGGTGCGCGTTGCCGACGAAGGGAAGCGCCGGCGGCGACGGAGGGAGCTCCCCCCCGCAGGGCGGGGACCGCCCGGAGAAGAAGCGCAGAAGGGCGGCGAGAAGCGCCGTGAAAAGGATGAGAGGCAGCCACTCTGCCGGGCTGGGCGCCATCGCCGGGGCTTCGAGCTCCGCCGGGGCAGTTCAAGGGGTACCGCCGTTGCGGCGTTGCCTTCCCGGACAACGGTGGATCCGGAGAGCCCTCTGCCTCTCGATATCCAGAAGCTGCCCTCGTCTTCACGGAGCTACCACGTGGGTTTGCTTGTGTGAAGGAGATTTCAGATATTTTAACGTTATTTATATAAAATAGTTAAAGTTAGCGACGTACATTTTTTTTTGAGAAATTAACACACAGTCCGATTCAAATGTTGTTCTTTAGCACGAGGTCCAGTCAAACATGCACTTCAACACTAGGTCCCATTATGAAAAACATTTTCACACCCGCTCCAGTTGCAACAGTCGCCGTTCACAATGTGTTAAATATTGTTTTAAATGTCCAATTTGCCCCTTGATACATGTCTCTTACAGAAACCATTGTGCAGATTGAAATTTATGATTTCAGAGCACACGAGGTCCAGATGTGTGATCATTATTATATGCACACGAATGGTAAAAGAAGGAACGCATTTCTCTAATCATCTGTAATTACGTTTCTGTTGCATTGCCCAGTAATATTTATATATCGTTGTGATAAAATTGTCCATTAAAATAGAAATTAATTCATGGTTAAAACATAAAATTATCATATTTATTGAGATACGAAACAAAAAGACGAGGACACATAACAATAAATGGTTGGCATACAATACAAATTAATATTTCAGTACAAATGCATATACATACAGCTTCCGAATAGAGAGATATAATGCTAACTTTAAAGTTACGTAAAGCATATGTCTCCTAAATATTTTGGTATTTTCAATCTTAAAGAGCTGCTTTTTCCTAGAGAACGGTAAAACATGGAGGAAAAAAAACTGAAGGTACTGAAAAATCAAAGGCTACACAGGCACTTACCCATCTATCAGGCGTATAAATAGAAAAAATAGAGAAAAAAAGCTTCATAGCACAAACATCAGATTAATAAATCACAGTAGCAAATGACAACAAAAACAAAGGTTAAAGATAGTGAGAAAGTATTGACTTACAACAAACATCACAGCACTAAATCACAACAAAAGCACACGGATAACATGACAAAATACCAAATTACAACATAGCATATTGTACCGACAAAAACTTAAAAGATACTTGCATCACCCCAATGACGCACTCATGACCTCAATAGAACCAGCATCACTGTCATCATCAGGATCACCATATAAAACATCTACAGCTTTGACAATTTTCTTAGCAAACGTCTTCGCCTTCATCATAAGCATCTTTGCTTCTTTTAACTCTATTTCAAGCATAGTTATCCTTCTCTCAAGATGACGGATATGCTCAGTCCTCTCATAGCAACACGATGAAGATGATTCAATGAAATTCGCTAACTGATCACACCACATAAAGAATCTGCAACCTTCAATCTATTTAAGAAAAATATTTGTTACAATGTATTGTCATAATGAAAACATATGATTTAAGCAAGGACAAAGTAAATAAAAAATACCTTGCATTTATAGAATTTTCTACCCGGATTCTTTTTGGTCCTACTTACTCTTACCACACAAAAGCCATGCCCACATGAGCATTGCATATTTGGAATTGAAGACTTGTTAGCCATCACTATAATATAAAGAAAATTGTATCAGCACAATAAGTTATATTTAAAAGAATAAAGCATGTGAAAGTCTAAGGCTAAATAAAGTTATCATACCTAATCAGCTATTGGATTCCTACAAGACTTTCGATTGTGACCGGATTGTTTACACCTAGAACATGTGTAAACACACCGATCCACATCTAAAGCTCCTTGTGAAGAAATTCCTTTCTTCTTACTCCTTCCTGCTCTCTTTTTTGTCAATGGTGGCCTCACTTCAATATTATCAAAATCAAGTTCTGGTTTATTCATGTCTGATATTGGATTGATGCACACCTCATAACATTTCCTGTATGCCTCTGTTGTGTAATATATTGAACAATAATTTTCTATATTCCCTCCAACTTTATGCATCACAGCATATAGATGTTTGCATGGAAAATTAAGAACCTGCCATTCTCTGCATGAACATGTGTTTGTTTGAAGGTTGATGACTTGAGAAGGCCGTGACATCACCTCAAAATAAATTCCATCAGAAAGATTAACAATATAACCACGAGAATTATCCATCAGTTTTTTAATCTTCCCATCAATTGATGGGCACAAAGAGGTTGCCCATGTAGAACTAAGCTCTTTTCTTTTGGCACTCATGTTCATAATTTTCATTCGTATTCTATCAATCATATGAAAGACAGGAAGATGTCTCTCCTCTAACACCCATGCGTTGAAAGACTCCGCTGGATTTGAATACATTTCCCCGAATCTATCTCCTGGAAAACATGCATTGGCCCAATACTTAGGATTAGAATCCCTTGCCCAATTTTCTGCGTCATTTGAGATTATGCCCATATCATGCGTTGCTTTGTTATGTTCTTCTATAGTGTAAGCGTATGCTGCCTTGTCAAACAATCCTAATAGTTCATTCTTTGTTGATCCGTTATACTTATGTCCAAGATGTTTTGCAAAATTGGCTTTCAAATGACGCAAACAAAATGCATTATACGAGTCAGAAAATATACGTGGAATAGCATCAATTAGTCCTTTGCATCTATCTGATATAAATGTTAGCATCCGATTTGGTGATATTGCATTTCTCAAACATGTGAGAAACCATGACCAATTATCTTCATTTTCAATGTCACATACAGCATATGCTAATGGAAAAAGTTCATTTTCCCCATTCAAGGCAGTTGCAGCTAGCAGAATCCCTTTGTACTTGTCTTTCAAAAAAGTACCATCAAGAAATATTAAAGGTCTACAACCATGTTCAAAGCCCACTTGACATGCAAAAAAACTCACAAAGAAGCGTTTGAACCTACTTTCAGATGTCAGTTCAAGGTCAACAACACTACCTGGGTTAGAGTTGTGTATTGCATCAACATATACCAACGCAATGAGTCAAATGAACACCGCTCATCTCCAAGTATATTTTTATTTGCAATCTCTTTTCCAAGCCATGCTTGAAGGTATGGTAAGTCTAAGCCATAATCTCTGAAAACATCTTTTTTAATGTCAATTGGTCGATACAAAGGGGTATCACCCACCTTGTCAAGTATTAGAGAACTAACAAACTTTCTTGATGCTCTGGGATGTTTTTGTGTGCTTAGACCCCCTCCACAAGTATGTTCATTGTGTAACTTTTTTATGACAAAGGTTGGACCACCACCAACCCTAAGGGCATGCAAGAACCACGGGCAATGAGTAAATCTACATGTTACTGTAAGTCTTGTCAACTCATTTCTCACAAAGTTGTAGTCAAACCCTCTTGCAACGGCATACTTGATCAAGTCTTCTCTCAAATGATGTATGCTTTCAAAAATTTGACCATTTGAATGAATAATATCATTCCACATTTCGGTTCATCTTCCATTGCTAGTACTTGAAGATACAACAGAAGAAGTACCAGGTACTTGTGAAAGACCTCCACAACTCGATATTGTTGTATTTATTGAAATTGTTTTCTTTCCCATAGAACAATAAGTCCGTATTGCACTAACCAAATCATCATCATTCATAATCCGAATAGAACATGATTGTTGCTCTGGGATGGTGTATCTAAACTCCACACTTACAGGGTCCAAATTCCATCGACCACAAACCACTTGAGTAATTTCATGTAGTGTCATACGGTCATTATAACAATTCAAGTAACCTTCACCATTGTAGTTGAAAATAATAGAAATCGGATCCATCAACTGAATATACAATTAAGTACGAATAAAAACATAAACAAAATTTTACAACACATAAATACATTCATATGAAATTGGGGAATGAGCTACAATGAGCTACAATGAGCTACAAAAACTTGGATAGTAAGTTCAATATGATTATTGCCGTAATGGACACAATGAGCCACAATAACCTAGACAGTAAGTTAAAATGCATTTAAACAAGGACAATAGTTCAATATGAAATTGGGGAACCGGTAAAACTTGCAAGGAACATAGATCAACCAGCAAATTTGGCTACAGAGAACTGTGCCTACGGAGGGAGGTTCATCGGGTTCAAAAGATAGTACATTTAAAACGTAGATCAACATAGAACATAGATCAACATAGACCAACTGGTAAAACGAGGGAGGTTCGTCGGATTCAAAAGATAGTAGATTGAAAATGAAATATACCTACAGAGAACTATGCCTACGGAGGAGCCCAAATAAAAGGAAATTTGGCTATTTGTATCCACGGACAGGCAAACAATACCTTTTTAGTTCTTGAATGGAAGGGGCTTTGATCTTGGAGCAAGGCCAACAAGCAATAGTCACCCAATCGTCTGTGACCTCCGATGTCCGGTGATGCCTATGCGATGAGGGTTTCTGCTACGAGAAGGGCTTCAACTCGGGGGTCGTCGAGTTGACAGTAGGAGGGGCAAGGCACGAGCTCTTACGATGCAGGACCCAAGGAAGGTGGGGTCGGGAGTCGGGACCGGGTCGTTTGGGCCCAAAACCGACCCGGGTCGGGCCGGGGTCGGCCGGGGTCGCCAAAAATAATAATAAAAAATTAATTTTGGGGTCGGGGTCTTGGGGTCAGGACCGGGTCGGTCAGCCCCAATAGCGACCGGGTCGGGCCCGGGTCGCGACCCGGGTCGCGACCCGGCGAACCATGGCAGGACCGACCTCCAACTGCCGACGAAGATGATGGCTATGCGAAGAGGGGCAATGCACGAGCTCCTCCAACGCGTGATCTCCAATGGCTGGCGAAGGCGATGGATATGCGAAGACGGAGAGCTATACGAGGGGCAAGGCTCGAGCTCCTGCGACCTAGGGCCTCCAATGGCTGGCGAAGGCGAAAGCGATGGCTATGCGAAGAGGGTTTCGGCAGCGTCGAGGGTTTCGGCCGAGGGAGGTTCGTCGAGTGTTTCGGCCGCTTGAGGGAGGTTCGGCGAGGGTTAGAGTTGCTAGCAGGGTATTTTCGACATGGGCTTTTCAAATAAACGGAGCAGACGGCCGTCTTAACAGAATGGAGGAAACATTAAATAAAAGTTTAAAACCGGATCTAACGTTAAACGAAATTGAAAAATGGATCTAGCGTTATAGTCATTTTCTAAAACGAACCTAGTATTAATTTTCCCTTTTTTTTTGAAAAAATTGGTATTGAGATTATGGGTGTTCATGTAAAATTGGAAAATTGGTAAACCGAACCGGTTCGGATCAGTTTGATAGACTATCTATTTGGTTTTTTGAACCGAACCAAACCAATAATATCGGCATCTCCTCAAACCAAACCGAACTGATAAACCGGTTGACTCGAATCGAATCGAATTTTTGAAAAAATCTGTACCGAGATTATGGGTATTCATGTAAAATTGGTAAATCGAATCGATTTGATAAATTGGTTGACTCGGTTTGATAAAGTTTGATCCACTTTATTTACTTATTATATTTACTTATTATATTACATTTAAATATATATTATATCAATTTTAAATATTATTATTATAAATTTAAGTTAATTAGTATAAAGATAAAATTATATATTATAAATAAAGTATTAGCCTTCATATTAATCTTAAATAATTATTATAATATTTATTTTATTTTATTTTATTTTTATTTATTTAAATATATATTAAACCGATGAACCGAACTGAACCGAACCACAATCGGTTCAGGGTTCATTGAACCGATTCAGTTTGGTTTGATTCGCCTTATCAGTTCGGTTTTGGTTTCGAAAAAAATGGCCAAATCAAACCGAATCGAACCGTTTACACCCCTAATCGAGATGAAGTCGATGCGGAGTGTAGGGTGTCAAGTGGGTGGGCTTGTGCTGCCCGTCCCAAGCCCAACTTGACCCACGTGTAAGAAGCCCGAGTCTAGCCTAATTAAAACATAAATAATTTTTTAGTATGTAAATAGACTTAATAGGGTGTTAGGTAGCTCTTTTAGTTTTGAGACAATCTCGTTTTTAAAATAAAGACTATTTGACTTCTCAATTTTAATTTTAAAATAAAAAAGTCTAACCATTTTATGTTTGACAAAATCGTCACAATTTTTAAAATTTATAGAGTACTGTTTGGTTATGATTTTAAAATCAAAATAATTTCTATGACACACACTTTAATACTTTCTATGTATTAAATGAACCATATACATCAGTTTCGTCTACTAACATAATATTTCCACATTTTTAATGCTATTTTATTGCGTAGCTCTTTTCCAAGTCTGCGTTGTTCTGTTGATCTTCTAGTATGATGTGTCTCGCGTTGAACTCTATCTCTTCTTCTATGATCAACCTCTCCATCTATTGTTCTACCACAGTCCCTTTCAATTTCAACCCATGTCTCATCTTTACCACATTGAACATTTCGTATGAAATTGTGAAGTGCACATGTTGTTATAATAATCTTGCTTTGCATCTCAATTAAATACTCTAATGGCCTTAAAAATATTCGAAAACGTTCTTCAAACATTCACTCTATCATATTCTTGAGAGAAGAATGTCGCAAATTATAAAGTTCTTTGTAATCCCTTGGAGCTGATGACTCGAACCAAACTCTTTAAGATGATACCTCACTCTTCCATATAGTGCGAGAAAATTCGGTGTGTTTGCATATCCAACATCCACAAGATAATATTTACCTGATAAATAAAAATTTAAATTATGATATATTACTTAAAAACTTAATACACATACATTACCTTCAAGTACATATAATCCTGAGTTCAATGCATTTTTCAAAACTGTCGCATCAACATCTGATCTTTCGTTGCCAACATGAACATAAAGAAAAGTCATATCAAACGAACATGCAGCCATCACATTTTGCGATACATATCCCTTTCGATTGTGACACTGTATTCTGTCATCTGTTGGAACTTAAGCCATTATGTGTTCCATCAATAGCTCTTATACAACTTTGAAAAAGTTGAGTAAATAAGGTAGGCATAAATGAGTATATAAAAAAGCACACTTTTTTACCTTGAAAAATCTGAGGTGCTGCCTATTAGCAATGTACTCCGAAGTTCTTAGCGAAGGTAAATAAATCAACTCTGGTGCTAACAGATGAAGAACTTCAACAACTTAATTGAATCACCTACTTATAGTTTCTTCTGAATGCTGAAACCTTTGAGCACAACGATTACTTACATCATTTGCTAATATGTATAAAATCGTTAACACCATCTCTTCTATATCTACTCGTACATTTTCTTTTATTACACCTAAAACTTTTATTTAATTACATAAAGTAAGAAACACAGTTTTGTTCATTCTACAAACCTCACAAAATCTTGTTGGAGCTCTTGAACATAGTTCTAGTGTATACTCCTTCCCGCTAAGTAAAGAATCTCGCACACGTTTCTTTTTAAATGTAGAAGACTGATATGCATCATATACAATTGCAATCATAGTACGAAAAAATGTACAACGACGATTCATAAATATTTCTTCTTTGTGTTCCATATCAACCTCCAATGTTTCATCATTTTCAAAAGTTTCCATAACACTGCAAGAAATATAGCAATCACAATTGACATTAAACATGAAGTAGATTTGACAACATTATACACTACAAACTGAATGAAGAACATAATCACTCATTACATAATAACCAACCAAACACCTACAAACTATGTCTATGAGAGACTAATGTAAACAAAAGGAGTTTTAAAAAGAAAGTAGAATAACAAATGATCTATTTTGTTCTCATCACTTTCTAACTATTTTGCAAATGCATTTTCAACCATTCTAAACGAGTCTCCTCGTCAAATTTATGAAAAACAAGATATGCATTCCCACTCCTAACTATGTCTGCCGCTTTTGCTTTTTTCAGTGGACTCAAATACATATTCATTATGTTCTTCACACACTCTTGAATCATTTCAAATGATGTTGGCATCGTTGACTTCTTATACTCATCGGTAACTTTCAACATTGCTTTAACCAAACTTGTTTCTTTTGTCTTTTTCCCTTTGACTTATCCTCAAAAATGACTAAAGCTCTTTTGTTATCTTTTCTTGACCTTATCGCTAACTTAAACTCTAGACTGGAGGCAGAACTACCATCTTTAGTTAGGTCCATAGCATGTTCATGATCAGGTGTTATATGAATAATCAACTATTGGACTTCGTTGTGGAAGAAGAGTATGTTGAGCTCGACTTCCAGAAGCTTTGGCACCTATAATATAGATTATATGTCATAATAAATTAATACATAGTATTGACTATGAACAATATATGTTGAAGTCAATTACCTTCAAAAATTTCATACCACTCATTGTACAATGGAATCGTAACTCCCCTCTATGCTTTAACTTTTGGATGTTTCTACAATATACATAGTTACGTAAGACATTGTATTATAGTTAAAGGCATGAATAACATCAAATAGGTTATTGAGTCACCCGAATATTGGCATTCTAGACTTTATTAGTTGCCGTAAATGTATTCAAATTTGGATTGAATCCAAATCCACTTTAATTGAATAAAGTCGTTATAACGACAAAGTCGTTTTTCATTACTTGAACATGTGTTTTAAGTTGTTTACTTGTAACGTTAAGTTGAAATCATTTAATGAACTCTAATCTTATGACTTCCTACGTTTCCGGTTTCCAACTTGATGATGCTCTTTTTCCATTTTGATGGTGTTCTACCAATATTTTAGTCAAAAACGCCGAACGTGTTTGATCTCACTTTATCTTGTCACTATTTTTGCTCGCTAAAGAGATTTGTGTTTCGTCCATCTATGATGTTTCACATACGTACAAATGTATATAAACATATACTTTAATCTTTACAATTCACATACACACGTATGTACAATATAACATGGAATATTTAAAATTTAATATGCACCTTAGTTAAGAAAAGAACAATCATAATGAATCGTACCACAATTTTGTTGCGAATGCTCCCCCCACAACACGGTGCTCCCCTCTGTTGGATTCATCACCTCTTGTCCCCCTCTCCCTGGTCGGCATTCTGTCGCAAATGCCTTGCCACCCAACATCATCAAACTCCGGACATATTAATACACAAAGAAGAAGCTTCTCCACTGGATGACAATGGAATTTTTTTTTTGATCTTGGTGAAACAGGGAGCAGGGGATGGTGACTAGTCTAGTAGAATCTCAACGCCCACCCTTGGTGCAAAGGAAAGCATCGCGTACCTGATCATCTACGGATGATCGTTTGTTGGTGTCCGCCCTTCAACCCCAATCGTTCGCTCGCGGGCCGTCTCCGTGGTCGTCCACCGTGAGAGAAGACGAGCGCGAAGTCTCGAACGTGGGAGAGAGATGCGGGACGTCGAGGGAGTAGGCTCTTCTAAAAATAAAATAGGATTGCTATTGTTTTGTTTTCGAAATAGAAGTAACAAAGGAGTGAGACTAATTTGAAAAAAGGAAAGAGCACTAAAAAAAAGTAACCAAACGTGGTATCTTCTTTATTTTTAAAGATAAGATAAAAAAAAGGTAAAAAATTAAAACCAAACACCCTATAAGGCCCAACGGATCAGAAAAGTCTATATACAGTCCAATGGGCTAAATGATTTGTTTCAAATATTGTTAAATTATAAATAAATAAGTTTTGAGTCAACATCATTTCCTGATCTGTGTGCCAACCCTTTTCAACTATCTTTTTCATTTAAAAAAACATTATGAATGTACTTTTGACAAATTAATATTACAACATAAAATCTAAAATATGTAGATCATAAATTAATAATTTTGGTGAAAAGAGTATCTAACTCTGCAGAAAGGAATGTATGAGTCAAAATATCTTATATCTTAAAATATCTAAAAATTGTCAAGTGATTTAAACAAAGACCGGGACATTACAATATGACAAATCGAGACACTTTGTACAAATTCATATCTATCTTGTTTTACACGTAGAAGTCAATAAATTTTACAGATTTTTAAAGAAATTAAAAAATTTAAATATAATTTGAAACTGATCGTAGCTAATTTTTGTATAATTAGCTAGATAGTATAGTTAATATTTCAGAAATTAGTTATTTTGTTTATGATTTTTAGTTATATATTTACCGTTCTAGATTAATTTATGATAATACGTAGCTATTAAAGTAGTTTAACCGTTTATAATTAATATATTAGTTAAAAATATGATTAGAAACAAATATTGAAATAAACATAACTTATGTATAAATTTATTCATTGTATTTATCAAAAGGTCTATTCAGACCAACATAACAGTAAAAAATAAAAAGAGTGGTCATCTTTGATGTGATTTTCAATAGATTTTAAATATAAAATATTTATTATTTTTAAAAACGATTTTAAATATTATCTATTTTATCCGAATTTTTTAAAATACTATATTATATTATTTTTATATTATATATTTTGAAATATGTGTTATCAAATAATATTTTATTCAACCCGTGGTATGATTGTTGTGAACTGTGTGCATGAGGTCGATTTGGGGCCCGTCACCTTATCTTATCCCCTGTTGGCACGAGGTCTTGTGGTGTGAAAGGTTTTTCAACGGTTCATCAGATCCATCGAGAGAACTAAGTTAGAAATAAATTATTCAATTAGTTCTATAATTTTATTTTGCGGATCTAAACTTAATCTGTGACGGATTTTCTAACGGGTTGGCGGATTTGGCTCGCCCATTTGACAGTTTTAACGGGACGGATATGCCAATCTTTATATTTGCTCCAATCGAGACTAGACACGGAATAAATAACGATGTGTTTAATTGTATGATAATTTTTTTTTTAAAAATAATTATATTAAAAAAAGAATGAATTAACTCATGATACAAAATTATTATGTTTGGAGGGATGTTATAACGAAAAAAAGAGTAACGATCTCCCGTGATCGAATAAAACGATCACGAGAGAAAAAAAGAAGAGGTAAAATCTTCTGTTTACGAAAAGAATATTTTTAAAACATAAAATCATCAAAATTGTTAATTATATTTCTTAATAAATTTTCTTATAATTTTTAAAAATTAAAATAAGAATTTTTGTAATCAAATATTCTTTAATAATTTTTGGATACCCGCTAGCTAGAGTGGACAGAGTATGGATAATATTTGTCGGACAGCGTTAATCTCTGTCGCACTGTTGTTGGAGAGGAACAGAGATTGACCGCAACGCAGAAAAAAAAAAAAAGTGCCAGCCCCCGAAGCTCCCCTTCATCGGCAATCTTCACCAGCTCGGCCCCGACGTCCCGCACAAGGCCCTGCGGGACCTCTCCCTTGCTCACGGACCCCTCCTGCTCTTGCAGCTGGGGCAGGTCCCCGTCTTGGTGGCCTCCTCCGCGGCGGCGGCCGAGGAGATCCTCAAGGTCGGCGACCTCGCCTTCGCGAACCGACCCCGCCTGAGGTTCTCGGAGATGCTTAGGGGCGAGCAAGGAATCCTCTTTGCGCCCTACGGCGAATACTGGAGACAGGTGCGGAAGGTCGCCGCCGTCCACCTCCTCAGCTCCATTCGAGTTCATGCTTTCCGGCCGGCGAGAGAAGACGAAGTGGCGAGCCTAGTTAACAAGGTGTTGGAGCTGTCATCCGCGGGCGGCGCCATCGACATGAGAAAGACGCTGTCGTCCTTCGCGAGCACCGTCGCCTGCAGGGCCGTCGTCGGGAAAGCCGCCATCGAAGAGGGTAAGACGGTGGAAATCCGAAAAATTTTTGCGCCGGCCGTTGCCCTGTCAGGGTTATTTCGGATCGAGAACTACTTCCCCTCGCTTCGGTGGCTGGGCAAGATCACCGGCATGGACGCCAAGCTTGCAGACGTCTTCCGCCGCCGGCGGGATCTCTACCGGAGTACAGCCGGTGGCCGTAAATTGGGAGCGGGGAAGGACGGTGGGTTTCTCGATGTTCTGCTGTCGCTTCAGGGGGACCAGTTGATAGGATGAGAAGAAGACTCCTATGGGAAGAACGCACGAGTACCCTATGTAGGCAGAACACAGCACAAGAAAGGTGGGAAGACGATGGAGCCAATGCTCGTGGAGAGTGTGATCTCCCTAGTATCTCATTATGAATTTATATGAAAAGAATACTTTACGGTGTGTGCCCCTTAAGGGCAGAATAGGAAAGGAGGGAGAACCTCGTACAATTCTGTTACATGTAAGTGCAATGCGCAGAGGAACAATCGCCCATGTACAGAGGGCACAGAATGTGCGTGATGGAGAGAAGCTTCCAGAACCGAGCCAGAGGTAATTAGCTCAAGACACTGTCAGCTTGATCATCTCAACACTCCCCCTCAAGCTGACATCCATATTCTTTGACAATTTGATTGACATGTGCTTTGTAGATTTCTTTTGGGAGAGCCTTTGTAAATATATCTGCAGTTTGCCTTGTTCCCGAAATATGTACAGTTTTAATCAAACCTGATTGAATTCTTTCTCTGATAAAGTGGCAATCCACTTCAATATGCTTAGTTCTTTCATGATAAACAGGATTTTGTGCTGTGTAGGGCAGCTTGACTGTCACAATAGAGAGTTACGATTCCAATTTCAATTCTGAGTTCCTTAAGAACATTCTGCAACCATTGTGCTTCAGCTGCCCCAACAGCCATTGCCCTATATTCTGCTTCTGCTGAAGATCTAGAGACAGTTGGTTGCTTCTTGGTTTTCCAAGAAATTGGGCTATCTCCTAAAAAACTAATGTAGCCGGTGGTAAACCTCCTTGTAAGTGGGCAAGAGCCCCAATCCGCATCTGTAAAAACTGAAAGCTCTAACTTAGACATAGAGCTTAAGAATAATCCTCTTTCAGGATTAGACTTGATATATTTGACTATTCCTTTAGCTCCTTCCATATGTAAGTGACTTGGCTTATTCATAAATTGACTAAGCAAGTTAACAACAAACTGAATATCGGGCCTAGTGACAGTTAGGTATAACAACCTGCCAATTAGTCTCCTGTAGGGTCTTGGATCATCAAGAGGAATTCCTTCTTCATAAAAATTCTGTTTGGGACTCATAGGAACATCAGCAGGTCTAGCATCAGTTAACCCACAATCTGTGATGATGTCAAGAGCATATTTTCTTTGGCTGAGATAAATTCCGGCTTGAGACCGGCTGATTTCAATCCCTAGGAAATACCTCGGAGCTCCAAGATCCTTTAAGCAAAAATTGTCTTGTATTATCTGCTTAATTTCATTCGTGACTTTCAAATTATTTCCTGTAATAAGGATATCATCAACGTATATCAAGATGACTGTAAAGAAACCATTTCTGTTCTGAGTGAAAAGAGAGTAGTCAGTCCTTGACTGCTGGTATCCTTGCCTTTCTAAAACAGATGTGAGCTTGGAGAACCAGTTTCTACATGCCTGTTTAAGACCATATAAGGACTTCATTAGTTTACAAACTTGATTCTCCCCCTGTCCTATATATCCAGGTGGCAATTGCATGTAAACCTCTTCTTCCAATTCTCCATGGAGAAAAGCATTATTCACTTCTAATTGCATTATCTTCCATTCATTAATGGAAGCAATGGATAAAAGCAATCTCACAGTGACAAGTTTAGCCACGGGAGCAAAGGTTTGATGGTAATCCATGCCTTCAAGTTGGCTATACCCCTTTGCAACAAGCCTAGCTTTATATCTACATATAGATCCATCTGCATTATGCTTGACTTTGTAGACCCAACGGCAGCCAATAGCTCTTTTATCTGGTGGCAGTTTAGTAATCATCCAGGTCTTGTTCTTCTCTAAGGCCCTTAGTTCCTCCTTCATAGCATCCCTCCAATGTGTTATTTCCTTAGCTTCATCATAGTTGGCCGGTTCAAGTTCTTGATCTATCTTGGTTAGGAATGCAAGTTGCTCTTGAGTGTAGTTATCAAATTTTAGGAATTTTCTGATTTGATGAGGCTTTTCACCTGAAGCACCGGCGGTGGCACTAAATCCTGTCACATAATCCTTGAGATAGCTTAGTTTCTTTCTGACTCTATGTCTTGGCTCAGAATGGGCTTCCTCCGTTTGCTCAATGGGAATTATAGGAGAATGATGACCCTCAATTTCAGCAAAAATATTTTCTGTAGGGTGAACATTGGTGATTTCTGGTTGCAGAACCGGAATGGGAATAGGAATGTCACCTTCATGACTGTCACAATCATCTTCATGTCCCTTAAAAGGAAACAAATCTTCATGGAAGACAACATCTCTGCTGGTAAATGTGCTGTATGTGTTAAGATTAAGCAGTTTGTAGGCCTTTTGATGTGCAGGATATCCAATAAGGATGCAGGGATCAGCTCTAGGCTCCATCTTATCCTTTTCAAAATGTGACGTGGAGGCATAACAAAGGCACCCAAAGGTTCTAATTCTAGCGTAGTCGGGCTTCTTCTTGAACAGCATCTCATAAGGGGTCTTATTTCCAAGAATTCTACTAGGGTGTCTGTCACGCCCCGGATTTAATCCTGCACAGCGGAACATAATCCGACGACGTAACCAGGGAAAATAACCCCTAGAATATATCGGTTTGGAACGAATGAAAACAACTAGATCCAAGTTCATAATTTCACAAATTCAAATTCAATACAACACTAATCACTACAATCTAAACAAAACTAAATACCATCTAGTCATAAATATCATCTAATTGTCTTCTCGAGAATCGATCCATCACGCTTCCGCTGCGCTAAACCTGATTACCTGAAAATTGATAAGAGGATTGGGATAAGTACAACGACTCAGTAGACACCCCATCATCCGCCAAATCGGATAGCTAGAAGGCCCTAGATGTTAATTAAATAGGTACCCAGACCTACACCAATTATATGTAAATATAGGCTAGTCAATACATTAGATATATGACTTAATCCATGTGTTTTACACCACCCACCAAAGCCTATAATCACACCGACCAGCACTTATATGCACCATAAATGACGTAAAATATGGTATGAACATATGCATAGACACCTACTATATGCTCCATATGATGATATCACTATAAATGAGACAAACTATGCATACACCGTGCAACACAATATGATAATTGACAAAATAAAATACATCACTAGACCACCTATACAATACCATGCAATAATGCACCTATCCTCTAATAAAGGACCACACCTTTTTCTTATTAGCAAGGAATGCGTCGTCTTGCCACCTCAACCACTACCACCAGGATCTATCATATATAGCAGTACCATATAGCTTAAACGAAATCCCCGTGCACCTAGGCAGTGGTGGCACAGGACAAACCGCGGTATCTGGATCGAAGGATGCACCGGATCGTTCTAACCTCCGCCCTCGGGTCACGACTAACTAGTCCGGTGTAGTCGTTTTTCATTATAATTTCAATGCATCATGCATCCACCTCGATCATGCCATGCCATGATCACATTTATGCAAGATTAAATGATATAAACTATATCATGTAATGAACAAATATACCACCAATGCAAATAGCATGATCAACCACACCTAAACAACCTATGCATGATCTATAACCATAAAATGACAAGAATAAGTAAAGACTAACATGATAAGAACAGACCAATGGAGACCCTATCCCCTAAATTAATGACAATAACATAAACGAAACGCATTTAATAATGCTAGCTAAAACATTAATTAATCTTGTTAACCTATCCTCTACCCATATGCAAAGGGATTAACTCAAAAAGGCAACAAAGATTGGCCTAATAACATGCTAAATCGGCTAATTAACTCAATAATAATCACTACAAGGCATGGAAGATTAAATAAGAATTTAATGATAATTAATAGACACGTCAAGGATGCCTACCTGAACGGCACAAGAAAAATCGAGAATCAGCAACCGAAAGCGCTACCAAACGTCGACGACGCGGTGCATAATCCGAAATAACTCAAACAAGTTATCTCCCTCTAACAGGATTGGACGGATAGGGGGCGGCGCACGGACGGTGGCAGACGACGGGGTGGGTGGCGGCTCACGCAGTTGTCCACGCGGAGGGAGGCGGCGACCGAGCAGGGTGAGGCGTCGGGGAAGTCATCGTCGGGAGGCCGAGCGGGAGGCAGGAGGTCGACGGTGACAGGCGAGGTTGGCCACGCGGCGAGGGGCAGCCATGCAGTGGCAATGGCGACGTTCACGCGGACGAGGGGGAAGGTCAGCGTGAGGCCGTCTCCAGGTGGGCGGCCGCGGTGAAAGTGGCGACAAAGAGGAGGCGCCGCGGAGCGGTGCGATTGACGCAGTGATAGTGGTGCGGGGAGGGCGGCCGGCGACGCTCGGCGCGGCCAAGGGGCGGGGCGACGCGGCGATGCGCGGGCGCACGCGGGTCGAGGGGCGGCGTTGCGCGGCCGGGTGTGCGCGCGCGCGCGCGGTGCGGACGACGGGGGGAGGGGGGTCAAAGCGGCGGGCGGTCGACAGGGGCGGCCGCGTGCGCGCGCGGGCAGGCGGCGGTGGCCTGTGCGGCCGACGGTGGCAAGGCGGGTGGGCGAGGGTGTAGGCGACGGCGGCGGTTGCGCGGCCGGGCATCGCCGGTCAGTGCATGCACGGGGAGATGGGTTATCCGAGGGAGAAAAAGGAGAGCAACGGAGAGGAGAAAAAAATGGCGCAAAAAGAGGAAAATCGGCGGACGCGAGGGAGAAAGAAGGAGCAGTTCGCTAAGGTAATCGGGAGGAGACAAAAACGGAAGGAGAATAAAATGGTAAGGATAAGAGGAGAGCACCATTAATAATATTAAATCTCATAATAAATATAGTAATTATTTTTAATTAAATAAAATGCCCTGGTCATTACAATCTATCCTCCTAATAAAAATTTTCGTCCTCGAAAATTCAACCAGACTCATCGAACAATTGCATCCTTCAATCTATCTAACTATTCTTTTCTATCTAAGCTATCCATCCATTGACCACTCTACCTAAACACATCTATCCTTCTATCTATCTACATATCTATCTATCTTCTTTCTATCTAACTCACTAAAAACTAACCACTCATTCATCAATCTACCTACCTATTATCTATCCATCTATCTCTTTCTAATCTATCTATCTAATAATGAAATTCAATGCTATCTAAGATTCTGAATCTAATAGACAATCTGAATTATTTATATAACATCTATGTCATCCAACCAAATAACCTCTCAACTTTAACTCTAATGATCCTTAATCCAAATTATCAATATACCAAATCTATATTTTTTTTTGTAGGTCAATATGATATGGATCAAATATCTTTCACAAAAGTATTCAATAATGCAATAGTCCCTACATGATACGAACTTAATAATCATGTCTAAGTTTGATAAACTTGATCATCAACTATCTAAAATTTCAAATATACTAATCTAAAATTTTAACATCATAGCATACTAAATGCCATCAAGGACTCAACATAATCATCTAATTGATGATCTAATCATAATATAAATATCGAATTTAATTGATCAATACATTATCTAAAGATCATCACTCCGAATGACTTGATCCACAAAAAATCTAAATGCATATCATTATAGGATTATAGGTATTGATCTTATCCACCAATAAAGGTCGAAAATTCTTTAACTATTCCTCTATCTAAAGACCATTTCTAATAAGTTGAGATCAAATCACAAACCAAAAATTAACCCATCACCATCTACTCAACTACAAATCCAAGCATACAAAGTCTAGTCTTAATTAAATTTGCAAATCACGATTTGAAGAGAGAAAGAACCATCAAACGGATAAGACAATTTCAGATCGGATAGAAAGAATAATACTAAAGTTCTAGATCGATAGATAATGGAGAATAATTTGGATGATATGATCATAATCTAAATCGGATTGCCAAAAATATAAACTAATGATAGGCTTGTCTAGATGATTGTCTAACCTCTAAGATTAATATCTAATCTTATAAATATCTCATCTTCAATATAAAAAAGATTACAACTTTACAATAATGTCTATATTTTTCATAAACCTATTCCAAAATTCATATTGGTAATTCATTCTCTAAATCCAATATCTTCTCATCTTTCTCATAGATTCAATTAATTCAAAATAGTTTGATATCAATACTTTGTTTCCATTAAATCTCATAGCTAAGCTTCACAAAAGAATGATGCCTTAAGATGAAATATATCTCCAATTTTTTTTAATCCACTTATCCAAACAATGTAATTATTCTTAACCTCTATATCATTCATATACATATGACTTCAAAATATAATCACCTCGTACCATCTCTGTTATGTAAGTTCACAACATGATCAAATCTCTAACTTCCAACAAAATATTTCTAATGAGTCAACTACTCCTAACATTATTAAAATCACTTAAACAATAATCATTCTCTTATTATCACTTTCATTCAACTTTAATCAATCACATTAATCACATTATCTCTTCGTCTAAAGTGCTTGCTATCAAATTATTATCCAAGAAATTTATCTCTAAACTCCATCATATGAATAATATCTAATTGTAATCACATATAAATAGCAAATGATTTTTAATCTCAATGAGTTCTCAACTCTCGTATTCTACGATTCTATCTCAATATTTACCACTCTTACAAGATACGTTCTCATTGCTTCCTTAAAATAAATTTCTAATTTCATATTCTAATCATTTCCAACCAATTAGCAAGATGCACATCTTATCTCTTTCCAATCTAAAAGATCACATCTAATGAACTAAGGCTCAAACTCCACATAAGATCAACCTATGATTGGTCACAACATATAATTAAAATGATCTAGAATCAAAATTTGGCTAGATTGATCAAATAAGATATAGCGAGATAAAGAGTTCAAAATTTGAGCATAAAGATGAAAGATCATGATAGAGGAGTGTATAACTATAATATTAATGAGTAGATAGCACCTGACCAACCCTTACTATGATCATACTCAAATCATCTTCTAATTCTCAAACTGATACTAGCACCTGAATATCACATTCCTCATGCTTGCACGATCTGTATTTCATACTTGATTGCACAAAAATACCACTTATTCAAAGCAAGATAAAATTATCTTAATCTTACTCTGAAATTTCATATTCATAATCTCATTCTTATATCACCTTCCTTTTCATTTAGAACCATATACTCAAATAATAATTCAATCATCAATTCATTTCACATCTTGGGTAGGACTGGTACCAAATCTAATTAACACATGTCATCATATCCTTATACCACCCATAAGTATCCTTCTAGTCATCTCATAAATAAATCAGATTTAATCTCAAAATGAATCATTTTAATGATTTCACATATGTCATTCAACTAAATCTTTCAAAAGATTCACCAATCTATCCAAATTACTAAAAGTACTAAATCTGAAATTTTCCTCCTCAAACCATAAACCAACATGACAACGATCAACCATCACCTATCAAACATTTGATAATCCAATGTGTATATCTTGATGATGTCTTAAGATTAGTGAAAATAATTCTTCATCAAAAAAATCCACAATATCCACCCAATCTGAAAATTGGTCATTGCATTTTTTTATTCAATCCAATCTCTAATCACCTAATCACTATCTAATATTAAAATCTAACAAATCTAAAGTGATAGTCTTATCCCATAATCATAAATCTAAACTCCAAAATCCACTAAATCTGAAAGTTGAATCATCATAAAATGACACTATCAAATATCTAATATAGACCTGCAATAATCTATCACCAAATTTCTATGTCATATAGGATTCTCAATTCAATAGAAAATCTAAATTATTCTTTCTGCCCAAAATCATGTTCTTCCGAAAATCAATTCCATCTAATCCAAACCGATATCATAAACCCGGGCATGTCAATATAGACATTCAGGCCGAGTTAAAGCTCTGATACCAAGCTGTCACGCCCCGGATTTAATCCTGCACAGCGGAACATAATCCGACGACGTAACCGGGGAAAATAACCCCTAGAATATATCGGTTTGGAACGAATGAAAACAACTAGATCCAAGTTCATAATTTCACAAATTCAAATTCAATACAACACTAATCACTACAATCTAAACAAAACTAAATACCATCTAGTCATAAATATCACCTAATTGTATTCTCGAGAATCGATCCATCACGCTCCGCCGCGCTAAACTCCGATTACCCGAAAATTGATAAAGAGGATTGGGATAAGTACAACGACTCAAGAGACACCCCATCATCCGCCAACCTGATAGCTAGAAGGCCCAGATGTTAATTAAATAGGTACCCAGACCTACACCAATTATATGTAAATATAGGCTAGTCAATACATTAGATATATGACTTAATCCATGTGTTTTACACCACCCACCAAAGCCTATAATCACACCGACCAGCACTTATATGCACCATAAATGACGTAAAAGATGGTATGAACATATGCATAGACACCTACTATATGCTCCATATGATGATATCACTATAAATGAGACAAACTATGCATACACCGTGCAACACAATATGATAATTGACAAAATAAAATACATCACTAGACCACCTATACAATACCATGCAATAATGCACCTATCCTCTAATAAAGGACCACACCTTTTTCTTATTAGCAAGGAATGCGTCGTCTTGCCACCTCAACCAGCTACCACCAGATCTATCATATATAGCAGTACCATATAGCTAAACGAAATCCCATAGTGCACCTAGGCAGTGGAGGCACGGGGACAAACCGCGGTATCCGGGATCGAAGGATGCACCGGACCGTTCTAACCTCCCACGTCCCTTCGGGTCACGACTAACTAGTCTGGTGTAGCTGTTTTCATTATAATTTCAATGCATCATGCATCCACTTCGATCATGCCATGCCATGATCACATTTATGCAAGATTAAATGATATAAACTATATCATGTAATGAACAAATATACCACCAATGCAAATAGCATGATCAACCACACCTAAACAACCTATGCATGATCTATAACCATAAAATGACAAGAATAAGTAAAGACTAACATGATAAGAATGACTCCAATCGTACCCTATCCCCTAAATTAATGACAATAACATAGCCGTAATGCATTTAATAATGCTAGCTAAAACATTAATTAATCTTGTTAACCTATCCTCTACCCATATGCAAAGGGATTAACTCAAAAAGGCAACAAAGATTGGCCTAATAACTTGCTAAATCGGCTAATTAACTCAATAATAATCACTACAAGGCATGGAGGATTAAATAATAATTTAATGATAATTAATAGACACGTCAAGGATGCCTACCTGAACGGCACAAGAAAAATCGAGAATCAGCAACCGAAAGCGCTACCAAACGTCGACGACGCGGTGCATAATCCGAAATAACTCAAACAAGTTATCTCCCTCTAACAGGATTGGACGGATAGGGGGCGGCGCACGGACGGTGGCAGACGACGGGGTGGGTGGCGGCTCGCGTGGTTGTCCACGCGGAGGGAGGCGGCGGCCGCGCAGGGTGAGGCGTGGGGGCAGACATCGTCGGGAGGGCGAGCGGGGGGCGGAGGTCGACGGTGACCAGGCGAGGTTGGCCACGCGGCGAGGGGCAGCCATGCGGTGGCAATGGCGACGTTCACGCGGACGAGGGGCTGGTCGCATGAGGCCGTCTGTGGGGGCGGCCGCGGTGAAAGCGGCGACAAAGAGGAGAGGGCCGCCGCGGAGCAGCGATTGACGCAGGGTGATAGTGGTGCGGGGAGGGCGGCCGGCGACGCTCGGCGGCCAAGGGGGCGGGCGACGCGCGGCGACGCGCGGGCGCACGGTGGGGCCGAGCAGGGCGGCGTTGCGCGCGGTGTGTGCGCACGGCGCAAGGTGCGGACGACGGGGAGGGGGGTCAAAGCGGCGGCGGGCGGCCGACAGGGGGCGGCGCGTGCGCGCGGGCGGCGGCGGCGGCGGTTGCGCGGCCGGGCATCGCCGGTCAGTGCATGCACGGGGAGATGGGTTATCCGAGGGAGAAAAAGGAGAGCAACGGAGAGGAGAAAAAAAATGGCGCAAAAAGAGGAAAATCGGCGGACGCGAGGGAGAAAGAAGGAGCAGTTCGCTAAGGTAATCGGGAGGAGAAAAAAACGGAAGGAGAATAAAATGGAAAGGATAAGAGGAGAGCACCATTAATAATATTAAATCTCATAATAAATATAGTAATTATTTTTAATTAAATAAAATGCCCTGGTCATTACAGTGTCTGTTAACCAAATAGGCTGCAGTCAAAACACATTCACTCCAGTATTTTTTTGGGAGATGAGATTGTAGCCTTAGGGATCTAGCCACATCCAAAAGGTGTCTATGTTTTCTTTCAACTACCCCATTCTGTTGGGATGTATATATGCAAGTATGCTCATGGGCAATTCCCTTCTCTTTGAAGAAGCTTCCAAGTTCACGGTTAAAAAATTCACTACCATTGTCTGTCCTGACAGTTTTAACATTGGTAGAAAAGAAATTTTGAACGTAGTTAACAAAAGCTCTCAAGATTCCGGGGACTTCACTTTTATACTTAAACATATGCACCCATGTAAAACGTGAGTAATCATCCACAATAGTTAAGAAATAAAGGTATCCACTATTAGATGGAATGTGATAAGGACCCCACACATCACAATGAATAAGGGACAAAATGTTATGAGACTTAAGGTGACTATGACCAAAAGGTAGACGGGTTTGTTTAGCTAAGGGACAAACATGACAATGAGAGGAAGTAAAAGAAATGTTTAAAACAGATGAAAGAGAATTAAGCTTCTCATCGGATAAGTGTCCAAGACGTTGATGCCAAAGATTGGAAGTAGCTTCATTGGATAGAAGACAAGTATCATCACCTCCTTTCCTCAAAAAATAGTAAAGTCCTCCGGACTCAAGGCCCTGCCCAATCTTGTCCTTCGTGGCTAAATCCTGAATAACAAAATGAGTCGGATAAAAAATTATGCAACAATTCTTGTCTTTGGTGACACGACTAACAGAAATAAGATTGTGTTTGAAAGCTGGAGCATGGTAAACATTGGTGAGTTTAAAATCATTATCCAATTTTATCAAACCTGCTTCCTTCACTTTAACCACTGATCCATCGGGTAGACTGATACCTGCAGCTTGCTGTCCAGAAGTGTTCAAATCCCTTTGCACAGGGTATGCCGAAATGTGTGAAGTTGCTCCTGAATCCATAATCCAGGTCTTCTGCTTTTCAGAATTGATAGCAACGTTTGCCTCTGCTCCATTGCCTGCATTCCCATCTAGAAATTTAATTAGATTAGCATATTGCTGGTCAGTAAACTGTTGTTGAAATTGTTTCTTCCCTTGTCCCCTTTTGTTCTTGAAATCTGCAGGGTATCCAATCAACTTATAACAAACTTCCTTTGTATGTCCCGGGACATGACAATGAGCACATCTTGGAGAGTTTATCTTATAGCAGTTTTCCCTATTGTGACCGGAAATATTACAGTGGCTGCACCATGGCCTCTTATCATTTTGTTTCTGAAACCTTGAAGAATTCTGTTGATCTCTTGCCATCATAGCTGAAGGTTTATTCAAATTTAATGTATGCATCTGCCTTTGTGTTTCGTCCTGTAAAATGAGTGAATAGGCCCTATTGACAGTAGGTAGAGGGTCCATAAGAAGTATGTGACTTCTTACAGCATTGTAAGTGTCATTTAAACCCATTAGAAATTGCATTAATTTTCTCCTAGGATCTCCTGCAATATCAAACTGAGCAAGCTCATCCCAGAAGCCCTTAAGGCTGTTATAGTATTTGGAAACCTGATCGTTTCCTTGTTTGAGTGTAGCAATGTTCCTTTCTAAAGCATAGATTCTTGGCCCATCGGCTGGAGAGAATCTCTCCTTCAAATCAATCCATACTTGATGTGCATTCTCACAGTAGAGAACTGAGGAAACGAGATCCTTATGGATGGAGTTAAGGATCCACGACAGAACCATATTGTTGATACGTTCCCAAATACCATAAATGGGATCATCAGTAGCAGGTTTTGGAATCGATCCATTCACAAAACCCAACTTGCTCTTAGCAGAGAGGGCGAGTGTCATCCCCCTCTGCCATGGTATGTAATTATCTCCATTCAAGGGAAAATTAACGAGAACAGCACCTGGGTGATCAGACGCTTGAAGATAGTAGGGACTTTGCATTTCAGCATTGAATGGAGTGGTGATGCTGGTGATCTCCTGCGGTGGAGGGGTGGCCGAACTTCCTTCCATTCTTCAGAATAACCTCCGCTCTGATACCAAGTTGATAGGATGAGAAGAAGACTCCTATGGGAAGAACGCACGAGTACCCTCTGTAGGCAGAACACAGCACAAGAAAGGTGGGAAGACGATGGAGCCAATGCTCGTGGAGAGTGTGATCTCCCCAGTATCTCATTATGAATTTATACGAAAAGAATACTTTACAGTGTGTGCCCCTTAGGGGCAGAATAGGAAAGGAGGGAGAACCTCGTACAATTCTGTTACATGTAAGGACAATGCGCAGAGGAACAATCGCCCATGTACAGAGGGCACAGAATGTGCGTGATGGAGAGAAGCTTCCAGAATCGAGCCAGAGGTAATTAGCTCAAGACACTGTCAGCTTAATCATCTCAACAGGACCGCTCCGGGCTGGGTTTCATCCCCTCCGATGAGGAGGCTGAAGTTATCATCATGGTAATTGGATCGCAGAAGATCAAAAGCTAGAATTATTCAGCCAATTAAATGGAGATTCCTGGTGATTGAATCAGAACAGTTTCTTGTTCATTCCAGGGATTGATCACAGCAGGAGGCGAAACATCTTATCTGGTCCTGGAGAGGGCTCTGGAAGAGCTCGTGAAGAACCCGGCGGTCATGAAGAAGGCTCGGGATGAAGTCAGGGGAGCAGGACGACCGGGGAAGACCTTGCTCACCGACGACGACGTCGGCGGAATGAGCTATCTGAAGGCGGTGGTGAAGGAAGTTCTGCGTCTGCATCCTCCGTTGCCGCTGTTGCTCCCCAGGGAGTCGAGGGAAGCCGCCCAGGTGCTGGGCTACGAGATCCCCGCCGGGACCTGGGTCGTCGTCAACGCGTGGGCGATAGCGAGGGATCCGGCGTACTGGGACCTGCCGGAGGAGTTCCGGCCGGAGAGGTTTGACGACAGCTCCGTGGATTTCAGGGGAAACAACTTCCAGCTCATCCCCTTCGGCGGCGGCCGGAGGATCTGCCCCGGGATGCACTTCGCCCTCGCCAACATCGAGCTCGCGCTGGCCAATCTGTTGTATCATTTCGACTGGACGCTGCCGGAGGAGGGGAAGGCGGAGAGTCTCGCCGGCGGCGCGGTCATCGGGCTCACTGTCCGCAAGGCACATGCCCTCCTCCTCTCGGCGAAACCAGTGTCCTGAGCTGAGTAGGAGATACGGTGTATGGGTATTTGCTTTTGTCTTCTTATATATTTGTATGTAAATAATTATATAAGAACTCTTGGACCGATGTAATCAATCAAGCTAAGAAGGTGCATGAGATCATTAGTTGATCATTAATTGAAGAGTGTAGTATTAGTTTGAGAGGTAAGAGATTAGAGGATGTCATTGTTAGCATTGTGGGGGACAACTTGACGTTGTATTTATATATATATATATGAATATTATGATTTTGAGGTTTGTCCGATGATATCAAAGGAGTAACAACATTGTTATAATATTTGACGAGGAATGTTGAAAAGTGTGTTTTGTCTCGCTCTTCAATCTCACCGTCATGATTTGATGTTTGTAAGATGATATTGGAGCAGAGATTTGATTTTTTTATAATTTTTAATTATTTTAACTCGCATATTCGCACTGCCCATCTTGATCGTGAAGAAGAGTGTTGGAAAATGGAAAACAGATTTTATTTTACATTGATTGATACAAAGAGATTCACTTGCTTTATATATATATATATATTAGAGCACATTATCTAAGTATGTAATAGTTATTATGAGAATGGGAAATTCACTTGTTTTATATATGTTTTTTTGGAGCACATTATCAAGTATGTAATAATTAATATGGGACTTGGAGGTTCACTTGTTATATATATATATTGCAACATATTATCAAAGTATGTAATAGTTAATATGTGACTATTCCAACAATTCATTGTCAGTGTCAACGTTGGCAATAAAATTAAGAGACAAGATAATCAGGTGTTAAAGAAAAATAAGTGCCGTTTTGATACTTTCTTACAAACTCCAAAATTATGGTGTTAAAGTTGAAAGACCCATGATATATATGCATATTATCAAATGTGTAATAATCAATATGAGACTATTCCCAAGATTCTAACATTCCATTTCACTATCAAGGTGGATATTAGAAATAAGAGACAAAATAATTAGGTACTAAAAAAATAATTGTTTGTTTTGATAATATATTACAAATCTCAAAATCATAGTGTTGATGTTAAAAGTCCCAAAATATATAAAGCAAATGAATATTACTATATCCATCGATGTGAGACAAAGTTCACTTTCTCACACTTCTCACTGTCAAGATGGCTAGTGCGAATATAGAAGTTAAATATAATTAAAAATTATTATCCTACTTTGGTACTGTCTTACAAATTCTAAAATCATGACATTGAGAATGAAAGACCCATAATATATTAAGCAAGTGTGTCTCACTACATATATCAATGTGGAGCAAAACTCATTTTTTCAGCACTCCTCACTACCAAGATGGCCTATGCCTATATAATAGTTAAGGATAATAACAAATTATGAAGAGATCACCACCTCACTCTGATACTATTTTATAAACTTCAAACCATGGTGTTGAGGTTGAAGGTGTAAATAATCATTCATAAAAATTTAGTGTAGTGGAAATAACTATCAATTAGGATTTTATGGGTGTAATCTCAATCAGAATCGAATGTCAAAGAATAAAAAATAGATTTAATCTAATTGATTATATTTTTGCAGGACAGTACGAATCCCTAATATCATAGAAGAATAGGATATTCCATACTCTCCAAGTTGCTCATATACATAATCTCCAGCGATATTCACATGAAATTTCTTTGCAGACAAGTTTTCCTACATGTCGAAATCTTTGATCGCATCTCGGATGGAGCTCTACCATGAAAAATGTGCTCTAATAAGAGAGAGAAGATATTGATCACGAAATTGACTTTCTTGACTTGATAGGGTTGATCGATTTTTTATATTTATAGAAATTAAATTTTTTATAAAAATATTTTAATTTTTATAAATTATGTTCATGTTCTCGTACTTATAAATTAATTTTTATGTATGTGATTCACGAAGCCTAAACAGACTATTTGATCGAAACTTTATTGGCTTATTAAAAGAGATATTTGGCCTTATGCTAGAAAGAGGAAACATTGTCAGAGGAGACACTAGTTACTATGGGTATCTCTTTTTAAATTAGGGTTCCAACAATTCTTATAGGAGGTAAAAATTATATTAAAATCTAAATAAATAATTTGTTATCTCTCTCCCAAACAATAGTTCTTGACTACATTAACTTAATACTAAAATCTCTATAAATATAGTTCCAAATTAAATGAAATATGACAACATCCTTTCCACCTAAACAAAATATAAAATTAACAGCAACAACATTAAGACAACTTCAATGATTGTAACTTATAATTAATCTTAATAATTAAAAAGACTTCTAAAATATAATGAAACCTAAAAACAAGGATTTTCAACCTTTTGTTGCAATGATACCGATTTGTTGTCGAATATGATTTTTCTCCGGCATCATATTGGGATCTTTAATATTTCATCTTAAAGAATGTTACGATTAAAAATATTTAATTACGTATCATTACGTGATTGATCTTATTATTATAACTATATTATAATTCATTTATCACTATATATATGTTCAGTGACTTCATATGATATATTTATTTAATAAACATTAATAACAAAGATATTTAAATAAAATAAAATAAAATATTTTAAAAAATATCAAATTGTATCAAATATGATTGAAATATAAGATATATTTTTATGGTAATCTTCAAATAACAATAATTTCTGGTTATTTGTTACCAACAATGGTGCAGGAGGTGGATGTCTAAGGCATCTTCGTGCTGGGTAACTCTAATCAATAGTCCGGACAATCAATTTTGTTATGATAAATATTCACGTATGTGTTGGACTTTTAATGTTAATTTTAAATTTTATAATATTAAAATCAAACAAGAATTATAAGATCAACATTAAAATTGTTCTTTTAATACTCAAATAAAATTTAAATGTTCTTATTATTTTATCTATTAACTACTTTTTGCAGAGCGGATAAAAATCTTTTTTTTAGACTGAAAGATGATGATTTTCATTTCAGAGAGAAAATCCTAGAGCAGACAAACTGCCGTCGTTTTCGAGCACGCGGTACAATTTTTGCGAAGGATAACTTCTGCCGGCCGGCGGTCGGAATCTGACACGATCACTTGAGCTCTGCGCCGGAGAATGGCTTCCGCCGCCTTGCTTGACCTGACCTCCTCCCCTGCCTCCGTCGCGATTCTCTTCTCGGTTCTTCTCGGTGCTCTCCTACTCCTCCGATCATGGCCGACGCGATCCTCCGCCAAGAATCTGAGGCTTCCGCCGTCGCCCCCAAAGCTCCCCTTCATCGGCAATCTTCACCAGCTCGGCCCCGACGTCCCGCACAAGGCCCTGCGGGACCTCTCCCTTGCTCACGGACCCCTCCTCCTCTTGCAGCTGGGACAGGTCTCTGTCTTGGTGGCCTCCTCCGCGGCGGCGGCCGAGGAGATCCTCAAGGTCGGCGACCTCGCCTTCTCGAACCGTCCCCGCCTGAAGTTCTCGGAGATGCTTAGGGGCGATAAAGGAATCGGCTTTGCGCCCTACGGCGACTACTGGAGGCAGGTGCGGAAGATCGCCGCCGTCCACCTCCTCAGCTCCATTCGGGTTCATGCTTTCCGGCCGGTGAGAGAAGAGGAGGTGGCGAGCCTTGTTAACAAGGTGTTGGAGCTGTCCTCCGCGGGCGACGCCGTCGACATGAGCAAGACGCTGTCGTCCTTCGCGAGCACCGTCGCCTGCAGGGCCGTCGTCGGAAAAACAGCCATAGAAGAGGGTAAGACGGCGGAAATCCCCAAAATCTTGGCGCAGACCAATGCCGTGGCAGGGTTATTTCGGATCGAGAACTACTTCCCCTCGCTGCGGTGGCTGGGCAAGATCACCGGCTTGGACGCCAAGCTTGCAGACGTCTTCCGCCGCCGGCGGGATCTCTACCGGAGTACAGCCGGTGGCCGTAAATTGGGAACGGGGAAAGACGGAGGGTTTCTCGACGTTCTGCTGTCACTTCAGGGGGACCGCTCCGGGTTGGGCTTCATCCCCTCCGACGAGGAGGCTGAAGCTGTCATCCTGGTAATTAATTGAATCACCGAAGATCAAAAGCTTGAATTATTCAGCCAAATGGAGATCCTGGTAATTGAATCAGAACAATCTCTTGTTCATTTCAGGGATTGATCGGAGCTGGTGGAGATACATCTTATTTGGTCCTGGAGAGGGCTCTGGAAGAGCTCGTGAAGAACCCGGCGGTCATGAAGAAGGCTCGGGATGAAGTCAGGGGAGCAGGACAACCGGGGAAGACCATGCTCACTAATGGACAGAACACCTTTAATATCAATCCGGGTTAATTTGTATTTTTGTAGTTTACACCTCCCTGTATTTTACAGTTGGCATCATTGCCTCAATTCTTTTGTATTTCAGCATATGTACAGTCATTCATTTATATACAGATAAGAGGGACGAGGAGCAGTCAGTCTTTCACTGAGCTCCCGCCTGTTTTTCCATCGAGCTCTGCCATCTCCAGATCCAGATCTGTCTCCCTCTCTGTTCTCTCGGTGTATTCTGTTCCTGCATCAATCAGTGCTCCAACTTGGTATCAGAGCCATGGCGGAGATGCAAGCATCGTCGAATGTCTCTCCAATGGGTGATCCTGCGGCTGTTTCAACTGCTGTCCCTGATGCGTCAGGTTCTTCAATCCCCTTTCCGTTTATTAACACAGGGCTTCTTGCTTCAACTCCGAATGTATCACATTGCATTTCGGTGAAGCTTACAAGCGATAACTTCATGATTTGGCGAGCTCAGTTGATTCCGTTTTTAGAGATATACAATCTTATTGGTCTTGTGGACGGATCAATTCCATGTCCACCCCTTATATTTTGATCCTTCGACGATCTGTTGTTATCCCTAATCCTAACTCACGTATATGGAAACAATATGATAATTACGGTGAAGGCGATTCGATTTCTTCTACGGCGAATCGGTTCTTCCGTTAGTTGTTGGTCGTGATACGACATACGGTATTTGGGGTTCTATTTTAGCCACATATGCTAACACGTCCAAGGCTAGAGTTCTTCAATTGCGCTCTCAGCTACAGCAATTGAAGAAAGGTTCACTTAAGATGGTTGAATATATTCAAAAAGCTAAACAAGTTGCACAGTGTTTAGCTATGGCCATGGAACCGGTTCCACCCGGTGATCTGATTCTGTACATTTTGGGAGGTCTTGGTCCGGAATATGATCCGTTTATCACATCCATAACAACGCGTATGGATGCTGCTACTATGACAGTAGATGAGTTACAAGGTCTATTACTAAATCAGGAAATTCTGATTCTAAAACGTTATCAACAAGTGTCTGAACTTCAAGCGAACCTTGCTAGAACCAATTTACGGAAATTCACAACGTCCGCAACGGGAAGTCGGGGGGTAACTCGGGACGTGGTCGTGGCAACGAGAGGTAGAGGTGGTGGTAGATATCGAAATGATAGAATTACAAATTACGGTAATCCTATTTTGTCAATCAGGGAAATAATACTAATGTTTTTGATAGAGATCAACAACAGTACCAAAGGCCAGTCAGTGTGTGTCAACTCTGTGAAAAGAGGGTCATTCGGCTATCAAATGTTGGAATGATATGATTTCAATTACGAAATTATTATCATGAACGGCAAGATAATTAAGTAACGAGTGGTCAATATGCGGCAAATACGGTCGCCCAATACGGCTCCTCAACCTTATGCGATGGGTGATTCCACTCGGGTATCCAGTTCCGGGAGCCAATAATCACATGACTCCAGAGCTTGGCCTGCTAAGAACTCCGGTTTCCTATAATGGTGTTGATACTGTGCAGGTTGGGAATGGAGATGGGGTACCCATCTCTCATGTGCAAATGCAGGTTTCAAATTTTTTCAGCTTACTAATGTCTTACATGTTCCTCATTTAGCAAAGAACCTACTCTCAGTTTCACAATTTGTCAGAGAAAATAATGTCTCATTTGAGTTTTTTCCTACCTATTGTCTTATCAAGGACCTCAAGACAAAGAAGGTGCTGTACAGAGGCAGCATTTCTAATGGATTATATGCTCTGGATATGAAGGACGCCACTGCAGCTTCTCCTATGGCATTGTCTGCTACCTCCACCATCACTACATGGCACAAACGTCTTGGACATACTGCACTTAGGACAGTACAACAGGTTTTACATAAGATTGGTTGTTCATACATTCTTGATAGTTCTTTCTTTTGTTCACATTGTGCGTCTGCAAAGAGTCATAGCTTACACTTTCCTTTATCCACTCACTTGTCTAAAGAGCCATTAGAATTAATTACTTCAGATGTTTGGGGTCCATCGCCTCATGTCAGCAACAATGGACATAGATATTATGTTACTTTTCTTGATCATTATAGTAGATATTGTTGGCTATTTCCTATTTCTACAAAGAGTGAAGTTTACAATACATTTGTTCATTTCAAAAGCCAAGTGGAGAATATCTTTTCAAAGAAGATAAAATATTTTCAAAGTGATTGGGGTGGTGAGTTTCGATCCTTGAAAGATTTTTCTCCATGCATGGCATTGTGCATAGAATTTCTTGTCCATACACACACTATCAAAATGGATTGATTGAACGGAAACATAGACATATCATTGAAACCACCCTAGCTCTTCTAAGTGATGGCAAGCTTCCTTATTCATTTTGGGATGATGCAGGTCTAGGTGCTGTATACACTATTAATAGACTTCCTACAATGATTCTTGAGAACAAGTCACCGTTTGAAAAATTGTATGGAAAATCACACGATTACGAGTTTTCTTAAACCGTTCGGGTGTGCGTGTTATCCGCATTTAAGGCCCTATCATCAACATAAGTTCAATTTCGGTCCGAATCTTTGTGTTTTTATTGGGTATAGTGCAGACCACAAGGGATACAAATGCTACTTACCTCGTCTTAATAAGACTTACATTGCTCGGAATGTAGTCTTTGATGAATGTCATTTTCCATACAATTTGTTAACTACTTCTGACAATCTGGATGCAACACAGCAGTTTATTTCCTTACCGGTTCCTATACATGACTCTACATTGCATCACTTACCTCAAACAAAATTGTCTAGCTTACCATCTCAGTCCAGACCTACACTTGGCTCGGTTTCTGCACAAAGACATCAGAACATAGCTGAAGCTTCTGTTTCTTCATCACCCCCTGTCAGTTTCGATCAGCTATCAAGTCATGATCTGATTGAACCGGCTGTGGTTGCTACCACTGGAGACAGGACTGATTCTCAGCCTTCTCCCTTGCCGTTGGACACAGATTCTGCTATTGATGGTATCTCTTCTCCGGATTTATCACACAGGTCTTCTTCTGCAACCTGTTCCACAACTCCACCAAGAAAGTTTAAGTCACTTCAAGATATTATGTCTAAACCGCAGTCCTCTACAATTACCAGAACTACTAAGTATGCCTTAACAGTTGATCATTCAATGGAAGAACCTACTTGCTTCAGTCAAGCCAACAAGCAATCTCCTTGGAGACATGCAATGTCTGAGGAATTTTCAGCACTACGAACAATGGTACCTGGTCACTTGTTGATCCTCCAATTCATGCTAATATCATTGGTTGCCGATGGATTTACAAACTCAAGCGTAAAGCTGATGGGACCATCGCAAGATACAAGGCTCGCTTAGTTGCAAAGGGTACACCCGAGGAGTATGGAATTGATTTTCTTGAGACCTTCGATCCGGTTGTTAAACCAACAACCATCCAGCTTATTCTTTCCATGGTTGTGTCTTACAATTGGCCTATACAACAACTAGATGTCAATAATGCCTTTCTGCATGGTGATTTAGAGGAGGACATTTACATGCTTCAACCGCCGGAGTTTCATTGATAAGAATTTTCCTAATCATGTATGCAAGTTACACAAAGCACTCATGGGTTGAAGCAAGCACCTAGAGCATGGTTTCATAAGTTATATTCCTATCTTCTTAAAATTGGATTTCATGCTTCAAGTTGTGATCCCTCCTTGTTCATCTATAGCAAACAGGGGAATTACATATACATTCTGGTTTATGTCGATGATATTATCATCACAGGTAATAAATTTACTATAGTTCAGAAGTTTATTGCTACTATTGCTCAAGCTTTTTCTCTGAAGGATCTTGGAGTCTTAAATTTCTTCCTTGGCATACAAGTCAGTCGGAATTCTGTTGGGATTCTGTTAAGTCAAAAACAATACATTCTGGATGTTCTAGCAAAGGTTCAGCGGCTTGACAGCAAGCCTATATCTACACCCACGGCAGCAAAATCCTCCTTCTCTCAGCATGACGGTGAACCACTGCTTGATCCCTCCTTCTATCGGAGCATTGTGGGTTCACTTCGGTGATATAACCATTACACGTCCGGACATTGCTTATGTGGTACACACGGCCTGTCGGTCCCTTCCTTGTCCCACTAACACTCATTTCTCCATGGTCAAGCGCATCCTTCGGTATTTAAAAGCCACTCATGAGCTTGGCTTAATGTTTACTCCCTCTGATTTTAGTCTTTCTGTTTTTACTGACGCCGATTGGGCTGGCTGTCCGGATGACAGACGTTCCACCTCAGGTTTTGGCATTTTCTTAGGAGATAATTTAGTGACATGGTCAGCTAAGAAGCAACACACTGTGGCTAGATCCAGCACAGAATCTGAAATGCGGTCCATGGCGTTAGCAATTCAAGAATTGCTATGGCTTATGCATCTGCTGAAGGAATTACAAATAACTCCTGTGGGCATTCCCAAAGTCTGGTGTGACAATGTTTCAGCAATCTATTTGACAGCAAACCCGGTCTTCAAAGCTCGGACTCGCCATGTGGAGGTAGATTTCCACTTCATCAGACAGTTGGTGACAAATAAAACTATACAAGTTCTTCATGTAGCTACAGCTGATCAAGTTGCAGATATCTTTACCAAGCCAATCTCAACAAGTCAGTTTGCATATCTGCGTGACAAATTGAAAGTTCAAGGCCCCTTCAATTTGAGGGGGAGTAATGGACAGAACACCTTTAATATCAATCCGGGTTAATTTGTATTTTTGTAGTTTACACCTCCCTGTATTTTACAGTTGGCATCATTGCCTCAATTCTTTTGTATTTCAGCATATGTACAGTCATTCATTTATATACAGATAAGAGGGACGAGGAGCAGTCAGTTTTTCACTGAGCTCCCGCCTGTTTTTCCATCGCGCTCTGCCATCTCCAGATCCAGATCTGTCTCCCTCTCTGTTCTCTCGGTGTAGTCTGTTCCTGCTTCAATCAGTGCTCCAACTCTCACCGACGACGACGTCGGCCGGATGAGCTACCTGAAGGCGGTGGTGAGGGAAGTTCTGCGTCTGCATCCACCGGCGCCGCTGTTGCTGCCCAGGGAGTCGAGGGAAGCCGCCCGGGTGCTGGGCTACGAGGTCCCCGCCGGGACCTGGGTCGTCGTCAACGCGTGGGCGATAGCGAGGGATCCGGCGTACTGGGACCTGCCGGAGGAGTTCCGGCCGGAGAGGTTCGTCGACAGCTCCGTGGACTTCAGGGGAAACAACTTCCAGCTCATCCCCTTCGGCGCCGGCCGGAGGATCTGCCCCGGGATGCACTTCGCCGTCGCCAACATCGAGCTCACTCTGGCCAATCTGTTGTATCATTTCGACTGGACGCTGCCGGAGGAGGTGAAGGCGGAGAGTCTCGCCGGCGGCGAGGTCCTCGGGCTCACCGTCCGCAAGGCGCATGGCCTCCTCCTCGTGGCGAAACCAGCTTCCTCAGCTGAGTAGTAGATAGTAGATACGGTATGTGTATTTGCTTTTGTCTTCTTATATTTTCGTGTGAAAATAAATAATATGTATAAGAACCCTTTGACCGATTGTAGTGGTAAGAAGGTGCTTGATAAGATCGTTCACTTGAGAAATGTTCTACTAGCTCAGTAGTTTGAGATAAGAGATTAGAGCATGTTATTGTTAGTATTGCCAGGATAATTTCATATTGTTTATTACAAATTTGTTTGATGATGTGTTTATATATACATATATATGTATATATATATGAACACTATGATTTTGAGATTTTCACGTTAATATCAAAGAAGCCTGATCGTTGTTATATTTGGTAAGGAATGTTGGAAAGTGTGTTTTGTCACATGTTGATAGATATAGTAAAATTCACTAGTTTTATATCTCGCGGGTTCTTCAATCTCAATGTTAAAATTTTCATATTTATAAGACGGTGTCGTAGCAAAGCAATGACATTATTATAATTTTTAATTATTTTAACTCTTATATTTGTACTATCCTACATTGATTGATGTATTGAGGTTCACTTGTTTTATATATTTTGACCTTTTCAACCTCAACGTCATGATTTTGAAGTTTGTTAGATAGTATTAGAGCATGAGTTGACCTTTTTATAATTTTGATTATCTTAACTCTTATATTTGCAATGCTAATTTTGAGAGTGAGAGAAGGTTGGAAAGTAAATTTTTTCTCACATCGATAGATACAAGGAGATTCACTTGCTTTATATATATTTATATATTGGAGCACATTATCAAGTATGTTACGGTTAATATGGGATTGGAAGATTCACTTGTTATATATATATATATATTTTGGAGCATATTATCAAATATGTAACATTTAATATGGGACTTGAAGATTCACTTGCTTTATATATATATATTGTAGCATATTATCAAGAATGTAATAGTTAATATGAGACTATTCTCACCATTCTAACACCTCCCTAGCATTGTCAAAGTGGATAGTGAAAATAAAAGATAAGATAATCAAGTATTAAAAAAATAAGTGCCATTATGATACTATCTCCAAAACTATGGTTTTGAAGTTGAAGGACTCGTGATATATACATACATTATCAAATCTGTAATAATCAATATGGGATTGTCCCCAAGATTCTAACATGATTCTTCACTACCAAAGTGAACATCGAAAATAAGAGGCAAGATAATCAAGTATTAAAGAAAGAGAAGTGTTCGTTTTGATAACATCTTACAAATTTCAAAACCATAGTGTTGTTGTTGAAAGTCCCAGAATATATAAAGTGAATCTTATTACATCTATCAATGTGGGACAAAATCATCTTTCTAACACTCCTCACTGCCAAGATGGCTAATGCGAATATAGAAATTAAAGATAATCAAAAATTATAATGAGGTCATTGCCCTACTTTGATACCCTCTTTACAAACTCCAAAATCATGACATTGAGGTTGAAGAGCCCATATAATATATAGAGCAAGTGAAACTCACTACATCTATCAACATGGAACACAACTCACTTTTCAGCACTCCTCATTACGAAGATGGCCAATGCGAATATAAGAGTTAAAATAATTAAAGATTATAAAGAGGTCACTATTGATTTTTTCTTACAAACAACAAAACCATGGTGTTGAGATTAAAGGTGCAGTGAAAGTGACAATTTCTTTGGATTTTATGGTTGCCGTCTCAATCAAAATCGAATGCCAAAGATTAAACATAGGATTCGATCTAATTGAATATACTTTTGCAGGATTCTACCAATCCCCAATATCATAGAAGAATGAGCATATGATATTCCATGCTCTCCAAGTCACCCAAGTGTACAATCTATAGCGGTATACACATGAACTTTCTTCGTAGACGGGTTTTCCTATACGCTGAACCTTTAGACTCATCTTGAATGGGGTCTTCCATGAAAAAATGTGCTCAGAGAGATCCAGAGAGAAAGAGGTTGACCACGAAACTGACTCTCTTGACTTGATAGGGTTAGTAAAATTCACTTATATTTATAGAAATTAACATTTTTCATAAAAATCTTTCAATTTTTATAAATTATGCTCATGCCACCATACTTACAAATAGGTCCTTATTTGTGTAACCCACTAGATCCAATAGTTTATTTGATTGAACATTTATTGACTTATTAAAAGAGATAATTAGCTTTCGCTAGAGAGAGGAAACGTCACGAGAGAGAGAGAGAGAGAGAGAGAGAGAGAGAGAGAGAGAGAGAGAGAGAGAGAGAGAGAGAGGACCTTTATTGGTATTATCTCTTTTAAAATTAGGTTCCAACAATTCTTATAAGAGGTAACAATTATATTAAAATTCAAATAAATAATTTGTTATCTCATACCTAAAATATAACTCTTATACTACATTAACTAAACACTAAAATCCCTATAAATATAGTTCCTAACCAAATGAAATATGACGACATCAACTTAAAATGATTGTAACTCATAATTAATCTTAATAATTAAAAGGACATATAAAATATTAATAAAGCCCGAAAATAAGAAATTTTTAACCTTTTTTGCAATGATACTGATTTGTCGTCGAATATGATTTTTCTCTTGCATTATGTCCAAATTTTTAATGTTCCATCTCAAAGATTTTATTATCAGAACTATTTAATTATATACTTTTACTTGATCTCATTATCATTATCTAATAATCTTATCATGATTCATTTATATGTGTTCAAAGACTTTGTTATGTTATATACGTATTTAATAAAAATTAGTAACAAAAGATATGCAAATTTAGTTAAATAAAATATTTCAAATATATATATATTAAATATGATTAAATTGTAAGACGTATTTGTATCATAATCTTCAAGCAGCAATAATTTCTTGTTATTTTCCACCATCAAGAGTGTCCAAGCTATCTTCGGTGCAAAAGTATGCAAGAGGTGAATATCTAAAGGCATTCACATGCTAGATAATTCTATTCAACATCCTTGACACTATAAATAGTCACAAATATGCTAACATTTTAATATTAATTTTAAAATTTATAATGTTAATTTTAAATTTTATAATTTTAAAATATGGTACCCATTGTTAAAGATAATAATTTTGTAAGCTACGGTGTTCCTGAAAGGAATCATCCATAAAATTTGGTGCAGCGGAAGCGACGATTCCTATGGGTTCCTTTAGAATCCGTCTCAATCAAAACCGAACGACGAAAACCGAAAACCGATCAAATCGGGTTCGAATATACCTGATAGGAATTCATATAATCCCATGGAGAGGAAGGATATGAGCTTCTAAAGCTCTACAAACCGTTCAAGTGTCCGGTCTCCAGCATCCACACGAACTTCATCCACAAGCAGAGTGCCCTCCCTTCGCGCCGCCTCGAGAACTCTTCCCGAACGGAGCTCCATCGACCATGGACACCTTCTAGAGAGAGGAGGTAGGGAGGAGACTTGGGACGTGGTTTTCACCCTTAGCTTGATGGGGTTTGGCTGAAACCATTAGTATTTATAGAGAATTATGGAATTTTTCATAAAAACCCAAGATCTCTATAAATTACGTCCTTGCCCCTGTACTTGTGGATAAGTCCTTTTGTGTGTGACCCACTAGGCCCAATAACCTATTTGGTTGAGGCCTAAATAAAATAGAACAATTCTATTTAATTTTAATTAAATCCGTTATCCGATAATAGATTAATCGGCCTACCGATCATGAAGGGTACAAGCGTTTCACATCCTACGATCCCAAATGGCTATGGGGATAATTTCATCTCCATTGAGCCTTTCCATCATCGGAGTTACCACTACATGGATATAAACCCTCATCCATCCAATGTCCCGGTCGGAAAGGAGTACGCATCGATCGTCAACTCCTTAGTGTACCGACTCTATAGGATCCCCAGATTTTGAATCGATCAATTGAGAACTCCTTTTCCAATTATCCTATCTACCCTGCCGTGATTTAGAGTACTATCCCATAGGACATTCACTCTCACTTACCGAGAGTGATGATCCGTTGTCCGCTCAATTGTCTCCATCGGATTTTCCTCGTACCCGATCCATCGCTATATAGGACCATCTAAATTGTGATCCATAAGTCAATGGTCAAAGCACAAGTTCCACCCAACAAGGCATCTTTGGCGACTCAGTCAAAGGTCCAACCATGCAACCGTGATGATAGAAAACCCCGATGTATTACGGTAAGATACCATTCTGTGGTTTCTAATTCGGTCACCTGAACTCATTCAACTAATGAGCACCGTATGTGTATCTCAGTTGTCTCCACACTAATGACCAATGAGATCGGTCGTCCTCATCACATGAGAAGACATCACATACACTAGTCTATCCGGATCCTTGATGTCCCGTCTCAAGTATCCTATGACTAGGAACATTTAGATCAAATACTTCTAGATGATCAATCTCATTATCATGATCTCATCATGATTTAATCATCATTGTATTTGATCATGGACTTCATTATGATATTCGCATCTAATAAGAGCTTATAATGAAGATTTGCCTAATTAATTGAATAAGATATTTCTAGAAATATAGAATCATATCATATATGATTGGCTTGTAGGGCATACATTTCTATCAATCTCCCACTTGCACTAAAGCCAATCACCCATCTGGTTGATCTATATCAGCTCGAGGTGAAGCTCAAACACTCTTTGAGTAATCGCTGCCGCTAGTGGATCTCGCAATGTTATTAACGGTAGATACTTTATCTTTAATTATATCTCTATAAGTTGCAATCTCTCCGATTGTATGGTATCGCCTACGAAGTTATAAACTTCGATGAGAGACATCGGCTCTACTCCATTGTTTTCTCAAAACAATGATACACTTTGAGAGAAAATACCGAGACAATCCCATATCAAATATGTAGATGAAAAACTTCATGTAGACTACTTCTCAAGTAGTGTGCAACCACTATGTAAACTTGTTTACATATGTTGTAGAACTTACAGTGTTCTATCACATAGAACTCTTTCAACTCACTGCACCACCATTATTCTGACTTAATAACAAACTTATTTGATTAGAAGCTTGTGTTTGTAAAACTACAAGACTTCAAGTCTTATCCTCCAAAGGTATAGAGATACATTCTCAAGGTTTCTCAAGTACCAAATGATATATCTCTAAACTATCCAAAGGACTCTCACTTGGATCTCGTCCGATGAATGCTCATAACACTTAGAGCATTGATTACATCATGTACGTAGCATCATATAAATAATAGACCCTATGACAAAGGCATAACGGCTCCATTTATGTGATCTCTTTATCTTTCAAGAAGTCTACAAAGAAAACACTTTACAGAGAATAACTCACACCACATAGGTAAGAAACCTATCTTGGAGTTTATCATGTCAAACCCTTTCGACTATGGTGACTGCGTACATTAATCGGGCATTGATTTTAGATCTATCTCCATAGATCTCAAAACCCAAATTGTGTTTTGGAGGATCAATTTGATAGCTAGGTTCACTTATGATAACACACATACTTCATTCTTAATGAGTAGTATGTCATCAACATAAAATGTCAAGAAAGTAACAAAGACTCCCACTTATCTTGTTGAATACACAAGGCTCCTCTTCGTTCTTAACGAAGTCATAAGATTTAATCTCATTAAACCTTATATATGATCTATGGGAAATTTTTCTTTAGTCCATAAATGAACTTAATACACACTCTTCTTGGATGTTATTGGGATTTAATTCCCTATAGTTGTATCATATACACCTATTTCTCAAAATACTTTAGAGGAATACTATATTAACATCCAATTAGCTTATCTCATAATCATAGAGTGTTACAATCAAAATCCGAATGGATTAATCCATGGAATAGGTAAAAGATCTCATCATAGTCAACCATTTGACTTCAATGATATCCTTTTTCAACTATTCTCACCTTTGAAGGTATCTACCTTCTAATCCACTCCAATCTATTCTTTAGTGATCCATTTATTCCTTATGGATACTATATCCTTAGGTGGATCTATCAAGTTCTAAACTTGATTAGAATAGATAAAGTTTATATCGGATTTTATTGTCTCTTCCCATTAATGAATCAATATCTCATATTGGTTCTATATAGATCCTAGGATCAATATCCTTATTATCTTATGCCTCATTTCATCTATCGGAGATATGTCTCACATATCTCTGTGTAGAATGGACACAAGTATACACCCATCATTAGTCCTTGTGTAATTACTAACTAGCACCTTAATAGAACTATTATTGGGTTGGCGGGCTGGAACATCTTCCATGGATACCTTGCGCCCACTATCTTCCTTAAGAAGGAACTTTTCCTTTAGAAATATAGTGAGCTGAGCAACACATACCCTTATACATAAGGGTCGTATATTTAATATCCAAAAGTTTTCTTAGGATATTCCACAAGCCAACACTTCATAGTCTTATATTCCAACTTGTTAGAGTTATACTTCTTCACCAGGTCGGACATTCCGAACCTTAACTTGCTTAAGGTCAAGTTTTAACCCTTTTTTCCATATCCTATATGGAATAATCGCACGTACTTAGAAGGTACCTATTAAGAACAAGTGGTTATAACTAGTACTTAACCAAAATTAGACAAAGTAGAAATTTTGTAAAGCTTGTCATTGTTCATATTATGTCCTACATAATATGACTTCTCATTTTAGCTACTCAATTAAGCTAAAATGTGTAAAGAGATGTACTTTAAAATTAGATTCTATTATCCTTCAAATATATGTGAATTATGTACTTAAGTATTCCCCCTCTTTGATCTCATCAAAGAGTTCTAATACTCTTTCCATTAGTATCTCTACTTCATTCTTAATCTCAAATAATTTCTCAAAGGTCTTAGATTTGTACTTCATAAAGTACATGTTTCCAAACCCAGTAGACATCATCTTTGAAAGAAGTAGAAATATTCTTCTTTAAACCTTACTAGATATGGGCTAACATACATCTAGATGTACGAGTTCTAATAACTCATTAACCCATTCTCCACGTCTATATAAAGCTAAAGTGTAGATTGATCTAAATCAACCTATTTCCTCTTAAAAGGAATATTCACACATAACATGAGAGCTAACATATCAAATATGATTAAACAATTCATTAAGCTCCCACTGGCAAACACTTTGCCATTCAATCTATTAGAACATCTATCATTTCCATAACTTAGAATGAATCAACATTTATTCAAGTATGAAATCATATAATGTTCTTGTAGAAGGATATAATAGCAATATTAATTATTAAGACATCTCCATAAGGCTATTAAAGAATTGCACCTCCCATTAATAATGATGCAACTTTTGCACCATTTCATATGTAGGTCAATATCTTCTTTATTAAGCCTTCATTTACTTGTCATCATCTACAACTCTTGTAGATATAAGATGCATATCTGGTATCTCATACCATCAGATGTATCCATAGTATCTAATATTATGATATACACATATAGTATCTAATACCATTAAGTGTATATTTAAAACAAGTAAGTGCCAATGACTTGGATACATGAAGCTTCTCAAGCTCCACCTTTGCATTATATACAAAAACACTTTGTACTTCCTCTTTCACATATCATCATCATGACAACAGTTGTAAGAATCATGTCTTATTCCTCGGCTTTATTATCTTGACCACCTTCTTTTACTATTAACTCTCTCCTATTTTTTATCTAATGATTTTACTTCTTACTATTGGTCTCACCAACAAGAAGTAATTAAGATGTATTGTTGATCTAAGTTGCCCTTTAGTTAACTCATCAAAATGAGCCATGATGGATCTCATATTCATCTATCCATGTTGTCTCTACAATTTATATCTCATAGAGACTAACATCTAGTTTAAGGCAAACAATGCATCTTGTCAATAAAATAAGATCTTATCTTTCTTTCATATCACTAGATAATTTAGGAGACACCTACTTCTCAAGTAGAATAGTTAATTGGTTAACTATGAGAACAATTCTCTTAGTTCTAAACCAGTTTAAGAAGTGTGAGCCATTAAGCTATATGGCATCTAATATGCCATACTAATGGTGGTTTATTATCGTATTCTACAACAGAGATATAATTTTATCAATATAACATTCATAGATATTCATGAAATTAAGATATGGTCTTTCATCCTAATTTATGCTCCCACTAATTTTCGACGAATTTGCATAACCCTCATTATGCAAAGACGGATATCACGATGAAATCCTAGTGGGGACTAAGACTTATTAACTTTATGGTGATGACCTTGTGGTAGCACAACAAATCACCCCATACTTAATAGGTAGGCAACTATTGCCGCTGCAACTCTTGCAACTCTTAGTCATATTTAGCCTCTAGAGTTATGACCTTGCGGTAGCACAACAAGCCATATACTCTAGTTAGGTCAAACCCGCTTGTTACGTTATGAGAATGGATTCTTCACACAGCCCTTGTGGTAGCACAACAAAGCCATGCAAATGGTCCACCCCAAAGTTCGGCAAATGCCTTAGCCATGATCACCAATCCCTTGCTGAATGAGTCTTGTGGTAGCACAACAAACCCATCCAATCTAAGATTGGCTCATCAAGACCATAACAACGGAAGGCTACGCGAGTCATTCTTAATGTCACATGTTTATCAACCTAATTATGACAAGGAGGGATTTTATTTTAGTCTCATGAATAATATGTGCTAAGCATATATAATACCTTTGGAATATCATATATCTAAGGTATAACCAAGAGCACACATCCACATATCAAATACGCACAAAATCGTGTGATCAGCGGACTTAACCCTAAGCATGCACCTAAAGCACCCCTATAGGTGCAAATCCTTGCTTCGTATGCTTGAGTTGGCATGCTCCCACTTCATAAGGGTGCTTCTCCAAGTGGTCCCACTCTCCAACATTCCACGAACCAGCCTTCTAACTCTTACAAGCGGCTTAAGGGTATGCACACCACAAATGTACATAACTCAATAAGAAACCTTTGGTTTTAACCAAGGGGAGTACATTAATGGAGGGAGGTAGAATGTACAATCAGATTGTATAGAGAGAGAGGAGGCACACGCAGGCCCCATTTAATAACATAACCAACATAATTAAAAGCAATCACAAGCCAAGCACAATTAAGTCCATGATCACCTCCATACACACACTAACATTCATCACATGAACATAGAGCGCATACGTGATAATTATATGAGATATATCATATATATCAGCATAAAATTATATAATTTATTTTGAAATTCTCAATTTCATGCATGTCGAATTTTCATGAAATAAATAACATGAAAATAACATGACAACAACATATAAACAATTTATATGAAATGAACATACAAAACTAAACTATTTAGAACATTCATGTATTCCCAATACTGTGCAAGGTCAGAAATTAATGTCCCAATTTATATTCTGTAAAATCTCATTTTACAGAATTAATTAAGACACTAATAATTTAAGTTAAACCTTTAAAACAATTTTAAAGTTTAACCATGAGTGAATCTATGTAAATAGAACTAAACATCATCTAACATGTCATTAAACACTTTAAAACATGTTAAATAATATTATAGAATTTTTAAGAATTTTTATGTAATTTTCTGGCAATTTTTCGGAATTTTCTATGATTTTAAACACTTTAAAAGCATATAAATGGTGTCTGGCGCAATGCGCCGCACATGGCGGCGCACTGCGCCCGTCCGGCGTGCGCCGCATGCGCCGCATGCGCCGCAGAGTGCGCCGGGCTCAAGAGACGCGTGCCAGCCTCCGTGCGCCGGCGGGTGCGCCGGTCGCCTCCCCGAGCAGGTACTGTTCATTCGGAGGAGAGTTAATCTCATTAACTCGGGCATATCTCCCTATACCGGACTCCGAAAAATCTGAAAAAATATGCGTTGGAATCCTTATCAAATAAGGAATCCAAAACAGTCGGCCTCATATCCAGGAAAAATCGTAGTCGTCCGGAAAATGAGGAAGAAGAGGCGGCGGTCACCCAAATTCCGTAGCAGAAATCTCAATTTTGTAACGAGGATAACTCTTTATCCAAGAAGCAAAATATTCTCCAAAAATACAATTTAGAATCCTCATCATATGAAGTTTCCAAATATGTATATATCCATTCAGAGAAAAATTCTCTATCAACGGGAAATCAGGAAGAAACAAGTCGGCGCTGCCAGATTCCGCAGAACCCTAGTTCGTCGGAAAACTCAAAAATTCTCATCCTCCGCCGTCGTTCAAAGCTGGAGATCAAAGGGAAAGGTTAGGTAATCATATTACCCATCTCCTAAACCCTTTACAAGCCTCAATTTCTTCTGTGGACGGAGATTTCACAAAATCCCCAAATCCGGGTGTCGGTTCGGGCATGACAGAAACACCAACTTTTGAGGCTTCTCCCAAACACTACAGATATCCAAACTTCAAACGGTTTGCGGAGATGGAAAGCACTAAATCACTATATTCTAACAAGGCCAACCAATATTTTATCTGAGTCATACACAGAATATGGTGGCCTCGTCAAAACAGACGTTTGCACAGATTCGGGAACACATAAATAACGTGAAATAATGTCGATTCGACGTCGGTTTCGACGGAGACTTGAACCGGGCTCTGATACCACTGAAAGGAATCATCCATAAAATTTGGTGCAGCGGAAGCGACGATTCCTATGGGTTCCTTTAGAATCCGTCTCAATCAAAACCGAACGACGAAAACCGAAAACCGATCAAATCGGGTTCGAATATACCTGATAGGAATTCATATAATCCCATGGAGAGGAAGGATATGAGCTTCTAAAGCTCTACAAACCGTTCAAGTGTCCGGTCTCCAGCAGTATCCACACGAACTTCATCCACAGCAGGTTCTCCCTTCGCGCCGGCCTCGAGAACTCTTCCCGAACGGAGCTCCATCGACCATGGACACCTTCTAGAGAGAGGAGCAGGTAGGGAGGAGACTTGGGACGTGGTTTTCACCCTTGGCTTGATGGGGTTTGGCTGAAACTATTAGTATTTATAGAGAATTATGGAATTTTTCATAAAAACCAAAATCTCTATAAATTACGCCCTTGCCCCTGTACTTGTGGATAAGTCCTTTTGTGTGTGACCCACTAGGCCCAATAACCTATTTGGTTGAGGCCTAAATAAAATAGAACAATTCTATTTAATTTTAATTAAATCCGTTATCCGATAATAGATTAATTCCGCCTACCGATCAGCGAAGCGGTACAAGCCACATCCCATGATCCCAAATGGCTATGGGGATAATTTCATCTCCATCGAGCCTTTCCATCATCAACCACATGGATATAAACCCTCATCCATCCAATGTCCCGGTCGGAAAGGAGTACGCATCGACTCGTCAACTCCTTAGCGTAGCATCGACTCTATAGTGATCCTCGTACTGAATGGATCAATCGAGAACTCCTTTTCCAATTATCCTATCTACCCCGCCAGGATTTAGAGTACTATCCCATAGGACATTCACTCTCACTTACCGAGAGTGACGATCCCTTGTTGTCCGCTCAATTGTCTCCATCGGATTTTCCTCGTACCCGATCCATCGCTATATAGACCATCTAAATTGGCGCGATCCATAAGTCAATGGTCAAAGCACAAGTTCCACCCAACAAGGCATCTTTGGCGACTCAGTCAAAGGTCCAACCATGCAACCGTGATGATAGAAAACCCGCATGGTCAGCTTTCGCAAGATACCATTCGTTTCTAATTCGATTAGCCGGTGAACTCATTCAACTAATGAGCACTGTATGTGTATCTCAGTTGTCTCCACACTAATGACCAAATGAGATCGGTCGTCCTCATCACATGAGAAGACATCACATACACTAGTCTATCCGGATCCTTGATGTCCCGTCTCAAGTATCCTATGACTAGGAACATTTAGATCAAATACCTCTAGATGATCAATCTCATTATCATGATCTCATCATGATTTAATCATCATTGTATTTGATCATGGACTTCATTATGATATTCGCATCTAATAAGAGCTTATAATGAAGATTTGCCTAATTAATTGAATAAGATATTTCTAGAAATATAGAATCATATCATATATGATTGGCTTGTAGGGCATACATTTCTATCAGTTCCATTTATGACCTTGAAGGTCTTGGATATCTTAAAGGCACAGTAGATGTTATGCTCACATAAAGGAGGTCATATCAATTTGATATAGTTGCATATGCCGATACAGACTATGGTGGTTACTTGATATCCGAATGTTTACTTCCATCATGTCGGCAGGATTCAATGCATGTTATAAGGCTAGTGCACAGGCTATTCGATTATGGAATTTGGTCGTTTCTCTACCTTTTGTAGTCTTTTGAGGCCTATAGGGATTTATAACGACTATTCCACTACAGTGTTCTTCTCTAAGGACAATAAGGTGTCTAAGGGTGGTAGAACCTTAGGCATAAAGTACTTTTTGTCTTAGAGATTTAGTGAGGAATCAATTAAGTGTCTATTGAACATATTGAGACAGGTCTTATGGTGACAGATCCACTCACTAAGGGACTTCTGGTTAGCATCTTTGTAGTCATGTGATTCAGATGGGTCTTGTCAGTTCTCTTGATATGTTGTGATTCAGTTTGACACTTGTACAGTTGTGTGATTGATTCTACATTGTTGTTGTATTCTGCATGTTCTATTTGTGTACACTTTAGTAATGGACTTCAGGTATACAGAATGTAACTTGAAGTGGTGACCATCGAATAAACATCAGGTGTACGTTTATTCAGATAACCATATACAGTGTTTAGTTATGGGAAAGTTGGTGACACGTGGTACATGGAAGGTGGTGTGTGATTGAATGCATTTACCGCCATGACCCTTGTCATTTGACCTACTATAATTGAGCAATTATAGAGACAGTGTGTCCCATCTAATAGAGACAGTGTGCTGGTTTTCTGTTTTATCGCGCGTGCATACCGATTTTCTTGTTTCAAGTCTGAGCCCGTGATGTCAAATTTTCTAGAGTCATTTTCATTTTTATATATATTAGTATTATATGTATAGTTCAAAGAGAAGATTTGATGTATAAAAAACAAGATGGATCAAGTGGGAGAATGTTAGGTTAGCCCGATATTAATTAAGATGATCCACTTATTATTGGGCTCGGCTTAGCACACTCTTAAGTCTATAAGATGGAACGTGGCTTATTGGGCTTAATCTCCTGTTAGGCTCAGGATCCGACTATGGGCAGGATCCTAATCGTAGTCAAACTCGAACTGGTCCCTCCTCTCTATATAAGCACAGGCAGGGCTGTGACTCCCCATACGGTTACACCATATAGGCTCAATAGAGAGAGGAAACCAGATGATCATCTAAAGGAGATGGGCGATTCCTATCCGGCGGATCTTCCTTGATCTTGTCTTCTGCAGCGCTATGGAGTTTGGATCGTCGTCAGGTATTTCTAAACTCCAACAACATCTGCAAAGTGATAGATGGCGACGTCGGATGACGAGGAGGCATGCAGACGCCGGAAGAGAGAGGGGGTGATGCTGAAGGAGGCAAAGGGGAGCGGTGAGGTATGGTCGTCGCGGTGAGTAAGGCAGTGTGGGATGGTCGGCCAAGGAGACGCGTGAGGCTGAGTGCGGCTGGGCGATGATGAAGGTGCGAGCTTGCGCGTGGGGGAAGTGAGGGTGGCGCAGGCCGCCGGTGGGTGGACGGTGGGCTAGCATGTGCGAGGGGGAAGCCGGCTGCGGCGACAACTGGCCAACGCGCGATCGCACGGGGGTGGGTGACAGACGCGAGAGAGAGGTTGGAGAGTGGAAGAGGGCGGGTTGGGTGGTTCGGGAAGACGCAAGCCGCGGCGACTGCTGACGCAAAATGGTCACGGGGCCAGATGGCGCGAGGAAGAGGGGAGGAGATGAAATAGAGGTGTGAGGAAGGTTGAATCATCGAACATACGCATCCTTTACCATACAAACAACTTTTCAAATCTTACGGTCACAACACGAGAACGAAAAAATAAGATTTTCACTTCTATAGATTATTTATAAATTAAAAATTTTTATAAAAATATGTTAATTTTTATAAATTATGTTTATATCCTTATAATTATAGACTAGTTCTTATATGTGTGTGATCTATTAGACTCAATAATTTATTTAATTAAAATTTTATTAACTTATTAGAGGAGATATTTGCCCTTATGCTAATGTTAGAGAGAGGAAACATCCCAAGAGCGAAAACGACAATTACGGCTACTTTCTTTTTTTCAAATTAGAGTTCTAACAATTCTTAAATGAGATAATAATTATATTAAAATATAAATAAATAAATTGTTATCTTTAACACAAAAATTAACTCTTGACTACATTAACTTAACACTAAAATTCCTATAAATATAGTTCCTAACTAAACGAAACATGACGACATCCTTTGCCACCTAAACAAAATAAAAAATTAGCAATAAATGACTTCAACTTAAAATGATCTTAACTCATAATTAATATTAATAATTAAAAAGACATCTAAAATATTAACGATGCTTGAAAACAAGGAATTTTTAACTCATTTTTGCCATGATACCGATTTGTTGTCGAATCCGATTGTTCTTGTGTATCATATTTGGATATTTAATGTCTCATAACAACAATGTTTCGATTTGAAATTTTTAAACTACATATTTTTATATGATTTATCTTATTATCATAATTTTAATTATTATAATTTAATTATTATTATATATAATTTTTAATTTTTAAAATAATAAAATATTAAATCAATGAATAATTTTAAGGTTAGGTTGAAAAAAAATTTAAAATTAAATATATTTTTTAAAATGTTATTTAAAAATACGTGATCTTTCGAGAACATAGCTAATGGGTACAAGGTTAGTCTGACTCATTTAAGTGTTACAGGCTCATTTAATTGTTATGGGCCGCTCACTGAAGTGTCTAGCATGTAGGCATTTTAATGGTGCTGCCATTCTTCAATACGAGTGATAAAATTTCTAGATAAGTCAACAATGTCAGCAATCCTCGGCTATATATATAAATTTATGTAGTTAAAAAGTTAAATATCTTAAAATGTCTTTTTAAAAAATAAAACAAAATAATCTTTTCTTTTACCGAGCTTGGGAAAGCAAAGCCTCCTAAAAAGTCAGTTGTTGTGTTGCTTGCTTCAACCCCGCAACAAGGTTTTGCCCGCTTCAGATTTAAACAAAGGGGTTGATTTAGATAAATTATCAAGTATATTCAGTTAAAACATCTTAATCAAATTAGATATTTTATTCAATGTGATTTAAAATTAAGTTAATCGTCTCGGAGAGTCAAGTGACATATTCTAAAGATAATTCAGATGGTTTACCAACCAATCAAAAATTTTCAACTTAAAACATATAGAGATCAGAAGTAGAAACCTCAGATCTAGAGGTTATGGTTGGTTCACCCAAATCAAATGTGATACTTAATCACACGTTAGATCCAGATTTGACTCTGCCTTTCATATTCTGATATTCCAATATGTAAATAAGTAAGTCTACAACTTTAAAACAAAGATGGATATTAGTTGTAAATATGTAAAAGGCAGTGCTCTAATTAATTGATTCTATATAACTATTGTTAGAAATACACCAAAGTTTCAAATATTGGGTTATTCAAGGCTGAAAAAAACTTTCAATAACCACGCGGGTTTTCATATCTATTTATATATATGTATATATTATCTTACTTTTATCAACTGTTTTCCTAGAGCAGACAAACTTTTTTCTTTGAGATATAAAAAGTTTGAGTTTGGATCACCTCGGTTCTAGGTGGAGAGAGTAATCTTAGTCTCCACTCAGAAAGGGTCACAATTCTCAACCACTTAAGTGAGGGCTCAATAATAAGTTTAGTGAACTGTTACTAAAAAGGGCTGAATCGCTCCCGACATCTCACTGACTCGTTATTTGTCGGTAGCGGTTGAGCACTTTTTCGGTAACAAGTTAGTAAGACGTCAATAAAAGTTCAACAATGGTTCACTAACTCGCTAACTCGCTACCAAAAAAAAGTTGAACTGCTATCGACATCTTACTAACACATTATCCATCACTTAATCGCCTGGGTCGTGACCGTTTCTGATTGGAGATTGAGACTACTCCTTCTATTTTGGGATTGAAGTGATCCAAACTTAAAAAGTTTCGAAAAAGTTTATGATTTATCATGACGTGATTTATTAGACTCATACAACATAATATTTTGTATCTACAATCGAAGAAATTCTCAAAGGTGGTGACTAGTTGAGGAAATTCGACTCTTCCTTTTTGGACTGAAAGTTAAGAATTTTTAGCTCAGAGAGAATTCACGGAGGCAAATTTCTTCTCTTTTGATTATGTTATGATGAATAACTCACTGGAAAGGCCATGTGCCCACCCCAGCTTCCCATGCTGGGTCATGTTAAGTTCTGCAGCTTCATGCGAACATTCATAATCTTGGCCACCTACCTAGTTAGATGTTGACTTCCTGCTGGCTCATGTCCTTCCACTGTGACACACTGATGCAAGTCCTCCATCAGTGAAGTGGTACTGGACAAGCTCAGAGCCCCCCCATCTTCGTGTTGAGGAGGAGTATTACTGCTAAGGATCAAATTGAGGCCTTTGTTCCACCCATCTTCATTCATGGTAGAAAGCTATGTCGTATCACAGATTTTTGTGGGGGCATGAGCTGCCTTTTGTTTTGTTTTCATCAAAAATGGTTTCTACTGGGAGAGATGGAAGGCAGGCTGGTCAGGCTCCCGAAGGTTCACCTCGCACTCAAGGATGCCATGTAAAGTATCAGCTTGATAGATATTGGTCTTCATCTAGTTGTCTGTACTTTGGAGGATTGAGTCATGTCCTTTGTCAATTCTTAATGGATCGTATTAGTCACTCGGGCATTAGCCGAGTGTCTTCCCAATATTTGTATCCCTCGGCACTTGTTTGCATGAATGACCTCCTTGGTTCTGGGCCCCGTGATCTAATATTTTTTGTATGTAGTTCATTAACTCATCTTATAATAAGTGGATGATTGGTTTCTCAATTTTCACTTCTTTTGTATTGGAAAACTTCTTCGAGATAATATAGCAAAAAAAATGTGGGAAGATTATGTTAGACGTCGTAGATTGTAATTATATATTTTTAGATGATTAAATTCTTATATGACATGAATATTTTGTCATTTCCTTCCTCTTGTGAATTTTTAAATTTGTATGCCATGAAATGCTTATTTTTTGATGTTTACGAAGTTGATGAAAATTAAATTTAAAATGTTACCAAACAACTCATTATCATTTTTAAAAATTAAAATATTTTTGTCAAACACATTCATTGTCATGTTTTCACTTTTAAAAATTATCTTATTTGATAATATATTTTAATTTTTTATCATGAAATCTTTTTAAAAATTAAAATGCAACCAGACACCTCACGAGAATTTTCAGTTCAGAGAGAAAATCACGGAGACAAATTACCATCGTTTTCGAGCACGCGGAACAATTTTGTGAACGATAACTTCTGCCGGCGGGCGGTCGGAATCAGACACGATCACTCGAGCTCTGTGCCGGATCAGAATGGATTCCGCCGCCTTGCTTGACCTGGCCTCCTCCCCTGCCTCCGTCGCGATTCTCTTCTCAGTTCTTCTCGGTGCTCTCCTACTCGTCCGATCATGGCCGATGCGATCCCCCGCCAAGACTCCGAGGCTTCCGCCGTCGCCCCCAAAGCTCCCCTTCATCGGCAATCTTCACCAGCTCGGCCCCTTCCCGCACAAGGCCCTGCGGGACCTCTCCCTTGCTCACGGACCCCTCCTGCTCTTGCAGCTGGGGCAGGTCCCCGTCTTGGTGGCCTCCTCCGCGGCGGCGGCTGAGGAGATCCTCAAGGTCGGGGACCTCGCCTTCGCGAGCCGTCCCCGCATGAAGTTCTCGGAGATGCTTAGGGGCGAGAAAGGAATCGGCTTTGCGCCCTACGGCGACTACTGGAGGCAGGTGCGGAAGATCGCCGCCGTCCACCTCCTCAGCTCCATTCGGGTCCATGCTTTCCGGCCGGCGAGAGAAGAGGAGGTGGCGAGCCTAGTTAACAAGGTGTTGGAGCTGTCCTCCGCGGGCGGCGCCGTCGACATGAGCAAGACGCTGTCGTCCTTCGCGAGCACCGTCGCCTGGAGGGCCATCGTCGGGAAAGCCGCCATCGAAGAGGGTAAGACGGTGGAAATCCCCAAAATCTTTGCGCAGACCAGCGCCCTGGCAGGGTTATTTCGGATCGAGAACTACTTCCCCTCGCTTCGGTGGCTGGGCAAGATCACCGGCATGGACGCCAAGCTTGCAGACGTAGCCCGCCGGCGGAGGGATCTCTACCGGAGTATTGCCGATGGCCGTAAATTGGGAACGGGGAAGGACGGAGGGTTTCTCGACGTTCTGCTGTCGCTTCAGGGGGACCGCTCCGGGTTGGGTTTCACCCCCTCCGACGAGGAGGCTGAAGCTGTCATCCTGGTAATTAATTGAATCACCGAAGATCGAAAGCTAGAATTATTCAGCCAATTAAATGGAGATTCCTGGGGATTGAAACAGAACACTTTCTTGTTCATTTCAGGGATTGATCGCAGCAGGTGGCGATACATCTTATCTGGTCCTGGAGAGGGCTCTGGAAGAGCTCGTGAAGAACCCGGCAGTCATGAAGAAGGCTCGGGATGAAGTCAGGGGAGCAGGACGACCGGGGAAGACCATGCTCACCGACGACGACGTCGGCCGGATGAGCTACCTGAAGGCGGTGGTGAGGGAAGTTCTGCGTCTGCATCCTCCGTTGCCGCTGTTGCTGCCCAGGGAGTCGAGGGAGGCCGCCCAGGTGCTGGGCTACGAGATCCCCGCCGGGACCTGGGTCGTCGTCAACGCGGGGGCGATAGCGAGGGATCCGGCGTACTGGGACCTGCCGGAGGAGTTCCGGCCGGAGAGGTTCGACGACAGCTCCGTGGACTTCAGGGGAAACAACTTCCAGCTCATCCCCTTCGGCGCCGGCCGGAGGATCTGCCCCGGGATGCACTTCGCCCTCGCCAACGTCGAGCTCGCTCTGGCCAATCTGTTGTATCATTTCGACTGGACGCTGCCGGGGGAGGGGAAGGCGGAGAGTCTCGCCGGCGGCGAGGTCCTCGGGCTCACCGTTCGCAAGGCACATGCCCTCCTCCTCGTGGCGAAACCAGCTTCCTCAGCTGAGTAGCATGGATGATGGTATGCTCATTTGCTTTGAGTGCGGGTCACCACAGGTGATGTCTCAAGGAGGAGCAACAGTTATCTACGGGTCTCCTAAAAAATGCATTTTTATTTTATGAGTCCAGATCACCTCAAGGGACTCTCAAGAGTCCCCCTCAGATCACACACAAACCACATTAAATGTGATGTCACATCAAATTCTGTGTTACGTAACTAGTTAGTTACGTACGTACGTATGGCTTAATCCTCAAGTGGGATAAAGATCCGGTAGTTGTTAGCCGGATAGGTATCGGGCTATCCTAAGTCTATCAGAACTCTGGATAGGGACTAGGAGAGTTCTAGTCGGGATGGGTTTCCTGGGTTGTTCTCCTTATAAATAGCCCAGGCCGATGGCTCATTCGGGATGTCGGGTGTCGAGGGAGCCACCGGGGGAGAGGTTGTACGTCTGCGTTTTAGTGGAGTTCGACTTCTCCGAGATCTCGTTGTCTTCGTGGTGTGTGCGTCTTGCTTCGTGGGTGATCGATCGCCGGGGTTTCCGCAACATCGGGTATCAGAGCTATGGCTTGATCGTTCGGAGTTGAAGACAACGCAGTGAAGATGACGTTAGGTGGCGGCGTTCCTACACCGACCGGTTACGCGGCGAGGACCTTGCTGCGGAGTGGAGCGACGACGGCGCGGTGGTGGCAGCGGGTCTTCGGCGTTGAAGGAGGTCGGGGACCAGCAGCGGCGGACCCAAGCGCGGGGCTGCGACGACGCCGGGAAGGACCGGCCGGTGGCGTTGGGGTTGGCTCGGCGAGGAGCTTTAGTTGACGACGAGCACACGTCGCCGGAGGATAAGGCGGCGAGAGACTTTCCGGTGGGTGGACCTTTGGAGGGCTGATCCGCCGGCGGTGCGAGTGGAGTTCTCGCGTCCCGATAGCCAGCGCAGTGGTGTTTGCGCAGAAATAGCGCAGCCTGGTGTTGTGCGGCGGGCTGGGGATTGGGTTTTCTTTTATTTATTTTTTCTCTTTATCTTTTTCTCTTGTAATCACGTGAGAGCACATAACAAAGGGTGGCTGTGGGTGTTGACGTGGGAGGGACAGGAGAGAGAAAAAAGGGAAAACGAAAAAGAAAAGGTAGATCCAATATTTAGATATTTATTGGGTCAGACTAGTTCTTGTCGGATCCGATTATTAGGACTTAAATTTTAAGTCCGGTTGGATCCGATAAGGTTAGGTTGCTAGGTCTGGGTTTCGGGTAGGGTTGTCGGGTCTCGTCCGTACCCATTAACAGGATCCGAGATCGGAAGGAGCAGGTTCCGATCGGGTGGCTGAGGTTGTTTCGGCTTGATCGGGGGCGTTCGGTGTCGGAATCGGGTGATCCAGGAGTCCAAGCCTAGGTTTTCAGGCGCTCCGGGTTCATTGGATGGTCTGGATCAGGGCGATTTCCGAACCGACGGTCTGATTTGTGCAGGTGCAGGTGTGCGTCGATATCGATTAAGGGCGTACTTGATCGGGATTGATCGATGGCAGGGCAGGAAGGCACAAGTCAGAGGTCCGTTGGAAGGGTTACAAGCTTCTCCATAGAACCCTTCAATGGTTATGGAGACTTCACTCTATGGCAGTAGCGCGTGAAGAATATTCTTACGCGAGAAGGACTGGTTAAGGCTCTTGGCAAAGCAGCAAACAAGCCAGAGAAGCTGACAAAGGAGGAGTGGGTTGAAAAGCGGGCGTTGGCGAATAGCACGATTCAACTATTCTTGGCGGACAACACGCTCCGGGAGGTGATCGGCTTAGAAGATCCGGCGGATGTCTTGGAAAAGCTCGAGAGCAGGTACATGTCCAAGTCGGCCGACAAACGGGTTGCTAGCGAAGAAGCGGCTATATATGGCTTGAAGATGATCGAGGGAACGGGGATCGAAGCTCATCTCGACGACTTCAACATGATTCGACGGAGGTGCTATCTCTGGGTGAGGAAATCAAGAGAGGATCGAGCACTTCTCCTGTTGTCGTCATTGCCGATGTCGTACGATCACATCGTGATGACCGTCTTGTATAAGGCCAGGACACTCTCGGGCTAGATGATGTCATAGCCTCGTTGCTTTTCGAACGAGTGTCGTCGAAGAGCAACGAAGCGGTGATGTCCAAGTGGGAGTTAGGCTTTGATTGCGAGGTGGAGGTCGTGGAAGATCGGACAACCGGCGGGGAGACGAGATGACAAAGTTCGATCCAAAAGTGGGGGTCGTAGGTGCTACTACTGAGACGAGGAAGGTCACTTCGAGCGGGAATGCCCACAGCGTAAGAAGAGCGTACGGCCGCAGGAGTCAAAGTTGGAGAAGGCGAGAAGGCATCAACGGCGAGAGGACAACGAGGAGGACGTGGATGACGTCCTGCGTACTACATGCGGGGAGAGCGAGATTCGGAGTTGGATCTTAGATGCATTGCTCGTTTCACGTATGCTCGGACAGAACGATGTTTCGCGGGTATCGGACATGCGAAAGGCGACTCGGTCCGATTGGCGAAACGGAGCATCTTTGCTCGGTTCTTTGGTATCGGATCCGTGAGGATACGCATGTTTGATGGAAAGGTGCGAAAGCTCGTGGAGGTCCGACATGTGTCAGATCTAAAAGAGAACTTGATCTCATTGGTAGCCGTGTGTTCAAGAGGATACCGATGCACTCTTGAAGGTGGAACTCTCAGGATATGCAGAGGAGCACGGATCGTGCTAAAAGGGCTGCTGGCGAAAGGTTTGTATAGGCTCGTAGGAAGGGTTGACACAGGTGCAGCTGCGATATCCCAGGCGAGTAGTACAGTTCAGTGGAGGATGATATCTGCTGAAGGTGGAGCGCGGAGGAAGCGTGTGACGTTCGCTTCCAACGACGGTGGTCGATATCTCTCGCGTCAACCGAGAGAGGAGGGGCCGTGTCGGGGCGTGCGGCGGAATCGGCGTGCGGGCACCGCGGTATTGGTGCGGGCCATCTTTGGTGGGCGCGAGACGGACGGAGACTTGTGGAGTTAACCCAAGGTGGAGAATGTTACGTAACTAGTTAGTTACGTACGTACGTACGTATGGGTTAATCCTCAAGTGGGATAAGGATCCGGTGGTTGTTAGCCGGATAGGCATCGGGCTATCCTAAGTTTATCAGAACTCTGGATAGGGACTAGGAGAGTTCTAGTCGGGATGGGTTTCCTGGGTTGTTCTCCCTATAAATAGCCCAGGTCGATGGCTCATTCGGGATGTCGGGTGTCGAGGGAGCCACCGGGGGAGAGGTTGTACGTCTGCGTTTTAGTGGAGTTCGACTTCTCCGAGATCTCGTTGTCTTCGTGGTGTGTGCGTCTTGCTTCGTGGGTGATCGATCGCCGGGGTTTCTGCAACAATTCTGAAGATGTATTAAATAGTCGATGTGACACCACATTTAATGTGATTTGTGTGTGACCTGAGGGGACTCCCTCAAGAACCCTCCTGAGGCGATCTGCACTCTTATTTTATTATCTAGAGGGTCAGCGCCCGTGACCGCTGCAGTCTCTTCTCTCGGAAGGTGAACTGCAGTTGTTGCTTTGTCTTCTTATACATTTGTATGCAAGTAAATAAGAACTCCTTGGATTGATGCAATCAATGTAAGAAGGTGCGTGGGATCATGAGTTGATCATCTAATCAAACTAAAAAGAGTGTTAGTTTGAGAGGTTGGGGATGAGAGGATGTTATATCATATGTGTGTTAAACGAAACTCCCTTATAATGTAATAAATTAGCTGTGTAAAAAAATGATCAATTGCACTTTGGCATTTTTATGTGAGTGGTTCTCATATATTTTTTCATACCTCACGGGGTGTAAGGTTGGACGATAAATTGAATTTTTTGTTATAATTTTATATTTTAATTATAACTTCTCGAAAGAGACGTATGGCAACCAATTTATGTTCTTAAAGTGATATTTTTCTTAGACAACAAGGAAAGTCTCACGTCTTTTTAATCATGTGGTCCCCCTCTCTCCCATCTTGTTTGGATCGTGTATGGCATCCACTCTTTTTTTTGTTAACGCATTGACTAATTCATATTTTATTTTAATATTATGACCTTTTTATTGTGAAAATACATAACACCTGTTTGTTAGTTAGCTAGGATGTATTTTCTTCAACTTGCGAGGGATGAGTGTTAGAATTGTGGGGATAGTCCCATATTGACTATTTGAGACTTGATATAGTGCTTATATATCCTGGGCCATTCTACCTCAACACCATGGTTTTGGGGTTTGTAAGACGGTATCAGAGCGGGCACTTATCGATCTTTAATACTTAATTATCTTACCTCTTATTTTCACTGCCCACTTTGGCAGTGAGGGGGAGTGTTAGAATTGTGGGGATCCCATATTGACTATTTGAGACTTGATATAGTGCTTATATATCCTGGGCCCTTCTACCTCAACACCATGATTTTGGGGTTTGTAAGATGGTATCAGAGTGGACACTTATCGATCTTTAATACTTGATTATCTTGCCTTTTATTTCCACTGCCCACTTTGGCAGTGAGGGGGAGTGTTAGAATTGTGGGTATAGTCCCATATACAAACCCCAAAACCATGGTGTTGAGGTAGAAGGGCCCAAGATATATAAACACTATATCAAGTCTCAAATAGTCAATATGGGACTATCCCCACAATTCTAACAATGAGATGATATTGCAAAGAGAGAATGACATTCTCCTGCGGGATTGTGTTCATGGAATCTTTGGGCATTTCCTTGTATACAGTGCTATGCTATATATCGGGAGCAAAAGTGTATATATTTACGAGGTCGGATGTTTAAGGGGCATGTTCATGCTTGGTAACTGTCTTCATGCGAACCGCATAGTTAGATGCCAAGGTCGATTAATATTTGCCATTCACGGCTTGATTATTGCAAGAACCTTGTCTAAAACTACAACCCTTATTTATCAACGCAAGGAAGTGGTCAGAGAATTGCTGTGCTGACAAGTGTTGCCAGCCTTCTTCCCGCACAATTATATGTCTTGAAGTCAGATACTGCACCTACTTCTGCCTTGAAAAAAAGAGCAATTTTTTCCATTCATCTTAAAAATTCATGGGGGGGGGGGTATTGCTTTATGGAAGGCAAGTCAGCTTAGGAGAGCCCCTTCTCTATGTTCTTTTGGATATATGTCATCTTGGTGGGTATGGTATTAGTCTTCTTTCTTTCTTATGCATATTGCAGCCTAGAGCAAATTATGATCACATACCGTTTCTCTTCTCAAGATATTTTTTCCACATAAATATTATAGTCATACGCTATTTTAGAAAAGAAAAGGTTTTTTGCAATAGTAACTAATTTCACATTCTTTTATCTAAATGGAAGGAATACACTTCAACTCTACTCTCTGACCTTAAGTTGAACATCCCATTTTATGAATATATTAAGAGAGATTACATCACTAGATTACCGGCTAATTGTAATTATTTTTCGGAGGTCGAGTCGAAACTAACTATGAATTTAAACATATTTTATGAGTAATATGAGGATGAGTGACCTCTTAACAACACTGCTGACTAGTATTGTCGTTGGCTAGTTTGTAGATTTTATCATTATATTCAGTACATATCAGAGCCATAACATAGTCATAATCAGAAGGTTCACTATGACATATTTAGGTGCGTGGTTTTTGATAAGAAATATAGTGCATATAAAAATTAAAATTCAAAAATACCTAATTGACATGATTAGTAAAAATAACATAATTATTTTTTTGATAATTGTTAAAGATTGTTTGGTAACAGTAGTATCTATGAGAGGATGGATAGCGCTACATTCCCACTTTTCACTTTCCTACGGTGTCTATCTTGTAAGCAAAACATGTATATTGCTATTGTTGTTTTAAAAGAGATTAACAAAGGAAAAACTCTTTTGAGAATAACTAAACTATCTCCATCTTCTCTCCCTTCGTCGGTTTCCGTGGACATTTGTAATGACTTAGTTGTTATATAATCTTAGTCGCTTTTCTGTTCAAAAAAAAACTAAACTATCTCCAAACACATACTTATATATTTATCTCTATTGTTTTTATTTTAAGATATAAAATGTCAAAAACTGCATCAAAACACCTTTATTAAGGACGTAGTTTTGTAACACTACTCCTATTTTTGTGTATGTTAAGAGGTGAAACTTGTGAACCAAGGTAACCAATTTTATGAGATTATGTTGAAAAGAACTTTAAAGTTAAGTTTATTCTGTTGGGAGTAGTTCGAAGACGCATAATCTCATGAGATTACCGCTAATTAGTACGAGGTAGTCGACTTAATTAGTTGTTACGTACACTAAACAGCAACCACCTGGTCCCCTCAACGAAGTGTCTACCGTGGAGACATTTTATTTAATCAGGATGTCATCGTCCATATGCCCATAACATTATTAGATATCTCTATCACTATCAATTTTAAAATTGATAGTGATAGGAACTATTAAAAGGTGTTTGATTAACATATATCAATTTTAAAATTTGTAGTATAAACAAAACATATTATGTAATACAAGTGTTAACTTGTATTAATTTTGATATTGATATTTCAACATTTGAAATATTAATATCAATATTGATATAATACCAAAATTGAAGCTCTAACCAAACAGGGCATTATGTAGCATGGTTTGCTCGTGTTCAATCAAATCCACGTTCCTCCACAGCAACTTGAATATTATTCCCCCACTAATCAAGATAAGGCAGTCATGCGTCTCTTATCTTGAACCATTGGCACATCTAGGACTTCCTACCAGCTAGGGAGGTACCTACTACTTGAATAATCAGTGGGGGTGGTCTCTTGCTTTACAAAATAATAAAATCTCTTGAAAAATATTAATGGGCCTCCAAAATATAATGGGCCACTTGATCAACGACTATCTGGCTATAAATATGTCTTCAACGGTAGCTAGTTTTCCCAGATAAGCTGTTAACATATCTTATTGTGGTGTATATATATATATATCCATAATCTAAATTAAATTGTGTTGCTTTAAATTAATTAATTCCGCAGTCTCTTGTGTATCTTACAAACATACAATTCGTAATCACGGCAAAGTTTTGTTTGTATAAAATCAGCCTTTTCATTGTGGTGGCAATGGCTGGATAAATTAATCTTAGAAATTTTTACTAGTATGTATATATATATATATATGATCCTCACCTTCTAATAGTCTCGTAAATCAGAATCAGTTTACTTGTATAATTACATGGATCGGATGCCAAATTACCCTGATAAGCTTTTCATGATCATAGTGTTATACTGGTTAAACTGAGTCTACTTAAATAGAAAGTGGGAAAGAGTCAATCTTTCTTTTCTCAGTTTAATAACCGTATATCGATGGTCATCGACTTCCATAAAAGGGTATGATTAAGAATATAGGAATAATTACGGAGCATACAATATTGCAGCAATATATTTCCCAATTCGCAGAAGGTTCCACTTTAATTTGTTCATTTTTTAGACAAATTAGGATGACGTACTCTTGAAAAATACATATAAAGGAATTATTTTTTCTCTCAGTAGAGATCATATATATGTATGTATGTATGTATGTATCATGGGGAGGAGCTTAATATTACACATCATATATTCATATAGGAACTGAGCGCAAATATATATATATATATTTATATGGCTGCAAGATGAGAAAATTATTTCTTTAATAAAAGAGATTACAATTTTCCATTCTAGATGTCTGATCAGTTTATATATGTCGAGCACAAATTAGTCAGATATTAAACAAGCAACAAAGAAAAGTCTTCCTCCTCAATTTTTCTGCCATTTTAGAGGACAAAGAGGGCAGCTGCAGCAGCGGCGATGGCAGCTGCCGGCGCCACCTTGACGACCATGTAAGCTCCGCTATCTTCGTCGGCCGCCGGCCCGTCCGCCGCCGGCCCGTCGGCCGAGGGACCCGAAGCTCCGGCGGGCGCAAGCTCGGTGTTCCCTTCCGGTGCTTCGCCAGCATCGGTCGACGGGGATACGCCGGTGGCGGGTGAGGTCGGCGCGGTAGCCGGGGAGTCGGAGACGGTGGGACTGGGCGGCGAGGACACGGGCACTTCACCGGCCGCGGATGGTGTGGGGGCCGTCGCCGGCGGCGCCTTGCCGGCGGAAGGGGCCGAGGCGTTGCTGGCTGCCGCGGGTGCCGGAGAGTCGGGAGCAGCGGCGCCCACCGGGCTCGGAATGGGGCTGGCGGCGGCCGCGGGGCCTGAAGCGGAAGCTGAAGGGGACGCTGAGGGGGACACAGCAGCCTCCCCTGACGTCGACGCGGGAGCAGAGGCGGGGGCCGGGGCGGCCGCCGCCGACACGGTGACCAGGAGGAGAGACAGGGCGACGGCGACGGACCCGCGGTGTGCCATCTCTCTGGTGTTCTACCGTGCAGCTCCGGCGATACGGGGGAGAGTCGACGGAGGAGAGGGTGCTGAGATATGGCCATGGACGCCGGTCGGAGGGTGTTTATGTAGACGGCCGTCGTCGAGGGGGGGCTCCGGGAAAGACGGCTGCTTGTTCCGACGGAGCGGAGGGGCGACGGGGAGGAGCTGGTCGGTTGACAGCAGAATTCTATTTTTATGTGTTCTGAGTCTGAGGTCAACGCTTTCGGTGAGCTCTGTTCATCTCGACCGTTCATTTTAGCCTTTGCCTTAACTTTCTGATTTATGTTGGCCGTTGATTTATTTAAATTCTTCTCTCTTGTAGTAGTTTTTTTCCCCTTTTCACGAGGGTTTTCATCATCAAGTCAAAAGTTGGCCATTCATCTATTTTTGGCTCTGACGTGGAGAAATGGTTTTACTTTTTTATTTTTTATTTGGAAAAATAGGATCATTATTTTGTAAATTTTGTTCAGAATGTAGATAAGAAAATCACTTTTTAAAATATATATGCATCTCTTTGTTTCGTTTTGGGTTCTGAAAAATTTTTATTTATCTGTCATTCTATGTATAGGGTGGCCCACATATTTATCGATGTGTGGCTTCGATAACACTAACAATACCCTGTCTCTTAAGAAAATTAAATTCAATTATTTACATGTTCGTGTGCTTTGTAGTAGATAATTAATCATCAATAATAACAGAATGAGCAGAAATGAAGTGCCAATAAATCCGGAAGCATTCTAATTAATGAAGCTGTTGAATGATGATAGGATAAGCTGAAAGGTCAAGCCAAAATTCTGAGAAGTTTCAAGTGAATTACATGTTACCTACTATGAATATATGCCACTCATAATGTATTACATAATAATACTAAATTTGAACCATCTCCAATGCAAAATTTTAGTTTAGATGTGACCTATTTATGGCGCCTGATTTTACCCACTTGTGTTGTTGGATATATATTTTTTGACATAAATCAACTTCATGCATGATTATCTGAGAAATTTTGTTTCTTGGCAGGCATTTTGCTTCACGTTGATCGATTGAGAGCTAAGGCACTGTTTGGTAATACTATCAAACATCTTTATCACTATTAATTTAAAATTAATTTTGACATAGAAATGTTTAATTAATGATATCAATTTTAAAATTTATTGTTAAAACAAAACATATAATGTAATACAAGTGTCAACTTATAATAATTTTGATACATACTCTAATTTCTAAAAATATTAATATCAATACTAATATAATACTACCAGCCATAAGGTAGAAGCTCATCAAAAACCTCAATTTAAAATTAAATCCTTGAACATTACTGTCGTAGTATTTTGAATGGAAAGAAATCATTTGAAATGGCAAAAGAAGGATTAGCCCAATCGTTTTCAAGAACAATATGGATGGCTAAATCTTACGCTGACAAAAAGATATCAAATTGAATCTTACTAATTTCTAGACCATATGCGCTTTGTCACCACTCATTCTTAGTAAAGAAATTACTGCATAAATTAAGTACCGTTTGATGTGTGTAGCTAGCGATCTTCATTTGAACTCAAGGTACAAGAATATGGTTGGAAGCTCAAATATAAGTAATATAACTAATGGGGTGTTTGGTTGCATGATAATTTTTTGTACACTTTCATGATAAAAAATTGTATTAAAATAAAAAGTGAACCAACTCATGACATAAAATTATCATGTTTGGAGGGATGTGATTACAAAAAAGAGTAACTACCACACATGACCAAACAAAGTGGGGGACCACAAGAAAAAAGAAAGAGGTGAGACCCTCTTTTTTTGTTTAAGAAGAAAATCACTTTCAAAACATAAAATTATCGTGGTTGTCAAACACCTCTTTTAACAAGTTTTCTTATAATTTTTAAAAATTAAAATAAAAACCTCAATTATCATGCAACCAAACACCCCATAAGACGACTAAAAGGTCTTTGCTTTTATGGTACAAGAATATTGATAATTGGTCCTAGTACACAATGCATCCCACATTTGTTCTAGATCATTATAACGTCCCATCTCATTCCGAAGACAAAATCATCATGTTGCCTAATCAAAAACTTGAACAGCGGCTACCCCAATTTGTGAATATGTTAATATATTAAATTGGTGGATTGCCAACTATTGGAATAGTCCCACGTTGGGGACATTAAAAGAATTTATGAAAACATAAGAAAGTGCTTACTTCACTAATTCGTTTTTAGGTTTTGAGTTGGATGTCTTATTTATTTAACATAGTATCAAAGCTCAGGGCTCAATTTGCTGTTGTGTGCGCACATCCCTATTAAGACATTAAAAGAATTGATGAAAATATAAGAAAGTCTTTACTCTACTCGTTGTGTCTTGAGGTTTTGAGTTAGATGACCTATGTATCTACAACTCTGGTTAATTATTTATCAGAGGTTGAGTTGAAGAAACTCTGAAGTTAACTATGCTTTGTTTGGAGTAAGCCAAAGATAAATGACTTTCTAGGAAGACTATTAATCAACATGGTTGCTAGGTCAATCAAATGATTTAAATTTACATAAGATATCAGAGTATGACATAGTCGGAAGGATCCATGTGATTCACTTAGATATGTGATGTGTAATGGGGTATATTGTGACACTTCGATTTGGGAATATATTAAGAGATTAAATCAATCCACTACCAACAACTCTGGATAACTATTTTTTGAAAGTTAAGTTAAAAGAACTTTGAAATTAATTGTGTTTTGTCATGACCCGGATTTTAACATGCACAGCGGAAGATAATCCGGCGCCGTAACCCTTGAAATATATTGGTTTGGAGCAAGATAAAATTAATATCGAAATTGAATAAATAATTCCAATAATTCTATCCAAATTGTCTCTAAGAAATTATAATTTAAATACCCACATTGAACAAATAATCAACTAACTCTTCCAATTCCAAAACACCACTACGCTTCTGCTGCGCTAAACCTGTAATCCTGAAAATATTAAAGATTGGAAGTGGTGAGTCACACAGACCCAGTAGGACTTACACCCAACTAGCCCACTATACTAAACAAGTCCTACTGATAATAAAGATATAAACCCCAAACAAAATCAGATTATAACAACTATAAGTAAAGCTAATTATCAAGATTCAATTAATTAAATAAGATGTTTTTCTACCCATTGTATAGATTAGCATGATTTAACCAAATGCATACTATTCTAATCATAACATAACAACCCTAACATAACTCCATATGCACCTACCACCAGGACCTATCATAACAGATGAATTAAATGCAATAACACTAATCTACATGCCATAACATAAACAACACTGAACCGTTTGTCTGAGTAAAATATACGCTTCACTTGGACATTGCAGTTATGTTCTAGGACTAGCACCAGATTTACCATATAGTAGAATGTAACATATAGTAAGCTAAATCCCATAGTACACCTAGGCAGGGGTGTACTTAGGATGAACCGCGGTATCCGGGATCGAAGGATGCTCCAGACTGTTCTTTTTCATCCGCTGCCCACGGGCCACTAACCATAGTCTGGTGAAGTGCAAATCACATTACAAAATGCAGCACACTGCATCAACTACATCTCACAAGCTGAAGGCATATATTACTCAGACATACACCAATTAATCCAATTAGACATGTTAAGAGCAAACTGACATAAAATATATAACTATATGCAACCTTATGCAATGACATAATTAAAAAGTCTACAACTACACCTACATGCATGTTGAGCCATAACTAACCAATCTAATGCACAACTAATAAGGCAATGCACTATTCTAAAATCATGCAATCTACTAGGAATTTATATGCCATGGAATTGATTAAATTAATTATGTTCAACTTACTTATATTAAATCAACTCTAAGTTTTCTATTAATTAACTCTAAATAATTATAGTTGGTTCATAACTTAAATCAGGATATACATATATATATAAGATCATGATATGCTAAAATTACATAACTAAACACACTCAAACTATCTAAATATGATATCATTCATATTTAAATAAACATCTAAGTGTAAACAACTAGATTAACTTCTAATTGAGATTAAACACACAACTAAACCCATCTACTAACTAAATATATTTTTCTAACCAAAATTAACTAATCATATTTTAGTGCCTTAATTAATATATTTAAAATGATAAGAGATAGTTGAGATGCCTACCTGACTGACGACGATTAATTGAGATCCAAGAAGACCGGATTAACAATCTGACGCACGTGCGCTTTTGGAATTTCACATGGTATCAGAGTAGGTGGGCTTAGGCTCTGTCCTCCGGTGGATTTGCTCCTATTTTCGCTCGGCCCTGCCCCGTGTATTCCTATCGTGGCTCTGATGGTGGTGGCTGGCCGAGAGGGGGAGTGTTGAAGGGTTTAATCCCATATTGGCCACCGGAGGATAGTCCAATGCCTTTATTATAGCCTGGACCTGGGTCTCCTAAGCGCACGTGCGTTTTTGGAATTTCACATGGTATCAGAGCTGGTCAGGCTGTAGGCACTGTCCTCCGATGGATTTACTCCTATTTTCGCTCGGTCCTGCCCCGTGTATTCCTATCGTGGCTCTGACGGTAGTGGCTGGCCAAGAGGGGGAGTGTTGAAGGGTTTAATCCCATATTGGCCACCGGAGAAGTATTCAATGCCTTTATCATAGCCTGGACCTGGGTCTCCTGAGCGCACGTGCATTTTTGGAATTTCACATGGTATCAGAGCCAAGGGCTGTGGACCCCCCTCCGTCAACCGTCACCCGTAAATAGTGTACACGTGTCAAAGCCAGAAGAGCTTGCACGTGAGGGGGCGAGTTAGAATAGTGCCATATTGGCTAGGTAGGGGAGGTACCTATGCTTATAAGCCTGGGCCTCTCTAACTCAAAACCGCAGTTTTGGATTGGTTAACACCCTCCAACCCTCCGTCAACGAAATCACTGCATGTGGAACGACGACTCTTGCTCTGGACACGGGATCCCTCTAACTGTTTTATTATTTATAGGGTGTTTGGTTATGATTTTTTCTCTTTTTTTAACATAAATTTTAAAAATAAAAGAGATCAAGTGTTTGGTGACGTTTTTGAAGTTCTTACTTTTTTTTAAAAATACTGTACTTCTTCTCTTGCAGCTCTTCTAGATTCAAAACAAGTACCAACTTGTTTTGTTTTTGGGATAGACACGGAGCCGCTGCCCACGTCCAGCCCAATGCGAATGCTGCTGTAGTACATGGATATTTTTTAGTCATCATCGTTGAAATAAATCCAAAGGGCAGCGCTACAGATCCTGGGATCCTGGACTTTGATATGTGATAGATCTTTCTCTCTCGGGTCCATTGATAGTGATTTGCGGAAGCTATTGTTAATTTTATGATAATTTACATAGTTAGTTAATTCATCCATAAGTATGTACTGATTAATCTGTCCGTCTAAAATATACAAGTGTGCATCCATGTACGTTAGAGTCATTACAAAATAACAATGTACTAAAACGAGTGAACAATAATTACAATTTTATATTTTTAAAAATATTTTCTTTTCTTACAAAAAAGAGTAAAAGTCTATTTTTTATTTAGTGGTTATTCACACTTTCACTCTTCTTTCTGTTATCACATCTCTTCAAATATGTATAACATGTTTAATAAAAATTTTGATTTTAAAATCATTGTCAAACACCACTGTACAAAATTTTAAAATAATGATAGTTTTGCCAAACATTTTACTTGTGTTTTTTTAATTTTAAAATTAAAAATAAAATTGATGTGTAAGGTTCATTATTCATACATGTTACTTGACATTATATACAATATGGAGGTTATGAGATATTACGTCGTATTGATGTGTACTGTGTGTCATAGGAGTTCTTTTGATTTTAAAGTCATAATCAAACACTATTGTCTAATTTTTAAAAATTGTGTCAATTTTGCCAAACACAAAATAGTTGGACTATTTTGATTTTAAAAATAAAATTGAGAAGTCAAGTAATCTTGATTTCAAAAATGAGGTTGTCTTAAAATTAAAAGTGCTACCAAACACCCTATAAAGTTAGTTTTTAAGTTGGAAAACTTCTCCCAAAATTGTTTACATCATGTTGCTCCTATTGTAATGTGTTGTTTAATGGGGTGTTTGGTTGCATGATAATGAAGGTTTTTGTTTTATTTTTTAAAAATTGTAAGAAAACTTGTTAAAAGAGGTGTTTGGTAACCATGACAATTTTATGTTTTAAAAGTGAATTTCTTCTTAAACAAAAAAAGAGGGTCTCACCTCTTTCTTTTTTCTTGTGGTCCCCCACTTTGTTTGATCATGTGTGGTAGTTACTCTTTTTTGTAATCACATCCCTCCAAACATGATAATTTTACATCATGAGTTGGTTCACTTTTTATTTTAATATAATTTTTTATCATGAAAGTGTACAAAAAATTATCATGCAACCAAACACCCCATTCCGCCAAGATCTCTTCATTAGTTGGGGGAAGAATCGGCACGAATCGGATTTTTTGAGGAACGTATCGAGAGAGAATTGGATTTGGTTAGACAATGTGTGGTTGGTAAACAAGGATCGGTTTTTTAGCAAGGTACGGAATGTATCGTCAAATATTCAATATGATTCCAGAGGATCTATTTTCGTTCAAGTAACGAATTCTAGCCAATTGAAAGGATCTTCTGATCAATCCAGAGATTGTTTTGATTCCATTAGAAATGAGGATTCAGAATATCACAAATTGATCGATCAAACAAAGATTCAGCAACTAAAAGAAAGATCGATTCTTTGGGATCCTTCTTTTAGTCAAACGGAACGCACATAAATAGAATCAGATCGATTCCCGAAATGCCTTTTTGGATCTTCCTCAATGTCCCGGCTATTCACGTGGGGTGTTTGGTTGCATGATAATTTTTTGTACACTTTCATGATAAAAAATTATATTAAAATAAAAAGTGAACCAACTCATGATATAAAATTATCATGTTTGGAGGGATGTGATTACAAAAAAGAGTAACTACCACACATGACCAAACAAAGTGGGGGACCACAAGAAAAAAGAAAGAGGTGAGGCCTTCTTTTTTTTGTTTAAGAAGAAAATCACTTTCAAAACATAAAATTATCATGGTTGTCAAATACTTCTTTTAACAAGTTTTCTTATAATTTTTAAAAATTAAAATAAAAACCTCAATTATCATGCAACCAAACACCCCATAAGTGTCTATTTAGGTATTTTGATTCTCCATGATGCACCACTGAGAATTTGTGTCTTGTTATTAGATTTTATCCTTTTTTTTCTATGCTCTTTTCATAATCACGATCTCTCTTTCAAAGTTGTTAGTCTGGAAGATATCCACTCACCTATGTATGATCATCTGATCTCTACGAGAGATGCCCATATTTGTGATGTTCGACCTATGATCGATATGTGGCGATGTATTGATTTGCTGGACAAAATGTTCATGATTAGTCCTCTCTGTTTATTTTCTTCTTCGCCGGGTATTTGTCTTCGTTTGGTGGTGCTATGGTTTGTCTTCCAAAGAGACATGAACTCAAGGATCCATAAAATGGCAAATTGTATTTCCGTTGGAATTTATATTTATTTCATACAGATCGATCAACGTCTGCTGGAAGACGGCGAGCAGTGTCACGCACAACTCCAAATATTGCTCGTCTCAGGCAGGCATATCCTCCACACCTCCGGGGCTCCTGTTCTCGTTTACATCACGAAGAAACCGGCCACCATGACGGCGGCGGCGGCAGACGCCACCTTGACGACGGGAGCAGCGCCGTTCGCCTCGTCGGCGATCGGACCTTCCGCAGGAGAGGGCGCAAAGTCAGCAACCTCGGCTCCCTCCGGCGACTCGGAAGCCTCGGACGGGGATGGGGCAGTAGCCACATCTGATGAGTCTGAGGATGCCGGAGACTTGGCCGGAGACGATGCAGCTGACGGCGACGGTGGCGATGAGACGGGCGCTTGACCGGCGGGAGAGGTTGTCGGCGCCGAAACCGGCGCCACCGCAGATTCGGGAGAAGAAGCGGCCGCGGGTCCGGGGCCGGCGGGGGAAGCCACGGGGGATGCGGCGGGGGCCGTCACTGTCGCCTTGCCGGAGGTCGCCGGCGCCGCTGCCGAGGTTGTGGCGGCGGCGGGGGCAGAGGCAGGAGCCTGGGCGACCGCCGAACCGACGACCGCGAGAAAGACGAGGACCACGGCGGCGGATCGGCGTGCCATCTCGGTGGAGGGGGTTGTGCGTGCGGTCGCTCTCAGCACCTCGTTATTTGCCGCCGGAAGTGCTGGGATCGATGTCTGGTCTCGCCGGGACGATGAGCTTATATAGAGAGAGCGGGGGAGTACTGGCCGGCGACGGACCCTCCCGCCGGAAGCGGCCTCCTCCACGGACGTCGATGGAGGAGAAGAAGGGAGACGGCCGACAGGTGAGAGAGGCGACGGTGGAGGCGGTCTCTGTTCTCCATGCCGCTCGTTCTTCCGAGGTTATCGGCCGGAATATGAAGAGAATGACGGAGAAGTAGCTAGTCTTCGTGGAAATAATCTGCCTGCTAATATTAGGACGGCTATTTTTGATTAAGAGCATTGTAACATAATGCAATGCAATATACCAAACACATATATATGCTAATATTATATCATTCTGACATGATCTATATATATATATATATCTCTTTCTACTTGAACTAAAAAAGTTGTGAACCGGGAAATATTTGAGGGTTTCAACATCATAACACATGAATTTTTCTCCTTGATTATCCGTCAATTCGTTAAGCTTAAAGCATCCTCTGGTCTGCACATGAAGGTGCTGATTCATCTTACTTATGGGGTGTTTGGTTGCATGATAATTGAGGTTTTTATTTTAATTTTTAAAAATTATAAGAAAATTTGTTAAAAGAGGTGTTTGACAACCATGACAATTTTATGTTTTGAAAGTGATTTTCTTCTTAAACAAAAAAAGAGGGTCTCACCTCTTTCTTTTTTCTTGTGGTCCCCCACTTTATTTGGTCATGTGCGGTGGTTACTCTTTTTTGTAATCACATCCCTCCAAACATGATAATTTTATGTCATGAGTTGGTTTACTTTTTATTTTAATACAATTTTTTATCATGAAAGTGTACAAAAAATTATCATGCAACCAAACACCCCCTTAGGGTCTAACTCATCTTCTTTGAAATAAAATTGGGCTAGAAATAGAAAACCCAAGAAAGCTGGCTGGCTCTGTAACATTAAAATCATTGCATAACGACATAAAACAAGTGTATGCGAGGAAGACAATGCATGACCAACTATAAACAGCAAAAGTAAAATTATCATTTTTAATCTATAATAGAATAGCATGGAACAATGTTACTACACCATAGAATCGGGCATATTCTAATTTTTCATAATTCATAATTCCAAAGAAAAATGTCGAAACATTAATACAGATATTCATTGGGCACACAAGATGACTTTTCTCGTCCATATATATTGGCGCATCAAATAGATGACGAATCACCATCTTCGAATCCAGGGAGATCAAGATTTGATAGTTTCCTTGAATCTTGGCTCAGAATCTTCTCTCATAAAGGGCAGTCGGTCTTCAATTCCATTATATAAGCTTGGATCGATAATCAAATATAGTCGCAAACCTTTCATACATATTGTTTTGCGATCGTTGGTATGAGATTTTCCTTGGCATACATGATCACCTTCGCACGATCTTGTAAGAGATTACGTCAAAGGTACGTATATATGCAGATTTTGAAGGAGAAGATATCGTATCTCTAGCTATATATCTACATATGTTAGAGAAGAAACTCATCAATATTTTAGACTCAATTAAGATGGGGGAGACCAAATATATTAGATCGAGTTGATGATCATATTTAATGTACTTTTGTGAATCCCCCTATGACGTAACCGACTTGTTACGTGATTAGGTTAATTCTCAAGTGGGATAATATTTGATGGTTGTTAATCGGATATACATTGAGTTATCCTAAGTCTATCAGGACTCTGGATAGGAACTAAGATAGTCCTAATCAGAGTGAATTTCTTAAGTTATTCTCTTTGTAAATAGCCCAAGCCGGTGGCTCATTCGGGATGTCGGGTGTCAAGGTAGCCACCGGGAGGAGAGGTTGTACGTCTGTGATTTAGGAAAGTTCAACTTCTCCGAAATCTCGTCATCTTTGTGATGTGTGCGTCTTACTCCGTGGGTGATTGATCGCCGAGTTTTCACAATATTTGATATCATAACTATGACTTGATCGTTCGGAGTCGAACATGAAGATGATGTTGGTGGTCACTCCCTACCCTGATGGGCGACCTTTGTCAGGTGGTGCTGCAGCTGCGGAGTACTTGGCAACTGTTGGCCCTCCGGTGAAGAACGGAGCATAGGCGATTCTCCTCGGCGGTGTGCTGGACGTGCGGAGGGTCCCTTTCGTGGGCAATGCCGCGGCGTGAAGACTTTCCGTGGGCTGCAGCACCCATGAAGCGCCCCGTGCTGTGGTGTGTGCGCAGCGAGGAGTAGGCAGTCAAGAGGCTCCTGCAGGTACTTGCTCGGCGGAGGAATCAACCTGGCTAACGGCAGCGTGGTGCACCAGCAGCCGCAAAGAAGGTTCAAGCGGTGCGACGGAGAAGGTGGCTCTCTAGCAGTAGGGCCACGGTGGACCCAGGCACAGGGAGTAGATGCGTTGGGTTGATCTCCATCTGCTTGGCGGTGAAGGACGGTTGCAGTGTTGTGCACGTGGGTGTGCTTGTGAAGGAGGCTTACAACGGCAACATGAAACGAGGGAAAGGGCTGCGATATTAAGATTTGGGTTTTTTTTTCTCATTTTCTTATTTTATCTTCTTGTAATCACGTTGGAGGAAAGGGACTATGCTGATGTGGGGACAGGAGAGAGAGAGAGAGAGAAAAGAGAGTGAGAAGGAAGAGTGAAACGCTCAAATAGGAACAATTTAAAATTAATTATGTCAAAGTTGAGCTTATCTGATCCAATTATTAAGACTTAAATTTTAAGTTCAGTTGAATCCAATAAGATTAGGTTTTTGGATCTGGGTGTTGGATAAGGTTGTTGGGTCTCATCCATACCTGTTAACAAGATCCAAGATCGGAAGGAGCAGGTTTACCTATCGGGTGGCTGAGGTTGTTTCGGCTTGATCGGGGGCGTTCGGTGTCCGAATCAGGTGATCTAGTAGTCCAACACTAGATTTTCAAGCATTCCAGGTTCATTGGACTGTCTAGATCGGACGATTTCTGAACAACGGCCTGATTCATACAGGTGCAGGTGTGCGTTGATATCAATCAAGGGCATTCTTGATCAGGATTGATCGATGGTAGGGTAGGAAGGCATAAGTCAAAGGTCCGTTGGAAGGGTTACAAGCTTCTCCATAGAACCCTTCAACGATTATGGAGATTTCACTCTATGATAGTAATGAGTGAAGAATATTCTTACGGGGGAAGGATTAATCAAGGCTCTTTGCAAAGCGGCAGACAATCCAAGGAAATTGACAGAGAAGTGGGATGAAAAGAGGGTGCTGGCGAATAGCACGATTCAGCTATTCTTGGCAGACAACACACTTTGGGAGGTGATTGACTTGGAAGACTCGGCAGAAGTCTGGGAAAAACTTAAGAGTAGGTACATGTCCAAATCGTTGACGAACAGGTTGCTAGCGAAGAAGTAGCTGTATGGCTTGAAGATGATTGAGGGAACAAAGATCGAAGCTCATCTCGATGAGTTCAATAGGATTCTAATAGAGGTGTTGTCTCTGGGCGAGGAAATCAAAGAAGAGGATTGAACACTTCTCCTGCTGTCATCGTTACCAAGGTTATACGATCACATTGTGACGACCATGCTTTATAAAACCGACACTCTCAGGCTGGATAACGTCATAGCCACTTTGCTTTCGAATGAGTCTCGTCGAAAGAGCAACGAAGTAGGGATGACAAGTGAGAGTCAGGCTTTAATTACAAGTGGAGGTCTTAGATGATCGGACAACTGGCAAGGGAGACGTGATGACAATAGACGATTCAAGACTTAAGGTCATAGGTGCTATTACTATGACAAGGAAGGACACTTCAAGCAGGATTGCCCACATCATAAGAATAACGAACAGCTGTACGAGGCTAAGATGGAGAAGACAAAGACATCAACAGCAGAGGACAACGAGGAGGACGTGGATGACGTTCTTTGTACGACATCTACAGAAGAGGGAGATTCATGTTGGATCTTAGATTTTGGTTGCACTTTTCATGTATATATACTTAGACAGGACGATGTTTCACAAGTATTAGGCATGCGGAGGTGATTAGGTCCGATTAGCAAACAGAGCATGCTGCTTGGTTGCTGGTATTGAATCCGTGGGGATACACATATTCGATGGAAAGGTGCAAAAGCTCGTGGAGGTTCAACATGTGCCAGATCTGAAGAAGAACCTGATCTCACTAGGAGCTATGTGTTCAAGAGGATACTGATGCACTCTTGAAGGTGGAGCTTAATTGAAATGTATGCCCTACAAGTCAATCATATGTGATATGATTTTACATTTCTTGTAATATCTTATTCAGTATAAATAGCATAATCTTCATTACTTGCACTATCTAGATGCGCCTATCGTAATGAAGTCCTAGGTTGCTTGTAATGATGATTGAATTATGATGAGATCATGATAATGAGATCATTCATCTAGAAGCATGTACTCTAAATGTTCCTAGTCGTAAGATCCTCGAGATGGGATATCAAGGATCCGGTAATACTAATGCACATGATATCTTCTTATATGATGAGAAGGACTAATCTCATTGGTTATTAGTGTGGGGACACTAAGATATATGTACAGGTGCTTATTAGAGGAATGGGTTCACTAAACTAACCAGTATAGAATCCCTAAATGGTATCTTATCAAATTTTCTATCACGGTATTCTATCATCATGATTGCACAGTTGGATCTTTGACCTGAGTCTCCAAAGATGTCTTGCCGGAGGTACCATTTACTTTGACTATTGACTTATTGTTCACTTAGTATTATGGTCTTGTATAGTTAATGGATTAGGTATATGGGAAATCTGGCAGAGGCAATTGAGCAAACAATAGGGAATCGTCCACTCTCAGTAAGAGAGAAGGAATGTCATATGGATAGTACTCTAAATCCTTGATCAAGGTAGATAGAATAATTGGAAAAGAGTTTTCCAATTGATCTAATTATGAGTACAAGCTTCTATAGTGTTGGTATATTTAGGAGTTGATAGTCAATGCCATACTCCTATCCGACCATGACATTGAATGGACGAAGTTTTATAGCCGTGTGGTAACTGATGATGAAAAGGGTCTTTGGAGAGAAGTTCATCCCCGAAGTCGTTTGGGATCATAGGATGTGACTTGTACCCTTTATGATCGGTAGGCCGTTAAATTTATTATGAGATAATATATTTAATTTAAAAAAGTTATTCTTTTAATTATCCTCAACCAAATGGACTATTGGGCCTAGTAGGTCACACACATAAGGGCTAATTCATAAGTTTGGGGGCAAGGGTGTAAATATAGAGAAATGAGGGATTTTTGTGAAAAACTCCAAATTCTCTATATAATAGCGAATTGAGCATGATCCCCACAAGCCAAGGTTGCAAAATTCATCCCTACCTCTCTTCTTCATGTTTTCCCATGCTGGAGGCCATCGAGAGTCGATGGGACTTCATCCGGGGCGAGTTGGAAGGTTTGATGCGAAGGAGAAACCCGACTTTGGAAGCGGCTCGTGTGGACACGATTAGAGGCCACTCACTTAAGTGGCTGAAAGAGCGTGAGAACACTCGATCTTCTCTGGCCTTTAGGGATTATTTGAATCCCACAAAGATATGTGTTCGAAATTGTTTCGAATACCGATTTTGGTGACATTGTTTGGTTTCGATTGAGATCAAGATAATGTTATACAAGGAATCGATAATTTTCTGCTGCGTCAATTTGATTGGACCGATTCCTAACAGAACTCTCAAGGTGTGTAGAGGAGCATGGATCGTGCTAAAAGGGTTGTTGACCAAAAGTTTGTGTAGGCTCGTAGGGAGGGTTGACACATGTACAGTTGCAATATCCCAAGTGAGAAGTATGGTTCAGCAGAGGATGATATCTACTGAAGGTGGAGCGTGGAGGACGTGTGTGATGTTCACTTTCAGTTGCGACTGTGGTCGATATCTCTTGCGTCAACCTAGAGTGGAGGGGCCATGTCAGGGTGTGCAGCAAAGTCAGGTTGTGCGGGCACCTGATCTAGGTGCATGCCATACTAGTGGAGTTGACGGACGAATGAACACTTGTGAAGTTAACTCAAGGTGAGAATATTACGTAATTGGCTTTTGTTACATGATTGGGTTAATCTTCAAGTGGGATAAGGATCTGGTGGTTGTTAACTGGATAGGAATCGAGTTATCTTAAGTTTATCAAGACTCTGGATAGAGACTAGGAAAGTCCTAGTTGGAGTGGGTTTCCTAGGTTGTTAGTAGCTCATTTGAGATGTCGGGTGTCGAGAGAGCCACTGGGTGGAGATGTTGTATGTCTTCAGTTTAGTGGAGTTAGACTTCTCTGAGATATCATCGTCTTTGTGGTATGTGTGTCTTATTTCATGGGTGAACGATTGCTGGGTTTCAGCAACATCCCCCACTATCTAGCCTAAATTTAAATTTAAAGGTCTTCCTTCCAACATGATCAATTCTCATTTTGAAGTGATTGGGTAGTGTTTAATATATGTCGATCAACAAAGATTGACATTACCTCTAACCAATAAAAAAACTTGACGTTGCATTAGTTTTAAAATTAAGCAAAATTGGTCGACCTTGCTACAAAATGCAAATTTGCTACAAAATGCGAATTTGGCTGACCATAAAGAAATGCACCCACCTTAATCATCAATGGCAAATAGAGGGCACGCAGTACCATATATTTATTCATTCGGCTTGCTTATTTTTTAGCTGTGTAGGACATGCATGAAACATTAATATGCATACGGATACAACATATATATATATGTATGTATGTGTATATACTACTGCCTGTTCTTCGATTAGAACTTCACATATCTGCTGCTGCATGCAGCTAAAGTATTCTTGTTTACAGCATATAATTAATTAATTCCCGGCTGATCGATCAGCCAATGCGAGGAACTTTCTTGACTTTGCCGTGTTTGTCAACCCAGACCCACACCCTGTCGCAGCGGTAGTCCATGATGACGCTGTTGCCCGGCTTCACGATGAACGCCTCAACATGCGGGTTCTCCATCATGATTATCGCCGCCGCTTCCTTCCCGTCGACGCCGAACAGCTCCGGCCATTCGCCCTTCCCTTCACACACGCACACAGAACACCGTTAAGAATACAGTTAGCTAGCTAGATTTAATCTCAAACTAAAACATATATATATATATATATATATATACACACACGCAGAAGTAGTGCATAGACCTGGACGTGAATAATGAAATGAATTATATGCAGAAGTAGCTAACTACGTTTTGGTCGACAGATTCCGGGATGATTGAGGGACATGCTAATTTAGTAGACTTTTCATGCCAGTCATCTAATGTTAAGAGTATTCTCATATAATGAAATAAGTTTGACAACAAAGTTCTTTCAACTCAACTTATAAACAATAATTACTTTGAAAGTTATTTTAGTAGTCTACCCATCATGATTTTGTAAAGGAGATCATGTCTGCATATATATACCACACACTGCATGCTTACGCATTTAGACAAATTAGCGGAAACGAGAGAAGGGGAATTAAATCAAATCAACAGAGGACTACAAGAAGCATGCAAACCCTAGTTAGAACTTGTAAACCATGCATAATCGATCCAAATGCATGCGGCTAATTAATTGAGCACGGTGCCTCTCTCACCTTCGCAATCCATGCCCGCCTTCTTTTCCTTCTTCTTAGCAGTTCTGGGACGAGCTTTAGATGGGTATGCGGAGGGGCAGAGAGCCCTACTATTTATATGCATGGTGGATCGCCTCGTTGAACCAGGAAGGAAGAGACCTATTTCGCTTCTAAAGGTGAATTGCGTGTGATTAATTGGCAAGTGCGTATATACATAGATATATAATAAACTCATACGTTGACCAGTCTTTCACAAACACACACACATATAATGAGCCGCTGAAGGCTGAACAGTTCTATCAAACGTCGGTGGTCTCCGTTTTCAAAGTAGCCGGCGCGTCGATGGTGCGGCAAATTTGAAAACGTGGTTCCTGCTGACGATGAGATGTTGAACGGGAAGTTATCCGTCGCCGTTCCCCGTAGAAGTGGCTAAGTATGTATCTTGGTGGGGAGTCAAAGTTAAGACTCTAAATAGAAATTAGGGAGAGTTTTAATTAACAGGGGATATATTTTTTGAGTTGTTGCCTCTGATGATATATGCAAGTTGGTAGTTCATTAATCGAGAGGTATCTCGGATCTTGGAGAGCCACCAGAAAAGAAAGAGAGAGAGAGAGAGAGAGAGAGAGAGAGAGAGAGAGAGAGAGAGAGAGAGAGAGAGAGGTATAATATTTCATATATTCGAAATTCTCCTTTTGTACGAAAAGTTGCGGGACTGAGCCAGACAGTCCTATATCAGGTGGAGAGGGGAGCTTGTGTTTACAAGTTTGGGTCTCTCTAATCCAATGCCGCGGTTTTAGATTAATTAACATGATATCAGAACCAAAGGTCTGTGAACCCCCATCCATCTACCATCATCCGCAATAGTGAACACGTAGTAAAGTCAGAAGAGCTTACATGTGAGGGCGTGAGTCAGATAGTTAGATAGTTTGCAGTAATATGATGTGTTGTTCCACTATCTGGATACCAAGAAAATGATGATGTTGACTACATGGGTGATGCATATATAATTATTCATACCAAAGCGAATAGCAAAATATGTAGAAGGATATCCAGGTGGTGCTTGAGATTTGCAGAAGATGATTGAAACATTTGATGTTGCCATGGATGTTGTGGCTGACGAGAGACATATCCCTCTAGAAAAGTATGATTGAAACATTCTACACATTCAGGACCTCTAGCTATGTCCAAATTGCAAGCAAATCTGACATTGCAGTGTTCGACCTTTTCCATGACCTCATCCTTTGCCATTTGTATTTGTACAAGTATTTGAGCTTCTATCACGATCACCTTTAGAGTTGTTCTTTGAGTTCAACATAGTTGTATTAGCTGAAGGAAAATTATGAACTTCATCATTGGTGGAACGTTGATGTGCCATTAACGTTTCATGTGTAGTGAGATGAGCTAAGATGTCTTCTATAGTGAGTAATTCTTGCAGTGTTGTAATGCTGGAGATAAAAGCATCAAAACTTGGTCCAAGTCCCACCAAGATCACCATAATCAGATCATCATCATCCAATGGGTATCCGATTGCCACAAGTTCATCAGCTACTATCTTAACAGACTTACCAAAGCGTTAACTAAAGCTTAGTTCATCTGATCGAGGGCTTCGGATACATTGGAGGCGGATAGGACCAGAGGTTATGTGAAAAGAGGCTATAGGAGATAATCCTCTGTAAATTTTATATTTATCTTTTGTAAATGAGTTCCCTATAAATACATCATGAACGATTTCTTGATCTCCTCCTTTTCTCTTCTCCAGTTGATTCTCTGTTTACTCCTCCAATGTTCTTCTCTATTTTGGCATTTTTCTTTTCTTAATATGGTATCATAGCCAAAGACCAGTGGACCCCCTCTGTCGATCATCACTTGCAACAGTACTGAACATGTAGCAAAGTCAGAAAAGCTTGCACATGAGAGGGTGAGTCATATAGTCCTATATCAGGTGGAGAGGGGAGGTTCCCATGTTTAAAAGTCTAGGCCTCTCTAACCCAATGTATCGATTTTGGGTTGGTTAACATATTGATCCTCTCTGCCTTCTCAACACAATAGCTTTGAAGAATCATTCAGCAGTAATAAATATTATGCTATATAGTTCTATCAAATCAATGGAGATCTCTTTGGATTATATGAACAATCGAGATCAAACATGCTCGTGTTCGACAAATTAAGCTCATCGTGCTTTTGATCTCAATGTCTCGTCCCCTTGGCATGGCAGCTGCTTTAGGAATCCACTCAGATGTATTGTGACGTATGAACACCCTAATGATGGAAAATTAGTTTTGAGAATCGAATACACGACTCAACATATAAAAAGATTATCAGTTAGCTGTGCATGTATAAATAGTGTAAATGTTGGTTTGGTCAACTTAAGAAATTTTTTTGGACTCTTATAGACATATCTAAAAAGAGCTATCTTCTAAGTACATCTATTAAATGCTTAGATATTTTCTAGAAAATCTACAAGGTATTTTCTAGGCATATCTAGAAAGTTCTTGTAACCACTATATAAGAAGGCATATGTTGGGGACAAGGACCTGGCAAGCAAGAGAGGCTAAGGAAACAAGAGAGCTACCACCACATCTCATATCCTATTCTTTTATTCTCTTTATTTCTCATATAATAGAAGTCATCAGTCTTCACCCATGGGCGTAGGAAGGCATATTGTCTCTGATCCATAGTCAACATTTGGTTCCATATTATATCAATTATATCAGTGGGATCCACCGCGATCATCAACAAACTAGTATTAAAGTTGTGTTGATATTCATTGATATTTTTGAAAGAGCATGATGTCTGCAAATTTTGATATCGAGAAGTTTGATTGGAGTATCAACTTCATTTTATGGCAGATCAAGATGAAAGTGCTTTTAACCCATCAAGGTTGTTGAATGCTTTGTTTGGAAACGAGAAGATGCCGACTACTCTGTCTGACGATGAGAAACAAGAATTAGATGAGAAGACACTGACTTCAATTCATTAAACTTGTATAACGAAGTTTTATGAGATGTCATTCATGAGAAAAACAATAGTTGCATTATTGTTGAGATTAGAGTTGTTGTATAAGATGAAGTCTCTAACTAGCAAGTTATATTTGAACTATTGTCTCTTCATACTTAGGATAGTAGAAGGTACATCTATAAAATCACATCTTAATGAATTTAATTCTATTTTTATAGATTTAAAAAGTAGCGATGCGAAGATAAAAAAATAAGATAAAGTTTTGCTCTTGCCTTATTCTTTACTATTGTCATATAAAGATTTTTTGAGAATCCATGTTACATATTAGAGATTTTATTTTTTTTTGAAGACATAAAATCTTTTTTATCCTTGAAAGAATTAATGGATAAAGATATAACTAGTGGTAGTTCAAAAGAACATCAGTCTGAGGATCCTTTTGCTAGAGGAATACCAATAAAAAGAAATTAATCTAGTAGAAATCATGGTGAATCTAGATCTAAGTCTAGAAATAAAAGCAATATTTGCAACTACTATAACATATAAAGACTTATTGTTGAAAACTTAAAAGAAAGAACCAAAAGGAAGACAAGAAAGAGTCAACTAAAGATGAAAATTTAGTTGAGACTAGTGTCGCCAAAGAGGAATGAGAAGATTATGTTCTATTTGTACAAGCCATACAATCCAAAGATGATTGGAACTTAGATTTTGGGTGCTTGTACCATATGACTCTTAATCGAGATTTTTCTCCACATATAAGTGTTGGGAATCGTTTTATAAAATTTAGTGTAGTGGAAGCAATGATTTTTATGGGTTCATATTGAACTTGTCTCAATTAGAATCGAATGATGAAAATTGAAAACTGATCTCTTTGATTAGAATATACTTGATAGAGGTTCATTTAATCCCTTGAGAAGAACTTTTGAAGCTCTTCAAATCATTCAAATGTTCAATCTGTAACAGTAACCACGCGAACTTCATCCACAACATGTTCTCCCCTAACACCAAACTCAAGAACTCTTCCTGAACTGAACTCTATCACCTATGGACACCTTCCAAAGGGAGGAGGAGATAGGGAGCATGTCGAGGACATGATTTTCACCTTTACCTTGATAGAATTTAACTAAAATCATTAGTATTTAAAAAGAAGAATTTTTTTCATAAAAACATAAAATCTCCATAAGTTATGCCATTGTACCTATACTTATAGATAAATCCTTATGTGTGTAACTCACTATGTCGAATAGCTAATTTAATTGATACCTAATTAAAATAAAATAATTTATTTAATTAAATTAAATCTATTATCTAATAACAGATTAATCAGCCTACTGATCATGAAGGGTACAAGTCACATCTCATAATCCCAAACAACTATGAGAATAATTTTATCTTTATTGAGTTTTTCTATCATTAATTATCACATGGATATAAACTCTCGTTCAATCAATATCCTAGTCATAAAGGAGTATGATATCAACTGTCAACTCTTTAATATACTAACTCTATGTGATCCTTTACTCACAATCAGATCAATTGAATTTTTTTAATTATTCTCTCTATCCTGACCAATGATTTGGAGTACTATCCTATTAAATATTCATTCTCACTTATCAAGAGTGGATGATCCCATGTTGTTTGCTTATTACTTGTGTCGAGTTTCCTTGTACCCAATCCATCTCGATGTTGGACCATCTAAATGGTGATCAATAAGTCAGTAGTCAAAGCACATGTTCTTCCCAATAAGACATCTTTGATGACTTAGGTCAAATGTCCAATCATGCAATCATGATGATTAAAAACCTTAATTGATAATTTAGTAAGATACTATTCAAGATTTTTAATTCAGTCAGTTCAGGAAACTCATTCAACTAATGACCACATACATGTGTATCTCAGTGTTTTCACACTAATAACCAATGCGATTGGTTATCATATTATATGAGAAGACATCACCCACGTTATCTATCTGGATCCTTGATATCCTATCTTAAGGATCTTATGACTTGGAACATTTATATCACATACCATTAAATGATCGATTTCATTATCATGATTTTATCATGTTTCAATCATCATTGCATCTGATCAAGGACTTCATTATGACATATGCATTTAATAAGAGATAATCATGAAGATTTGTCTAATTATTTGAATATAATATTTTTAAAAATGTCAAATCATATCACGTATGATTGGCTTGTAAGGTATATATTTCTATCAATGAGTCAGTCAATGGTGGCATTATCTTGATGTGGAATGATGCTCCATGCAAGACAGATGGGATTGACACAATTTAAATCAAGATATATGATGACATTATTAGAATATTGACATATGTTAGGTTTGTTCTTGACTCAAAGAAAATTTTTCTTTCTTTGGGTATACTATATGCAAATGGATACAAGCACTCAACTGAAGGTGGAGTTATAAAAATCACCAATGGATCCCTTGCTCTAATGAAAAGGAAAAATATTTGACAGTTTATACACCCTTTTAGGCACTACTGTTTCCAGTGTAGCTATTACTGCATCCACCTCTATGTTAAAGATGATCTGACCAAATTATGGTATACGAGGTTGGGACATATGAGTGAGAAGTGAATGACTTTATTAAGTCAGAAAGATTTGCTTTGTGGTTAGCATACCGATAAAGTAGAGTTTTGTGAAAATTTATGTGCAGTAACTAGAAGGGCTTCACAATTGAATGAAAAAAGACTATGTTTGTTTACTTCAAAAATCTTTATATAGTTTGAAGTAATCACCTAGATAGTAGTATAGGTGATTTGATTCATTTATCTTTCAACATGGTTACTAATTGAAGCAAATTTGATAATTATGTTTTATTTCAGAAAAATTTCAAGAAATTCTTTTATCTATTTGCTGCTATATGTAGATGATATGCTAATTGCAACAAAAGAAATGTTTGATATCAACAAGCTAAAATCATTATACTCAACAGTTAGTTCAAGATGAAAGATTTGTGAGTAGTTAAGGAAATTCTCAACATGGAGATTCAGGGAGATCGAAGTGTAAGTAAGTTACATCTTACTTAATTAGGCTAAGTACATTGAGAAAGTACTTAAGTGTTTTGGCATGTGAGATGTCAAACCAATTGCTACACCACTCGCTGCTTATTTCAAACTTTCAACTTCTTTATCACCACAGTCTTCAAAAAAGAAAATACGTGTCACAGGTATCATACTCAACTACACTTGATAGTTCTGACCAAAAAAAAAAAAACTACACTTGATAGTATGATATATGTTTTGGTACATACTTGTACCATAGTCAGTGTTGCCGGTCGGTATGTGACAAATCCAAGTAAATCGCAATGACATTCAATAATAGATTATGTCAAAACCTTTCATATATGTATTGTTTTGCAATCGTTGGTATGGGATCGATTTTCCTTGGTATATATGATCACCTAATTGGCACCATCTTCTAAGATATTACGTCGAAAGTATATATGTAGATTTTGAAGGAGAAGATATCGTCTTTAGATATCTATATATGTTAGAGAAGAATATCCCCAATTTCAACTCAATTAAGATGGTGGAGACCAAATAAATTAGAATTAAGGATCATATTTTATGTACTTTTGTGAATCCCCCACTATCTTGAATTTAAATTTAAAGGACTTCCTTCCAACACGATCAATTCTCATTTTGAAGTGATTAGAGAGTACGTGTCTAATATATATATGTCGATCAACAAAGATTGACATTGCATTAGTTTTAAAATTAACCAAATTTTCGTCGACCCTGCAACAAAATACGAATTTGGCTGACAATAAAGAAATGCACACCTTAATCAATGGCAAATAGAGGGCACGTAGTACCATATTTTTATTCGTTCGGCTTGCTTAATTATTTTTCAGCTGTGTAGGACGTGCAAGAAATTACACTAATATGCATACGGATACAACATATGTATATGCTGCTGCATGCAGCTAAGTTATTCTTGTTTACAGCTTATAATTAATTCCCGGCCGATCAATCAGCCAATGCGAGGAACTTCCTTGACTTTGCCGTATTCGTCAACCCAGACCCACACCCTATCGCAGCGGAAGTCCGCGGTGACGAAGGTTCCAGGCTTCACGATGCGGGCCTTCACCCGTGGGTTCTCCATCATGATTATCGCCGCCGCTTCCTTCCCGTCGACGCCGAGCAGCTCCGGCCATTCGTCCTTCCCTTCACACACGTACACCCAGAACACGGTTCAGAACACAGCGGAAATCCGTGCCAATTTAAGAGTAGTCCTAATGAAATAATTAGCTTGACATCAGATTTATTTCAACTCAAATAATAAAAACAATTAGTCGGAGGTTATTTTAATAGTCTATTAATTTAATCTGTTAACATATTTTCCAATGGGGATGGACACATCATGATCTTGTAAAGGACACTGTGTAGCTATGTTACCTCACACTGCATTCTTACACATTTAGACAAATCAACGGAAGCGAGAGAAGGGGAATTGAATCAAATCAACAGAGATCAGATGACTACAAGAAGCATATATGCAAACCCTAGTTATAGCTTGTAAAACCATGCTCATGAACCCGCCAATATATACCGCAGAAACGAAGCTACACGTACGTGAATTTTCAATCGATCCAAATGCATATATGCGGCTAATTAATTAAGCATGGTGCCTCTCTCACCTTCGCACGCCATGCCTTCTTCCTTCTTTCCTTCTTCGTAGCAGTTCTGGGAAGAGCTTAGACGCATATGCGGAGGAGGGGCAGATAGTCCTACTATTTATATACGCATTTTCTAGACCCTCCGCAGCAGCATATATGTGAATGGTGGATCGCCTTGTTGGACCAGTTCAAGGAAGAGACCTGTTTCGCTTCTAAAGGTGAATTGCGTGCAATCGGCACAAGTGCGTATACACAAATATAAAGTCATCCGTTTTGACCAGTCTTTCATATATATATATATCTGCCGTGTGTGTATGCATAATGAGCCGCCGACCAGTTCTATCAAACGTCGGCGGTCTTCGTCTTCAAAGTTGCCGGCGCGTCGATCGTGCGCAAATTTGAAAACGTGGTTCCTGCTGACGATGAGATGTTGAAGGGGAAGTTATCCGTCGCCGTTCCACGTACAAATGTGTCACGCCCCGCATTTTTTAACATGCAGCGGAATAAATTCGGATACGAGATCGGAGAATTAACTCTTAAACTACGTCGGTTTAGAAAAATAAAGAATAACAGGACTCAGTTAATAAAACAAATGATTCAATCCCAAAATAAATTATACCTTGATTTTAATATAAACTATTCATAAACTAAATTCTCTAAAGCTCTTCTGCAGTAAACCTGTTCCACTACGTTTCTGTTGCACTACCTAATTTCCTGAAAAATGTTAAAGGAATAGGAGTGAGTCACACAGACTCAGTAGGACTTATACCCAACTTTCCTATTATATTAATCAACCTAAATGGTAGTATTAAATAATAAAAACAACACAAATCAGATTATATCATAATCATTAAACTAATTATCAAGATTTAATTATTTATTTGGGTCCTTTCCAAAATCAATTAACCGATTTAACCAAACTTTACATGAACCAAACCGACTATAAATTAACCAACTAATCTATTCTATATGCCATGCCACCTGGACTTACATGAGCCTACTGTGCATGCCTTAATACCATTTCAGTTCCATTTGTCTGAGTAGATCATATGCTATACTTGGTGATCCTCACTCCAGCTCTAAATATATATATAAAGTACCATATAGTAAGCTAAATCCCAAATTACGTCTAGGCAGGGGCGTACTTAGGATAAATCGCGGTATCCGGGATCGAAGGATGCACTGTATCAATCTATTTCCACCGTTGCTCACGGGCGATTCTATCATAGACTGGAGGAGCAAATATTACATCACATGCATCATAGCATCAATAACATTTCACAAGCAAGTCATATAAATACTCAGACAATACCATTTCAAAAACCAATTATGCAATTTAACTCAATCAAATAACCAAATTATTATACCATGCCAATCATTCTATTCATTCACAAAATTATGCAATTAACCATAATCATGCCATTAATCACAATCATGTCGACACATGCAGATCATTCAATTAATGCAAAAATTCATGCAATAGACCCAATCAGGAACAATAATTCAATTATACTTCAATTCATGCAATTGACCCAATTAATTGTTATGCAACACGAACATATATGCTAAACTTGAATTGATCATGATTTTACAATAATCAACAAAATGATCCACATGGCATATTTATTAAACTATTAACATTAATTAATCATATTCCATAACTATCAAATAATTCCAAAATCATTTCAATTAACTTTTAACAAATCGATCATAAATCGGATGCGAATATGATTATAAGAGGTCATAATTTCTATTTTCGTAATTTAATACAAACAATGTAATTAACTATCATAATATTTAACTAATTTATATGATCTCTAAACCATAATTAATCACATTTATGACTAACTAATCCAGTTCATGAAAATGAATGCAACTACGTATGAATGACATGATTGACATTTAAATAATTTCATGCAGACAATTAAATAATTAAACTACCATTTATCACTAATTTCTAACTATTTATCTAATAAACATATTTTAACATGTTAATTAGCATATCGGTATGCTAAGGATAAGTTGGGATACCTACCTCAATCAAGCAACGATCAACCCAAATCCGATGGGAGCCAACTGGACGACGATCATGAAACGGCAATGACAGACGATGATGACAAACTAGAAAGATATCAATAATTAATAAATTGTGAATATATCTAAATATCTCAAATTAAAATAGAAACTAGAAATGCCGAGACTCACCTTGACGGATCAACGGGAAAATGACGCCAGCAGCGGCGACAGGCACGCGACAACGTCAAGGCGACACGGCCGAGAACTTGGCAATGACGTCAGCAGGCGAGGCATGCGGGATGCCGCGTAGGAGGCCGGCCATAGTGGTGGCCATGTAAGCACAAGAGCGAGAGAGAGAGCAAGCGAAGAGAAGAGAGAGAGAGGAGAGTGAGTGCGGCAGGGGGAGGAGAGAGGCAGGAGGGCGCGTTGCGCCGCCCCCCTCGGCGGTGCAGCCACATGCGACGGAGGCGCAGCGGCTGCCGCGCACCCACCGCGCACACGCGCGCGGGAGATTAGATTCTGATTCTGATTTCGATCAGATTCTGATTCCATTATCGAAATCAGATCCAAATTCGATAATTTATATTAAATATAAAATTTTATTGAAAAATGAGTTAATAATTCACATATAATTACTAAAATTTGATATTATCATATTAAAATTTTATTTTTATCATATTACCAATTTATATAATATATTTTATAATTTATTTAACTTTATTTAACTTTATTTTATTTATATTTATTTATTTTTTATCGAAATTAAATTAACAGAAATAGAATCAACTGATTTTGATTTTGATTCTGATAAGTTACTGGCCGAGGTCGCATGCGGGTGACGTAGGCGGGTGGTGACCGAGACTAAGCAGAGGAGAAAAATCCGCTCGTCCGAGAGGAGCAAGGAGAACGATAAAAACAGAAGAAACAGTGGCGCATTAGCGGAAAACAGCGGATGCTAAGGCGGCGGTAGGGGTGGTCACAAAATGGTTCAAACCATGAAATCAAACCGAATCAGCCCATTCGGTTCAGTTTGATTCGGTTTGGAACCCTTTCGATTTGGTTCGGTTTAGAAAATCTCCAAACCAATTTAAACCAAACCAAACCGTTTAAATTGATTTAATCAAAAAAATATAAAAACTATTATAGTATTAATAAAAATGATATTTTTATAAATTTTATAATAAAATAATATTTATTTTTATTATTTTTTACTTAAAAATTAGTATATTGTAAAAATAATTAATTTAAATATTTTTATTTATTTTTGGTTTAAACCGAACCAAGATTCGGTTTGGTTCGGTTCGATTTGAGAGGGTGATTCGGTTCAATTCGGTTTGGAAAAAAATGGTCCAAACCAGATCTAATCGAACCATGCCCACCTAAAGGCGATAGTGAGGGAGGTTAGGGCTTGGGGGGTGGGGGAGAAAAGGAAACGAAAAGGGCAGGAGAGAGAGTGGGCATAAAATAAATATATTAGCTCACTTTTCTTATTATAATAAATATTATTTAATCTCAAATTATTTTTTAACGTTACATGCCCCCCGGTCTCCTCCTTGCCCATCTGGCAACCTCCCCCGACCCTCGACAGATCTCTTCACCTCCACACTAAGATTGTAAACGGGTCGAATTCGATAACGAAATCATCAGAATTCGATTCCAATTCCAATAAAGACTAAGGGGTTCTGATTTCGATAATTTCGGAATCACTATATTACGATTTTGATTCGATTCTGATTATGTTATAGAAATCAGAATCGAATCTGATAATTTTTAAAATACATATTAAATATTAATTTAATTCAAAAATAAGTTAATATTTCATATATAATTACTAAATTTTTATATAATCTTTATAAAAATCATTTTTTATTATTTTATCAATTTATATATATTATATATTATATATTATAATTTTTATTTTATTTTTATTTAATTTTATTTATATATACTAATTTTTATTAAAATCAGATTAACAAAAATAGAATCAACTGATTTTGATTCCGATTTCGATAAGTTACTAAAATATTCGATTCCGATTCTAATAACTTATAGGATTAAAAAACAAGTTCCAAACCTGTTATTTTTTTATCGGAATCAAATCGAAATATCGAAATATCGGATTCCATTTACCCCCCCTGACAGATCTCTTCACCCCACAACCTTCACGCAAGCTCCCCTGTCCGTTGTATCCACCTCCCCACGGTACCTCGGCTCGTGGATTGGCGACCGTGCTCCAATCGTTATCTATTGCTTGCCATTTTGAGTTTAGTTTTGTTCTAGGAGGAAGGTGCTTAGCGGCTTAAGCATCTTTCTCCCAAATGCTTAGTTATGTTGTTGCTCTTTATCTAGTGCTCTCCCTAAATGAATTTTTAAGTTTTTTGTATCTTATGCATGCACAAGAGTCATTGAGCTATGCTCCTCCCTTCTGTGTTTTCTATTCATGTTCTTTGTTGTTTGGGTTTTGTGTAATTATCTTTCCATATTTCTTTTGTAGTCACCATCTTTATTTCGAGACTGTTGGTCAGGACAATATTCACACTTTTTTGGTGTGATTTTTCGATCTCATGATAGTTATCAAGAGTGCCTAACTTTACTATTCGATTTTTAGTTTATTTGTGGCTATGTCTGTGGTCGTTGATATTCTTCAACAAAATTTCAACTATTTATTTTGTCATCGTCTATTTGTGTTTTCACATTTGAGTCCTTGTAATGTTGCTCTTATACTCTTATTCTCTGTTTTTATTTTTTGGTCATCTGGCCTGAACGGCCGAGCTCCGCAGAGCGCACCGCAGCGACGAGTGACACTCGGTCGGTGATGATACTCGAGGAGAGGTCGTCCTCCCTCCGCCCTTGGCGGTCTCCCTCGAGGTCTCCCTCGTGAACCTCATATCTTTGAGCACTGCTGGGTGCTATCTACTGTCCCGGTCATTACTCTCCTCTGTTCGGAGTTACTAAGGTAGGTGGCTGCAGTTACTCCACTTGTTCTGCCCAGATAAGCTTCGTTGGGCGCTACATTATATTGAGGCTTTGGTGCGATTCCTCTCTACCGACATCTGAGGCTTCAAGGACTTCCTTTCAAGGACTTCATCGCTAGTGGTCCAACCCTGTTCCGTTGGTTGTGGGTGTCCACTAGTATTAGTGCTTCACTTCAACAGGTACGCTCATCACTGTGCTCTCTCCTCCTCTTCCCAACATCTTAGCCCCCATGTCTCACAATATTCCTAACAATATTCATGCCGAACAAATTCTGCGCCAGTTCCAAAGCCTCATGTCCCCCCCAACCCCCGTGACCCCATTCACATCCAAAACCTGTCTGTTGGTAGTAACGACCGTTGGAGGAGGCCGGTGATTTTAAGAGTCCTTACTAACTCCAAAACCAGAACTGTGGGCCTTAAAGAATGGATTAGGAAAATGTGGAATCCCCTGGCGCCTTGGTCTCTTTCGGAGTATCCCAAGAATGGCTTCATCCTGAATCTACAGTCGGCTGAGGAAGTAGATAAAATCTGTAGAAGGGCGCCATGGTTTTTCAACAATGACTTGGTGCTTGTTGAGCGTGGCAGACCAAACACAGCACCCTCGGAGTATTGCCTTGACAAAGCTGATTTGTGGTTAAGAATTTATGATCTCCCTCAAGAATTCCTCGACAAAGATACAATTATGGGTTTGGCTGCCCGGATAGGAGATCCTTTCGAACCAGCTCAGGATATCATTGATACTTGGGGTTTTTTTGCCCGCATCAAAGTCCGCTTGAACATACTTGAACCACTGGCTACCCACATTTCAGTTAATCTGCTGGACGGCTCCAGACGGAACTTTGATATTGCTTATGAGAGAATTGTCCGATTCTGTCATTTTTGTGGGAGGCTGGGGCACGAGATAGGGGATTGTGATATTCTGTCCAAGCTTAATGACATGATAACCCCAGATTTGCCTACTGATTTTCAAGCTGAGCTAAGAGCGCAACTACATCCGAAATTTGGAGATTGGATTACTGCTGCAGGTAGAGCAGCTCTCGGTTCTCACAGGGCATCAGAGACAAGCCAGTGTAATGCTAGTCCAGCTGACAATACCTTGCACTCCCACTAGAACTCCTTGCCTCTACAAGTCAAATCATCCCTGTACAATCTGGGTGAACAGCATCTTTTACTGCCCGCGCCGGCGGCCTGGTCTATGCCTACCTTTACACAACTTTCACTTCCCGCTAAACATGAACCTTCTTCCTTGCTGCCTAGGGCCGACATGGGAACATGCCCCCCTGATGTGGGGTCTCTTTCAGGTCCTCCCCCCCAGACAAATGCCAGGACTCCTAAGGATTGTCTTTCGACCGCCGACTTAAACTGCCTGGGTCACCTCACCACCCTCCAGCCCGCCTCTGACGTGCCTTACCTAGGCCATGTTTACACCAAGTCTCCCTCGAGCCCCACACCTGCCATACAGTCTCATAACTGTCTGCCTGCCCCCTTTACCGGGCATGCTACCCACACCTTAGCAGGACACCCCGCTGCTCCAACTGGTAACTTCTGCATTGATTTACACTCCCCCAGCAGCTCCAAAACACCAAAGTCAAACAAGCTCTGCATTAAGAGGCCGGGGAAAAAAGATAAAGGGCTGATAAAGTCAGGTAATATTGGCAGGCTTATGGACCAGTTATTGGAAGCGGAGACTGCACATAATTCTAACTCACTCATGCAATTTGGTTCCAACTCAGCTTCTGAAAGGGTTGTGGTAGCTTTCCCAAAAAAGCTACATGACTCCAAATAAAAATTATTGCTTGGAATTGTCGGTGAGGGAATGGGAACCCTACAATTCGACACCTTGATAGGTTGTCCCATTCGGTTCATCCAGATCTGATTTTTGTTTGTGAAACCAAGTGCCGTCACCAAACAAGCTTAGATTTCTTTAAGTTCAGAGGAATTTCGACCTATCACATTGTGGATCCTGTTGGACGGGCCGGAGGTCTCTGGATGTGGTGGAATACCCATCTAAAAGTTTCCATTATTCATTCTTGCAACAATTGGATAGGGAGTATCATCACTTGCCCGGACACTGCTACTGAATGGCTGCTTATTTCTGTTTACGCTTCTACAAAACACAGTGACAGGGTTTTAATATGGGATAATATGACAAGGGTGGTGCACCAGCTAAAGCTTCAGTCTGCTTGATGGGAGACTGGAACTGTGTAAAGTCAGCCTCCGAGAAGTGGGGTGGTCTTCTGCCCAATAGGTTGTATACAGCTCACTTTAACAGCTTCATTCAGTCCAACGGGCTCATGGACATCAAATGCCTTGGCTCAGCTTATACTTGGACAAATCGAAGAAGAATCAAATTTCTAGTTAAAGAAAAATTGGATAGAGCTCTGGCGGATACAGATTGGTTCCACTTATTCCCTAGGAGCACCATGTATACTCTCCCGACCTATGTTAGCGATCATTGTCCAATTTACATTAACACCACCCCTCCGGTGGGTCCTAGATCGAGGAACTTCAAAGTTGAAGCTGCCTGGTTTGAGGTACCAAACTTTGTCAGTAATATCTCTAGTGTTTGGAATCAGAGCCCAAATCTTCAGCTTGACTACAAAGGCAAGATTAGAGAGCTTCACCGGGGCATGAACTATTGGAGGAAGACCAATGTGGGTAGCTTGGCAATTAAAATCAAGGATGTCCGAAGGAAATTGCAAGAATTCCCTGACGAACCGACTGATCAACACCAGCTGGATCAGATAGCTAAACTTGAGGGGGATCTTAGTATTCTTGAGAATATGGAAGAAATATACTGGAGACAGAGATCGAAGACTCATTGGCAGAACTATGGCGACAGGTGCACATAATTCTTTCATGCTAAAGTCATCTCTAGAAGGAGGTGGAATTTTATCCATGGGGTGGAGAACAGGCAAGGGCTTTGGACTACCAATCCGACTGAGGTCCAGGACAGGTTTCGTAACTTTTTTAAGTCTATCTTCTCTGATCCAAACCCTGATATTAACCCCCACATCCTGAGCAGCCTTAACCTCCCTGCCCTCCCCCTTGAGCAGGCTCTGTCCCTTGTAAAACCACCTGCTATTGATGAAGTCCACCGGGCCTTCGCCTCCATGAAACCTGAGAAATCCCCGGGTCATGATGGTCTCCCCCCTATCTTTTTCCAGAAACTTTGGCCTAACATCCAGCATGAAATTTTCTCCCTCATCTCCTCCATCTTCATAATGAAATCCATTCCCCCTACCTTAAATCACACTATTATCTCCTTAATTGCCAAACGTGAACAACCTAAGTCCCCGGAACACTTTAGACCCATTAGCCTTTGCAATGTCATTCTCAAAGCGGTTACAAAAACTATTGCCAACAGGATTAAACCCCTCCTACCGGCTCTTATCAGTCCCAAACAGGCAGCTTTTATTCATGGCAGGGTGTCCAGTGATAACATCATTATTGTTCAAGAATTACTTCATACTTTTCACTCAAAGAGAGGTAAACAAGGCTGCTTTATGATGAAGCTTGATATTTCAAAAGCCTATGACACCATCAAATGGAATTTTATTGAACAAATGCTGCTCAAACTTGGTTTCCCGTAGGACTTGGTGAACATTATTATGGAGTGTACCCGGACAGTCTCTTATGCCATAAATATTAATGGTAAGCACTCCGGTTTCATCCGGCCTTCCAGGGGAATCCGACAGGGATGTCCCCTATCCCCTTACTTATATATTCTCTGTGCGGAGGCACTCTCTGGACTTCTTGATCAGGCTGTCCTTCAAGGTAACCTCTCTGGGATTGTTCTTGGCAGGCAGGGACCCAATATTTCTCATCTTATGTTTGCCGACGACATCATAATCTGTGGGAAAACTGATATGGGTCAGCTTGAGAATCTCAATAACATTCTTCATACCTATGAACAGCTTTCTGGCCAAGCCATTAATAGAGGGAAATCTAGCATCTATTTCAGCATGAATGTCTCCACCCCGGCAAGAGAAATGTGCTGCAGACACGGGCATGTCCCAAGGTAAACCCGATGACATGTATCTGGGGATCCCCATGGTTCAGAGGGGTAACCGGCTTAGCCAATTTGAGAAAATTATCCATACTTGCACCAGTAAGCTGGCTGCCTGGAAAACAAATCTCCTCTCTACAACTGGCAGAACAACGTTGATTAAATCCACTCTGAATCAGCTCCCCATCCATTGGATGTCGGTCGAGAGAATGCCCAAAAAGGTCATAAAGAAGATGGAAGCTATTCAAAACAAATTTTGGTGGGCTCATCATCATCCGGATAAGAAGAGGATCCATTTCTCAAACTGGCTCTCTATCAAGTTACCTAAGGCAGTTGGTGGGCTGGGTATTCGTGATTTGGAAATTATGAATCTTGCTCTCATTATGAGGCTAACCTGGAATTTTATCAAAGATAGAGACAATCTGTCGGTTAAGGTCCTTTCGGCCAAGTATCTCCATGGTAAATCCTTTTGGGAGGCGTCAGCACCTCCTACATCTTCTTTACTCTGGAAGAGTATGATTTCAGCCCGACAGCCTATTTTGCAAGGTGCTATGTGGAGAATCAAGGATGGCAGGAGCATTCACACCTTTAGTTCCAACTGGATCATAGATAAGAAGGGCCCTCCTACTGCTGTCATTGGTAATCAGGAGGCTCCCTCCCATTTATGTGCTCTGATTTCAGAGGGAGTGTGGAATAGCACTACTATCTCAAATTTATTTGATAAAGCCACCTGCCAAAGAATTTTGGGCACCCCTATTTTCCCTTTGTCTGCTGAAGACACTCTGGTTTGGCCATTAACCCCCGATGGCAATCTCACGACCAAGGCTGCATATCGATTTCTTTTTGACAGAATCAGGCCCCCTGGCCCTTCTGATGGCAGCATCTGGAAGAGTCTATGGCATCCTAAAACGGGGAACGTCTGCGCTCATAAGGTTCAAATTTTCATTTGGAAAATTCTATCCCATAACCTGCCGGTGAATGCACTTATAGCCATGAGATGCCAGCGGGTAGATGATACTTGCATTATCTGTAAAGACTCTCCGGAATCCTTGCATCACGTCTTCTTTGATTGTCCCAGGAGCAGAGCGGTTTGGTGCGCATCTCAATTGGGGGACCCGGATACTTGGAAAAATCAGCCATTCGATCACATAATAAAACTTTGGCTGGATTGGATACACTCCTCCGAGCATGGTCTACAATACATTGGGGTACTGGCTATCCAGATTTTGTGGAAAATTTGGAAAGCTAGATGTAATACTTCCTTTGGGCGTAGATCGGAGAGCCCCCTCCAAATTCTCTCTGGAGCTCAGTATGAAGCAAATTTTTGTTTCAAAAATGCTCGAGCCCTTAATTCCACTCAAGCAACCAGTTGGGCCGCCCCGACATATCCTTCTATCAAGGTAAATGTGGACTGTGCAGTCGGAACCGATGGAGGGACCACCAGCTTGATTGCCCGGGAGGACAAAGGCTCGATCATCTCTTGGTCGACTAGGAGATACCCCTTCTTGGACCCTCAGATTTTGGAGGCGAAGGCGATCAGGACGGCCTGTGATTGGGCTGCTCAACGCAAAATTCATGCCATTATCGAAAGCGATGCCAAGATGGTCCTGGACGCTATTATCGGACATGGTCCGTTACTCTGGCGCGCTCACCATGACATCTTACATGTTCAGGACTTATTATCTTCGGAAGTTTTAGAAGTTAATTTTGTTCCTAGGCTGTGTAATCAGGCCGCCCATTTTCTTGCTAAATGGGCCCTGAATTTCAAGTCGGGTTAGGATCCCCCTGGTGATCTTCCAGACATAGTCTGGTCTCATGTTTGTAATGACTCCGTTTATCGTGGTTAATATATTTTGCACTCCCGTTTTCAAAAAAAAAAAGACACTCGGTCGGCGCTCTTATTCTCTCTTATGAATATAAATGTGTCCCGTTGTTCAAAAAAAGTCTATAATATATATCTCAAGCATCCACTAACCAGCAGTTAAGATTGGATATTCAATTAAGAACTCCTTTTTTTTCTTACGTCTCACGCTTCTAAGCACATGGTAGGAGGTGCATGCATGCCATGTGGGCGAGCTTGCATACAACCAACAAGAGAAATATCACCTGGTTATTTGTAGTATCACTTTGGAGAATAAATATATCTAATGTATGTTGACTGCAGAGGAAATCATCTGTATCGAATTTCCCATTCCGATAAGGACTATGGTGTGTTATGAATTTAAAAATTCATATATAATTTTTAAATTTTAAAATAATATATTTAAAATTTTACTTTATTATTTTATATATCATATTTTATGATTTATTTAAATTTATTTAAATTATTTTTACTTATATATTTATTTTTATCAAAATAAAATAAACAAAAATAGAATCAACTAATAATAACTTCAATTTCAATAAACTATAAAAAATTCAATTCCAATTCTAATAAATACAAAAATAACTTCTGAATCTGTTAATTATTATCATAATAGAATCAAAATTTTAGATTATCATATTTTCTTTACACATGTAATTGTAAACAAAATTTGACAGCGATTAGTTTTGTATTCAACAAAGTGTCCGAGTCACCTTAATTTTGTCAATGCATAGAGATCCATATGTGCAATATGTGCATTTAACTCAAAATGGTTTATAGATTTTTGACCACTAATACAAGTGCAAGTTACAAGGTTAGTAAATTGTAGAAGGGTGTTGATAAAATAAGATAGAAATTAGTAAAATATAGAAAGAGACAGTAGGACAAAGTTAAAAGAAAATATAATGTTAGTTTTCTTAAATAGTCATAAATGCATCGCTAAATGCAAGTCATAGCGATGAAGCTTATACATTTGGACCTTGTTCCCACCAGTTGATCCTTGCTTATCAATGAAATTCGATCGAACTTAGTTGACGGATGTGTATGAGAAAACACCCAGTACAGAAATGCACACATTAATCAATGGCAAATGGAAGACAGATTATATCCATACATGTGTTTATTCGGCTCGCTTATTTTTCAAGAGTATTCCACTCCCAAAAAGCAAAGATATATATAGTGCAGCTTGTTCTCCATTCATATATATATGTATGTAAATGAAAGAACCAAACATGCAGTAATATTGCAGCTAAATTATTCTTGTTTACAGCTTATAATTAATTCCCTGGTGATCAGATCAGCCAATGCGAGGAACTTGTTTGACTTTGCCGTGTTCGTCTACCCAGACCCAAACCCTATCGCAGCGCTCGTCTGTGATCACGCTTGTGCCCGGCTTCACGATTATGGCGGTCACCAGTGGGTTCTCCCTCATGATTATCGCCGCGGCTTCCTCCCCGTCGACCCCAACCAGCTCCGGCCATTCGTTCTTCTCCTTCCCTTCACACAACAACAACAGCAACAGCAGTTCAAAACACTGCTAGATTAATCTCAGACATGTATATATGAAGCAAAATTATTAATCTATAGATTTGGACGTGAACAATGAAACTGGTTACATGTAATTAAAAGAGATGATCCACATCAAGATTTGAGCGTGCGGGGAAAAAAATTAGGTTTTCGTTCACGGATCCAACAGTTCAGGATGATAAAAAGGCATGCATATGCTAGATAACACATGAATACATCAAGATCGTGAGAAGAAGTGCCCGTATGCAAATAACCATATTGTTGCCTCTCTCACCTTCGCACGCCATGCCTTCCTTCTTTGATTTCCTTCCTTCTTGGACGAGCTTCAATGCATATGCTGAGGAGGGCCGAGGGTTATATATATACATATATATGTGCATGATAAGGTGGATATATATATATATATCCTTGTTGGACCAGGGAGGAAGAAACCTAATTGTCTTCTGACTTCTGAAATTGAATGACATGTTGGCAAGTGCAGCTTAAAGTTACATTATATATCTTTACTATAAACATCCGTTGACCAGTCTTATCAATCTACAGTCTTCATCTTCAAAGACGTTACCGAGAAGACTCTTGCGGCGGCACATTTTGACGACGTGTGTTTGGGTTCCCCTCGTGTGACGGTGATGCCGATCGTCGAAACGTGAAAGAATCCTTCAGCTGCAATCAATATCCTGCACAAACTGAGATGATCACTTCGGATTGTACATGAACAATCAAGATAGATCGAGCATGCTCAGCGAACTTGTGATCTCAGTGTCGTCGTCTTGGCAGCTGTAGCTTTAGAAATTAATCCACTATGACGTTGTGTGGTTGACGCCCTAATGAAGGAGAATTATACACAGTTTATTAAAGTTGCGACTGGCTAATGAACAAGCTGTGATACTAGAACGAGGGGAAACATTCGAGGATAAGAAAGATGATGAGGAAGCACAATATATCCACCACCACCATTGGAGGCCTCCACCAAAGTAACCATCGATCAATGCCCCCACTTGAATTGCCGCCTTAATTTCTTACACAGATCCATGTGAGAGTTTGATACCTCTCCGGTTCCCCTCTTTTTTTGGTCAACATAAGTGCTTTCATTTCATATTGAGAAGATCAGTACATAAAGCGGACCTAATACAAGGCGGCGGTGCTAGGTCATTACAAACAAAATTCTCATTTGAAAGGAGGGCTTTGCACACAAGGCAGTGGACAGCCTATTGAGTTTTTTTTTTAAATAGCACAAATTTTTTAAAAGTAACACAGTAAAACTTTTAATTGTAAATCTAACACAGTTTCGTCAAAATTGAGTTTTGAAAATTTGACTTTTCTCCTTAATACGAATTTTACATGATCCCGTTGGTTAAATAGTATTTAATAAAAATCGAGTTTTAATATAACGACTTAGAAAGTTGAGTTTACGTAACTCGATTTTCAGAGACTACGTATTTTGGTGAAAGTCAAGTTCAAGTAACTCGATTTTCAAACAGTGAAAAAAAAATGCATGCGCATAGTAACAACATTAAATGTACACTAACCACTTAAATTTTTTTTGTCTTCCACCTAAAAAAATTGAATACTCGAATTAAAATTTGTCCGATTCACTCAGACCAATAAATTCGGAGCATTCAAAACTATAAGATTGAATTTTTAAATTTTTGAAAAGGGGAAGTTTTAACATTGGACGTTCTAGGATGGTCCGATTTAATAATTTAAATTTTATCTAAATCGGGATATTTAAAAGTCTAATTTTAAGTATTTCGACCTTCTAAATTTATTGGACGGAACGGATCGTTCAAATTTAAATCCGATAAATCACAATTTAAAAATATAAGTAAATTTGAATTGATTTTAAAAAAATTTTAGTGTGCGCAAACAAGCGCAGAGCATTAAATGTGTTAATTTTTTTTTCAAAAATCGATTCAATTTTACTTATATTCTTAAATTGTGATTTATCGGGTTTGAATTTGAACGATCCATTCCGTCCAATAAATTTAGAAGGTTGAAATACTTAAGATTAGACTTTTAAATATCCCAATGTTGATAAATTTTAAATTATTAAATCGAACCATCCTAGACCATCCAATGTTAAAATTTGCTCTTTTCAAAAATTTAAAAATTCAATCTTATAATTTTGAATGCTCCGAATTCATTGGTCCAGACAAATTTTAATCCGAGTATCCGATTTTTTTAGGTGGAACATAAAAAAATTTTAAGATGTTACTGCACGCATTTAACGCTGTTACTATGCACATGCATTTTCTTTTTTTTTTGCAAAAAATCAAGTTGCTTGAAGTCGACTTTAACCAAAATACGTCTTTGAAAATCGAGTTACGTAAACTCGATTTCAAAGTCGTTATATTAAAACTCGATTTTTTTTAAACACTATTTAATGAACGGGATCACGTGGAATTCATATTAAGGAGGAAAGTAGAGTTTTTAAAACTTGATTTCGATGAAATATTTACAATTAAAATTTTTACTGTGCTACTATAACAAAAAAACTGTGCTATTTAAAAAAAAAACTCATAGCCTGTTGGCTTCTCTGGGAGCAAAGTTCAGCGTGGTTGAAGATGATCGCAGAAAGTCTCTTGCTATTTGAATGTTGTTCTTGATTTTCCGGTTGATATCTTTGCTAGAGATAATGACTTCGTAGACCAACTTTGAATCGGTGTCAATGACGTATGGCTTTTGCATCGTTGCCGCAATATGCGATGCAACCAGCACAGCTAAAGCTTCCAGCACCAGAGGGTCTGGTGTATTGTGGATGTTGACGCTGCAAAAAAAAAAGTTTCCGTCATGTCTCTGGCTATGATGCTTGTAGCACCGGAGGTAGAAATTGTAGCAGCATCAACATTAAGCTTCCAGTGATTCTCCAGTGAGAGTTGCCATGGTAATCTCTTGGGGGCCTATAAGAGAGAATAGTCCCATATTGGACAATGAGAGGAGGTTTCCTATGCTTATAAGTCTGGACCTCTCTAACTCAACACCGCGATTTTGGGATGGTTAACATGGTATCAGAGCCAAGGGCTGTGGACCCTCCTCCGTCGACCGTCACCCGTAAACAGTGTACACGTGTCAAAGCCAGAAGAACTTGCACGTGAGGGGGCGAGCTAGAATAGTCCCATATTGTACAATGAGAGGAGGTTTCCTATGGTTATAAGTCTGGACCTTTCTAACTCAACACCGCGTTTTTGGGTTGGTTAACAGAGTTGCCATGGTAATCTCTTGGGGGCCTTGGGAGGATTGGTAGTAGAAATCTAGGAGGAATCAGCACTAGCTTGACGTATGGCTTGATTGGAGGAGGCAAAGGTGGCCTCCCTTCAAAAATGTGTTTGCAATGTCCCTTCCAAATGTTCCAGAGTATGGAAGTCCCTGTTGCAATGATTTTGTGCTTATGTACACCTATAGAGAAAGCTATTTCATGATGTTTGTGACGAATTCCCTAATGTTTCCACTAATGATAGACTAGCTTGGGCCTAGAGGAGATCCATGCATGCCAAGTGGCTCTAGCCCACAGACATTGTAGAAGCATGTGCTCAGTTGTCTCCTCCTCTGTATTGAATATGGTACAAATGCCGGAACAGGATTTATATATGCAAGAAATAGTGGCATTGGTGGGAAGAGCACCTCTTAAACATTTCCAAAGGAAGATTACTACTTTGTGAGGAAGAATGAACATCACTTGTGGGTGCCAGATGCACTTCCAAATTGATTGGTCTAAAGTTGACAGTGGGATGGCTCCAAGTAGTAGGCAAATTTGGTAGAAAGTTGGCCATTGTAAATAAAAGGCCAAATGATGGAATCGGGTATTTAGTGATGCCCAAGATGACATTGGCAGAATGAGTTTGAAATGTGCTGGTGATGCTTATCTCATTTCATTTCCCATTGTCTATCAGATAACTCACAGTAAAGAAGTTTGTTGTGACTCCCAGTTTGATCCAAGGTGGACCTGTGTGGTCGACAATCTAATCTGGTTCCATATGTTAATGTTCTTTTCATTGCCTATCTTCCAATGACAACCTTGTTTGATGAGATTGATCCTTGTCATTATATTATTTCAAATTTGGGAAGAAGCTTTGAGGAGGGTTGCATGCCATATGTCATAGCTTCTGAAATATTTGTGCTTGAGAACTTTACTACAAAGTTGATCTGTAGTGTGCCAACCTCTAAGCTAGCCTCATATGAAGAGCCTTGTTTAAGATGTTTGGATCCCTGATGTCTTGTCCTCTTTACTCTTTGTGTAGTTTGATCTTGTCCCAGTGTAAAAGGTTCCCCTCTCATGAATGGTGAACACAAGTTAACAAGTTGCTCACTCGAATAGATGGAAGGCCTCCTTGACACCCTTGCTTGGCTGGTTCTCCACCCTTTGCACTGACCACAAAGCAACTAACTATTGCATTCTTAGCATTTAGGCCATGATGTGTCGACCACAAGGAGATGCAGCCCCACGAAGCACATGAAGTCTTGAAGACCCCTTTTGTCTCTTTTTTATCATCTCCAATTTAAGAGGGGGGGGGGGAGAAAGAGAAGAAGAGAAAGAACAAGCCATGTTTGTTGTGTTGTTCAGTTGTTTGAAAATGGAATCATCTTGGATGTGCATATATGTGGATATATGTTGCCTCTTGAAAATCTATATTGTAACTTGATTTTGTAAAACTATCGCAACTTGACTATAATCAAACATGGTTTCGTAAAACTTTTCATATTTGGCTATGCAAAAAGCTTATATCTTGTTTATCTTGTTAACTATGTTTAGATAGGCTAGTTATGTAATACTGGGGTTTTAAAAAAAATTCAAATTACCTCCTCTTGCCACGTCCTCCACCCCCTCCATCGCCTTTCCCTTCACCGCCTTCTGTCCCCTATTTCTCTCCCTCCTCATCGCCTCACCGCTTCATTGAAACTCCCTCCCCTTTGCGAGCCTTCTCCTCCCCTCGCCGGTTCCCCTTACTTAAGGAGAAGACATTTGTATTACAAACTGGTTAGTTTCACAATTTACAGTTCTGTATTTTCTTATTGTAATTTACACCGTGTACAAATTGCCACGTCAGTGTACATGTGTAAAGCATTGGTATATAAGATTGAGTTGGTGAGGTGTAACCCTCATTTGAGGGATTCCCGCTCATTCCATAGCTCTGGTCCTCTTCGGTGGTTCTCTGTTCACCTCTTCTCTTCTGCAGCTTTCTCTTCTCGATCCTTCTCACTTGGTATCAGAGCAAGGCAGATCGTTAGCTCTATGGATTTTTCGTTGAGTTCTGCAACACCAGCATGTGTAGAGATGCCGGCATTGAACGTTTCAACTCCTGGATCTATAGTTCTTGTCAGACTTCCGTTTGCGGTATCATCTTCTTCTCTACTTGCTGCTATTCTGAACATCTTGCATTGTGCATCGGTGAAACTCAACAGTGATAACTACATTCTCTGGAAAGCTCAATTTGTTCCGTTCTTCAATACCTATGAACTAATGGGATTAATAGACGGTAGTATTCCGTGTCCTCCATCTATAGTGTTGGATCCGTCTGATCCCACTAAAGTAATCCTCAATCTAGATGATAAGATCTGGAGACAATGTGATAATCTTCTCATGAAAGTTTTGATTTCTTCCGTAACTGAGTCGATTCTCCCCCCTCGTAATTGGGCACACCACTTCTGCCGGCATCTAGAATGCCATAGCCGCAACTTTTACTTCAACCTCAAAGGCGCGCATATTACAGTTGAAGTTTCAGTTACAACAAACTAAAAAGGGGGCAATGAAGATAACTGAATACCTTCAAAAGATGAAAGGTATTGCCAATTCTTTGGCTCTTGCGAATGATCTTGTTCCATCCAGTGATCTGTTTCTTTATATTTTGGGTGGTTTAGGCCCGGAATACGAATCTTTTGTCACTGCCATGACAACACGAATTGACGCTGCCACCTTGTCTATAGATGATTTGCAAGACATGTTACTTAACCATGAGATTTTCTTCAGAAGCATCATCAATCCATTACTGAATTGACTGCAAACTTGGCTCGGACAAACATGAATAGCACTCAACAGCAACAAGGGAGTCAATATAGAGGCAATTCTAACCGAAATAAAAATTACAGGAGTAAGAACACAGGTCAATACAGGAATCAATTTCAGCAGCAATCATATGATTCAGCTCATCCTCAGCACAATAATCAGGTTAATGCTCAGTTTACCAACAGAAACACTTATGGCACTGACCGAGGAAATTCTGCTAATCAATCTCTACCTATGATCTGTCAACTGTGTGAGAAGAGGGGGCATAGTGTAGTGTCTTGCTGGCGACGGTTTGATGTGAATTTCAAAACTCAATTGACAAGTGGAAACAATAATTTTAGTCCTCAACAGTATACTCAGCAGTATCCTCAGCAATACAATGTTCATGTTGCCTCTATTAATTCTGTTCCATCAGCTCCTAGTTCGTCCTGGTACCTAGATTCTGGAGCTAACTCCCATATGACATCAGATCTAGGGATTCTGCACAATCCAACACCATACATGGGATATGATAAAGTCCATATTGGTAACAGTGAAGGTTTACCCATTACACATGTTGGTCAGTCAGGTTACAAGTCATTTCCTCTTAATAGTGTGTTGTATGTTCCATCAATAGCCAAAAATCTTTTATCGGTTTCCAAGTTTACCAAAGATAGTAATACTTTCTTTGAATTCTTTCCAACTCACTGTTTTATAAAGGACATCAAGAGTCAGAGAACTTTAGCTCGGGGCCTTATAGGGTGTTTGGTTCCGGTTTTTTACCTTCTTTTTTCCTTATTTTTAAAAATAGGGGAGAGTTTGGTTGGTTTTTTTAATGCTCCTTCATTTTTAAAATTGGTCTCACTTCTTTGTTTTTCTATTTTGGAAACAAAACAACTAAAGGGTTGTTTTAATTTTGGAAGAGTGCCGGCTCTCTCGCGACTCGCGAGGTCTCCTTCTCTCTCCCGTGCTTGAGATGGTTTCCATGTATTTCCATTGCGCTTGACACCTCTCGTGGCGGACGACTGGCCCGTAGGCGTGTCAGAGCGCAGGCGGGGGCGTGACGCCGAGGGGCGTGGGGGGGGGAAGTTGTGCGATAGAAGCCGGCGGACGCCGGCGGGTGAGGGGGCATACGCTGCCATTGTGGGGGAAGGGGGGCCGGACGCCGACGTGGGGGCGGGGGGAACTTGTGCGATAGGGGGTGGACGCCGTTGCGGGGGGGGGGGGGTGGGGGACCTTGCCGTGGTGGGGGAAGGGGGTGGACGCCGATGCGTGGGGTAGGGGGAGTTGTGCGGTAGGGGGTGGATGCTACCGGGGGGGGACGCCGCCATGGTGGGGGAAGGGGGGCCGGACGACGACGCGAGGGGCAGGGGAGTTGTGTGGTAGGGGGTGCATGCCGGCGTGGGAAGGGGGCGGTGGGAGAAGGGGGGACATCGACGCGGGGGGCGGGGGGACTTGTGCCGTAGGGGGTGGACGTCGGCGTGGGGGGGGGAAGTCGATGTGGGGGGTAGGGAGAGTTGTGTGGTAGGGGAGGGGGGTGCCGCCTACGGCAATATAAGCTTGACAGAAGGTCTTCTCTTCCACGACACTAGAACGTGAACCAAGAGGCTGTTCATCACATCCCGATGGAGGTCAACTGTCACGAGCATGGCCTCTCTTGGGGATGATGCGGCCGGGTGCTATAGCGACGCCGATTCGTGACAAGATGTTGGGTAGATGCACGACTGATGGGGGGTGGAGCCGTGGAGGAGCACCGTGCGGTAGAAACTTTGGAGGTAGAAGTACTATGCCATAGAAGTTTGAGTGACAATTTTGCCAAACACTGCTCTATGAATTTTAAAATTAATGACAATTTTGCCTAACACAAAAGAGTTGTGCTTTTTTATTTTAAATTCAAAACTAAGAGATCAAATATTTTTTATTTCGAAAAAAAGGTTGTCTCAAAATTAAAAGAGCTTCCAAACACCCTATTAATGTGAATGGACTCTACCAACTACTTCCAGATGATGATGGTGATGCTTCTCCTCCAATGGCACTTTCAGTGGACACTGCACATAGGTGGCATCAACGTCTCAGACATCGTGCTATGAAAATAGTACAGCAAATTTTATCTTCTATTCAGAAACCTTTTTGCTTAAATAGTAATTTCTTTTGTTCTTATTGCACTATAGCAAAGAGTCATAAACAACATTTCCCTACTTCAAATTTTACTTCACAGTACCCTCTTGAAATTATTGCTTCTGATGTTTGGGGTCCCTCCCCATACTTAAGCAACAATGGGAATAGATACTATGTCTTGTTTATTGACTATTACAGTCGGTACTGTTGGTTGTATACCATAGCAATGAAAAGTGATGCTCTTTCAGTTTTTATGCATTTCAAAGCACAGGTGGAAAACATATTTGATAGAAAAATAAAATATTTCAAAGTGATTGGGGTGGCGAATTTTGGTCATTATCTTCTTACTTTAACAAGTGTGGCAATATTCATCGGGTTGCTTGTCCTTATACACACAATCAGAATGGAATCCCAGAGCGAAAACATATGCATCTCATTGAGACATGTCTTGCATTGCTTAGTACTGCCGGGTTACCTTACAGATTTTGGGATGATGTAATTCATTGTCCTGTTTATTTAATAAACAAGATGCCTTCTCCTGTTTTACATAATGTGTCCCCATTTCAGAAATTATTCAATAAGGCTCCAGACTATAGCTTGCTTCACACCTTCGGTTGTGCATATTACCCTCACTTAAGGCCTTATCTTCAACACAAATTTACTTTCCGTACGGACTGCTGTATTTTTCTAGGCTACACCAAGGACCATAAAGGCTACAAATGTTTTCTTCCTAGTGCCAATAAAATGTAAATTACATGGAATGTAGTGTTTGATGAACACACATTTCCTTACAAGGCCCTTATGGGTTCTACTAATTCTTCTTCCTCTGTTAGTCATGTGGTTTCCATGCCGGTACCCAATACTCTGCCCTCTAGTCAAAATTTTTCTGGTCATAGTCCAACTGAACAGTCAAGTATCCATCACATTCACACTAGTTGTGCAGTCCGGGTGGTTAACAATTCGGATAATGCTCCTTCTATGCCTGCTGCTTAGTCTATTGCCATCCAGGAAAATGTACAAGTTCAACAACCTCAGGTATCCATTGGTGCTCCATCCCCTACAACTCTCAGTCCCTCCCCTGTTTGTGCTCCTCAGTCACCAGCATACATGAACACATCTGATGCTCCTATTGTTCAAAAATTCAGATCCATGAAAGATATACTAAAGAATTCAGAACTTGTCTCTTCTATTTCTCATAGTAAGTTCGCACTGGTTGTTGAGACAGATGCTCATGATGCTCATGTGGAACCATCCACTTTTAGAGATGCTAGCAAAGAGCAGTGTTGGAGAGCAACCATGTCCGATGAGTTCTCGGCCCTTCAGAAAAATGGAACATGGACTTTGGTCCCTCCTCCTCCAAATGTCAATATTATCGGATGTAAATGGGTATACAAGATTAAAAGGAATTCTGATGGCACCATCTCACGCTACAAAGCTAGATTAGTGGCCAAAGGATTCCATCAAGAATATGGTCTGGATTATCATGAGACTTTCAGTCCAGTTGTTAAACCCTACACAGTACGGATAATGCTTTCCAAAGCAGTTTCTTGTAATTGAAGGATTTCCCAATTGGACGTTAATAATGCATTTCTTCATGGCAACCTAACAGAAGAAATTTTCATGTGTCAACCTCCAAGCTTTGTTGATAAAAATGGGCCAAATCTGGTTTGCAAGTTGCATAAATCTCTCTATGGCCTCAAACAAGCCCCTAGAGCTTGGTTTTCGGGCTATATTCTCATCTTTTAGACATTGGTTTTACATCATCAGTTTGTGATCCATCTCTGTTTTTGTTCACTACTGGTCCGACTGTTATGTATTTATTAGTGTATATGGATGACATCATTTTAACCGAAAATGATCCTATGGCCTTGGACAAGTTAATTCAGTCTCTGTCAGCCTCTTTCTCCTTGAAGAATCTGGGTGATTTAAGTTTTTTTTTCTGGGTATTCAAGTTACCTGATCTAAACAGGGTATTCATCTCAGCCAATCAAGGTACATTATTGATATTTTACAGAAGTCTAACTTGTTGGATTCTAAACCCTTTAACACTCCTCTTGCTGCATGAGCAAATGTTTCACAGCACCATGGCACACCTTTGGCTGATTCCACTTTCTATCGAAGTCTTGTGGGTTCACTACAATACATCACTATCACTCGGACAGATATGGCCTTTGCAATTAACAAAGTTTGCCAATTTCTGTCCATGCCTACTAATCATCACTTGGTCCTAGTCAAGAGAATTATTCAATACTTGAAAGCTACCTATACACATGGTCTTCTCATCCAACCAAGCAATTTTGAGTTACATGTGTTTTTAGATTTCGATTGGGCTGACTGCCCAGATGATTGGAGATCTACAGGAGGCTTTGGCATTTTCTTGGAAAGAACCTTATTTCATGGATTGCTAAGAAGCAAAAAAATAGTGGCACATTCCAGCATTGAAGCTGAAATGAGAGCTTTAGCTAGTGCTGTTACAGAATTGTTATGGACATTAGAATTAACCAAAGAATTGAAATTACCAATTCCTCACTCCCTAATTGTTTGGTGTGACAACATCTTTGCTCTTTACCTCACTGCAAATCCAGTTTTCAGGGCTCGGACAAAACACATTGAAGTGTATTTCCACTTCATACGCTAGCTGGTTCTCAATAAGACATTGACAATGAGACATATCTCAAGCAGAGATCAGCTTGTTGACATCTTTACCAAACCATTGGACACTCTTCAATTTGAAAACTTAAGGAAAAGTTGCACATGGTACCCCCGTCCAACTTGAGGGGGCAACTTAAGGAGAAGACATTTGTATTACAAACTGGTTAGTTTCACAATTTACAGTTCTGTATTTCCTTACTGTAATTTACACTGTGGACAAATTGCCACGTCAGTGTACATGTATAAAGCATTGGTATATAAGATTGAGTTGATGAGGCATAACCCTCAATTGAGGGATTCCCGCTCATTCCACAGCTCTGGTCTTCTTCGGTGGTTCTCTGTTCGCCTCTTCTCTTCCGCAGCTTTCTCTTCTCGATCCTTCTCACTCCCTTCGTCACCGTCATCCTAACACTGGTCTGCCCTCCCCTTCCTCCTCCTCTTCATCTTCATCCTCTCCAGTGCCGTCGCCACCGTCACCACCGCGTGTGTTGTCACGGCCGCCGTCCGCGCCCCTCTTTCTCTCTTTATCTTTTTCTCTCTCGTTCCCGCAGCTCTCTCTCTCTCTTTCTTTTTTCCCTCCCCCGCGCACCCTCCTCTTTCTCTCTTCTCTATTTTCCTATGCTGCCTGTGGGTTCCGTGTGCAAGCCCGCACATGTGGGCGGCAGGGCCACGTGATCACACGACCGTGTGACAGTGGCGCTCTGCGCCGCCGCCCTCCCTCGTCCCCCTTCATACGCCAGACGAAAGTAGTAGTGTGCCGCCATGGTGCACGGTGCACCATGGCGGCACTGTGTGCCCCCCTCTTGTTGATCTCTCTCTCTCTCTCTCGCATGCTCTCACACACTCTCTTGTTCTCTCTCTCCCATTTATGTCTCTCTCTCTTCCCCTTACGTATCTCTCTCTCTCTCTTGCTCTCTCTCTTTTATTACTTAATTAATTATTTTTTAATGCCAACAGAGCTCCAAAATAACCTAGTTTTACCATAGTCTTGGCCGACTCATGGTTAATGCAATTGGGACTTTCCAAGTTTTAAATAATCATTGACCCTATCAAGGTAGGTTTTTCAACTTTCCTTAGCATCTTGATATTTTAATTAATATGTTAAAACATTTTTATTAGATTATTAATTAGAGAAATATGAATAAATACTAGTTGAGTTGTTTAATTGTCTGCACAGATTATTTAAATGTCAATCATTTCATTCATCTATAGTTTCATTCATTTTCATGAATTCAATTAGTTAGATGTCAATTTGTTAATTATTGTTTAGTAATCATTAAATTAGATTTGATGTGGTGATTAATTATATTGCATGTATTAGTGTATGAAAATTGAATTACAATCTCTTATAATCATAATTATACCTTATTTATGTTATGCATAATCTTAAATCATTAAATGTTTAATTGAAATGAAATTAGAATTGATTGTAATTATGGAATATAATTAATTAATATTAATAGTTGCATGATCATGTAATATATATGCATCATTTTGTGAATTGATATTAAATCATGATTAATTGAAGGTTAGCATGTCTAATTATGGTGTATATTGTTCATGATTGGGTCTATTGTATGAATTTATGCATTAATTGAATGGTCTTCATGATTTGGTATTCTATAAATCTAGTTTAGTAAATTTGCATATTGGATTCAGTAATTGTGCATATCTGGTTTGATTGAATTGGTATTGTCTAAGTAATTATATGACTTTTACTTGTAAAATGTTGTTGATGTTATGATGCATGTGATGAAGCATTTCTCTGCCAGCCTATGATAGTAGCCCGTGGACAGTGAAGAATAGATCAATTCGATGCATTCTTTGATCCCATATATCGTGATTTATCCTAAGTACGTCATTGCCTAGACGTGCTATGGGATTTAATTTATTTTATGGTACTTTATATTTATTTAGAGCTAGAGTGAGGATTGCTAAGTATAACATATAATCTACTCAAACATATGAAATGGAATGGTATTAGGGCATGTGTAGTAGGCACATGTAAGTACAGGTTGTATGGACATGTAGAGTAGATCAGTTGGTTAAGTCTTTAATCTAGTAAATGTAAAGTCTGGATGAATTGTTAATTGATTTTAGAATGACAAAAATTAAATAACTGAATCATGATAATTAGTTTAGTAATTAAGTTATAATCTAATTTGTGAATTTAATTATATTATTATTATTATTTAGGTTTTAATTAGAATAATAGGATAGTCATAGTCCTACTGAGTCAATGTGACTCATTCTAATTCTCTCAATACTTTTCAGGTAATCAAGTTTAACGTAGCAGAAACATAGTGACTATAAGAATCCAAGAAGTTAGTTGGTTTCTTCTTCGATTCTAATATTTAATTTTTATATTTTTGCATTATATGATTTATTTTTATTAGAATCATTTTATTAATGAATTGGGGCCTGATATTCATTCATTTTCTCCAAATCGATGTAGTTAAGGAGTTATTTCCCCGGTCTCATATCCGGATTAATTCTATTGCACATGTTACGAAATCCAGGACGTGACAAGTTAAACTAATTTGTCTATGCTTGAATGCTTTGCTTGGATGAGTGTATGCTCCAACGTTTTGGCCTTTTGGCCATGTGAAGCAATTTAGTGACGTTTTTGAAAGATGATTGTGTAATATCCTGAATTTAAAAAAAAAATATACTTTGCCACCGCCTCTCTCGAACTCTCTAGCCCCCCCTTTATTTTATTTTCTTTATTCCCCCCCTCTCGTCGCACCGCCTTAGCCTCCCTCTCTCTCATCTATTTTTTTTTATCTTTTCTCCCCCCCCTCCACCGCCTCATTTCCTCCCCCCCCGTCGACTCCGCATGGCTCTCTCTCTCCCGTCCCGTGCGCCCCGCCATCATCGCCGTCGCGAGCGCCATCGCCACGATCGCCTCTCTCTCTCTCTCTCTCTCTCACTCTCTCGCCCATGCGACCACCGCAGCACCGTCATCGCGGCCGTCTTCCTCTCTCTTTCTCGCGGTCGCCGCCGCACCCTCATTGCTCTCTCCCTCTCTGTTCTCTCTCTCTCTCTCTCCTCTGTTTCTCCAGCAGCCCCCGTGTGCGTGGCCGGTGCGTTGTCGAGCACGGCGCGCAGCATCGCGCCCTCTCTTCTCTTTTCCCCTCGGCTCTCTCTCTGGTCGACTCCATCGCACTTGTGCCCCGCTTGATTGTGCGTCTCCTGCGCATGCCCATGTCTATGCCCTGTAGCTCACCCCGCTGCCGCTCTGCCTATGAGAGCTGCCGTCCAACCGCCCCCATCGTGCGGGCACCGCTGTGCTCTCTTTTTCTCTCTCTACCTTGTGCCCGTCGCCGCCTAACCCTCTCAATCGGGACCCATGCGGCTGTCTCGCTTCCCCCTTCTCGACTTGGCGTTGATCACGAAGCAACCTTGCCGCAGTGCCGCACCCGCACCGTCTGATCGTCGTCCAACCGTCGTTGTCAACTACCGTACGCCAGCACCTTAGCACCATTTGTTCCTCCTTCCAGCGCGGTTCAGGTAGGCATCACAGACGTGTCTATTATCATTAAATTCAATACCTAAAATTTATCAATCAATTTTAGATGTTAATTTAAATTTATCGGTGAATATTGGATGTGGTGATTTATGATAGTTAGGCGTCTTATTAATTTATTAGATGCATACTACATGGATCCTGATTTTATTAATCAATTGATCTTAATTATTGATTAGCATGTGCCGCAGAATTTAATTTGCATAATTTGTGAATTTGATATGTCCTTGTTGATTAACCCAATTGGGTCTTTGTTAATATTTATGGTTGCATATCAATTGGATTAGATAGAGTTTTAGATTAATTAATAGACTTGATTATCTAGCATTTTTCATCAATTTTCATATCGTTGATCATTTAATTGGGTGTATATGTTTATGTCGGCATATTTCATGCATGCAAGTGTTTAGCATCATAGATGGATTGTTTTTGGCATGTGGTCATGTTATGTCAAGCATATGTGCATTTATTTTTATAGATGGATAATTGCATTAGATGTGCATATATTCATACTAGTGGGTATAATTTGCATAGCAATTGACATGGCATGGCATGGCATGGTTGGAATGAATGCATGTGTGCATTAATTGAAATGGAAGACTGAGCTACACCAGACTAGTAGTCGAGCCCGTGGGCAGCGGGGATTAGAATGGGCTTCGGTGCATCCTTCGATCCCGGATACCGCGGTTTGTCCTAAGTGCCACCACCGCCTAGGTGCACTTGGGGGACTTAGTTTTACTATATATTACTGCTATATATGATAGATCTGGTGGTAGCAAGTTGAGATGGCAAGACGACGCATTCCTTGCCAATAAGAAAAAGATGTGATATTATATTAGAGGATAGGTGCATCTATTGCATGATTCACTGTATTTGGTCATTAGATGTGCATTAGTTTGTCTTCGTCGAATTGAGTTGCATAAGATGCATGATGTTTCATCTGTTGTGATTTCATCATATAGGTCTGGTAACATGTATTCATGTATGTTTTATTCTTTCAAGTTAAGTTCTTCTTTTGATATTTATAGTTGGTGATTGGGTCGATTAGTTGGTTGTTGGTAATTTAAAAATATGTGAATAAGCCGACTAATTATCGTATTGTTTAGTTCTATACATATATAGAACAAGAGTAGCACCGGGTAATTATGTAATTATCATTTAGGTGTATTTATTATCCGATTCGGCGGATGAAGGGGTGTCTACTGAGTCGGTGTGACTCATTCCAAAATCTCTTAACAATTTTTCAGGTAATCAGAGTAGCGCAGCAGAAGCGTGGTGATATTGGATATGGAAGATTTATTTGGAAGAGCGTGATGTATTCTTTTGGATGATCCATGAATCGGTGTATCATGGTATGATTTTAAGTTTGATAGAATGATTTGAATCATGTAATGGATCCTGGGTTAGTCTTCAATTTTCCAAACCGACGTAGTTTAGGGGTTATTTCCCCAGTCTCGTCGCCGGATTTAGTTCCGCTGCGTGTTTGGAAATCCGGGGCGTGACAGATTGCCTTAAGAACAAGCTGAATATTCAGGGGCAGAATTGAAACTGGTATGATTTGATTTCATGTTCATGTTATTCTTTCTTAAAAGATAGAAATGTTTTATGAACATCAAACATGCGGGACTTAGAATATATCTATGGGCAGTATGTCAACCATACTCGTAATTGAGTCCGCACAATTCTTCTCACAAAATAAAAATTTTTATTATCAAAAAGAGGGAGATTATAGAATTACACTAAATATTTTGATGTCGAAAAAATTCTATTAGAAGAAAAGAGTTTTCTACATAAAATGAAGTAAATTAATAGTTTGAATTGATGGAAGAAAGTGGAGGAAGAAAGTAAAGCACAGAAACCAAATAAGATGCATATATAAATTTCACACTGCGGAAACTGATAGCATTGTCTCGACCGGTGGACAACACTGGTCGAGTGCTATAATCTATAGAAGTTTTTGTATATGCATATATATATATGTATACAAATCTTCTCAAAAAATTTTGATCTAAGTTGTGGTTGCACTAGTCAACTGACCCTATCACATCGGTCAACCAACACTTTCGAAACATATAATTTGTAAAGATTTGATTTCAACTCTTTCCTTAGATTAAGTGTGATAAAACATAAAAAATAAGATTTCTTGCTATCTGAATTTTGGAAGGTCTTATCTTGCGGGTCAAAACCCTACGTGAACACGAAGGCAAAATGAGAATTTTCAAGTTCAAGATAAAGGAGGCAATTTTCTGATGATCCAAGAGCTCATTTAGTGTGTGGCTTAAAGTACTCACATTGGGAAGTGTGAGGTAGCTACTACTAGATACAGGTGTGTGTGTGTATCATCTATTTGAGACTGAAACACTATGAATTTGTGTATTCATTGTGGTGTGTCCGCTTTATTTCTTCTATCTTCATTGATTAATATATATTGAAATTTCATTTATTCAATAAGATCAAATTAATTGGTTGTAAACATCTGGTCTTAATTTAAAATCGAAAGTGTAAACTTGTTAACAAACCCAATTCATCCCTACCTGATTAAGGTTGCTAATTATTTACATAGTTACTAATTCATTTCACATAATTACAACATGCATGGACTCTTCTTCTTCAAACTAATTAAGTGATCTCCAGTATAGGTGGTTGTCTATGTAGCATTTAAATAATAATATAATGAGAAAAAACAAGCGTATCTGAGAGGAAGACATGCAAATTAAGTATATATGACCAAAGATATACAATAAACATATCCTTCATTATCTGAAACTTTCACCCGACAGACTAGTATGTACATATAGTGTTCATATACACACTACTAGCTTCATGCGTCAACAAGTTAACCTCTAAGTTTGGATAAATTCAATTGAAGTTTCCCTCTTAATTTTTACCTCTCTCTACTTGCAAGTATATAATTAAGCACGGTGGGAGGTGCCATATATGATGACTAGCTTGCATACAAGCATACAAGCTTACTTATTTTGTTGGTATCCGTAGTGAAATTAATGTATCGAAGATCAACAATGTTTTATAGGGTGTTTGGTTGCATGATAAGGGAAGTTTTTATTTTAATTTTTAAATATTGTAAGAAATTTTTTTAAAAGAGGTGTTTGACAATGATGACAATTTTATGTTTTGAAAGTAATTTTTCTCTTAAACAACAAAAAGAGTGTAATATCTAATTTTTTTTAGTTATATAATATATTTTTTTCACCTTCCCTTTTTCCCTCTTTTTACCCCCATTGGAGCCTCCTTCACCGTGCCCTAGCCCTCTTCTTACCCCTCCAAGCGTTGTCGATTTTCCCCCTCCCTCCCTCTCTCGGGTTCTCCCTCGCGACGCCTCCCTCCCACACCCATAGCCATAGCCGAAGCACCACCTGGTTTTGCTCCCCATCTCCCACGCGTGCTGCCCCGCTGAAGCTCCCCCCCCCTCGCTCGGCCGCCCGGGCGGATGCGCCCAGCGGCTGCAGCCCGCAGCCATCCGCTCCCCCCCTCCCTCGGTTCTGCCTCCACCGGCCAGTGCCCAGCCCCCTACGCCCAGCCCCGTGGCCGCCCAGTCCCCCTGCTGCGCAGCGCGCGGCCCCCCCTGCCGCCCAGCGCGTAGCGGCCAGCTGCCCCCTCTGCCCTCGACCCCCCAGCCACCCAGCTCCCAGCCGCCCTGCGGCCAGCGGCCAGCCGCGCCCCTCCGTCCCCCCGGCGTGCGCAGCTCTCTCTTCCCCCCCCTCTAGCGCGCTCATCCGCAGCACCCCCCAGCCCTGCGCGCCCCTCCTCTGTCATGGCGTTGTCCAACGCCTTTCACCCGCACATGCGTGCGCAGCCGTGGCCGCGGCCCTCCAGCCCCCTCGGACCCCATTGTGCCCCGTCCCCTTCCTCCTGCCTGTGACAGCGTCGGCGTGCCCCTGTGCGCCGCCACTTCCTCCACCCCATCCAGATTGCTACGGTAAGCAAGATTTGCCATTGTTCTATTTTATTGTTCACTTCCTCATATCCTCCTTATTTTTCTACTCTTGTATGCTTGTAGTTAACGTCGATTGAGGGCGAAAATCCTTGTTTAGCCGGTCCAAGCTATGTGTCAACTCCAAATCGATTTATCGACGTCATTCCGGTAGGCATCTCAGACACGTCTAATATCCTTAAATTTAATATTTAATATTCACCAATGACTTGTAGATGTCAACTTATATGTATCGGGTTGATATTGGACATGGTGATTGTTGGTAGTCGTATGCTTTCAATTTGGTAGATATATACAATTTAATAGTGATCTTAGTAGTTGATTAATCTCGTTGTGTCCAAATTATGTGCATGGCCCTTGGTATAAATTTTAGAGGTTAGTTGTAAACTTATTTGATTATGCTCAACTCGATTGGGTCTATTCTATATGTTGTTACAAGTTAATTAGATTAGACAAGTTCTAAATAATTTATTGGACTCTTCTATGTCTAGTTATGCAAATCTTGTTGTATATGCTTTCGATTGTAGGTTAACAGGATTAAGTGAGTAACTTTTTATTATTAAATCTGAATTTTGTTATCTATATTCTTTTGTTCTTAAATCAAGTTAAGAGGCCTTAATTGTGCATAGTATTATCATGGCATATAGTGTGTATGTGCATATCATGTTGGTATTTGTCTAAGCATGTTAATTGGAGTTTTAGCATCATGAGCATAGTATTTTAGGGGTGTTTAATAGATAGTATCAATTGCATAGTTAACCTATGTCATTTTAGTTGTCATATTAGTATGATGTGCATCTTCTAGTGGTTAGTATGTTATTGCATGGTGTATGTGCATAGTGCTTGAGGTTGAGCATGGCATGATATGAGATGTTTGTGAGAAACTCATGGCAAGGCATGAGATGTTGTGATGCATGTGTGCATTAAAGACATTTAATGAGACCGAGCTATACTAGACTAGTAGTCGTGTCCGTGGGCAGCGGAGCTTAGAACCGTCTGGTGCATCCTTCGATCCTAGATCCCGTGGGTTATCCTAAGTGCCACCCCTGCCTAGGTGCACTACGGGATTTAGCTTAGCTATACAATTACTTCTATATATGGTAGATCTAGTCATAGCTCGTCGAGATCGCAAGACGACGCTTTCCTTGCGAAAAATGAAAATGTTAATGTTTCATGTAGTGGATAGATGCATTGTAGAGTGGTATTGGTGTTAGCATTTATGTTGTGTTCATTAGTTCATTTAAGCATGTATGTTCTGTATGTTACGCATGGTACGTCTTTTAGTTGGTGTTGCATTGCATAACCTCTTCATCGTATTAGATATATTCATGAGAAGCCCTCTTTGGTCCTAGTGGTTGGTAGGTTGGTTGTATGTCTTAAAATTTGTGGAATGCCAACTTTCATATATATATATATTGTTTAGTTTTATATGGTATGTATCAAGTGCAGGTTGGGTAATGTATATGTATCATGTTAGGGCCTTTGGCTATCCAATTTGGTGGATGATGGGATGTCTACTGAGTCGTTATGACTCACTCCAATCCTTTATTATATTTTTTTCAGGATATCAAGTTTAGCGCAGCAGAAGTTTGGTGGTATGGACTCCAAGGAATAATTTGAGCGGTTATTGTGCAATTTAGACCGGTATATGATTGTTTGGATTGAAACTTTTATTATGTGATTTGAGATGAGTGAATAGGGTTAGAATTGTGAACTGGGACCTCTGTCTTCGAGTTTTTCCAAACCGATGTGTTTTTGGGGTTGTTTCCCCGGTTACGTCGCCGGATTGTTTTCCGTTGTGCGGGTTGAAATCCGGGTCGTGACAAAGAGGGTCTCACCTCTTTCTTTTTTCTTGTGGTCTCCCACTTTGTTTGGTCATGTGTTACTTTTTTTTTGTTATCACATCTCTCCAAACATGATAATTTTATGTCACAAGTTAGTTCATTTTTTATTTTAATATATTTTTTATCATGAAAATCAGTCAAACACTCCATTTGCTTTGACAGGTAACTTCATTGATTTAACGAAATACGAATTTTGGCCGATGGATGCGTGGGTCTATGTCAAAACGATCGAATATATGCTTGTATACATACGGCGAAGACGCCCCCAAACAAATGCACGCATTTTCAATGGCAAATGGAGGGTTGTAGACCCTACTTTTATTTATTCGGCTTGCCTAAGAATATACGCGCATGGATACATATATAATACATATATATATGCTGCAGCTTGTCCTTCGATTAGAATCAACACGGACGCTTTCATGGAGCTTATTAATTTTTTCTCGGCTTCCTGCTCAGCCAATGCGAGGAACTTCCTTGACTTTGCCGTGTTCGTCAACCCAGACCCACACCCTATCGCAGCGGTAGTTCTCGATGACGCTGGTGCCCAGCTCCACGATGATGGCCTCCACCCGTGGGTTCTCCCTCATGATGATCGCCGCCGCTTCCTCCCCGTCGAAGCCCAGCAGCTCCGGCCATTCGCGCTTCCCTTCACAGTTCAGAGCACAGCAGTTTCAATATGCTATTCCTGACGACATATGTACTTTATGACTTCCATGGTTTTTCAACTCAACTACTTGTAAAAAAAATGATTAGTTAGAAATTATATATCTTAGCAGACCACTAATTTAATCTCTTAAACATATTATTCAAATCGGGAAGGACCCACGCACATATCGAAATGATCTTGTAACGGAGATTTACAATATGCAGATATATATACCAACACAATACTGCATGCTTGCACGTTTAGACAATTAGTTAACGGAAACGAGAGAAGGGGGAATTGAATCCAATCAACAGATCAGAGGACTACAAGAAAAAGCATGCAAACCGTTGTTAGAGCTTGTAAAACCATGCTCACGAACCCGTTAATATAGACCGCAGAGACGAAGCTGCACGAGAATTTATAATCGATCCAAATGCAATGCTACTAATTAATTAAGCATGGTGCCTCTCTCACCTTTGCACGCCATGCCTTCTTTCTTTCTTGGTGGCGGTTTCTGGGACGAGCTCAGATGCTTATGAGGTGGAGGGGCAGAGAGCCCTACTATTTATATACACATTTTCTTGCTAGACGTACCCTCCGCATGCAGCAGCACACATATGCATGGTGGATCGCCTTGTTGGACCAGGAAGGAAAGGAAGAGACCTATTCCGCTTCTAAAGGTGAATTGCGTGTAATTAGTTGGCAAGCGCGCATATATATACATATATACACAAAATCATCCGTTGACCGGTCTTTTATTTATATATATATATGTGCATAATAATGATCCGCTGACCAGTTCTATCAAACGGCGCGCAGTCTTCGTCTTCAAAGTTGCCGGCGCGTCGTGCGGCAAATTTGAAAACGTGGTTCTGCTGACGATGAGACGTTGAACGGGAAGTTATCCGTCGCTTATCCACAAGTGGATAAGTATCCCGGCGGGGAGTCAAAGTTATGGCTCTAAATACATATTGGGAAGAGTTTTAATAAATTGGGATGGATTTTTGTCACGACCCGGATTTTTAACATGCACAGCGGAAGATAATCCGGCGACGTAACGGGAAAGGATATCGGTCTGGAACCAAATAAGACTAAAATCACAATCCAATTAAATAATTCCATACTTTACAACATAATATCACCATAAACAAACACCTATTTAGACAAATTAAATACCAACATTGAATGAGAAATCCACTAGCTCCTCGAATTCCACAATACCACTACGCTTCTGCTGCGCTAAACCTGTAATCCTGAAAATATTAACAACGGAAGGGGTGAGTCACAACAGACTCAGTAGGACTTACACCCGAACTACCCCACTATAATAATGCTTCTAGTGGTATTCTATACATATTAAGCCTAAAAATCAGATTTAATACATAAGGTGTAAACTAATTATATATCTTTAATTAATTGATTAAAAAATCAATCAACTACCCCACATGATAACTAGACTCTAAATGCATTAGACCAACATAACCTACACAATAAACCACTCTAGGTATGCCCAGAACACATAGACCTGACATAAAACCAATGACACATCTATAACATACCATCTATGCCAATCTACACAACTAGACACCTGTCTGAGTAAATAACATGCTCCATCAGATAAATGCAGTCACATCACAAAACTAGCACCAGATTTACCATATAGTAGGAAGTAACATATAGTAACTAAATCCCATAGTACCCCATAGGCAGGGGAGTACTTAGGATAAACCGCGGTATCTGGGATCGAAGGATGCTCCAGATTGTTCTAATTCATCTGTTGCCCACATGACCGAACCATAGTCTGGTGAAGTACATTTCCATCACAATGCAGCTCACTGCACTAACCACATTCCACACCATGCAAGCATATAATTAACTCAAACAGTAAAACAGGAACATTTAATTGGCAATCAAACATGAAATACATAGATGAACACCCATGGTTCTATGCACCACATATTTGCATACCACAACACAATCTAACACAAACTAATGCATATACATGGAATCATGCAATTTACAACCTAAACATGACAATTACATGCTTAAACAGAACCATCTATCTAATAAAAGAAAATAAACTAAATTCTAACCACCTTATGCCTAAACTTTACAACGGCTTTTTATCAAATCGGAATATACATGATTAAGGTTTTCGTGATGCAAAACATACTAAACTAGCTAGATTAAACATATACAACCTATCATGATGACTTAACATACTTGAATAACCGAATTAATCTAAGCATGCACGATCTAGACAAATTAATCTAACTCTAACTAAACATGCTAATAAATCCAAAACAGCCCGTTAACTACAATATTCTAATCCTGGTGATCTAAACATGATTATTACGATTTAATCAAAATATTAGAGTGCTAAGGATAGCCGAGATGCCTACCTTGACGGCGACGGCGAACGGCGCATGGAATTCCAACGGAATCGATCCGGGTGACGAGTGTGTTGCCGCGGTCACGACGGCGATGAAAAACCGAACCGAACGGTATCTTGACAATATACTGAAAAAGAGACAATAGAATAACATAGGAGAAATAGAGAAGAATATTGAATGAAAGATAATAATAGAGAGAGAGGCGATATGAGAGAGGGAGAGAGAGAGAGAGCGTGCACGATAGATAGGGGGGAAAGAGAGGCGATAGGAGAGAGAAGAGAGAGGGCTTCACCGCGGAGGGGGGGTGTGGCGCACAGGTGGCGCAAGGCGCGCATGCGCATGCATGGTCGCAGGGGGCGGTGGGCGGCGGGGCCTGGCGCGCGCGGTGGGCGGAGCCGGGCGGGCGGCCGCGGCGGCGACGGCTGGGGCAGCGAGGGTCGCGGCAGACGGCGGGCCGGAGGGGGTTCGACGGGCGGCGGGCGGCGCAGCATGCCGCGGGCGGCGGAAGGTGACGGCCGCGCGGGCGGCAGGCGGCGCAGAGAGGGGCGGGTGGCCGGGTCAGCGGGATGAGGCCGCGGGAGGCGGCGGCGACCAACGGAGGGGGCGGGAAGATGAGAGAGAGACGGTGGGCGGGCGGCAGCGACTGAGAGGATGACGGCGGCGTTGCGCGGCGGCAGCCGGAGGGTGCAGGTGGCGGCGACGGTGGTTTGCGCGGCGGGGTGGCGCTGGCTATGCAGGGCGGCGACCGGCGGTGGCGTGGAGAGGCTGGCCGGCGGCGGCAGGCATCTTGCAGGTCCGCTGCTGCGCTCGCGGCAGAGAAGGAGAAGGAAGGAGAAGGAGGCGGCGCGGGGGACTACTGCACGAGTGCTCGCGGGAGAAGAGGAAGGAGGCGAGGGTGCTGGGTTGCTGCGCGGGGGAATAAAAATAGAGGGGGGGTGAGGGTTCCGTAACCAAGAGGGAGAAGAGAGAAGAGTCCGAGAAGAGAGGGGGAGCATTTTTTTTTTTTTAAATTATTTAAATATTCGGGGTATTACAATTTTTTTGAGCAGTGGTCCCTATAATATGTGGTTCAAAGTTGGTAGTTCATTCGGAGGTATCTCGGATCTTCGAGAGAGCCACCAAAAGAGAAGAGAGCTAGCTGTAGATATAATATAGTGTTTCGAGATTCTTCTTTCTTAATATTGTTGCACGGTTGATCTACTCAGCTTTCTCATCACAACAGCGTTGAATGATCATTCAGCAGCGATATCGATTATGTTATGTAGTTCTGCCAAATTAACGGAGATCTCCTTGGCATTTATGAGCAATAAAGATCGAACATGCTCATGTTCGGAAAGCTCATCGAGCTTGTGATCTCAGTGTTGTCATCTTAGCGCGGCAGCTGCTTTGGAAATTCACTCAGATGCGTTGTGATGAACACCCTAAAGAGAAAAGACGATTGCGGAAGGGAATGCCAAGAAACAGACTACTCTGTTATGAGCTAATGAGCGCTCGGCCGTAGTCACCCAAGGGTGACTCCGTATGCATATTTATAATCAATATTTACAATATGCCAGGTGGCAATGCCAACAAGGCTTACATTACGTCAACTTACATTACGTCAGGTGACGTTTAACTAAATAAACAAAAATACATCTTAATTTTTGTAATACTCTCCCTCAAGATGGAGCAAAATAAAATTGCACCAGCTTGAATTGAATCTTCCAGAAGTGATCAAACCCTATTGACTTTGTAAGAATATCGGCTAGCTGATTTGTGATAGACACATGACATAACTCAATAAGCCTGTTTTGTAGCTTTTCCCAAACAATATGGCAATCAAGTTCTTTGTGTTTTGTGCATTCATGAAACACTTGATTTGTAGATATGTTAATTGTTGATCGGTTGCCACAAAAAAATCTGACCTTATCACTATGAATTCCAAAATCATTCAAAAGATAAACAAGCCACTGATTTTTACAAACACCTGCAGCTAATGAATGATATTCGAACTCAGCCGCTGAATGTGAAACAATGCGTCATTTTCTGGTTTTTCATGAAATTGGTAATGATCCTAGGAAAAGCTACATAACCTATAACAGGTTTCCGAGTGAGTGGACAAGCCGCCCAATTAGCATCAGTGTAAACTTGTAATTGAGCACTGTTATTAGATGGAAGAAACAAGGCATATTCAGGTGCCCCTTTCAAAAACTTAAGTGCCCGAAGTGCAGCCTGCCAATGTACCTGTCTTGGGTTATGCATAAATTGACTACAAATATTAACTTAGAAAGTAATATCTGGTCTGAGAAACTGTAAAATATATAAGCTTTGCCAATCAACTTTCGATAAGTAGTTGGATCAAACAACTTATCCAAACTATCATCATGTGAAATATGGTCTCTACTCTAATGGTGTTTTTGCTAGCTTAGCACAAGCAAACCAGTTTGTGACAATGTCTATTACATACTTCCTCTAATTCAAGTGAATACCTTCTCTTGATCGAGAAATATCTCAAGCCTTAAAAAATAGTTTGAAACCCTTAAACACTTGATATGAAAATTGTCTAAAAGAAATTTTTGAATATGAACAATATTTTCATAATTGTTTCCACCTACTAATATATCATACACATAAACCAATATGGCGGTAAAATTAGTTCCTTATAAACAAGTGAATAAAGAATGATCAACTCCGGACTGTTGAAACCCTACTACATAGATGACTTGCATTAGTTTATGAAACCAGGACCTAGATGCTTGTTTTAACCCATAGATTGATTTTCGAAGTTTATAAACAATTCTCTCCCCCTCAACTTTAACACTCGGAGGCACTTTCATGTATACTTCATCAAGTAAGTCTCCATTAAAAAATACATTGTTAACATCAAACTAGCTCAAATTCCAACCATTAATGGCTGCTAGTGACAACATTACTCTCAAGGTGGACAACTTTGCAACTGGGGTAAAAGTTTCACTATAATCAACACCTTCAGTTTGGGAGAACCCTTTAGCAACTAATCTATCTTTATACCTAGAAATAGTACCATTAGGATTAAACTTTAGATATAAACCCATTTACACCTAATAACTTTCTTCTCAAAATATAACTTAACTAAGTCTCATGTCTTATTATCATTCAAGGCTGCAAGCGCAGCATTCATAGCTTGTGTCCACTTAGGCAATTTCAAAGCTTCATCATATTAATTTGGCTCAAAAGATGAGTCTAATGTTGAAATAAAGCTACACGGTCACTAATAAAATTGTTGTAACAAAGAAACTACCAAATTGGATGAGCAACTTTATGAAAATTTGCATTAAAAAGTATAATAGTCTTGGAGATAAGCAAGAGGTTTTATAACTCTTTGGGATATTCTCAGAGGATCTTTACTTTTTAATCATCATTTGAACTATCTGAAGATATCCGAGGCAAACAACCTCTTGAATCAAAAGAATAATGAAAATTTGGTTGTACTAAAACATTATTTAGACATTTTATGGAAACTTCTCTGTCAACAAATAGCAATGAAACAATATGATTTTCATTAATCTGGTTACCTTGAATAAAAGAAAAACATAACACTTCTTCGAAGAAAACAACATCTCTACTAGTAAAGACATCACCAGTACACAAATCACACAATCTATAAGCCTTTTGTATTGCCAGGTATCCAAGAAAAACACACCTTTTACTCCTTGGATTAAAGTTGTCGGAATCCAAATTAATTGTAGAAGCATAACAGAAACAACCAAAAGTTTTTAACCTTTGATAATTTGGATATTTTTTGAATAGCTTCTCATATGGAATTCCTCCTTTTACAACAACCAAAGGCTGTCTATTTATTAAAAAATACAGCTATAAGAACACAGCCACTCCAAAATTTTTTTGGTAAATGAACTTGAAACCACACATTCTTTACAACATCTAAAATATGCCTATGCTTTTTCTCCACCACACCATTTTGCTGTGAAATTGCTACACGTGTATGCTCATGCAAAATGCCTTCATCTTTAATAAATTTTTAAAATTCATTTGAAAAAAATTTAGAACCATTATCGGATCTAATTCTTTTGATCAGAACTTGAAACTACTGAGAAACATAAGAAAAAACTTTGTCATGACATTTTGCACTTGTGATTTATATTTCATCATATAAACCAATGTGATCGAGTAAAATCATCAACTACATTGAGAAAAAAATATGCACCAATTCTTGAGACAACATGATATGGTCCCCATATATCAATGTGAACAAGCTCAAAAGAAGAACTAGTAGTGCTATCACTTGAATGAAATGACAAACGAAATTGTTTGCCAAGGGGACAAATAGAACACCTAAAATTGAGACTAAGTTTGCATGACAAAAAATTTGATAAAGAAACTAATCTAATCTTTCATTTGAAAGATGTCCCAAATGCCGATGCCAAGGTTTAGTTTCAGATATGACTACCTTTGAGAAATTGCAAACTTTATTGACTGGGTTGAAGAAGTAAAAATCACCAAGCTTAAGGCCTTGCCCAATCATCTTCCTGGACTGTAGATCTTGAATTATAAAGTGATCCTGAAAGAAAGTTATTGAGCAATTCCTATCTTGAATCAACTGATCCATTGATAATAAATTGTACTTTGATTCTAGAACATGCAACACATTTGACAACCCAATATCTTCTGTCAATTGTAAGGAACCAACTCCAACAATATGAAGAGAAGTATTATTTGGCAGTAAAATGCTTTGATGAACAAATTTTGTATTTATGAATTTAGAATTAGGAGTTATATATGTAGACGCTCTTGAATCTAGAATCCAAGAAGAAAATATGTTACCACTAGCCAAATTAACTTGATGCTCTATAGCATTGACATTTTTAAGTAATTTAACCAGTTGCTCATACTGTTCGGTAGATAGAGTATGTCCAATTTCTTTGGACTGAACTTACATATTAACTTCTCTATCATGAGTCTTTCGATTAAACTTGTAATTAGGAGGATAACCAATAAGTTTGAAACAATTTTCTTTCAAATGACCTGTTATCTAATAGTGAGAACAACCTTCCTTTGATCTCAACCTCTTGAATCTATCGTTTGTTTTAGATAACATCACTTGATCATCTTGAAGCAAAAGTGAATAAGCTCTTCCAATATTTGGCAAAGGATCCATAAGAAGGATTTGACTCTATACTTGGAAAAAAAACATCACTCAAACCCATCAAAAATTAAATTAACTATTTTCGATGTTGAATTGAAGCTGGCAGCTTTGGCACATATTGAGCCAATTCATCCCAAAATCTCTTCAAAGTAAAAAAATTATTTTGTCAAGAAATTGTCCCCTTGACGTAAAGTTGCAATCGACTGCTCAAGAAAATATATTCTTAGACCATTTGAGGGCAAAAATCTCTCCCACAAATCAGCCCAAACTTGATTAATAGTTTCAACATACAAGATTGAAGGAAGAAGGCTTTAATGTACAGAATTAAGTAACCATGAAAGAACCATACTATTAGCCCTCCTCCATGACTCAAAAGACAGATTTCCAATATTTGGCTTACTGATCATTTCGTCAACAAATGCTAGCTTGTTTTTTGCTGAAAGAGCGTTAACCATGGTCCGTTGCCAAGTAAGAAAATTACCTCCAACAAGAGGCAAAGACACCAAAACAACTCTCTGAATATCTGACGGATGTAGGAAGTAATGATCATAAGGTTCTTGTGCAAAATCTTGTATACCAGCATTGTTGATTTGTGAACCTCCCGAAAAATTTCCTCCATTAGAAGTCATCAAACACTAGTGCTCTAATACCAAGAGAAAAGTCAATCACGGAGGGAACGCCAAGAAACAAAGTACTCTGTTATTGTTGGGAATAAAAGGGCAATCGGAAACTTGACTCTAGGCTATATTAGATCAAAGACTAAGGATAAAAAAGAAGAGAATAAAGAGGACTACTCTTTCAACCAAATCACACAAAGAAAATGGAGAAATAATCATAAGAAATTCTCTCTCTTGAGAAGTTGCATGTGGAGGCTCAACATACGTGGAGTGTGTGTATACAATGGGTGAGGATGGTCCTTTATATAGGCCTCCTCTAGGGTAACCCCAATGGGTTAATAGCTAAGTAACTCTCTCCTAGAAACTCCCATTTTAAAGTCTTTAGAAACCCACCCACGTAACACCTCCTCTCTTACAAAACTCTCTCTTTATAACCCCAACGTAACACCTCCCCAAAGATAACATCTTATTAAAATAAAAAAACTCACAAACTCCCATATTCAATTTGTAACTTCTAACAGTTATAAGCTAATAAGTGTTTGGTCGCAGTCACAATATATATATATATATATATATATATATATGATAACATTTGCAATATGCTAGGTGGCAATGATAACAAGGTTTGCCTTAGGTCAGCTTACATTACGCTAGGTGGTGTTTAACTAAATAAACAAAAATATATCTTAATTTCTGAAATACCTAATGATGGAAAAAATTAGGTTTTAGAATCGAATACACGGATCAACATAGAATATACACAGATCAAAATAAAAGTTAGTTATCTGGCAGCCATGCATCTTTAAGGAGCTAGAGAGCATGGAAGAAGTTGGATTTGGATTCACTCTCTCCTTCCTATATAACCACTATGGCTTAATGGCGCCGTGTCTATAATAGATACGAGAAAAATCTCTTATTTTCATAAAATTATGATTTGGGATTTTTCTACCAGAAAAATATGAAAAAAAATCTGTTTCTGCACGTAATCGAACTGCTCTTGTTTTTTTCTTTCCCTGAAAAGTCGACCTAATGACCCTGACGGATTTAATTGTTATCCTCATAACATAATTTGAGTAACAATTTTACAACATAATAGTACATCAAGATCGTCTATTGATAGTGTGTTTGATAGTTTTCAAAAAATCTTCACGCATGGTTTCTTGAAAGAAGATTGATATCGTGGAGTTAAGTCCTTTAATTTCATGAAAAAGATGATCTTGTTTAACCCGAAGATGCTATATATATGATCCGCCTCAAAAGAAGCTTCTTACGGTAGTCTTAAAATATATGTTATCTATCAGCAAAAGTCCATTTTTATTTAGTTGCATCTATCGGCAATGTATAGCTTCATGTATAGCGTCAAAAAAACTTATCTACGATTCTACGTAATTTTGTTGGAGGCGAGCTCATCGGCTAGCACGAAGGGAATACCCTTGACGAACGCAATCTGCTAATATTATCATGGCTTTAAAGAGGGGCGCAACACAACAAAGCTGCCTTTAAATAAAAGCTAGCATGTTTGTATATAAAACATTTTATATATATACTTGCAACCATTACACCAACCATATATATGTATACACACACTAATACTTATTCTGACATGATCTACCCTCTTTCTACCTGTAATAAGAAAATTGGAAGTTATGATTTGATGGCGTTGAAAGAAGATGCATAGATACTAACAACTTTCAAGCGTATAGGGTTAAACATTTCTGTTCAAAGTTTTCTCATCTATTGCTCTCTAAATGGACCCGATTTGTGTGTAATGTTCATAATACCTCAAGCATCAAATAACAAGTAACTAGTTTGGATACTCAATTAAGAAAAAAATTTTATTTTACTTCTCCACTTGTAAGCATGGTAGGAGGTGTGTATGCCATGATGACAAAGTTTGCATACAACCAACAATAGGAATATCACTGCGTTATTTGTTACTATCAATTCTCATGCCATGCCTTCTTTCTTTGTTTTCCTTTCTTCTTGGATGAGCTTCATTGCATATATATGCTGAGGAGGGCTGAGGGCTATGTTATAATTGCAGGAAGTCTCATATTGACTATTTGAGACTTGATATTGTGCTTATATATCCTGGACTCTTCTACCTTAACACCATGATTTTGAGGTGTGTAAGATAGTAGTAGAGCAGATACTTATCTATCTTTAATACTTGATTATCTTGCCTCTTATTCTTAGGGGAAGTGTTAGAACTATAGGGATAATCCCACATTGACTATTTGAGACTTGATATTGTGCTCAAATATATCTTGGGCCCTTTTACCTCGACACCATAGTTTTGGGGAGGCAATACGTATATGTCCATGATAAGGTGGGATACATCACTTTGTTGGACCAAGAATGAAGAAACCTAATTGGCTTTTTGAAAGTGAATGACATGTTGGCAAGTGCAGCTTAAAGTTACACTAAATATATTTATTACAAACGTACCTTCATCTTCAAAGTTTCCAAGAATTCTCTTGTGGCAAATTTGAAGATGTGGGATCGGGTTCCCCCTCATGTGACGGTGATGCCGATCAAGTAAAAGATAATGATTATTGAAATGGGTAAGAATCCTTCAGCTGCAATCAATGTCTCGCCCAAACAAAGATTATCACTTCGGATTGTATGTGAACAATAATGATATATCGAGCATGCCCATCGAGCTTGTGATCTCAGTGTCACTGTCTTGGCAGTAGTGGCTTTAGGAATCCATTAAAAGATGTTGTGTGGTTAACGCCCAAGTGAAGGAGAATTAATAAACAACTTTATTGAAGATGAGACTGGCTAAAGAATGAGGGGAAACATTGAAGGATAAAGAAGATGATGAGAAAGCACCATATCCCACCATCACCATTCGAGGTCTCCACCAAAGTAACCATCAATGCCCACACTTCACTTGCCGCCTTAATTTCCTACACAAAGTGTAATATACAGTATTTTTTAAAAAAAAAAATTGAAAAAAAACCCTCTCGAACCCTCTCTCCCTCCACCGCCTCTCGCCACCGCCTCCTCCGTCTCCGATTCTTCTCCCCCCCTCTCGAACCTTCCCTCTACCGCCTCCCTTTCGCCGCCTCCGTCACCCGATTTCTTCTTCCCCCCCCCTCGCACCGTCACCATGCTCTCCCGCTCGCTCCCCGCTCGTCGCCTCCCTCCGCCGCATGAGCTGCCGGCGCGGCCGCCTTCCTCTCTCCTTCCCGCCGTCGCCGCGGTCGTCTCCCCCTCTCTCTCTTTCCCCTCCGGCGTAGCGGCCGGCGCCGCACCCCCCGCCGCTCCTCTTCTTCTTCTTCTTCTTCTTCTTCTTCTTCTTCTTCTTCTTTCCTCCCCTCCGCCGTCGCGGCGTTGCCGAGGGCTGCTGTCGACCGCCGCCGCCGCGCCCCCCTCCGCTGCCGCGCTTCCCCCTACGGCTCTCCCTCCCGCCGTGGTCGCGGTGTCACCGCCGCGCTCTCTCTCCCTCTCCCGCGTTTTCCCCTCCGGCGCCGCGTCCGGCCGACGTCGCCCCGCTCTGCCGCTCGCCCCCTCTCTCTCCCGCCTCGGTCTCCCTCCCTCTCCCGTCTCTTCTCTCCCCCCTCCCCCCCCCCCGCGACTTCGCCCGGCCGCGCGCGTGTGCGCGCGGCGGCCGATGCGCCACCGGCGCATGCGGCTGCGCCGCGGGGTGGGGTGGCGCGACACCCCCTCCGGCCCTCTCTCTCCTCCCCCACGCTCTCTCTCTCCCCCTGCGTTCTCTCTCTCTTTCTCTCTCTCTCTCTGCCGTGCTCTCTCTCTCTCGCAGTCTCTCTCTCCCGCTCTCCCTCTCTATTTTCTCTCTCTCTCCCGCTCTCCCTCCTGTCTCCCCCCCATCCACTCTCTCTCTCTCCCCCTATTACTCTCTCTCTCATTTATCTCTCTTTCTCTCTCTTTCCTTTGCCTCCTGCGCCCTGCGCGAACCTGCGCGTGCGGGCGTCGGCCGACTCCGTGCGGCTTGTGCGCCAACGGCATGCCGTCATACCTCGACGGTGCTATGCGCTGCCGTCTCCCTCCTTTGCCTCCGTGTGCGCCGTCCCGCACGCATCCTCCGTGAGCCGTTGTCACACCATCACCGTTGTCGTGCCAAGTTCCTAGCCGCGTCGCCTTGACGTTGCCGTGTGCCTGCAGCCATTGTTGGCGCCATTTGCCCGTTGATCCGTCAAGGTCAGTCTCGGTATTTCTAGATTCTATTTTATTTTGAGATATTTATATATATTCATAATTTATTAATTATTGATATCTTTCTAGTTTGTCATCATCGTCTTTTGCTACCGTTCTGTAATCATCGTCCAGTCAGCTCCTTTGGACTTGGGTTAATGATTATCGACATTGAGGTAGGCATCTCAACTTTCCATAGCATCTTGATATTTTAATTAAAATGTTAATAAGTGGTTATTAGATAAATAATTAGAAATTAGTGATTAAATGGTAATTTAATTATTTGATTGTTTGGATAGATTCATTTAAATGTCATTCATGTTAGTCATGCATAGTTTTAGTTATTTTCATGGCATACATTAGATAGTGGTAATTATGTTTGATCATGGGTTAGTAATTATTAGAAGTTAGTCAGATATGATTATGATTAAATGTGTCGATTGTATTAAATTATGGAAATGAAATTATAATTCTTTTATGATCATACTTATATCCGATTTATGTTACAAATGATCTTAATTAATTTAAAGTTAATTGAGATAATTTTGGAATTACTTGATAACGAAGGAATATGATTGATTAATATTAATAACTGCATGATCATGTAATATGTATCATTTTATTAATTGATATTGAATTGTGATTAATTGAAGTAAATTTGTCTAATTATGTTGCATATTTCTGATTGGGTCAATTGCATGAATTGGAGTATAATTGAATTATTATTCCTGATTGGGTCTATTGCATGAATTTTTGCATTAATTGAAAGATCTGCATGTGTCGACATGATTGTGATTATTGGCGTGATTATGATTAATTGCGTAATTTTGTGAATGGATGGAATGATTGACATGGTTTAATGATTGGCTATTTGATTGAGTTAAATTGCATAATTGGTTATTGAAATGGTATTGTCGAGTAATTATATGGCTTGCTTGTGAAATGTTATTGATGCTATGATGCATGTGTGATGTAATGTTTGCTCCTCCGACCTATGATAGAATCGCCGTAGCAAGGCAGCGGTGGAAATAGATTGATCCGGTGCATCCTTCGATCCCGGATACCGCGGTTTATCCTAAGTACGCCCCTGCCTAGATGTACTTTGGGATTTAGCTTACTATATGGTACTTCTTATATATATTTAGAGCTGGAGTGATGATCGCCAAGTATAGCATATGATCTACTCAGACAAATGGAATGGAAATGGTATTAAAGTATGCATAGTAGGCTCATGTAAGTCCAGGTGGCATGGCATATAGAATAGATCAGTTAGTTAAGTGATACATAGTTTGGTTCATGTAGGGTCGGGCTCATTCAGTTAATCGATTTTGAAAAGGACCCAAATGTATAATTGAATCTTGATAATTAGTTTCGTAACTATGATATAATCTGATTTGTGTTGACTTTACCATTTATTGCTACCATTTAGGTGGATTAATATAATAGGAAAGTTGGGTATAAGTCCTACTGAGTCCGTGTGACTCATTCCAAATCTTTTAACATTTTTTAGGAAATCAGGTAGCGTAGCAGAAGCGTAGTGGATCAGGATTAGTGCAGAAGAGGCTTAGAGAATTTGGTTTATGAATTATTTATATGGAATGAAGGTAAGATTTATTTTTGGGATTGAATCATTTGTTTTATTAACTGGGACTGTTAGTCTTCATTTTTTTTCCAAACCGACGTAGTTTAGGGGTTAATTCCCCGGTCCCGTCTCCGGATTTATTCCGCTGCGCAGGTTAGGAAATCCGGGGCGTGACACAAAGAACCATGTGAGATCTCGATACCTCCCCAGTCCCCTCTCATGAATGGAGATCGCAAGTTAACTAGCCGCTAGCTCAAACGGATAGAAGGCCTCCTTGACACCTTGCTAGTACTTCACCCTTTGCATTGACCACAAAAAAACTAATCAATGCATCCGCAGCATGTAGGCCATGCTGACCACAATTGAGAGATGCAACCCCATGAAGCCCATTAGAAGGATCCTTTTGGGAGGGGGGTGAAAGAGATGAAGTCGTGTTGTTATGTGTTGTTTGGTTGTTTGAAAATGGAAACGGCTTGGATGTGTATACGTGGATGTTGTGTCTGGAAAATCCATATTTTAACTTGATTTTGAAAAACTAGCTCAACTTGACTATATGCAAACTTGGTTTTGTAAAACTATTCATGTTTGTATAACACCCTGGTTATGAATATGTTAAGAGATTAAATTAGTGAACTACCAACAACATCGATTAACCATTTTTGGAGGTTAAGTTGCAAAAACTCCGAAGTTAAGTATATTTTGTTGGGAGTAGGCCAATGATGGGTGACCTCCTGAGCAAGCTGCTAATTAGAATGGTTGTTGTGACAACCAACTGTAGTCGATCGTTACATATGATATTAGAGCATGATGTAGCTGGAAGGTCCGATGTGACTCGCTTGAATATGTGATATGTGATGTGTGTGATCTTGATGAGGGCGACAAGTCTTTAATAAAGTGGATTGTGTAGCACTCTAGTTGTGAATATGTTAAAAAATTAATTTAGTGGACTACTAACAACAATAGTTAATCATTTTCTTAGATGTTAGTCGTAAGAATTTTGAAATTAAGCATACTCTGTTGGAATGACCAAAGATGGGTGACCTCTCAAGAAAGTTGTTAATTAGCATGGTTGTTAAGTTAATCAGTTAATTTAGTCGATCGTTACGATTTGACTATGCAAAAAAACAAATAAGATGAATATATAAATTTAAAAGTGTAGAAATAGATAGCATTGTCTCAAACTAGTAGACAATAATCCATAAAAAAAGTTTGTGTACACACATAAATCTTGAATGAATTCTTTTGAAGTCACGTAGGACCATATTTTTTATTCATTCGGCTTGCTTATTTTCCAGCGGTGCGGGACATGCAAGAAACTTCCGTATGCATACGGATACAACATATATATACGTACATATATGTATGTACTACTGCCTGTTCTTCGATTAGAGCTACACACACACATATATATATGCTGCCTGATGCAGCTAAATTATTGTTGTTTACAGCTTATAATTACTTCCCGGCTGATCAATCAGCCAATGCGAGGAACTTGTTTGACTTTGCCGTAATAGTCAACCCAGACCCACACCCTGTCGCAGCGGTAGTCCGTGATGACGCTGTTGCCCGGCTCCACGATGAAGGCCTCCACCCGTGGGTTCTCCCTCATGATTATCGCCGCCGCTTCCTTCCCGTCGACGCCGAGTAGCTCCGGCCATTCGTCCTTCCCTTCACACACGTACACCCAGAACACGGCTCAGAACACAGCTAGCTCGATTGAGTCTCAAACTTAAGCATATATATAGATATATATATATATATATATATATGCACGAACAGAGACACGCTAAGCAATGTAGTGCATAGATCTGGACCTCAATAATGAAAGTGATTATTATACGCAGAGCTAGCGAATATCCCTATTTGATAATACTATTAGACACTCTTATCATTATCAATTTTAAAATAGATTTGGACGATAATCAACTTAAAATATTTGACTAATAATATCAATTTTACAACCAACATATATTATATTATAAAGTGTGAACTTGTATCAATTTTGATAATGATATTCTATCTTTTATAAATATCAATATCAATATTGATGCAGTCTCATTTTTGATATTTTAATCAAACAGACCATAATTTTTGGTGGATAGACTGCAGGATATTTGAGGGACTTGCTGATTTGGTAACATTTCTATGATAGTCATCTAATCTCGAGACTATTCCTAATGAAATAATTTTGACCCTAGAGTTCTTTTAATTCAACTTATAAAAAATATTCAGTTGAAAGTTATGTTAATAGTCCACAAATTTAATCTATTAGGGCATGTTTGGTAAAATAAAATTTTTGACATAGACAGTGTTCGTTTGGCACTATTTATCCCTAAAATTTTATGTTGTCAAACAAGCTTATGGGGTGTTTGGTTGCATGATAATTGAGGTTTTTATTTTAATTTTTAAAAATTGTAAAAAAACTTGTTAAAAGAGGTGTTTGACAACCATGACAATTTTATGTTTTGAAAGTGATTTTCTTCTTAAACAAAAAAAGAGGGTCTCACCTCTTTCTTTTTTCTTGTGGTCCCCCACTTTATTTGGTCATGTGCGGTGGTCACTCTTTTTTGTAATCACATCCCTCCAAACATGATAATTTTATGTCATGAGTTGGTTCACTTTTTATTTTAATACAATTTTTTATCATGAAAGTGTACAAAAAATTATCATGCAACCAAACACCCCATTAACGTATTTTCAAATGGGGAGATCACATATCAGATATACGTAGATATATACCACACACTGCATGCTTGTTACACGTTTAGACAAATTAACGGAAACGAGAGAAGGGGGATCAAATCAAATCAACAGAGGACTACGAGAAGCATGCAAGCCCTAGTTAGAACTTGTAAACCATGCATGAACCCGTCGACAAATACCGCTGAGACGAAGCTACATGAGAATTTGATTACAGTCGATCCAAATGCATACATGCGGCTGATTAACTAAGCATGGTGCCTCTCTCACCTTCGCACGCCATGCCTTCTTTCCTTCTTCGTATCAGCTCGATCTGGGATGCGCTTAGACGCATATGCGGAGGGGGGGCAGAGACCCCTGCTACTTATAACCATGGTGGATCGCCTTGTTGGACCAGGAAGGAAGAGACCTATTTCGCTTCTAAAGCTGAATTGCGTGCAATTAATTGGCAAGTGCGTATATACATAAGCTCATACGTTGACCAGTCTTTCAAACACACGTATTATGAGCCGCTGACCAGTTCTATCAAACGTCGGCGGTCTCCGTCTTCAAAGTTGCCGGCGCTTCGATCGTGCGGCAAATTTGAAGACGTGGTTAACCTGCTGAGAATGAGATGTTGAACGGGAAGTTATCCGTTGCCTTTCCACGTACAAGTGGCCAAGTATTATGGGGTGTTTGGTTGTATGATAATAGAGATTTTTATTTTAATTTTTAAAAATTATAAGAAAACTTGTTAAAAGAAGTGTTTAACAACTTTGACAATTTTATGTTTTGAAAGTAATTTTCTTCTTAAACAAAAAAAGAGTCTCATCTCTTTCTTTTTTTCTTGTGGTCTCCCATTTTGTTTGGTCATGAATGGTGGTTACTTTTTTTGTTATCATATCCCTCCAAACATGATAATTTTATGTCATCAGTTGGATCACTTTTTATTTTAATATATTTTTATCATGAAAATGTACAAAAAATTATCATGTAACCAAACAGGATGTTAGGAAGAGTTTTAATTAGCCGGGGAAGAGTTTTCGGTGGTGACATCGAGTATGCTATATGGTTCTGCTAAATTAACGGAGATCTCTTTGTATTATATATGAACAATCTAGATCAAATATGCTCATGTTCAACAAAGCTCCCAGAGGTTGTGATCTCAACTAGACTTCATAGATATTTTTAAATTATTTTCTATTTTGACTCGGGCCAACCCAAATCTTGACCGAGTCCTGACCCTAGCCAAACCGAGTTGATTTGGGCCCAACCAACTCGATCCAGACTCCTGACTGCCTCTACCTTGATATAAATGCCCTAATGATGAAATCAAAAACACCGCTTAACATCGAATATATACAGCTCAACATATGTAAATCTAGGTTATCAGTCAACCATGCATCCTTAAGGAGCTAAAGCATGAAAGAAGTTGCATTTGGATTCACTCTCTTCTTCCTATCATGTGTAACCAGTATGGCTTACTTAATTGCGCTGTGTCTTGGAAAGATATGGGGGGAACCTCTTATTTTTATAAAATTATACATGCTCATGGATTTTCCAACGAGAAAGATATGGGGAAATTCTATTTCCTCACGCAATCGAACTGCTCTTGTTTTTCTCGATGAAAAGTCCACATAATGACCTTGACGTATTTAATTGGCATCCTCTCATTACATAATTTGTGTAATATCCTAAAAAAATTATATAAGGGATCAATTAATATATAATCTTTTCCTCTTCCTTCCATCTTTCCTGATTTGTGTGTTGTCATCTTTAGATGATAAGGTTGAAGATTCCTAATCTAATGGGATTCTCTCCCTCCCGCGTTCCGTTTTCCCCGTTTTCCTCCCCCGCGTAGAAGATTTTTTTATTATGACTCTACCTCCCTCTCTCCTGGTGGTGCGTCTTCTTCTTCTCCTTGTCGGCCTTACGTGCCGTTTTTCCCCAAATCCTCCCCCATTGTTAGACATCACTGCCCTGCCGTTGCGTTGTGCCTCATCGGCTATCTGCAGTAGTTTGTAGTCGCTGCCCCACCGTTGCACTGTGCCTCGTCGGCCATCTGTAGCAGCATGCCATCATCAGGGGTTTTTTTTTTAAATAACACAGTTATTTTATTATATTATACATCTAGCACACTCTTTTTTTTTTGCAAAACTAGCACAAGTCGGGTTATAAAACATCGACTTTCATTAAAGTCGATTAGCGTAATGACGACTTGTATTAATACTGACAAAGTAGTCGATTAATATTAACCAGGTTACTTAAGAAGGGTACAAGTCGAGTTTTTTAAGGTCGACTTACTGAAAAGTCGATTTTCTATACATCGACTTGTGTCTTTTACCCCACCCCGTGCCCCTTTTGTCCGCGCGCGCCGCCTTTTTTACCTTCACCCTTCTTCACCCTTCTCCACCTGCTCGGCTCCGGCGAAGGCCCAAGGGCTCCCCCTCCGGCTCCTGCGCGCGTCTCCGGCTGTCTCCCCTTTGGCTCCGGCGGCCATTTCTCCCGGCGGCTCCCCCTCCGGCTTGTGGTCTGGCGGCGATCTCCCGGCGGGTCCCCCGGCGACTCCTGCTCCGCCGGCGATCTTCCCCGGCGGCACCCCCTGCCGCTCCTGCTCTGGCGGCCATTTCTCCCGGCGGCTCCCCCTGCATATCCTGCTCCGGCGGCCATCTCCCCCTGCTCCGGCAGCCATCTCCCCCGGCGGCTCCCCTCTCCTGCTCCGGCGCCATACAAGGTGAGAGAGAGATTGATAATGTAGTTTATACAAGGTGAGCCAAGTTAATTAATACTTAGATATATGTTTAGATGTTGCAAATAGACCATGAGACCATGGTCTCATGAAGTGAAGCTTGTTGCAAATCAGGCGCCGACTGCAATCCGGTCACTTGATGAAGCTACATTTAATTTTTTTAAAATTTCAAATGCCACACACCACATTATATCCACAATCTCCCATGAAGTGTTGATGGTGCAATACGTTAAAATTTTAAATTAAGTTTCCTATTAAAGTTAAATAATAAGATAATGCTATGTTTGGTATGGCTGCTTTTGATCAATCGAATCTGTTGATTTTTTCTATGTGTGGGTTTCCACCGCTATTGGTGCATTTCACAAATCCAATGAAGTTGATTGTGGGTGTACTGTTTTCATTTTAAATAAGTAATTGGGATATTGACTTAGTACTTGAGTTAAAGTTGTTGATTTTTCAATACAATATAATGTTCAATATTTTGTAGTTACCCCTCTTCCGAATTGCCAATTCCCTACGAGGTAATGGTTGTTTGTCCACAAAACCATAACAATCAACTTAACCAACTATTTTTGTTGACCCGGTGTATGAGTAAAATCTCCTTATGAAGCCAAAATCAGAGGCATAGATTTTTGGTTTTGTTTACAAATTAGTCAATATACATAGATTGGTTAGGAAGTACCAGGTGGATACAAAAACTTATATACATAAATTAACACTTTCTATAATTTTATTTAGTGATGCGTATTTTGTACAGGGAATTATATAGTAAAGAAATGGCATCAAGGGATATCAACATTCGTCTCATGGTTCATGGAATGGTGTCAATAACAAATAATTATGCACATTATGATGGTGGGTGCGAGGGAAACATTAAGGTATCCCAATATTGCACATATGGAGAGTTAGTGGATTATATATACAGTGTGATTGGGCGTAGGTCAGGATTAACCAACTTGAAATTGGTATACAATTACTTTGACGGTGTGACCTACGTGGTGGATGATCATTCCAGTCAAATGTTGATCAGAAGATGTTTGGAATATGAGCTTATATTGTTCGTCGTTGAAGAATATGGGAATTCTTCATATGAGGTAGGTTGTAGTACATCACAATCAATGTATCAACCTCTAGGATATAATAAACCTACTATGAGTCAGTTGTTGTCACAAGTTGAAAGTAATAGTACTCGTAGATATGTTGAAAGTGGAGAGAACATTGTAATGAACTTGAATGAGGAGTATGTGTTGGAAGATGCAAGTGAAGAGTCCTCGAGCGACAATTAGGAAATACCAAACGAAATGATTAATAGCATTGTAGCAGTCGATGAATTTCATGATAATGAGGATACACATTGGATTAATAGTGCTGTGGCAACTAATAATTACATAGATAGTGATGATGAAGAGCTTGGGGGGAAAGACACCTCGATGGTTATAAGAGATGAAGGAGAAAATGTCGATGAGGTATCAGAGGGAGATGTCTTCAAACGTAAAGAGGATCTTATACAAGCCATCGCTACTTGGTCCTTGAAGCATAATGTACAACACCGTACTGATAGGTCAACAAGGTCCAAGCTTACGTTAATATGTCATGCAAGGGACCAAGGATGTAAATGGAGATTACATGCCTCTGTTAGCACCCGAGTAAGTGGTCTGTGGAAAGTTATGAGTTATGAAAATACTCATACATGTTGCACTCCCGTTCAGAACGTTCATAGGCAGTTGACGTGTACAACAATATCTCGTCTAATCATGCCTATTCTTCGTTCTCGCTTAAACATTCAACCACGAGATATTATGGACATGGTTCAAGTCAAATACTCTATAAGACCATCATATTACAAAGCATGGAACGCTCGAAGGAAAGCTTTTCAAAAACTGTTTGGCAATTGGGAGAGTTCTTATACACATCTCTTACGGTACATGGAAGCCGTTAAGATGACCATGCCTGCGACAGTATATAGTTATTTATGTGAAGGCAACACTACAAAGTTATTATTCTTCTTCTGGAGTTTTGGTCCATGTATTGAAGGTTGGCGGTTTTGTCGTCCAGTCATAAGTGTTGATGGCACATTTCTACACGGCAAATATCGTGGTACACTTTTGGTGGCCTGTGGTGTGGATGGTAACACTACAAGAAATCGGACCTTTACCCACTAAAACACTCCCCGTAGGTAAGGTTTAGTGGGTATAAATAACTTTTACTTACTCCCTATACCTACTAAAATTGATGTTGTAGGTAAATTTATCATTGCCTACAAAATACCTACGGAAAACGCTTCGTAGGGAATTAATATATCCACAGATTCCATCCGAACCGTCCATTATATTTAATCTAATGGCCCAGATTTAATCGATTTTGCCCTTATCTGCACCGTCCATTGACAACACATGGATGGACCCGATCGACCCTCCCGATTGAAGGAGACCCTCCCGTTGGACCCCCTCCCTCCTCAACGCGCTCGGCCCCAAACCGAGCTCGCGAACCCTTCTGCTCCTCCGACGACGCGGCACCTTCGGTTCCTCCTCCTCCGACGGCAACGCCTAGGGCTTCCGCCCTTACGTCGTCCCCTTCTGCTCCTCCGACGACGCGGCACCTTCCGTTCCTCCTCATCGCGCTCACACTCTCCCTCCTCATCGCCCTCAGCCCCAAATCGAGCTCGCGAACCCTTCTGCTCCTCCGACGACGCGGCACCTTCGGTTCCTCCTCCTCCGACGGCAACGCCTAGGGCTTCCGCCCTTACGTCGTCCCCTTCTGCTCCAAGCTTCGACTCCCGCAAGAAGCTCTCGAAGGCTGTCTCCGTGAGAAGCCCCCGTAGGTGAGTCCCCGTCTCGTCTCCTTTTCCTATGCGCGAGAAAGCTCCGTCCGTACAAACCCTCGGTCCGTACAAACCGCGTGAAAGCTTCTTCCTCTTTGCAATGCACGTTTTACAGATCCTGAGCTTGTTCTACGTAATTGTCTGTACAAACCCTCAGTCGTCAGCATGTAGATTGCTTTGTCGTTCATGGAACATCCCCCTCGAGGTCGATTTTGCATGTCCCGTAGTTTCTTTTTGACTATGCAATGCCATCTTTGCACTTACGAACGAGCCCTAAGTTTATTTCGACATACATGTCTCGATTTTCATTTCTAATATTCATAAGTCTTAATTTGTGTGATGTTGGCGGGATCTACCGCATTGTCCGTTGTTTGCCTTGTTTGGTGTATTGCTTTCTTGTTGAAGACATATTACGGTAAGACTTTGCTTGATGTACGTGACTTTATTATCTTGCTGTATGAACTATGTAACTAATATGTTTCCATTCTAATAGATTAGTACAGAAGCATGATCAGCAAGGATTTATTAGTGTCAACTAATATTTTCAAGCACAAAATGAGGTAATACATGTTTTTTATAGCGATGGATGTTCATGAGAACTAGTGTCTGATTGTGTAATTAATGTTTGTGTGTTTCTTTATAGTGATATGGATTGGAGTTGGATGGATTTACCAAAAAATGTGGTTGGTTACTATGATGGTGTTGATAACTTTCTCAATTTTGCATTTGCAAACTTACCACCAAATCATCGATTAGATGTCCATGTGTGAAATGTACATGTTTGCATAAATGTAAAAAAGAGATCGTTAGACAACACTTGTACATTGATGGTGTTATAAAAGACAAACATTTACGGAAATTTTATGGTGAAAGACTAGGTCATGTTAAGTTGGAAGAAAGCCAATATGATTCAAATATGCATGACATGTTAGCTGATGTTTTCCCTATGTGTAGTGATGAAAGAAGAAATGATAAAGATTACGAAAGTTTTTTTGCATTGTTAAACGATCTCAACCAACCGATTTATCCTGGATGCAAAAAGTTCAGCAAACTTTCATTTCTCATTCGGTTGATTAACATTAAATGCATGGATAGAATGAGCAATAAGCATTTCAATATTTTGTTGAAGTTATTGATTGATGTTCTCCCTGATGGGTCATCAATACCGTCCAGCTTTTATGAGATTAAGAAGATACTTGATAAGTTAGGGTATGGATATAACAAGATAGATGCGTGTCCGAACAATTGTATTTTATATTGGAAAGAAAATGAGAAGTATGAATGTTGTCCAAAATGTGGAGAATCACGGTGGAAGTCTTGTAAGTCTAGTAAAGGTGTAAAGAAGAAAAGAGTACCTCAAAAAATTTTGCGTCATTTTCAGACTGTTTACATGCTCAAAGACTTCTGTCAACATGAGATGGCATGAAGAGGAGCGTGAAGAGGATGGTATGCTAAGACATCCTGCTGATTCTCCATGTTGGAAAACATTAAATAGCATTGATGATTTCGGGTTAGAAACTCGGAATGTACGCCTTGGATTAGCTAGTGATGGGTTTAACCCGTTTAGAAATATGAACGTCACTCACAGTACATGGCCAGTGTTAGTTGTACCTTATAACCTACCGCCTTGGGAGTGCATGAACAGTACGAATATTTTGCTTTGCCTCCTTATTTCTGGTCCAAAAGGTCCCGGTAACAATTTTGATGTTTTCTTGCAACCACTCATAGAGGAACTTGAGATTCTCTGGCACGGTGTTGATACCTATGATGCCGCTAAAGGTGAGGTATTCCATCTACGTGCAGCACTATTGTGGATTATTAACAATTTTCCAGCATATGCCTACATGTCAGGTTGGAGTACAAAAGGTCGATTAGCTTGTCCTAATTGCAATAAAGACACGTGTTCAACTTGGTTAGAGTGTAGTGGTAAATTTTGTTATACTGGTCATCGGAGATGGCTGGAAAACAACCATAAATTCCGAAAGATGAGTAAGCAATTTGATGGTCATGAAGAATGGGGTGAAAAGCCATTCATGTTCTCTGGAGATGAAATCCTACGTCAATTAGGATACTTTAATTCACGTGTTGCAAAAGGAGACACGAAGAAGATACGTAAGAGGAAGAGACGAGTTAAGAAGGGGGACAAGACCAAGTATCTAGGTTGGAGGAAAGTAAGTATTTTCTATAGGCTACCTTATTGGAAATCTTTGTTGCTCCGACACAACTTAGATGTGATGCATATAGAGAAGAACGTATGTGAGAGTATACTAGGCACCCTTCTATCGATTGAAGGAAAGAATAAAGATGGCTTGAAAGCCCGTCAAGACTTACAGAAGTTGGGAATAAGAGAATGCCTTCATCCACAAGAAATTGGGTCAAGTAAAATATTGCTTCCACCGGCGCAATTCACATGTAGTAAGAAAGAAAAGGAAAAAATTTTCAAGTTCTTTCAATCCGTGAAGGTTCCTGATGGATACTCCTCTAACATTGCAAGGCGATTTCTTAACAAAGGTAACAAGTTATCGGGGCTGAAGACACATGACTACCATGTGATTATGCAACAATTACTTCCAATTGATTGTTAGAGCACTCCCAAATCTTCATGTATCTTCATCATTAAGTGACATTGGTCACTTCTTCTTAAACATATGTTCCAAAGTTGCTTCCACCGAAGACTTTTACCAACAAGGCCTACATGTCTCAAGGGTATTATGTCAACTAGAGATGATATTTCCTCCGTGTTTCTTTGATATAATGGTACACTTAATCATTCATTTAGCGAGATGAGGCCAGGATTCTTTGGGCCGGTTCATTATAGATGGATGTACCCATTTGAGAGGTATCACATTCACTTCTATACGTAAATTTTCCATTTAAGATAGACCGATATTCATTTATGATATTTTTTCAGGTATACGGGCATATTAAAGTCTTATGTGAGAAATAGGACTTATCCGAAGGGTCAATTCTTTGAAGGTTATATTGTTGCCGAGACAATTACATTTGCGGCTCGATATCTTGACGAAGATGTGGAAACATGGTTAAATAAGACTCATCGACAAGTAAAAGACAGTCAAAAAATGTGGACCTTGGTTGGGAAGTTTTCATGGAGACTTGTCGGCCGTGTGGGATAAGTACAATTGGCAAACTACAAAATCATGAAAATGGAAGAAATACATAAATTTATCATATTCAATTGTACGGCACTCAACAAATTTATCGGGTAAGCTTTCGTCAATTGAAACTTTTCATTCACTATATGAAATATGAATATTGCGGGGATCACATTCTTTGAACTTCAAGAAATGTCACCTGGAGTACACATGGAAGAAGTGGAACGCATTCATACATCCACATTTACCAAATGGCTGAAACATAAGGCAATTATCCTTGATTCTTATAATTATATTTTTAAACGATTCTATGATCAGATGATGTCATGATTTTTTTGGTTTGTTAATTCTTCTCAGGTGCATAAGTTGCAAGAGTTTACTAAGGGAGATATATCTCCTTATCTAATTTCAATTAAAGATTTCCCTAGTCATGTGGTCAAGAAGTATGATGCATGCATTGTTAATGGTAGTAGGTTTCACACTAGAAGCCTTGAACAAAGACGAGTTACCCAAAACTCAGGTGTTATGTTGAAAGCAACTACCCCTTCATTTACTAAAAATGTTGAAGAGAATGTTACTTACTATGGTGTCCTTGATGAGATTCTAGAAGTCAACTACAATGGACACATGAGGGTAGTATTATTTAAGTGTGATTGGGTAGATGTGCACCGAGGGGTGAAACATGATGGACCTCTTACAATAGTGAATCCATCAAGTAAATTAAGAACAACTGAACCTTACATCTTAGCATCTCAAGCAGAGCAAGTTTGGTTTGTTGAGGATCCTAGGAACATTGGTTGGTTTGTGGTTCGCAAGACAACCCCACGTGATTTTTACAACTTATCGGAATCTACTTGTGAAGAACATCTTGAATTCCAAGATATACGACCAATGTGTCATTACCAAACATCAAGCATCCAGCATGATGATGAAAATGAGGAGATAATGGTCCATAGATTTGATATAGATGGTATTGAAGTGTAATGTAAGTCATTCTTTACTATGTATGTTTCATATTGTTTATTTCCAACAAAAATGGATGCATGGATATATGTATTTACTCAATATATATTGGATATATGTATTTATTCCAATATATTTTTATTCATGTTTAGTAGTGGCATAAGTAATATGGAATTTTTGCTTTTTTCAGGTTGCATTAACCCTTTGAGTTTAAGAACTTTGCACTTTTAGAATTGTTTTTTAATTCATATTCCTTTTAAGGTTGCATTAACCCATCAGTTTGTCCGATTTTCAATCCTATATGTAGCCAAATTCATGAATTACTAATTTGCGTAATTTCTTGCAGATTTCCAAAGACTGGTTTGGGTATGCTGAGATTGACACATTTATCAACAAAGTCATTGCCTATGCTCAACAGAGAGATATGTTTATCTCCTCACCTGATGCTTCAATATCCTCTTCGACAAAATCAAGAGAATCAAATGGAAATGCCCTTGAAAAGGAAGCTATTTCGGAAGATGTTCTTGATGCAGGTGATGTTCAGGTGAAGAGATCACGGGGCCGCACATATTGTCGGGATGTGTTGGCATTGGAGGATGGCAAAGTCATTTCGTGGAGTGGAATGAGTTTGGGCAACCTATTGGAAATGGTGGAAGGTCATTAAGAACCTTCTTGGGAACAATTGCAAGGAATAGTGAAAAATGCCCCATAAACATTGCATCATGGGATAAGATGCCTGAGCAGAATATTGCCAATATTTGGGGTTTTATCAAGGTGAAGTTGGTCTTTTTCATGTCTTACACTTCGATTATATGCTTGTTAACTCATTAATTTGATGTTTACTTCCTCTATTTTTTGCAGAGGAAGTATGATGTGGATGATGGAAATGAACTACAACGACTATTTATTACTAAAGATCTATCTCAGAAGTGGAAATATCATAAATACTGCCTGAGAAAGAAATACATAGATGGACAGGAGCCACCTCAAGGTCTACATATTTCTTCTGAGATGTGGGAGGCAGCAAAGACCACATGGTGTTCTGCTGAATTCAAGGTGATTTATTTAAAGATATTTTCACTGATGATTCTATAAATATCCTAATTGTAAATGTTGAACTTTATAGAAAAGAAGTGAGGTTAACCAAAAGAACAAAGGACTACAAAAGATTTTCCATTGTCTTTGGTAGTAAATCTTTCGCGAGATATCAGGAAAGAGGAGGTTAATGTCTCTTATCTTATCACCATGTGATAATAACAATATTTCGGTATAACTCTTCTGGCCTAATTGTTATGCTCGTATGTGTAAAATTTCAGACTGCTAAAATCGGTGGCAATGTGGATAGAACGGATATTTTTATTATAACACATACGAGGAAAGATGGAAAGGCAGTTAATGAAGAATATGCCCTTGCAATAGTAAGTATATAGTGATTTCATTCTATTCTTTTATGCTTGCCATCATATATCTTCTTTAAATACATTTATGTTCTATGCAGGGGAAACTTAAAGCCTACAAAGAATCTCAACCATCTACTAGTTCAGTTCCATTGGCATCAAAATGTGATGTATTCACCAAAGTACTCGGAGGGGACAAAAAGGGCAGAGTTAGGGGTATTGGCACTGCACCCTCACCTCACCATCTTTGGAAAGATAAAACTGAAACTTCACAATCTGAAAACAAAAAGTTATATGAACGTACGCAAGTTTTAGAATCCAAAGTTGCTAAGCTTGAGGCAAAGCCCCAAGAGGTAGATAATTTTTCTCATCGTTGATATTGATGTACATTACATTTAAAATTTTGTTTTCTTTTGAATCTTTTACAGTCTGGAATGCGCTCTTCGGCCGCAAGCAAGTTGTCAACGTCAGCTAAAGATAAGGTATTTATTCCACTTATGCTTAACTGTCAACTTGCCAAAATTAAATTGACAGCAACATCTATAATTAGGATAAACTGACGTTGCCTTCCAAGTTTCTGGTTTGGGATTTTAAACAATGGGGATTTGACCTTTTTTTTGATTGGGGATCCTAGCCTTATGGGATCTGTTCTGGATAGATCTTAGACATGTGCTCATCTGATTGGTAAGATGAGTACATATAAAATCCAGATATGTACTCAATCAAATGAACTGAAGGACCGCATAAAAGCACCAAATCCAGATATGTACATAGTGAAGGGAATTGGAGTCGGATGTTTGCAAATACTCCTGGACCTTTTGGTATACTTTGACTCTGTCATACCATTCTTATGTTTAGTCTAATCCAATCGAGAGAAGTGCTTGATATGGACAACTGTAACCCTTTCTTAGCTAGTGCAAACCACCTTGAACAGCTTTTGCTTCAAATTTTTCAGGGAAGGGGGCAAGTGAAAAGAGAACAAAGAAAACAAAAGGGGGAAATTAAAGGTGAAATGCAAGAGAAGCATATGTTAAGGGATATGTACTCATCTGATTGGTAAGATGAGTAGGAAAATTTCATATCTATATAGTGGTATTTTGGGTGTACGTATAGAGGTCCGAACATGTGCTGATTGGGAGGAGTTCATATGGCCTATCTAAATATTATCGAACACGATTGCTTAGGTGATTTGGCACCTGTGTGTTTTATCCGAGTCTAGGCTAGGAGAGGCCTCCGACGGGATGAGCTGATGAGGTGAGGTATCAATTTCATATATTTTTGTTATATGCTTAGAAGGTTGTTTGAGTACGGAAATCAATTGTTAAGGGCATCTTGTGTTCGTTAGAAGTTTAATTTATCAAAGTTGCATTAAGTTGCGAAGACATGGGTTTTTAATCATGCTCTATGCACCAAATGAAAGCAAATTGCATCGCGTTTGGATTTTTAATCCCTGTCTCTTCTTGCTAGTCTGGTCCTCTCAGCCTTGTAAGTATTCTTCTATTTTGTTTTTGATTGACCATTGACCAGGGCTACAGGGAGCAAAACATCGTCTAAGTAATATTAAGACTTGACCATTCTCAGCCTTGTAAGTATTCTTCTATTTTGTTTTTGCTTGACCATTAACCAGGCTCATCCTTAGGAAAGGTTATCACCATATTTCCCCTTCTTCGGCATTATCTAGCCTTTGCTTTTCTTTTATTGTTTGGCTAATGTGATGTTCCTGGATATTAAACTTAAATTTCCTTTGTTCCTCCAAAGGTCAGTCCACTCGTATCATACTCTTAACTTGCTAGACTTGACCATTTTCAAGTGATGTTTTGCTCCAAGGGGGGGTCTGGTTGATGGCCAATTGGAGGCCAGGATGAGAAATGGTAGGATCAGGTAGGTCTGGTTATGCCCAGAACTGACATACTACTACCACTCTTACTAATCAGGTGAGCTAGATTGGGCTATGCCTAGTCTTAAATTTTTAATTTAGCTCAAAGGTCCATGAATTCGTAAGACTAGTATTTGTTGATCTGTTTGAGCAGGTGAGATAGCTTATTACTAATCAGGTGAGATAGCTTATTTCCACCTTGATTGAGCAGGTAACTGGATGGTGGAGATCCTGGTTTGTTAGTTTCAATGGGCACTAGTTGTTTATTGAGAGATATTTGTGCAAATCACAATAAGAACAAATCATTTTTCTTTGCATCCTGTAAGCTTGATGCGCATACAGCTTTCTGCTCCCGTCTGATTGTTTTTGTGCTGTCCTGAATGATGCTATGTTTCATTTTTTAAACTGCATTACAATATACAAAAAGACTACATGATTTCCTACTATCAGTTGCAGGGAAGGGCAAGGAAGGTCAGGTTGCTAGATCTTGAAGGGCAATATGTGGCAGATGGTTTTCTCATCAGTGATGACCCAGTAAAGACTGTAATGGGGAGATTACTGGGTAATGTCTACTATGAAATATCTGTCACATTTGTTAACAAGCCCGATACCCCTCTTGTTGTGAAGGATGATCATAGAAGAAGAATGAAAGATGCCATAGGAAGCCACATAGTATGTTTGAGAGATTATGTAAGTAATTTACTTTACATCTTTAAATTAGTTATAATCATTGGATGCTATGTATTTTAATTAAATCTTATCTTCCAAATGCAGGTGGTTATAGAAGATAAATGAATGAAGATTCTATCTAGATGGGTTGAACTAACTTCTTTTAATCTTCTCGTTGGGTTGTCCAATTACTTGTGGGGGGATCTTTGCTTGTTGTGGGAAATACATGATCTTTTCATTATGGTTGTGGCTGGAAGCCTGGAACAATTGACAACTTTGTATATTTAACATCTTATTCACTACGTACTGTGTGTTAGTTGTAAAGTGTTTTATGTTACCTTGTCACACTTCATGTTTACTGGACAAAGTGTAATTTAATGTTTAATGAATGTTTGCCTTGAATTGGTTGCACCGATGATTTGAGAGTTACTTATGTAATGGTGTGGATGCCTTGAATTGGATGATTCCATGAATTGTGAATGTATTGTTGATTGTATGGCTGGGTAAATGGTTGTGCCCAAACTGTAAATGAAAGAGACGGAATCTTCATTTGTGAATGTATTGTTGATTGTATGGCTGGGTAAATGGTTGTTCCCAAACTGTAAATGAAAGAGACGTTGTAATGTAAACATTTACCTACGATTAAACATCCGTAGGTAAATGTATCTCGTGATATGTACGCAATACTTTTTTCAGGTATGTAACATTTACCTACGGGAGCCCCGTAGGTATAAATCAGGCATGGGGAGACAATTTTATTCGTATGCTTTATATGTGCCTACGGGTCGGTTCGTTGGTAAAAGTCGGTACTATACCTACGGGACATATCCCGTAGGTAATACATTTCCCTACTTGTACTAGGCCTACGAACCCCGCTACGGGATAGTCCGTAGGTAAATCTATTTGCTTACGGGAAAATGACATATACCTACGATTTTTATCGTAGGTAAAAATCGATTTTCTTGTAGTGTAATCAGGGTTTGTTTCCTATCGCATTTGCAGTGGTGAATAGTGAGAACGACCGGTCATGGTCATGGTTCTTTTAACAAATGAAAACACATATTCCATCTGTTAGAGAAAGACGGCATGAACTATGCATAATCTCAGATAGGCATGTTAGCATAAAAAATGCAGTAGAGGAATGGTTTCCACTTGCAGCACATCGTTATTGTCTTCGTCACTATCGCCAAAATTTTCAGAAACACTTCGCGGGGAAAGATTTGTATAGGAGAATGTATAACGCAGGTGTAAGTTGTAATTCAATGGACTTTAACAACCGAATGACTGATATTCAATTACGTTGTTCAGATGCTTATGATTGGTTGTTACAAGTCAATCCGGAATATTGGGCTCTAGCGTTTGACACTGATGGTAAGAGGTTTGGAATTATGACAACCAATTATTCAGAATGTTTTAACAGCGTTCTAAAAATTGCAAGAGGATTGCCTATCCATGCTCTCGTGCATATGACATACCACCGTTTAAGACTCATGTTCTTTCAACGCCGTACTATTGGGCTGAATATAGACACACTTCTGACTCCTAAATTTGAGGAAAAGATGATAGAACTCAAAGAGAAAAGTCGGGAGATTGTTATTAATGCCCGAGTGAATGTTGGTGAATGGGACGTGAATGATGCTTATGGCCGTGTATTTCGACTTGATATTGATGAACATTCGGTGAAATGTACATGCTGTGAGCCTGAATTAAGACACTTTCCATGTAAACATGCATTATCTGCTATTGGATCTGTGAATTGGGATCCATACACATACGTCTCTGAATGGTTCAAAAGTGCATGCTATCGATCAACATATGAAGAGGAGTTTCATACCGTGTTAGATGCACGTTATTGGCCATCTTTTGAAACTAGTCGAAATTTAATTCCATTACTACCTCCCACCCTCGTGAGAAGGACCGGAAGATCGAGAAATAAGCGGTTGCCAATGTTGATGGATCGTGAGCCCAGTACACAACGAAAAAAATGTAGTATTTGTAAACAATTAGGTCACAATTGATCCACTTGCTCTTTAAACCCAAGGTGTGTTAAACTTGCTTTTTACTTTTGTAAAATATGCTTTTAACTGATCTACTTTTTGTACATTTAGTTTGGTGTATGATTGTGTTTGTTAAAATACTTATCATTTCAGGAATGGATCCCGCTCCACGTGATGCAGTACGCCTTGATCAGACTCGCCATCGCTCGGCGAGGTTGGAGGTAACGTTATAAACATTGTGTGAAATTGTATAGTTCATACATTCCGTTATTTACTGACATTGTTCCCTTTATTTTAGGATTCCACAATTTTGTACTTAGTCTCGCATTTTCGGCAAATGTCATCATGGGCTATTACGAATGACAGAGTGTTGGGTTATTTAGAGTCTGCTGGTTTTTTGTACATCACATATCTTCGATGGATACCCTTAGATCGTCAATTAATCACAGCTCTCGTGGAACGATGGCGTCCCGAGACATGTACTTTTCATTTTCCTTGGGGTGAAATGACCATTACGCTTCAAGATGTGTCGATCATCATGGGATTACGGGTGGATGGTCCCGCTATCATCACACCCACTCGTGTTCCATCGGCACAATTTGAGAGCTGGCCAGACGTGTGAGGGGATATTGGGTATTCGGCCCGAAGATGAAGACATGGGTCAAAGTAGGTCCACTTTGAGATTGTCATGGTTGTACAACAGTTTTGGTCAGAGGGCAAATGAATTACCCCAGGACGACGGGGAATATTCTCATCTAGTTTGTCTCCGCCACACAAAGGCATTAATGCTTATGTTAATAGGCACACTTCTAATGCCAGACACATCCGGCACTGAGGTTCATATGCAATATCTATTGTTTATGGAGGACATAGAAACATGTGGTCATTTATCCTGGGGTTCTGCGGTACTAGGTTTTTTGTATCGACAATTATGCGCAGCGACCGTATCGAGGCGTAATCGCATAGGAGGATGCCTACATTTACTACAAGTATGTATGTGTAATTCTTATCTTTTCAATTGAGTTGTTCATCACCTACTAATCTTTTTGTTTTCTTAGATATGGTCATGGGAGCACATACACGTCGGTCGCCCGCATGTCCCACGGCCGGTTACCGGTCTTGAACGGCGCGAACCACTAGGATGCCGGTATGATTTCTGTAAATTCGGGCATGAAATCAAGTACGTTAACATATTTTTAAGAGAAATATTATGCAAACTGTAGGTGGAACCCGAGGCACAATCGTCCTCAGCACAAATTTACAACCATGTGCCAAAAGAAGGGCAATGAACCCCACAAGTTTAAACAAATATGGGACTGTCTGAATGAGTACCCAAAAATGCAGAAAATGAAAAAAGGCACCAAAAGATGGGCAATGACCCCACAGGTCAAAGCACCTGTCCGAATGTGTGCCACAAAAATAGGTTTGTCGATAAAGAAGAAAAGACCCGAAGAGGCCGAACCCCAACGGGCAATTGGGTGTGAGTAGAGAAATTCCTCTCGACATCTCCAAAGCCTATCAAGGACTTTCCTTCAATTCTTCATTCTTACCCCCAAGGTGTGGGTGAACCAACCAAATCAAAGCTAAACTCTAGCCGATCAAAGGTTGAAGGTCAAAAGATTCTAGGTAAGGAACCCCATTTTGCATATGGTATCTACATTTGAACCTAGAAAAACAATCAAGTGATGAGAACTTGTGTCAATACTGATTTTTCTCTCCCCAAAAAAATATTTTCAAAAATAAAACTACAAAAAAAGTTGAATATCTTCAAAAACTCTAAAAAAATAAATATTTTTAAAAAACTCAAAAAAAAGAAAATAGCATTTTCAAAAATCCCAAAAATATTGAATATTTTCAACATAAAAAAACTTCTTTTTCAAATTCAAAAATTTTCAAACTTTTTAAAATATTTTATCACCATGCTTGGTTTGAATTTTCGTCTTTACATTCATATTTACTTTCAATCTCTCATGTTTCAAATTCTTCATTGCATATTTGCTACTTGATTTTTACACTCCTAAGGCTATACCCCTTGACAAAGGTCAAGGCATACTGCAACTTGCAAGGGGATAAGCCGCATTGTTGTTCTAATCTCTTCCTTCTAAGTGTTTCAGGCACAAGAAAAATTTTACACCCCATTGACAAAGGTCAAGGCATACTGCAACTTGCAAGAGGATAAGCCGCATTGTTGTTCTAATCTCTTCCTTCTAAGTGTTTCAGGCACAAGAAAAACTTTACACCCCTTGACAAAGGTCAAGGCATACTGCAACTTGCAAGGGGGATAAGCCGCATTGTTGTTCTAATCTCTTCCTTCTAAGTGTTTCAGGCACAAGAAAAACTTTACACCCCTTGACAAAGGTCAAGGCATACTGCTACTTGCAAGGAGATAAGCCGCATTGTTGTTCTAATCTCTTCCTTCTAAGTGTTTCAGGCACAAGAAAAACTTTACACCCCTTGACAAAGGTCAAGGCATACTGCAACTTGCAAGGGGGATAAGCCGCATTGTTGTTCTAATCTCTTCCTTCTAAGTGTTTCAGGCACAAGAAAAACTTTACACCCCTTGACAAAGGTCAAGGCATACTGCAACTTGCAAGGGGGATAAGCCGCATTGTTGTTCTAATCTCTTCCTTCTAAGTGTTTCAGGCACAAGAAAAACTTTACACCCCTTGACAAAGGTCAAGGCATACTGCAACTTGCAAGGGGGATAAGCCGCATTGTTGTTCTAATCTCTTCCTTCTAAGTGTTTCAGGCACAAGAAAAACTTTACACCTGTTGACAAAGGTCAACGCAGATTGCAACTTGCAAGGGGGATAAGCCATCTTGTCATTCTAATCTCCTTTTCTGAGTGTTTCAGGCATAAAGAACAAACAAGGAGAACTGCATAGCAAGGCGATGCTCGCCACTTCCCTCCCTTGAGGATTCTCAGGAGGAGGTGTCATCATTACCTCGGCCTCAACTTTGCCGAGGAATTTTCACTATGTGTCCTCATTAGGACACATGAACTCTTTTGTGAGAATGCATGTCATCATATCGCAAACTCACTGTTATCATTTCCTTTCTTAGCATATGTTAGGTGCATTACTATTTATTTTATGCATTGATGTTGAAGACCGTGAATGCAAAGAAGACCAGGCCCGAGATCCCCTTCCTCCAAATCCACGAGGTGCAGGTCATTCTTTGTGCTCACGGATAAGCCAAAATTGTGCAGTGAGGGACGATAGTTCCCGAATGGGTATCTTGACCTCATAGACAATCTATATCTTCAACTATTTGTTATACAAGTTTTGTTTTGTTTTCTTGAGCCCAACATGCATCATGTAGCATTAATTGCATTCAATTTTGTTTTATCATTGCATACATCATTTCCTAAACTTCACCTTCTCACTTTCTCGATCATTCTAATTCCCACCGTGTTTTCTAATCCCATCGTGTTCTCTAATCCCACCATGATCTCTAGTCCAACCAACCTCTCTAATATCCCACCGTGTCTATTAATCCCACCGTGTTCGGTAATCACCTCGTGCCTTCAAATATTTTATTTCTATTCCCACTGTGACCACTGCAACACCCTTCTTGCTATTCATCCAACCATGGCGGTCAATTCGTCCCGCCAAGAGCCTTCTATTTGGTCGAACTTGCACCGTCATTATCTTCACGGTCTATGCTTAAACATTTGCCTTTTGGAATCTAAGATCATTCCATTACGAATCGAATCTTGTCTCTTGAAAGATTTAAATGAATCTAAGAGCCCGAATGTGCTCGATTGGTATTCTTTTACTTTTTCAAAACAAATCTCTTTTTAAACTTTAGCCCATCACAAGACGGGAACACCGCAAAGATCGGGTTACCGGCTGATGATGAACCTACGAACCCATGTTTCGGGGACTCCCCACCGCGTTGGGGGTTGGCTATTCTTCTCTCGTGCCAATGGCACATCTGTTACCAATCGAACATAGGAAGACTTGATGAAACATGGCGGTTAACCAGGAGACTTGAGGAGATTCGTCTTGCCGAATCTGGTCGTTATGCGTGTCTATATCTACACCTTGATGCCACCTTTTCAGTCCATCGCCATTTCACTCCACTACATTCCACTACGATCCATCTCGTTTCACTACGCTTTCTCTATGTTTCACTCCGCTACGCTACATGCCATTCCCTTGCAAAGCCGACATCAAGGCGAGGCAAGCTGTAGACACGCAAATTTGGCCTTATTTAGAGCTTAAACCATTATTCCATTGGCAACATCTCTTTTAGACCATCAAAATCATGATGAACCACCCTTTTGGATGAGCTTAGGTGCTTATTGGAAATATGAGGATGATTTGCTAATTTCTAATCAAATCCGTGTTTGCCGAACAAGAGACTCTTGGTGGTGTGCCAGATTATGCTTTTCCCAGCATATCATCTACTTGAAAATTTTTCACAGGATTATGTGTACATACAATGAAGAAGTCCTCAACATAAATAATCTTCCCCTCTGAGTCCTCTTTTCAATGCAACAAACGGCATTCAATTCTGATCTCCCATTTGTTCGCAGTGCCCTTTGGAAGTCAGATGCGCAGTTCTGTCCGCACGCAGCACCTATCAAGCCCAATTGCATGCAAGCCCAGCCCATTGGGCACATATCTGACCAATTCACGACCTTACCTTCCTTTTTCCTCCTCCATATCACTTTTTATAGTATCTGGAAGCTTCATGGTCGAAATTAGCATCATCTAATGATGGCAATCCAACTTGTTGTCTTGTATATCAAGACTTGCCATTTTTAGACTAGATTTGTTTCCTCTTCAAGTGGAGGCATATTTTAAGCATGGGGAAGGTGATCCACGGTTTAAAATCTCTCTCAATCATTTGGGTAAGTTTATATATGCCTCAGGATGAAAATTAGCAACATTAATTGAAGGAAATCCAACCTATGGTCGGATGTATCAAAACTTGCTATTTTTTGACCTGGTTCTCATCTCCTATAAAGAGAGACTCATATGAACGACCTAAGAAGGGCATCCCCATCATCCAGCACTCTTATATTCGTCCTCCAGCCACCCTAGGCTCTTCCCAATCTCCCCAAATAGTTCTATCTTCGTCCCGGTGCCCGGAGATCATCCCAAAGTGAAGAAGAAGCCGGTCTATGCTCCAACGTGCTGCACTGCTGATCATCGGCTTCTACAGATATTTGTAGTCATTTTCTGGCCTGACTTTATTCATACGAAGTGTGGTTCATCAAGATATGTTTTATCTCCAACAAACAGATATCAATTCTGACATTTCCTCTGCTTGTTATGGCTTCAACACCGGAACTGCACAGACAGATCCGAAGTCTTCTCTTCTAAGTCATCATCTTATCAGTCAATTTAAGTACATTTAATAGTAGATTCAACCTATGAATCCTTCATAGAAATTGTTACCCGGTGAGTTATCTTTTATCTCCAACAAGAATCATTCAATTTGGATATATGTGGTGCCCATAGCATGTCCTACATCGACATTGTGCTGGGAGTTTCCAGAACTTCACTTCCAAAGATCCGGCTTATCAGGTAAATTCAGATTACTTATCATAATATTCAGGCAAACTTGTCTTCATATCAAACCACCCTCGGTGAGTTATATTTATTTTGAAATAAATTTCACTTGATTCTTACATCGGTGCTGTCCGCTACGGTCTCTGCATCAGGGCCGCGCAGTTTACATTAAATCTGTCCAACCCGGTTGCCACTTTGCCTGGGTTGTATTGTCTTTAACCATTTATATTCTTTTTTTCTTCATTCAAATCATTTAGTTCATATTTAAGCATCATTTTTATTCTATTTTCATCATTTCATACATCATCAAAAAACCAAAAAAAGGGGTTAGGGCTAACCCCGAATCCGATGAGTTTGTTTCCAATTGTCGTTTTATGTTATTACTTTTACAAGTTACTACACTTCACTCAGTTCTAATCCTTCTTCACTTGTTTTCTTGTCTTATTGTCTTATAGTTGCACAAATACATTAAGCTAGCATTGGTTGGACTCTTCTTCATCGGCCGGCCGAAGAAGAAGAAGGTTGAACCCGCACACACTTTCTCCCACGCTAAGGTACACGGTCAAATTCAACTTTCTTTCTATTTTCATTCTATAAAGCGGAGCCCACAGCTCCTGGCGACCACAATTTCTCTTATCATGTTATAAGTTCATCTCCTCCTCACTCTCCTCCCACATGACCCGAACCATCTCCGATGCTCGAGCGACGCCGTGAGATGAAAGTTCGGGGATCAATGTGAGTGTGGGACCGAGGTGAGAAGTCTTTACCGCTTTCCTAGTGTTTTCTTATTCACTCTCTTTTTCCCAATTCTATCTTTCACCTTCACTTGAGGTGCCGATCCGGAACCCGTTTCTGGAGTCGACAACTTTTTGGCGACCACAGTGGGACAACCAATGTCTTTAACCATGCTAGCTTGATTTGTTTGTGCAACTAGTTTCATTCTAATTCAATTCTAGTCACTAGATTGTTTGTTTTTTTGCATGATTGCTTGTCTTGTTTGCATATTGCATGCTCTATTTACTTCATTTCATTTCATGTTTTTGCACATTGATTGCTTCTTCTCCCCTTACCCTCCATTTTTACTTTTGCATTAGCTTTTTGCATCGGGTACCGGACTTGCTCCGATCCGTAGGGCATTCGAGGCGGGGGCTCTCTCTCCCAGCACACCCTCACCCTCCAAACACCTTCTTGGTGGATTCTTGCCTCTCTTCTGGGATATTCCTTCCTAGTTGATTTGGTGGTTTCCATCAAGACCTCCGTAAGTCCCCATCCATGGAGTATTCCTCTCTGCACGATTGGGCCGGTTGTACAACTTTCCCAAAACCCGAAGAACCCAAGTACCCACTCGTGGTGATTGAGTGACAACCTTAGGTCTTGAAGATTGAAGCAATAGGAACCATACCTACTTGAGTGAAAAATTGCTAACAATCTATCTAATCTAAGGTTTCAACCCAAAAATTGTCGAGTAGTCATTTTAAAAACTTGTTTGCACAACTTGCTTGCTCACAACAATTGAAAACAACCAAAATTTTTTTTTTCTTACAAAACACCTAAACAAAACAAAACAAAAACCTTTTTAATTTTGTGTTCAACTTGTTTTCCAAACAACCAAATTGAAACAAAACAAAATCAAACAAAACAAAACATAAAAAAAATCTTCAATTGTGTGCTTTGATTGCTCTCTTTTCTAACCATCTTTCTAGAAAGATTGACATGATGCCCATGATGCTAAAGTCCGAAAGCCATGTTGGGAGGTCGGACTACTACAAGCAACAAGAGTACGGGGAAGGTCTCTACAAGCTCCAACAACAACCCGAAAGCCATGCCAATGTCGCTATGGAACCCGAAGTGCAAGGGGATGCCCATCGGTCCTCTTCTTTTAGTATAGAATGTGCTCTTAAGGATCTATCTTTTCATCTTGATCCCAATACCTTGTCATTCATAAAATCTGTAATCAAGGGCAAGATGCCTATTAATCATGGTGCAGCCAAAGTTAACCGAGCTGCTTTGCCTCCCCAATCGACAGTTCGACCTCTTGTCATAACCCCACCTGGGCAGCCCTGCCATGTTACTTCACCTACTCACCCCATTGTGGGTCATTCTTCAGCTCGCACACCAACCCACCTCCCTCCCATCCAGGTACCACATGCACACCCCCTGGTGAATTCCTCCCCACCTATTGCCAAGGATAAAGAAACCATAGAATTCCCCCTCCATACTATCTACATCCCCCAATCACAAATGCCAACCTACCATCTCTACAATGGCTCAGGTGATCCCTTCACCCATCTCAATGATTTCCTGAGCAAATCATCTCGATGGCATAATGATAGAAAGACCCTTGCCTTTCTTTTTAGGAGATCTTTAGAGGGTGTAGCACTAGATTGGTTTTTTTCATTGAACGAAGTAGAGATATGGGATTTCGAAATTGTCAAGACCAAATTCTTAAAACGATATGGGCCAGGTTATTCAATAATTGGGGAAGTAAAAGAAGATATGGAATTAATGCAACATTCTGATGAATTAAGGCCCAGGCTTGAGAGGAGCATTGATGCTATGAACCAACCTAGGAGCCCTCTCCAACCTCACCCAGATCATCATCTTCAGCCAACTCCTCGACACCAATTGATTAGGCCACCCATGCCACAATCTCGGCCAAACATGCAACCAGTGTCAATGGCACAATCAATTGTGCACAATCAAGCTCCTCATGTCAATTGTGCCAACACCTCACTATCAAAATCAAATTCTCAGCCTATTTCACCAACAACCCCTCGGCCAATCATCCAGCCCTTGGCTTCTCAACCTATTCCACCAACAACCCCTCGCCCAATCATTCGGCCCTTAGCTTCTCAGTCTACTTCACCAACAGCTCCTCGGCCAACCACACAAGCCTTGGCCCCTCAACCAATTTCAGCAATAGCTCCCCAGCCTGAACTGACTTCTATGCTAGCACCACTTCAATCAATCCCTCAACATAGGGTTCCCCCTCAGTCAGTCAAACCAGTTGTTTCTTTTGTTGCTCCTGCCATGGCAGAGGAACTAGTCACTCCTATCATTCATGCTCCTGCCTTGGCAGAGGAACTAATCATTCCTGCTCCTACTATGGTAGATGATTTAGTCACTTCAACCATTCATGCTCCTGCCTTGGTAGAGGATCCAGTCAATCCGATCATCCATGCTACTACCATGGTAGACGATTTAGTCACTTTGACCCTTCGTTCTCCTGCCCTGGCAGAGGAATCAATCACTCCAACCATTTGTGCTCCTGCCATGGCAGAAGAATCAGCTTCTCATCATGTCATTGCTATATCACAAGATCAAAGTCAGCAGTAGGGGAGGTCGAACCAAACCCTTCTACCTTTTTGGAATCCCCTAAACTAGGCATGCCCTCTTCCCCAGAACAACCTGAGGAGAAGCCTACTGAAGGGAGCTTAGATGAGCGGATCACAAATTCAGTTGATTGTCAAGGACTAGGCAAGGATTCACCAGGTATAGATCAACCATTACAATCATCGAAATTAATCCCTGATGTTGGTCAGATTGAATTGACCCCTGAACTGAGAAGTAAGGAGACCAAATTGGTGAATGAAAGGGAGAAGGAATCAACAAGCCTCCAGAAGGGCATAGACCTTAGCAAGGGGATACTAGGACCTCCTCCAGCTAAGCAGACAAATCCTTTAGCATCAATCTTAGGTCCACGACCCTTACCCCATTCTTCTCCTAAGCAACAATTCGGCTCATGGGCCCACGATCAATCAATCTTAGGGCCACGACCTTTTCTTTATTCTTCTCAAAATCAACGATTGGGCCCATGGGACCACAATTCCTCAATCTTAGGGCCATTGCCCTTTCTTTATCCTTCTTACAACCATCAATCAGGCCCATGGGTCCAAAATCTGTCAATCTTAGGGCCATGGCCCACACCTCATCCCACTCAATTGGGCCCTTATGCCCCATTTTTGGGCCCTTATGCCCCATTTTCGGGCACTTATGCCCATTTTCTTCAATCGGGCTCTTATGCCCCTTTTCATCAAATGGGCCCATGTGCCCCTTTCCATCAGCCGGGCCCACGCGCCCCCTTTATCCAACCGGGCCCATGTGCCCCTTTTAATCGACCGGGCTCTTATGCCCCTTTTCTTCAACCGGGCCCACGTGCCCCTTTTAATCAATCGGGCTTGCATGCCCCTTTCCTTCAATTGGGCCCATATGCCCCTTTTCTCCAATTGGGCCTACGTGCCCCTTTCCTTCCATCAGGCCCACGTGCCCATAATTTTCCCCAATCGGGCCCATGTGCCCTTAATTTTTTGAAATCGGGCCCACGTGCCTGCAATTCACCTCAACCGGGCTCACATGCCCATGTTTTTTTACAACCAGGCCCATGTGCCCAAATTTCTTCTAAATCGGGCCCACGTGCCCACCTTCCAACAACCTCGGGCACACATGCCCACACTCTTTCAACTTCGTGCCTATATGCCCCCATTTCTTCACCATCGGGCCCGCGTGCCCATACTTCTTCGAAATCGGGCCCCCGTGCCCCCACCTCTTCGAATTCGGGTCTGCACACCCATACTGTTCAATGGCGCCAGCGAGCCTATCAGAAATCACAATCGGGTCCATGTGCCCACTCTTTTCGTTGGGTCCCTCGGGCTCAACCTTCAATCGGGCCTTCGAGCCCATCAACTCCCATCGGGCCCTCATGCCCATCAACATCAACTGGGCCCTCTAGCCCGCCTTCAAATCTTGGGCTCACGTGTCCCCTGATTCCAACCCTTCCCGGGCTTTCAAGCCCACTTTCAACTCATGGGCCCAAGAGCCCATTTTAACTCACTTTTGTTTCCAAGCATGTTTCTTTCCTTTTTAAATTCTCTTTCTTTTCATAAGTTCTACTTTCAACAAAAAAAATCAAGGTAGAGAAATTTCCTGGGTGATACCACAATCTTTGCCTTTTACATCATTAATTTTGACTCCGCCATGCTAAATCAGATCCTCCACATTTTCACTTCATCCTATGACTATGAATCTTCAATCCAATGCAATATGGTGCATATTAATAGTGGAAGCAATTAGGCAAGGCAAGGTAAGGCATGGCAGGCAAGGCAAGGCAAGCACAAGCGAAGCCGTCATCAACAATGAACTTCTCCTTCTCTCAGGTATTACATGAAATTGCATTCATCATCATTATGTCATCCGTAAGGAAATATTTTTTTTAAAATGATTTCTAATCTCACATGACAATCTTACTTGAGAGAAATTTATGATTGATGATAACTACCATTTGTTTTATCCTAATGAATTCTTTACAATGCAAGGCATGTTTTCAATTGATTCGCCCATGGAATGTAATCTACCTCAAAAATGGAGAGAACTACCAGTATGACTTAAGTCAACATGTTCTAGGTTGTTGTCTAGGAGTCGAGGGTAGATACCATTCTACACACATAACACGTCCTGATCCTGCATCTGGATGACTTGACACCCGAGAGAAGCTAGGCAAGGCTTAGAGATGGAAGGAAAACCCTCGCCATATTCTCTTCTGTTCAGTCCAAGATAGGCAAAGGGGACTAGAGGGGGAGAGTATCGAAAGCATCCGCCGCCCTAGTAGGTGGCCGTCTCAGAAGGTCCAACTTCTCAAATAAAAAAAGGGTGCCAAAAGATGGGCAATGAACCCCACAGGTTTAAACAAATATGGGCCTGTCTGAATGAGTACCCAAAAATGCAGAAAATGAAAAAAGGCACCAAAAGATGGGCAATGACCTCACAGGTCAAAGCACCTGTCCTAATGTGTGCCACAAAAATAGGTTTGTCTATAAAGAAGAAAAGACCCGAAGAGGCCGAACCCCAACGGGCAATTGGGTGTGAGTAGAGAAATCCCTCTCGACATCTCCAAAGCCTATCAAGGACTTTCCTTCAATTCTTCATTCTTACCCCCAAGGTGTGGGTGAACCAACCAAATCAAAGCTAAACTCTAGCCGATCAAAGGTTGAAGGTCAAAAGATTCTGGGTAAGGAACCCCATTTTGCACATGGTATCTACATTTGAACCTAGAAAAACAATCAAGTGTTGAGAACTTGTGTCAATACTGATTTTTCTCTCCCCAAAAAAATATTTTCAAAAAAAAAAACTACAAAAAAAGTTGAATATCTTCAAAAACTCTAAAAAAATAAATATTTTTAAAAAACTCAAAAAAAAGAAAATAGCATTTTCAAAAATCCCTAAAATATTGAATATTTTCAACATAAAAAAAACTTCTTTTTCAAATTAAAAAAATTTCAAACTTTTTAAAATATTTTATCACCATGCTTGGTTTGAATTTTCGTCTTTACATTCATATTTACTTTCAATCTCTCATGTTTCAAATTCTTCATTGCATATTTGCTACTTGATTTTTACACTCCTAAGAAGGCTGTACCCCATGACAAAGGTCAAGGCATACTGCAACTTGCAAGGGGGATAAGCCGCATTGTTGTTCTAATCTCTTCCTTCTAAGTGTTTCAGGCACAAGAAAAACTTTACACCCCTTGACAAAGGTCAAGGCATACTGCAATTTGCAAGGGGGATAAGCCGCATTGTTGTTCTAATCTCTTCCTTCTAAGTGTTTCAGGCACAAGAAAAACTTTACACCCCTTGACAAAGGTCAAGGCATACTGCAACTTGCAAGGGGGATAAGCCGCATTGTTGTTCTAATCTCTTCCTTCTAAGTGTTTCAGGCACAAGAAAAACTTTACACCCCTTGACAAAGGTCAAGGCATACTGCAACTTGCAAGGGGGATAAGCCGCATTGTTGTTCTAATCTCTTCCTTCTAAGTGTTTCAGGCACAAGAAAAACTTTACACCCCTTGACAAAGGTCAAGGCATACTGCAACTTGCAAGGGGGATAAGCCGCATTGTTGTTCTAATCTCTTCCTTCTAAGTGTTTCAGGCACAAGAAAAACTTTACACCCCTTGACAAAGGTCAAGGCATACTGCAACTTGCAAGAGGGATAAGCCGCATTGTTGTTCTAATCTCTTCCTTCTAAGTGTTTCAGGCACAAGAAAAACTTTACACCTGTTGACAAAGGTCAACGCAGATTGCAACTTGCAAGGGGGATAAGCCATCTTGTCATTCTAATCTCCTTTTCTGAGTGTTTCAGGCATAAAGAACAAATAAGGAGAACTGCATAGCAAGGCGATGCTCGCCACTTCCCTCCCTTGAGGATTCTCAGGAGGAGGTGTCATCATTACCTCGGCCTCAACTTTGCCGAGGAATTTTCACTATGTGTCCTCATTAGGACACATGAACTCTTTTGTGAGAATGCATGTCATCATATCGCAAACTCACTGTTATCATTTCCTTTCTTAGCATATGTTAGGTGCATTACTATTTATTTTATGCATTGATGTTGAAGACCGTGAATGCAAAGAAGACCAGGCCCGAGATCCCCTTCATCAAAATCCACGACGGTCGGGTCATTCTTTGTGCTCACGGATAAGCCAAAATTGTGCAGTGAGGGACGATAGTTCCCGAATGGGTATCTTGACCTCATAGACAATCTATATCTTCAACTATTTGTTATACAAGTTTTGTTTTGTTTTCTTGAGCCCAACATGCATCATGTAGCATTAATTGCATTCAATTTTGTTTTATCATTGCATACATCATTTCCTAAACTTCACCTTCTCACTTTCTCGATCATTCTAATTCCCACCGTGTTTTCTAATCCCATCGTGTTCTCTAATCCCACCATGATCTCTAGTCCAACCAACCTCTCTAATATCCCACCGTGTCTATTAATCCCACCGTGTTCGGTAATCACCTCGTGCCTTCAAATATTTTATTTCTATTCCCACTGTGACCACTGCAACACCCTTCTTGCTATTCATCCAACCATGGCAGTCAATTCGTCCCGCCAAGAGCCTTCTATTTGGTCAGAACTTGCACCGTCATTATCTTCACGGTCTATGCTTAAACATTTGCCTTTTGGAATCTAAGATCATTCCATTCTGAATCGAATCTTGTCTCTTGAAAGATTTAAATGAATCTAAGAGCCTGAATGTGCTCGATTGGTATTCTTTTACTTTTTCAAAACAAATCTCTTTTTAAACTTTAGCCCATCACAGTACAGGAACACCGCAAAGATCGGGTTACCGGCTGATGATGAACCTACGAACCCATGTTTCGGGGACTCCCCACCGCGTTGGGGGTTGGCTATTCTTCTCTCGTGCCAATGGCACATCTGTTACCAATCGAACATAGGAAGACTTGATGAAACATGGCGGTTAACCAGGAGACTTGAGGAGATTCGTCTTGCCGAATCTGGTCGTTAAGCGTGTCTATATCTACACCTTGATGCCACCTTTTCAGTCCATCGCCATTTCACTCCACTACATTCCACTACGATCCATCTCGTTTCACTACGCTTTCTCTATGTTTCACTCCGCTACGCTACATGCCATTCCCTTGCAAAGCCGACATCAAGGCGAGGCAAGCTGTAGACACGCAAATTTGGCCTTATTTAGAGCTTAAACCATTATTCCATTGGCAACATCTCTTTTAGACCATCAAAATCATGATGAACCACCCTTTTGGATGAGCTTAGGTGCTTATTGGAAATATGAGGATGATTTGCTAATTTCTAATCAAATCCGTATTTGCCGAACAAGAGACTCTTGGTGGTGTGCCAGATTATACTTTTCCCAGCATATCATCTACTTGAAAATTTTTCACAGGATTATGTGTACATACAATGAAGAAGTCCTCAACATAAATAATCTTCCCCTCTGAGTCCTCTTTTCAATGCAACAAACGGTATTCAATTCTGATCTCCCATTTGTCCGCAGTGCCCTTTGGAAGTCAGATGCGCAGTTCTGTCCGCACGCAGCACCTATCAAGCCCAATTGCATGCAAGCCCAGCCCATTGGGCACATATCTGACCAATTCACGACCTTACCTTCCTTTTTCCTCCTCCATATCACTTTTTATAGTATCTGGAAGCTTCATGGTCGAAATTAGCATCATCTAATGATGGCAATCCAACTTGTTGTCTTGTATATCAAGACTTGTCATTTTTAGACTAGATTTGTTTCCTCTTCAAGTGGAGGCATATTTTAAGCATGGGGAAGGTGATCCAAGGTTTAAAATCTCTCTCAATCATTTGGGTAAGTTTATATATGCCTCAGGATGAAAATTAGCAACATTAATTGAAGGAAATCCAACCTATGGTCGGATGTATCAAAACTTGCTATTTTTTGACCTGGTTCTCATCTCCTATAAAGAGAGACTCATATGAACGACCTAAGAAGGGCATCCCCATCATCCAGCACTCTTATCTTCGTCCTCCAGCCACCCTAGGCTCTTCCCAATCTCCCCAAATAGTTCTATCTTCGTCCCGGTGCCCGGAGATCATCCCAAAGTGAAGAAGAAGCCGGTCTATGCTCCAACGTGCTGCACTGCTGATCATCGGCTTCTACAGATATTTGTAGTCATTTTATGGCCTGACTTTCTTCATACGAAGTGTGGTTCATCAAGATATGTTTCATTTAAAACAAACAGAGATCAATTCTAACATTTCCTCTGCTTGTTATGGCTTCAACACCGGCACTGCACAGACAGATCCGAAGTCTTCTCTTCTAAGTCATCATCTTATCAGTCAATTTCAGTACATTTAATAGTAGATTCAACCTATGAATCCTTCATAGAAATTGTTACCCGGTGAGTTATCTTTTATCTCCAACAAGAATCATTCAATTTGGATATATGTGGTGCCCATAGCATGTCCTACATCGACATTGTGCTGGGAGTTTCCAGAACTTCACTTCCAAAGATCCGGCTTATCAGGTAAATTCAGATTACTTATCATAATATTCAGGCAAACTTGTCTTCATATCAAACCACCCTCGGTGAGTTATATTTATTTTGAAATAAATTTCACTTGATTCTTACATCGGTGCTGTCCGCTACGGTCTCTGCATCAGGGCCGCGCAGTTTACATTAAATCTGTCCAACCCGGTTGCCACTTTGCCTGGGTTGTATTGTCTTTAACCATTTATATTATTTTTTTATTCATTCAAATCATTTAGTTCATATTTAAGCATCATTTTTATTCTATTTTCATCATTTCATACATCATCAAAAAACCAAAAAAAGGGGTTAGGGCTAACCCCGAATCCGGTGAGTTTGTTTCCAATTGTCGTTTTATGTTATTACTTTTACAAGTTACTACACTTCACTCAGTTCTAATCCTTCTTCACTTGTTTTCTTGTCTTATTGTCTTATAGTTGCACAAATACATCAAGCTAGCATTGGTTGGACTCTTCTTCATCGGCCGGCCGAAGAAGAAGAAGGTTGAACCCACACACACTTTCTCCCACGCTAAGGTACACGGTCAAATTCAACTTTCTTTCTATTTTCATTCTATAAAGCGGAGCCCACAGCTCCTGGCGACCACAGTTTCTCTTATCATGTTATAAGTTCATCTCCTCCTCACTCTCCTCCCACATGACCCGAACCATCTCCGGTGCTCGAGCGACGCCGTGAGATGAAAGTTCGGGGATCAATGTGAGTGTGGGACCGAGGTGAGAAGTCTTTACCGCTTTCCTAGTGTTTTCTTATTCACTCTCTTTTTCCCAATTCTATCTTTCACCTTCACTTGAGGTGCCGATCCGGAACCCGTTTCTGGAGTCGACAGACATGGAAGAGGTTTCTCAGGTAAAGTTACTTTTACTGAGCTGTGCAAATAATGGAGAGTATACTTGACCATTCTAGGTTACTTGATAATTGTAGGCGTGATCGGTTATTGTAATGAAACCTACCTGTCGTTTGTAGGTTACATGGCAGCCATACACGGACGACGTCATGGCCTCAGTTCCGGATATTTCTTTGGAGAATACACGGATTTGGAGAGCATATGTACCCCTGCTATGTTGTTCAATAATGGAACTTCATTCTCCCCAACGAGTACTCAGGCAGTTCGGGTATATTCAAAGTGAACCAATGGACAGGGAACAATATGAACGCAGGGATGGTCGTGGACATTGGCAGACTGATTGGAGTGTCTTTTATGCCCGATATATAACATGGTGGGATAATAGAGAGCAACATGTATATGCACCGGTTAACGAGGAGGACGTTGATGAAGAGGAACAAAGGCAGCATTATCAACGGTGGTATATGGAGCACACTGTACCATATCTTGTTAGTCATGCTCCTCCAGAAGGTCCAGCTCAGTATTATCCAAGAGGCCCGGTCGAGCGAGAATTGGTATAAATTTTTTTATGCTTTTTTAAAATTTTATATTTCATAAGCTCTTATCATATTTTTTATTGTCAATGTAGCTTTCTGGACACCATAATATACAAGAAATGTTGATCACAAGGAATGACTATCAGTTGCAACAAACGAAATTTGACATACTTGAGTTGCAAAGAGATATGTATACCAAACTTCGTATCACACCTCCGACGTTTACACCGGCCAAGAATCCATTTGACACTCCAAATGGATAGTGGCTGCAACCTCCTTTTTGTTCGGGAGGATGGGATGGGGCAGGACCTTCCTCAGTTCCAGCACGCCGCAGTTCGCGTGCAAATGAACCGTCAACAAGTACTCCTTCACTCCGACGTGGAGGAACACAACATTCTGTCGTCATTGACAGAGACACTCCACCGGCACCTCTTCGTCCGACTCGGTGTAGTGATAGGACAAGGGAAGATGTTTCTCCCACAAGATTTGACTTATCTCCGCCGGAAGAAGAGTACACAAGAACGGTGAGAAGAAAGGGTCCTCCAAGGAGAGGAAGGAGATGATTGGTTCTCCATTTTGATATCGTACTTTGGATGTGGACATGTCTTTGTGTTTTGTCTTTCGATGTGGAGATGACTCTTGTTATGTATGGTTTGAATGACTCTACCACCATTTTGTAATATGTTAATACTTTTGTGTTTTGATTGTATGGTTCCTTCTATGGATTGTATGGAATTTTCATAAGCTCGTGGGTTGATATTCTTCAAATGTATGGTTTCATACCCAATTCAGTTTGTGGAATGCATGGATAGTTTGTGAATGTGGAATGTGGATTGTGGAATGTATGGAATCCATGGTTTGTGGAATGTATGGAATCCAGATTATGTAGTGTATGGAATGGTGAATGTGTGGAATGTGTGTATGTGGAATGTGTGGAATGTGTGAATGTGTGGAATGTATGGAATGTGGAATGTGTGTTCGAAATTGTGTATTGAATGTGGAAAGGGGGTTACGTTGTATGGAATTGTGTATTGAATGTGGAATGTGAATTGTGCATGGAATGTAGATTGAATGTGTGTATGAATTATGCCCGAATCGTGTATGGAATTGTGGATGGCAACCTCCTTTTTGTTTGCTGCGTTTGAGTTTTTTTTTTTAAGTTCTGCAACATAGTCGAACTTTCAAAGTTCGACTTTAAGCAAATCATAGGAGCAAGTCGATGTACATGACATCGACTTGTCCCCTCCCAGAAACCTGCAACCCGGGCAAGTTTCTGGGAGGCACCAAGTCGAACCATAACAGTTCGACTTGTTATTTAAAAAAATACAAGTCGATGTACATGACATCGACTTGTTCCCTCCCAGAAACCTGCAACCCGGGCAAGTTTCTGGGAGGCACCAAGTCGAACCATAAAAGTTCGACTTGTTATTTAAAAAAATACAAGTCGATGTACATGACATCGACTTGTCCCCTCCCAGAAACCTGCAGGCCGGGCAGGTTTCTGGGAGGCACCAAGTCGAACCATAAAAGTTCGACTTGTTATTTAAAAAAATACAAGTCGATGTACATGACATCGACTTGTCCCCTCCCAGAAACCTGCAGCCCGGGCAAGTTTCTGGGAGGCACCAAGTCGAACCATAACAGTTCGACTTGTTATTTAAAAAAATACAAGTCGATGTACATGACATCGACTTGTCCCCTCCCAGAAACCTGCAACCCGGGCAAGTTTCTGGGAGGCACCAAGTCGAACTTTTTTTGTTCGACTTTAAAAATAAATTTCAGAAAGTCGAGTATTTTTTAATCGACTTTTCCAATTAGTGAACTCGTACTAATCTGAAACGAGTTATGTCATTTTATTTTATAAGTCGATACCTTTGTAATCGACTTGATTTCGCGCTACAAGTCGAGGTTCGAAAACACGACTTGTGCTAGTTTTGCAAAAAAAAAATAGTGTGCTAGATGTATAATATAATAAATTAACTGTGTTATTTAAAAAAAAACCCGCCATCATCACCTAATCGTCATGCCTTCCTTTTCGTTGACATTGCTGCCCTTCCGCTGCACTGTGCCTCATCGGCCACCTGCAGTAGTCGTCGTCGCCTGCATCTCCTTCCTGCACTGCTGCCTCGTAGTGCCCTCACCCCTGCCTCCGCAGTAAGCCTCGCTTTCTCTTCGTCCCCATGTTTGTGGTCAATGTCGTCGCCATCGCTTCTCATCTGTCGCCACTCCCTCCTCTGATCGGTGCATCCACGCAGCCCCTTTCTATGCCCCCTTCGGCCTTGGTTGCTGCTCAGACCTGCGCGATAGCCCATACCACTCATGATCCTCTATCCGCAATCGCCACCTCCAATCTCCACTTGTGTACCCTCCTTGCTGCAACCACGCGAGACTCTCCCCCTCTCAACATGTAATACCGTGGGAAAAAAAGGGGGTTTAAAAAAAAATTTAAAATTTTTACCTCTTTCCACGTACCCCTTCTTCACCGCCTCCGTTCGCCGCCTCTCTTCCCTCTCTCGAATCTTCTCCTCCACCGCCTTCCGTCCCGTTTGTCTCGTCCCGTTACCGCCTCGCCGCTTCACCGCCTCGCCACCATCGTCTCCCCGAGCCAACCCCTGTTGACGCCGTCGACGCCTTCACCACCGTGAGCCGCCGTCGTGAGGTCGCCGCCACGACTGCCTCCCCTCCCTCCTCTTCTTCGCCGTTTCTTCTTCTTCTTCCTCTTCTTTCGCCGTAGCCGGCGTTGCCGTGGGCCGCCATCGACATCGCCGTCCCCTTCTCTCCTTCCCGCGGTCGACACCGCCTCTGTCTCCTCCCTCTCTCTTCTTCTTCTTCTTCTTCTTTTTCCCTCCGGCATTGCGGCCGGCGCCGCACCCCCCCTCCGCCGCGTCTGCCTCCTCCTCCGCTTCCTCCTTTCGTCGCAGCCAGCGCCGCACCCCGCCTCCCCGCTGCATGCGGGCTCTCTCTCTCTCCTCCCTCTCCCGCGTTTCCCCCTCCGACCGCCGCCTCCACCGCTCCCCCCTCTCTCGCGCCCTCGGGCTCTCTCTCTCTCCCTCTCTCCCTCTCTCCCTTCTCTTCCTCTCCCCCCCCACGCGCTCTCTCTCCCATCTCTCTCCCCCTTGGCCGCACTCTCTCTCCTCTCTCTCCTCGCTCGTGCTCTCTCTCTCTCTCTCTCTCGTCCTCTCTCATTCTCTCTCCTGTTTAACCGTTTAACCCCCCTCCTCTTAATTATATAATTATTTAAATTAAGTGGGTTGATTGATCTAGTTATCGTTTTTTTATCGTAGGATTGGAGGATAGTCCGGTTTTAAGTGGGTTGATTGATCTAGTTATCGTTTTTTTTATCGTAGGATTGGAGGATAGTCCGGTTTCACCCTCGCCTCGGTCACCCTGTGGTTAAATCGGTGTGGGTTTCCTGGACACGGGAATATATCGTTCTCCTTGAGGTAGGCATCCCATTTTATCCTTAGCACATGATATTGTAATTAATGTGCTAAAATATGATTATTAGATTATTAGTTAGAAAATGATGAATAATGATGTGGTGTAATTGTTTAATTGTGTGCATGTGTTTAATTAAATATCATTCATGTCATTCATGCATAATTTTAGTTATATTCATGAATTGCATTGGTCTGAGATAAATGTGGTTGATTATGCGTTAGTAATTATCTAAAATTATTTATATATGATTGATGGTTAATTGTATTGATTGTATTAAATTATGCAAATGAAAATTATGACCTTTGTTATTAATATTTAAATCCGATCCATGACAAAAATAGAAATTTAAGCCATAAATATGGTTACTTTGGACATGATAATTCTGGAGCATAATTGAATAATATTAGTAGTCGCATAAATTTATAATATGCATCATTTGATGAACTGGTATTGACTTGTGATTAATTGAAGTTAATATGTTCAATTATGTTGTATATTCCTTTCTGATTGGGTCAATTGCATAAATTGGTGTAAAATTGAATTATGTGAATGATTTGATATTGCATATTTAGTTCTGACTGGGTCTATTGCATGAATTGTTGGTATAATGAAATGGTTGTGCATGACTTGATAATTGGCGTATCTGGTTGATTGAATTGGTTTTGTCTGAGTAAATATATGGCTTTTACTTGTTGAGGTCCTCTAGCCTACATTAGTGGTCCTGGGGCAGCAGATGACGTAGTGAAATCCGGTGCATCCTTCGATCCCGGATACCGCGGTGTATCCTAAGTACGCCCTGCCTAGGTGTACTAAGGATCTAGCTTACTATATGGTACTTCTTATATATATTTAGAGCCGGAGTTGAGAAGTCCAAGTATGGCATATGATTTACTCAGACACATGGAATGGAAATGGTATGGAAGCATGCACAGTTGGCTCATGCAGGTCTAGATGGCATAAACATATAGTTTAGTTCGGTTGGTAGCCAAGTCCATGTAGAGGCATGTTTAAATGGGTAATCTGGTGAAAGAAATCTCATTTAAATAAATAAACATGTTAAATAGCCTATACGATATTATAGCAATTGATGGGTCTGGTTTATGCATATAATTAGCAGTTAGATTGGTTAGTATATTAGGATAGTTGAGTTTAAGTCCTACTGAGTCACGATGGACTCACCCCTTTCCTTTTATATATTTTACAGCCGATTTTGAGCACCCATCCCCTGAAGATCTGTTTGTTGGAGACTTGACTCCCACTCCGGGTTCGGGCGAGGTGTGACTTGCTGATCCAGGTTAGTATTAATCTTTTGTACCCGAAATGGTTGAATCGGGTTTGGCCATGTGGAAACGAATTTTTGGTGGCTGTGTTAACCAGTGTTGTGAATATGTTTGTACCGGTTTTTATGTTGAGTAATCAGATATATGAACCGATTTTTGGTTACCAGTTGTAGATATTGCAGTTAAATGGATATTAGGTTGTTTTCCTACCACGGGTTTATTAATTTAAACCCAGCTGTTGCATTCTCGAGTTGCCGTGTTTTCCGCTGCGCGTGTTTATAATGTAGTAATTCGGGGGCGTGACACAGCACCTAGCCATGGATCACGCACTCCCCACCCTCTGTGCCCTCTGTCCCGTGCGCACCTCCCCTTCTGAACGATCTCCCTTCCCCCGTCGACCCTCTCTCTTGACCCCCCCCTTTGGGCATCTGTTCCGCAGCCCCCTGCCAACGCCCCTACAGCACTCCTCCCCTGGCCACTCTATTTTCTTTCTCTCTCTCCCTCTTCAACGTGGATTTCTTTCCCCCGTGCGTGCTTCCTACTATAGTAACAGGAAAAAATGACATTTCGTTTAGGTAGAAAAGAGAAAGAAGTGAAGAAAAAACAGAAGAAGAAATTCAAGAAAACTCCGGAGAATTTTCAAGTAGAGTGTCTCAAACTCATTGAGTCAATATGACTCACCCAAGTTATTTGAAAAATGTGTTTCCACATATTCATTAGGGAATGTTCTGAAGAAGATGGTATCTTAATTAGAGGATCAGGACAATGATTATGAGACTGAGTAACTTGATGATCAGCAATTTTAATTCTCTATTTATTGTTTTTTCATCTTGTGTTAGTAGAATAAACTTGACATGTTGAGCCGATATATTTGTCATTTATGGTAGTTTAGAACTTAACATGTTATTGTGACGTCTTAAACATGGTTGTTCTATAAAAGGAAGGTTGGGTCGGGTGTCGACCTAGGGTCAGTCTGTTTCAAAACCAACCTAGTTGGACTGGGTCACAACTCGAGTCGGACATAGTCAGATTTAATTATTTATTTAAAAAATATATAAGAAAAGTACAAAAATTACATGAAAAATAAAAAATAGAAAATTTATTTTTATAATATATATTTATGTATATATAAAAATATGTATACATATATATAATTATATTTTATGTTATAATTAAATATGAGTGTCTATGTTATATTAGTATATATTGAGAAAGAGTACCTCAAGTGAAAAGTAAAAATGGTTAAGAAATAGTTTTATAATTTATAATTATGTATTATATTTATAATCACAAATTTTAACCATATGTAATATTATATGTGATAGTAAAAATATTATTATACTATTAATAAATGGGGTGTAGAGTATTCGTGGATTGACTTGGTCAGACCGGGTCACCCGACCCCCCGGCTGAGCCGCGTGACCCCACAGTGGGCCACTACGAAGTCGCCCTGGTCGGGTCAGGCGACCGGGGTGACCCCCGGGCTACCCGGGCTTCCATGGTTCTATATATAGTTATGTTAATCATCTAGTTGATTATGTTTGAGACCATGGTTGGCATTTCTTTTGTTAAGCTGTGCTTGTTGATCCAAATCGAGTTATTCAAGGGTTTTGTCACGAAGTTGGACAAAAACTATTATAGTTGTCCGCTGCTCAATGTATTTGTTTTCTATCGAGTTGTGACAATTTGACTATTATATCTATGTTGCTCTGTTTAACATGGGCTTGATCATTCAGATCAATTTTTTTCAACATGTATCGAGAGTAGCCTCTGACATTATTGAATTGATCTTGTGCACTCTATAATTTAATTATTACATAATAATACATCAATACCTCTATTGATAGTGTGCACGTTTTATGGGTTCAAGGATTCTTCATGCGTGCTTTCTTGAAAGAAGACTGATATCGAGGAATTCTTTTAATTTCATGACAAAGATGATCTTGTTTAATGTGAAGATGTTATGATCCGCCTCTAAAGAATCCTCCTAGGTTCGTACAATCTTAAAATATATCTTATCTATCAATAAAAGTCCATTTTTATTTATCTACATCTATCAAGATGCAGTCTCCATCTTCAAACTTCCCGAGAAGACTCTTGCGACAAATTCAAAAACGTTGGTTTGGGTTCACCTTGTGTGACGGTGATGCCGATTGAAACATGAAGACTTCTATTATGTAATTTTCAAGTGGGATTAAGAATCCGGTGGTTATTAACCATATAAGCATCTAGGCTATCCAAGTCAATCGGGACTTTGGATAGAGACTAGGAGAGCCCTAGTCGGGGTGGGTCTTCTGAGTTGTTTTCGCCATAAATAGCCTAAGATGGTGGGTCACTCAAGATGTCAGGTGTCAAGAGAGTCATCGGGAGGAGTGGTTGTACATTTACGGTTCAGTAGAGTTCAACTTCTCCGAAATCTTGTCATCTTCATGATGTGTGCATCTTGCTTCGTAAGTGATTGATCACCGATTTCCGCAACAAAATCCTTCTGCTGCAATCGATGTCCTACCCAAACAGAGATGATCACTTCGGATTATACGTGAACAAATAAGATATATTGAGCTTGTGATCTCAGTGTCGTCATCTTGGTAGCTATAGCTTCAGAAATTAATCCACTCAAATGCCATAATGAAGCAGAATTATACACAACTTATTAAAGATGTGATTGGCTAATGAACAAGGTGTGATAACCGAACGAGGGGAAACATTCGAGGATACATAAGATGATGAGGTAGCACCATTTATCCACCATAACCATTCAAAGTAACCATCGATGCCTCCCGCTTGAATTGCCGCCTTAATTTCCTACACATAGAACCATGAGAGTGCTTGACACCTCCCCAGTGCCCTCTCATGAACGTTGAACACAAGTTAACCAATTAACCAGCTGCTCACTCGAACGGATGGAAGGCCTCTTTGATACCTTGATTAACTGGCTCTCCACCCTTTGCACCGATCACAAAGCAACTAACCAACGCATTCTCGACATATATATAGGCCACGATGTGCTGACCACAATAGAGAGATGCAATCCCATGAAGCCCCTTGAAGGATCCTTTGGGGGGGGGGAACTCGTGTTGGTTATGTGTTGCTTGGTTGTTTGAAAAACTTTACATCTTGTTAATCATGTTTGGATAAGTGTAAGCTCCAACTTTTTGTGTTCAAAAAAAAGTATGCTCCACTTTTTGGCCCTTTGGCCATGTGAAGCTAGTTAAAGATGCTTTTGAAAAATGATTACCTTAAGAACAAGCTGAATATGGCATACTCTATGGGGGCATTGAAAATTGTATGATTTAATTTCAAACTCGTGTTATTCTTTCTTAAAAGATTGAAATGTTGTATATGAACATCTATGGGGTAGTATGTCAACCAAACTCCTAATTGAGTCCGCACATTTCTTCCCATAGAATAAATTATCCAAAAGAGAGAGATTGTAGAATTACCCTTTATAGATTTTGATGTTGAAAAAATTTTATCATAAGAAAAGAGTGTTTTACTTAAAAAGTGAAAACGCGTAATTTAAATTGATGGGAGAAAATGGAGGAAGAAAGTAAAGCACCGAAACCAAACAAGATGCATATATAAATTTCAGTGTAGAGAACTGACAACATTAATGTTTCGACTGACGGATAACATTGATCGACACTATAATCTATAGATGTTTTTGTGCATGCATCTATACAAAATCTTCTCTGCATTTTTTTGAACTAAGTGGTGGTCACACTAATCCACTGATCCTATCACATCAGTCCAACCAACACTTTCTAATAATCTAACAAGTCTTGACATTTTGTGAAGATTTGATTTCATTCTTTTCTTAGATTAAGTGTGATAAAAGATAGAAAATAAGATTTCTTGCAATCTGAATACTGGAAGGTCTTATCTTGGGGGGGGGGGGGGGGCAAAACCCTAAGTGAACATGAAGGCAAAATGAGATTTTCAAGTTCAAGATGAAGGAGACAACTTTGGGGAGATCCAAGAGCTCATTTGGTGTGTGGCTTTAAATCCTCACATTGGGAAGTGTGAGGTAGCTAGTAGATGCAGGTGTTAATAGTGTACCATCCATTTGAGACTGAATCATTATAAATTTGTGTATTCATTGTGGTGTATGTTTTATCTCTTCTATCTTCAATCATTAATATATTATATTGTCATTTATTCAATAAGATCAAATTAATTAGTTGTAAACATTTTAAACATCAGATCTTAATTTAAAATCAAAAAATGTAAAATTTGTTAACAAACCCAATTCATCGCCACCTAATTAATTAAGGTTGCTTATTTGCATAGTTACTAATTCATTTCACATAATTACAACATGCATGGACTCTTCTTCTTCGAAATAATTAAGTGATCTCCAGTGTACGTAGGTGGTTGTCTGTGTAGCATTAAAATCATAATATAATGGGATAAACCTAGCGTATCTGAGAGGAAGACATGCAAAGTATATATGACCATGTCCTTCCATATTTGAAACTTTCACCAGAAAGACTAGCATGTCCATATAGTGCTCATACACACACTAGCTTCATGCGTCAACAAGTAACCTCTAAGTTTGGATATATTCAATTGAAGTTCCCTCTTTTTACCCCTCTCTACTTGCAAGTATATAAACACACGGTGGGAGGTGCCATATATGATATGACTAGCTTGCGTACAACCAATCAACAAGAAACATTATTTAGATATTAGTTGGTATCCGTATTGAAATTAATGTGTCGAAGATTGACAATGCATTAGCTTTAAGCGCAAATTTCATCTATTTAACGAATATTCGGCCGATAGATGCGTAGGTATGTGTCAAAACGATCGAATGTATGCTTATATACATACGGCGAAGACACCCCCAGAGAAATGCACGCATATTGAATGGCAAATGGAGGGTGTAGACCCTACTTTTATTCCATCAGCTTGCTTATTTTTTAGCTGTATATATACTTAGAAACAATATACTTTTTTTTTTGATCAATACTTAGAAACAATATACGTACGCATGGATACATATATAATAGATGTATACATATATATATGCTGCAGCTTGTCCTTCGATTAGAATCAACACGGATGCTTCATGGAGCTTATTAATTATTTCTCAGCTTCCTGCACAGGCTGCTCAGCCAATGCGAGGAATTTTCTTGACTTCGCCGTGTTGGTCAACCCAGACCCACACCCTGTCGCAGCGGTAGTCCGTGATGACGCTGTTGCCTGGCTTCACGATGAAGGCCTCCACCCGTGGGTTCTCCCTCATGATGATCGCCGCCGCTTCCTCCCCGTCGACGCCGAGCAGCTCCGGCCATTCGCGCTTCCCTTCACAGTTCAGAGCACAGCAGTTTCAATAAATTACTATTCCTGATGACATATGTTTGACTTCCAAGGTTTCTCAACTCAACTACTTGTAAAAGAAATGATTAGTTAGAAATTATATATCTTAGCAGACCACTAATTTAATCTCTTAAACATATTATTCAAATCGGGAAGGACCCACGCACATATCGAAATGATCTTGTAACGGAGATTTACAATATGCAGATATATATACCAACACAATACTGCATGCTTGCGCGTTTAGACAATTAGTAAACGGAAACGAGAGAAGGGGGAATTGAATCCAATCAACAGATCAGAGGACTACAAGAAAAAGCATGCAAACCGTTGTTAGAGCTTGTAAAACCATGCTCACGAACCCGTTAATACACTACAAGAAATTCGCGTTTTACCTACGCAAAAAAATCGTAGGTATAGGTCATTTTCCCGTAGGTAAAAACCTTTACCTACGGAGCTACCTACGGACCCATCCGTAGGGCTAGTACATGTAGGTAAATGTTTTACCTACGGACGGATCCGTAGGTATAGTACCGGTACTATACCTACGGGTGAACATACACCTGTGGGTATAGTTCGTACTATACCTACGGATCCGCCCGTAGGTAAAACATTTACCTACATGTACTAGCCCTACGCGACCAATCCGTAGGTAACTTCGTAGGTAAAGGTTTTACCTACGGGAAAATGGCCTATACCTACGATTTTTTGCGTAGGTAACCTACGCAAATGCGGTCTATACCTATAGACGATCTTCTCTTTACCTACGGGAGAAATATCCGTAGGTAAATGTTACATAACTAAAGTCTGATCTCAATTCATTCGACCTGAATACATTTCACTCATTGAACTTAAATACATTCCACTCATTCCACTTACTCAATACAAACACTATCCACACAAAAACTCATACAACCTTCAAAAGACCTCATCATTCAATCTAATCCAAAATTTGACAACATTTCATAAACAAAACAAACAGGAAAAAATAGAGTCTGCTCATTACAAACAAAACATGATCAAAAACAAAACTTCACAACAAAACATTCCTATATACATCATTCACAAACTGCTTATGCATACACCATCCTTGTTTCAAAAACATACAACAATCAAGTTTGTTTCACAAACAAAAATTCAAAGAAACTGAGCAAAACATAAAATCTAATCATACAAAATAAAAACATACAACCATATATCGAGAGATTTAAGAAGCATATAAGAGGACATGATAGTATGTGAAGCCTCAAGCTATAGGTGATGATTAAAAAAAAATCTAGCTAAGCATGAAACATACAGAAGAACAATAGAATAAGTGTGAAGCAGATAAATATACTCACCTTCATATTTGGATGATCACATAAAAGACATGTGAGGTAATACCCAGCAGTTGATGCTGTCTTTCATAAACAGAACCTAAAAAAAAACTAAAAAACAGAACTTCACAAACAAAAATTCATACATACATCTATTATATACACCATTCACAATACCTTCCCATTCTTCCTCTTAATCAAGAGAGCACTTTGATTCTTTTCTTTACATCTAAAATATAGAACTTGCATTGCACTTCAAAGTTTCCAAAAGTTGAAACTCCCTCAAGGGATTTAGATATGATAAACTTGAAAAATCAATCATAAAATAAAAGAAATGAGAAGATAAAATCTCAAGTAAAATAAACTGAGTTTCTAACCTCACTTAAGTGTAGTTGTCCAAGACAACAAATTTTTTAGTCTCAAATTCTCTAGTCATAGCCATTAAATTATCATTAATAACATCCTAACAGTGGATATAGAAATGCAAAGAACCTACCATAGTTTTGTTGCAAGCAAACCAAGCAGACGGATGGAGAATCCCGATCTGTGAACCTTTGTTTTTTTAATAGAGCAATAGCAACCAAAATTTTAGATTGAAACCTTTCTATGAATAGGTTTTTGTTTACCATACAAAAATGCTGCACTTTAAATTTAAGTAGCATGCACACATAGAAAAGACAAGCATATGATTGCAAGTTCAACAAAAATGATCCACAAGTTCACCAATTTTAAACCATTAGATTTGACATAATAATTTAAAAGCAAAAGGAATCATGAAATCTGAAAATTTTCTGATTGCAAACTTCTTAAGAGCCTTTTCTAGTCAATAGTTTTAAAATGGGAAAGTTAAGCTAAAAAGAAGTGAATAGAAAAATAGTTACCTTGACACTGAAGCGGGCAAATGACTTCTTGCAATAAAATCGGCGAAAAAGAACTTGGCCACTAGAGATGCAGAATGGTTTTCTTTCATAAGCTATCCTCATAAAGAACATTCCCTTGTTGTAGAATAGCCACTAGAGATTAATTTCTTCTCTCCCCCACTAGCAATTCATATGAATCATTCATCCAAGCTTAAAATAGTTCAAACATACTGTGCTTTTAAATAACCATGAGAATGGACAAATAAAATAAGAAGATATTGAGAGAAAATGCTTCTTCTCTTTCATCTTCTTCTTCTTGTAGATTGATACTTTCTCACCCCCCATTAGGAATTCATATGAATCATTCATCCGAGCCTTCCTTTTCTTCTTCTTCTTCTTCTTGTAAATTAACATCTTCTCACCCCACTAGAAATTCATACCAAACAAAGCATTAATCCAAGCTTAATACAATTCAATTATACATACTAGCAAAGGAAGAAATGCATCAAATTGAGTAGTAAAAAGAACCATTTTTCTCAGTAGCAATATGCTTATGATAAATTGTTGTCCTGATACATTCTCTATACTTGATTTCTCGATTGATCCTTTTTAGCAATGATTGAACTGTCCTCTCTTGTATAGCAGCCCTTCGTTGCATATTAGCTTGTACCGGGGATTATCCGGTTGGCCTCGGCATGTTTGATTCAAGAAGTCATTCTTGTACCAAGTTCTTCTGCTCTTTTTGTAACATAGCACCACACTAGTCTTAGCGACTGCCTTGACTCATCCGGCTGGCTAACCACGTTTGTGCCCTATTGCCTGTGTATTAGGCTCAACCGGCATTTTGATAAAATTGATAAATTGTGTTGGATTATATGATTGTACGCTCAAGGGAAACTAATATAAATGGATTAGTTGATCAAATAGGATCATCTTTAGATGGCATTTCTTGAAAGAATATGTATAATTGGGCCCAAAGTTAGCTATAACTAATCTTGAAGAGCAAACGATAAAAAACCCCATAGTATATTTTCAGAAACTTTATCATCGATAAGATAACTCAAGGAGGAATAGGAAAGATATAAAGCAACAATTATTACCTCTTACGCTCGGTCACATAAGCTTCACTTCAAGTCGGCGGCCTAGGTCCTCCTCTTGAAACGACCAAGAGGGGCTCCTTGGCTTTGTTCTGGCCTTGTTCGACAACCATTCATGGAATTGTTGTATGGGAAGCCATCACATGATAGAGAAATAAAAGAAGACATTCAAAACGTAAAGACACGAGAAAAAATCTATAATTTTCTATGCCCTCTTACGAACTCCCAACTTTTGACAACTTGTACAAAAAAGTTGTTCCATAATCTACTTACGCGGCCCCGGCAGCGGTGCCTCCGGATCCCCGCAATGCAGGCGGCTGGTGGCAGATCCGACCACGGTGCTTGACGGGTGAGAGAAGAAGGTGATTGGGCTCATCAGAGAATGGGTGCGGCGAGAGGACGGGTCGACCTTTGGATAGGCGGGATCTTTGGACTCGGAAAAGGGAAGAAGGCTGCTTGTGGCTGCGGAAGAAGGGGGATTCGACAGACTTGGGCAGTCCGGGACAAGATTTGCTGGTCCACTGACTCCTCTGTGAGGCGTGGAAGGGGGGCCACAGGGAAGGCATAGTTGTCGGGGATGACAAGGCAATCGACTCGATGACGAAGCAGAAGGGGGAAACCGGAGTGACTGGCACATGAACTAAGGCGAACAGTGAATGGCCTCTCATCCAGGAAGAAGGTGGTCAAGGGGAGGAAGACTAGGCTGAGTAGCTTCTACGGGAGATACCTCCAAATCCTGCGTGAGGTATGCACCGCCGTTGCGCTGCTACTGCCACCGAAGATGGCCTTCATGAGTCTACTCTTTGGGGTTCACGATGGAGAGAGGAAAAGGAGCGGAGAAGAGATGAGCGGGCGGGAGGGGGAAATATTACGCGTTGGGTTAAGTTTTGGGGGGGGGGGGGGGGGGGGTATGCGAAGGGTTAAGTTTCACGGAAGGGGGGATATGCGTTTGTGTTAAGTTTCACGGGGGGAAATATTACGCGGCGGGTTAAGTTTTCGGGGGGGGGGGGTATGCGCACACGGGGGAATATACATTATATATAATATTTAATAAAGTTAATAGTTTCAGGGGGGGTGTATGCGTTGTATGCGTTGGTTTATATAGTTGTATTATTATATAGTTATTTTATTACTATATAAAATTAATGGTTGGGGGGGGGTATGCGCTGGGTTAAGTTTCACGGGGAAATAAGGAAATAATATATAGTTATTTTATTTATATATATTTAATATTATATAATATAATATACTATTAAATTACCACTAAATAAAATTTAACATTATATTATTGTATTTATATATATTTAATATTATACTTAAATAATTTTTAATAATTGTATTAATAGTATTATATTATTTTATATTCGTATCATTAATAAATTATTTGTATTATGATATTACTCTTTTTATTATATATATCAAATATTTTACATATTTTTTATTATATATTTTTAATATTTTATTAAATAATTATATTTATTCTATTACATTATATATAATATTTAATAAAGTTAATAGTTTGGGGGGTGTATGCGTTGGTTTATATAGTTGTATTATTATATAGTTATTTTATTACTATATAAAATTAATCGTTTGGGGGGGGAGTATGCGCTGGGTTAAGTTTCACGGGAGGAAATAATATATAATTATTTTATTTATATATATATATTTAATATTATATAATATAATATAATATTAAATTACCACTAAATAAAATTTAACATTATATTATTGTATTTATATATTTAATATTATACTTAAATAATTTTTAATAATTGTATTAATAATATTATATTATTTTATATTCGTATCATTAATAAATTATTTGTATTATGATATTACTCTTTTTATTATATATATCAAATATTTTACATATTTTTTTATTTTTTTATATTTTTACTAATATTAATATATAATAGATTATTAATATTAATAATAGTTATCATCTTATTTTATTGAATGGGATTTGACATTTGTGTTACAATATTTTTACCTACCGAGGTGAATCTGTATACACTTCGTAGGTATCGTTAGATTTACTTACGGATCATCAAATCAATAGGTATAGAGAGTAGGTAAACGTAACTTTTACCTACTAATTCTTACCTACCGGCAATGTTTCCATAAGTAAAGCGAAGATTTCTTGTAGTGATATAGACCGCAGAGACGAAGCTGCACCAGAATTTATAATCGATCCAAATGCAATGCGACTAATTAATTAAGCATGGTGCCTCTCTCACCTTTGCACGCCATGCCTTCCTTCTTTCCTTCTTCGTTGCACAGTTCTGGATCGACCTCGACGCATATGCGGAGGAGGGGGGCAGAGAGCCCTACTATTTATACACACATTTTCTTGCTAGACGTATTAACTGGCATGTGCGTATATACATATATAAAACCATGCTTTGACCGGTCTTTCATTTATATATATATATATATGTATATGTGTATGTGTAATAATGTTCCGCTGACCAGTTCTATCAAACGGGGCGCAGTCTTCGTCTTCAACGTCGGCGGCGCGTCGTGCGGCAAATTTGAAAGCGTTGTTCCTGTTGAACGGGAAGTAATCGGTCGCTTATCCACGTACACGTGGACAAGAATCCCGAGTTGAGTTAAGATTCTGAATAGATATTAGGAAGAGTTCTAACAAAGACAAGTTTTCGGCCATGTTATCACTATTGATAGCTCAAGTGAGATATCGGATGTCAGAAAGAAGCCACCAAAAGAACAGAGTTTTTTTTTTTTTATGAAATAGCACACTTTCATTTCAAAATTATAAAGTTAACACATTTTTTTTTGGAGGAACAACACACTTTGTGGAAAATTAAGCCGGACTACAATGCTAAAGTCGTATAATACTTTTTTTTTCAAAAAGGAGGAAAGACACGCATCTTACAGGGTGCTTGGTTGCATGATAATAAAAAATTTTATTTTAATTTTTAAAAATTATAAGAAAACTTGTTAAAAGAGGTGTTTGGCAACCTTGACAATTTTATATTTTGAAAGTGATTTTATTCTTAAACAAAAAAAGAGGGTCTCAACTTTTTCTTTTTTCATGTGGTCTCCCACTTTGTTTGGTCATGAATGATGATTAGCCCTTTTTATTATCACATCCCTCCAAACATGACAATTTTATTTTATGAGTTGGTTCATTTTTTATTTTTATATAATTTTTAATCATGAAAATGTACAAAAAAATTATCATGCAACCAAACACCCCATTAGTGTGTTAAGTTATTATAGTAATGGGGTGTTTGGTTGCATAATAATTGAGGTTTTTATTTTAATTTTTAAAAATTGTAAGAAAACTTGTTAAAAGAGGTGTTTGACAACCATGACAATTTTATGTTTTGAAAGTGATTTTCTTCTTAAACAAAAAAAGAGGGTCTCACCTCTTTCTTTTTTCTTGTGGTCCCCCACTTTATTTGGTCATGTGCGGTGCTTACTCTTTTTTGTAATCACATCCCTCCAAACATGATAATTTTATGTCATGAGTTGGTTCACTTTTTATTTTAATACAATTTTTTATCATGAAAGTGTACAAAAAATTATCATGCAACCAAACACACCATAAGAGTACGAAACTCCAACTTTCAAAGTTGGATTATGAATGTCTAAATGTGATTGGAGTTAGGTATTCCGACTTGTGTCGTACTTGCATTATCATTGTCCGACTTTAAAAGTTGTTATTTTCTCGGCTTTGTAATCTTTAATTGAGATTATTTGGCTTGAGTTGATATTAGATGGAGATTACGTACACATGTTTTTATAACAAGTCGGTGTAATATTTCACCGACGTTAGTGTTAACTTTCTGCTTTATGTTTGATACACTAACTTCTACCACAGGAAAAAAAACACATTTAATGTGTTATTTTTATAATTTTGTAATGAAAGTGTGCTATTTAAATAAAAAATCAGAAGCGAGCTGTGTATAATATATATTTGATATAGTGGATTTTGATTCTTTGAAAATTCTCCTACGGTGTTGTTCGTAACGATTGATCCGCTCTGCTTTCTCATCACAACAACTTTGAAGAAATCGGTCAGCAGCAGATATATCTTAATTTGGATTGTATGAACACTCAAGATCGAACACGCTCATATTCGACAAAGCTCGTCTTGGCGAGGCTTGGCGAGGCTGCAGCTTTAGGGAATCCACATAGACCTTGTGATAAACGCTCTAATTAATGAAGGAGAACTAGGTTTGAGGATCGAATATATACACTGCTCGACATATAAAGGTTGTCTGCTCGATATATATATATGCATCTTTAATTAAGGAGCTAGCTAGAGCATAGAAGAAGTTGGATTTGGATTCACTCTCTCCTTCTTATCATGTGTACAGAAAAGATATGGCTTGATACGTCTAAGAAAATATATGAGAAAAATCACTTATTTTCATACATTTTAAGCTCAATCAGGGATTTCCCAACGAGAAAGATTTGGGAAAAAATCTATTTCTGCTCGTAACTGAGATGCTCTTGTTTTTTGTTTTTTGTTTTTTTGGACAAAAAGACCTTTTCGACATAATGAACCAGACGGATTTGCCATTTTCGTAACATAATTTGAGTATTATTTCTATGTTGTTCTGTCTAATAGGGGCTTGACATACAGATCGATTTTTTCAACATATAATGACATTATTGATTTGACGGATTACTCCACCACAAATAATGGGGTCACTGGGGACAGCTTAAGTTGTCCCCAATAAAACCGTCATCACATACACAGTTATCAGTGACGACTTCAATAAGCCATCCCTCTTACTATTATTTGTGACGGCTTAAGTCATTGTCAAAGTAGAAAACTTTTTTAGAAACCACTTATCGAGGGTGAATAGCGACGGCTTCAAAAAGTCATTGCCAATAAACTTAATAGACTTTAGCCATTGCAAGTGTGATTTTTCAACCGTTCAATGATCAACTATATTTGTCGACGGCTAGAGTCATCGCCAATATTTTGAGGGTTTTTTTTTCCCGCGGGCCTCCCTTTTCCTTCCCCTTCTGCTCTCGTTGTCTTGACACAGGTTGCGCCACCGCCTTGTACCACCACTAGGATCTTCCTCTACCATTGTGGTTGCCACCACTGCTGCCTACCGCTGCCACCACAATCTTTGCCTACAGTAAGTTGCGCCGCCACCATCCTCCTCCTCTGTCGCCTGCGCCATCGACCTCCTCCTCCTCTAGGTATTTATTGTCACGACCCGGATTTTTAACATGCACAGCGGAAGATAATCCGGCGAAGTAACGGGGAAGAATATCGGTCTGGAACCAAATAAGACTAAAATCATAATCAAGATTCATAATTCCAAACTTTTACAACTTAATAACATAGAATCAAACATCTATCTAACAAATTAAATACCGACATTGAATGAGAAAACCACTAGCTCCTCGAATTCCAAAATACCACTATGCTTCTGCCGCGCTAAACCTGCAATCCTGAAAATATTAACAACGGAAGGGGTGAGTCACCACAGACTCAGTAGGACTTACACCCGAACTACCCCACTATACTAGTGATTCTAGTGGTATACAATACATATTAAGCCTAAAATCAGATTTAATACATAGGGTGTAAACTAATTATATATCTTCAATTAATTGATTAAAGAATCAATCAACTACCCCATATGATGACTAGACTCTAGCTATATGCATTAAAACCAACATAACCTACACCTTAAACTGTTCTAGGTATGCCCAGAACACATAGACCTGACATAAAACCAATGACACATCTATAACACTACCATCTATGCCAATCCACACAACTAGACACCCGTTCGAGTAAATTTCATGCTCCATCCGATAAATGCAAATACATCACAAAACTAGCACCAGCATTTACCATATAGTAGGAAGTAACATATAGTAAGCTAAATCCCATAGTACCCCATAGGTAGGGAGTACTTAGGATAAACCTCGGTATCCGAGATCGACGGATGCTCCAGATTGTTCTAATTCATCTACTGCCCACAGGACCGAATTATAGTCTGGTGAAGTACATTTCCAACACAATGCAGCTCACTGCACTAACCACATTCCACACCATGCAAGCATATAATTAACTCAGACAGTAACACATGAACATTTAATTGGCAAATCAAATATGAAATACATAGATGAACACCCATGGTTCTATGCACCACATATTTGCATACCATACCACAGTCTATCACAAACTAATGCATATAAATAGGATCATGCAATTTACAACCTAAACATAACCATTACATGCTTAAACAGAACTACCTATCACATAAGAGAAAATAAACTAAATTCTAACACCACTATGCCTAATCCCTACATCGGCTTTTTATCCAATCGGGATATATGTGTTTAAGGTTTACCGCGATGCAGACATACTAAACTAGCTAGATGTAAACAAATACAAACCTATCATGATGACCAACATACATGAATAACTAATTTAATCTAAACATGCGCGGGATAAACAAATTAATCTAACTCTATCTAAACATGCTAATAAATCCAAAACTGACCAATAATTACAATCTTCTAATCCTGGTGATCTAAACATGATTCTTACGGTTTAATTGAGTATAATAGAGTGCTAAGAATAGCCGAGACGCCTACCTTTACGGCGACGACGAACGGCGCACGGAATTCCAACGGAACGATCCGGGTGACGAGAATGCCGCGGTCACGACGGCGACGAAAAACGGAATCGAATGGTAACCTGATAATCTGCTAAAACAAAGAGGATAAATGATCTAACAAGAACAAATGGATATAATAGGAGAGAGGCGATAGGTGAGAGGGGGTATGAGAGAGGAGAAAGGGAGATGTTACCGCGGAGAGGGGGGGTAGCCTCGGTCGCGGCGCGGCGGCGGCTGAAGCCGCGAGGGGGGGGTCAACGGGATGGCGGTGCTGCGGTTGGCCGCGGGTGCGCGCAGGGCGGCGGGCAGGCGAGTGGCGTGCGGCGGCGGTGGTCAACGGGAGACGGCGTGCGATGCTCGGCCGTGACGGCGCCACGGCTGGCCAGCCGCAGCGGCGGCCGCGAGGGGGGGGGGGCGAGTGCGGCGCCGGCGGTGACGCGGCGACGCCGCGGACGTGGCTCGCGCGGCCGGGCGGCGGCCGCAGCGGGCGACCGAAGGCGGCGAGGGCTCGGCGTTCGGAGGGCGGCCGGCGGGGCAAGGCGTCAACCGGGGGGCGATGGCTGGTTGGCGCGGGGGGTGCGATGCCGGGGTGGCCGGGGCTGGCGTCGGCGGCGGCGGCCGCTGCGCGGGACGGAGGCCGCAGTGGCCGGGTCCGCAGGTGAGGCCGCGGGAGGCGGCGGCGACCAACGGAGGGGGGGGGCGACCGGTGCGCGCGGAGGGGGCGGTTCCGGCTGGTGCAGGCGGTGCTGGCCGGTGCGCGCGGGGGCGGCTCCGGCTGATGCAGGCGATGGCCGCGAGGTCGACTGCGGGGGGAGAGGAAGCGTCGCGCAGCGACGAAGAAGAAGGAGAAGAAGAAGAATAGTAAGAATAGGCGCTCGGCGGAGGCGGTTTCGGGAGGGGGGCATAACCGAAGGAAAAAAAAATAAAAGGGAAGGATGGGAAAAAAATTTAATAGAAATAATAAATATAATAATTAATTCTCTTTTTTTAAAACCTAAAAATAGTAACGTTACAATCTACCCTCCTAATAGAAATTTTCGTCCTCGAAAATTCAACCAAACTCGCCAAACAATTACATCCTTCAATGTATCTAACTATTCTTCTCTATCTAATATACTCCTTATCTACCACTCTTCATAAACACATCTATCTATCAACTATCTATCATCTATCTGTCTAACTAACTAACTAACTGACTAACCACTCAATTATCAATCTACCTACTTATTATCTATCTATCCATATCATTCTAATCTATCTAATATCAATCTTCAATACTATCTAAGATTCTCAATCTAATAGGCAATCTAATTATCTATATATCATATATATCATTCAATCACATAACCTTAAGACCTTAATTATGATGATCCTTAATCTAAATTATCAATATACCAAATCTAAAAAAAATTTATAGACCATTATGATATGGATCAAATATCCTTCACAAAAAAAAATTCAATAATCCAATAGTCCCTACATGATACGAACTTAATAATCATGTCTAAGTTTGATAAACTTGATCATCAACTATCTAAAATTTCAACATCATAACATACTAAATGCCATCAATGACTCAACATAATCATCAAATTGATGATCTAATCATAATCTATATATCAAATTTAATTGGTCAATATCGTATCTAAAGATCATCACTCCGAATGACTTGATCTACAAAAATCTAAATGTATATCATCATAGGATTATAGGTATTGATCTTATCCACAAATAAAGATAGAAAATTCTTTAACTATTCCTCTATCTAAAGACCATTTCTAAAGAGTTGAGATCAAATTACAATCCAAAAATTAATCCATCACCATCTACTCAAGTATAAATCCAAGCATACAAAGTCTAGTCCTAATTAAAATTTGCAAATCACAATTTGAAGAGAGAATGAGCCATCAAACGGATAAGACAAATTCAGATCGGATAGAAAGAATAAGACTAGAGTTCTAGATCAATAGATAATGGAGGATAATCTGGATGATATGGTCATGATCTAAATTGAATTGCCTAAGAGAATGATAGCCTGTCTAGATAATGGACTAACCTCTAAGATTAATATCTAATCGTCTAAACATCTCATCTTCAATATCAAAAGATTACAACCTTATGATAATATCTAAGAAATCTAATACAAAATTCACATAAGTAATTCATTCTCTAAATCTAATATCTTCTCACTTTTCTCATACAAAGGTACAACAGTTTCATTCAATTCAAAATAATTTAATATTAATGCCATGTTACCATTCAATCTCATAGACAAGCTTCACAAAATAATGATGCCTTAAGAGGAAGTATACCTCCAAATTTTTGTATCCACTTATCTAATCGGTGTAATTATTCTTAACCTCTATATCATTCATACGCATATGATCTCAAATATAATCAACTCATACCATCTATATGATATATGTCCACAAGATAATCAAATCTCTAACTTCCAACAAAATAATCTTAATGAGTCAACTACTCCTAACATTATTAAAATCACTTAAACAATAATCATTCTCTTATTATCACTTTCATTCAAACTTTAATCAATCACATAATCTCTTTGTCTAAAGTGCTTGCTATCAAATTATCATCCAAGAAATTTATCTCTAAACTCCATCATATGAATAATATCTAATTGTAATCACATATAATTAGCGAATGATTCTCATTCTCAACGAGTTTTTAAGTCTCTTATTCTCTCTCATACTTTCCAAATATATATGAATCTCTACCTTTCTTGCAAGATATATTCTCATTTCTTCCTTAAAAAAATATTTATATTTCAGATTCTAACTTCTTCCAACCAAGTAGCAACATACATCTCATTATCATTCTATCTTCATCAAATCTAAAGATCACATCTGATGAATCAAAGCCTAGACATCGCATAAGATTAACCTACACTTAGACATAACATATAACTAAAATCATCCACAATCAAGATTTGGCTAAATAGATCAGACAAGATAAGGAGAGATAAATGAGTTCAAAATCGGGTAGTGAAGATCAAAGATTGTGATCGGGAAGAACATAACTATAGTAATAATTAATAGATAGCACCCTACTAATACTTACTATAATACTACTCAAATCATCTCTAATTCTTAAACTTATACTAAATAATCTAAGTATCTCATCCTTTAAAACTTGCACTTGATCTGCATTCCATCCTTGATAGCACAAAAAAAAATCACTTATTCAAAACATACTAAAATTATATTTACCTTACTCTAAAATTTCATATTCATAATCTCATTCTTATATCACCTTCCTTTTCATTTAAAACCATATACTCAAATAATAATTCAATCATCATTTCATTTCATGACTAGGATAGGACCGATACCAAAATCTAATTAATACATCATCCTATCCTCATACCACCCAAAAGTATTCTTCCGGTCATCTCATAAATAAATCAGATTTAATCTCAAAATGAATCATTCTAATTATTTCACATATATCATTCAACTAAATCCTTCAAAAGATTCACCAATCCATCTACTATTCATATGATATTATAAAAATTCTAATCATACTTATTAAATTCACCATCAATCTAAATTACTAAAAATACTAAATCTGAAAATTTCCTCCTCAAACTATAAACCAACATGACAATGATCAACCATCATCTATCAAATATTTGATAATCCAATATGTATATCTTAATCATGTCTTAAGATTAGTGAAAATAATTCTTCATCAAACAAATCTACAATATCCACCCAATCTGAAAATTGTTCATTGCATTTTTAATTATTCAATCCAATCTCTAATCACCAAATCACTATCTAATATTAAAATCTAACAAATCTAAAGTGATAGTCTTATCCCATAATCATAAATCTAAACTCCAAAATCCACTAAATCTGAAAGTTGAATCATCATAAAATGACACTATCAAATATCTAATATAGACCTCCAATAATCTATCATCAAATTTCTATGTCATATAGGATTTTCAATCCAATAGAAAATCTAAATTATTCTTTCTGCCCAAAATCATGTTCTTCCGAATATCAATTCCATCTAATCCAAACCGATATCATAAACCTGGGCATGTCAATATAGACATTCAGGCCGAGTTAATGCTCTGATACCAAGCTGTCACGACCCGGATTTTTAACATGCACAGCGGAAGATAATCCGGCGAAGTAACGGGGAAGAATATCTGTCTGGAACCAAATAAGACTAAAATCATAATCAAGATTCATAATTCCAAACTTTTACAACTTAATAACATAGAATCAAACATCTATCTAACAAATTAAATACCGACATTGAATGAGAAAACCACTAGCTCCTCGAATTCCAAAATACCACTACGCTTCTACTGCGCTAAACCTGCAATCCTGAAAATATTAACAACGGAAGGGGTGAGTCACCACGTACCCGCAGGGACTTACACCCGAACCGCCCCACTATACTAGTGATTCTAGTGGTATACAATACATATTAAGCCTAAAATCGATTTAATACATAGGGTGTAAACTAATTATATATCTTCAATTAATCGATTAAAGAATCAATCAACTACCCCATATGATGACTAGACTCTATATGCATTAAAACCAACATAACCTACACCTTAAACTGTTCTAGGCATGCCCGTAACACATAGACTCGACATAAAACCAATGACACATCTATAACACTACCATCTATGCCAATCCACACAACTAGACACCTCGTCCGAGTAAATTTCATGCTCCATCTCGATAAATGCGCCACATCACAAAACTAGCACCAGATTTACCATATAGTAGGAAGTAACATATAGTAAGCTAAATCCCATAGTACCCCACAGGCAGGGGAGTACTTAGGATAAACCGCGGTATCTGGGATCGAAGGATGCTTCAGATTGTTCTAATTCATCTACTGCCCACAGGACCGAATTATAGTCTGGTGAAGTACATTTCCAACACAATGCAGCTCACTGCACTAACCACATTCCACACCATGCAAGCATATAATTAACTCAGACAGTAACACATGAACATTTAATTGGCAAATCAAATATGAAATACATAGATGAACACCCATGGTTCTATGCACCACATATTTGCATACCATACCACAACATCACAAACTAATGCATATAAATAGGATCATGAAATTTACAACCTAAACATAACCATTACATGCTTAAACAAAACTACCTATCACATAAGAGAAAATAAACTAAATTCTAACACCACTATGTCTAATCCCTACATCGGCTTTTTATCCAATCGGGATATATGTGTTTAAGGTTTATCGCGATGCAGACATACTAAACTAGCTAGATGTAAACAAATACAAACCTATCATGATGACCAACATACAGGAATAACTAATTTAATCTAAACATGCGCGGGATAAACAGATTAATCTAACTCTATCTAAACATGCTAATAAATCCAAAACTGCCCAATAATTACAATCTTCTAATCTTGGTGATCTAAACATGATTCTTACGGTTTAATTGAGTATAATAGAGTGCTAAGAATAGCCGAGACGCCTACCTTTACGGCGACGATGAACGACGCACGGAATTCCAACGGAACGATCCGGGTGTCGAGAATGCCGCGGTCACGACGGTGACGAAAAACGAAATCGAATGGTAACCTGATAATCTGCTAAAACAAAGAGGATAAATGATCTAACAAGAACAAATGGATATAATAGGAGAGAAGCGATAGGTGAGAGGGGGTATGAGAGAGGAGAGAGGGAGATGTTACCGCGGAGAGGGGGGGTAGCCTCGGTCGCGGCGCGGCGGCGGCTGAAGCCGCGAGGGGGGGGGTCAACGGGATGGCGGTGCTGCGGTTGGCCGCGGGTGTGCGTAGGCGGGCGGCGGGCGGCTGCGAGTGCGGCGGTCGCAGGCGGCGGTGGTCAACGGGAGACGGCGTGCGACGCCGGGCGGTGACGGCGCCATACCGGTCGCCAGCGCGGCCGCGAGGGGGGGCGAGTGCGGCGCCGGCGGTGATGCGGCGACGCTCGCGGACGTGGCTCGCGCGGCCGGGCGGCGGCCGCAGCGGCGACCGAAGGCGGCGAGGGGCTCGGCGTTTGGCCGAGGGCGGCCGGCGGGGCAAGGCGTCAACCGGGGGGTGCGATGCCGGGGCGGCCGGGGCCGGCGGCCGGGCGGCGCGCGCTCGCCGCGCGGACGGAGGCCGCAGGGCCGGTCCGTGTGGTGAGGCCGCGGAGGCGGCGGCGACCAACGGAGGGGGGCGACCGGGTGCGCGCGGAGGGGGCGGTTCCGGCCGGTGCAGTGCGGCGCCGGCCGGTGCGCGCGGGGCAGCTCGGGCCGATGCGTGTGCGATGGCCGCGAGGTCGACCGGGGAGAGGAAGCGTCGCGCAGCGACGAAGAAGAATAGTAAGAATAGGCGCTCGGCGGAGGCGGTTTCGGGAGGGGGGCGTAACCGAAGGAAAAAAAATAAAAGGGAAGGATGGGAAAAAAATTTAATAAAAATAATAAATATAATAATTAATTCTCTCTTTTTTTTAAACCTAAAAACAGTAACGTTACATTTATAAACCATAACAACTTGGTTTATTAGTTTCTATGTACGATTTTGTTAGATTTCCATGTCTACTATTTGATTGAGTGTGTTAAGCATGTTTAAAAATGTTTATTTTAAGGTTAAACATGCACTCTTTAGCATGTTAAGTATCTTAATCTATAAGTTAAGCATTGTAAAATTATTTGTATGAGGAAAATTATATTAATTTAAAAGTTAAGCATGTTAGTTTAGGGTTAATTAAGCATGTTAAAGAAAGAGTTTCTGTAATGTAGTATTTTGTAATTACTTTGGATTAAGAAATGAAGTCAAACTAGTTTCCAGTTTGATTTGTCCCAAAAAATCAACTTGGAAACAATTTAAATTCCAAGACCAGTTTGAATCGGGCAAAATACAATGCAAATCAACTCAAATCGATATTTTGGTTTTATTTTTCCCAAATTAACGTTAGAGATCACTCAAATTCTTAAACCGGTTTGAGTTGGCCAAAATGCCATGGAATCTAAGTCAAACTAAATTTTATGGTTTGATTTGTCTAAAATTCGCATTAGAGACAAATCAAATTCCTAAACAGGTTTGATTAGGCCAAAATGTCATGAAAACCGACTCAAATAATAAAATCAGTTTGATTTGTCCCAAATTGGCGTTATAGACTAATCAAATCCCCAAACTGGTTTGAAATGGCCAAAATGCCATGGAAATTAACTCAAATCGGAAAACTGGTTTGATTTGTCCAAAATGGTGTTAGACATAAATTAAATTTCCAAACCGGTTTAAATTGGCCAAAATATAATATTAGAAGACGTTCACTGGAGGAGGCACTTGTAGTTGTGCCTCCACAATGCAACTCAGACTAGTAGTATCATATATGTGAGATATGACAAAGAGATGATAATAAGGTAAAGAAACGACTTAATTTAAAATTTTTTCATTTCTAACAACACGTTAATTTTTTTGTAAAAATCTAACATGTTAAGAACTTCTTTGTAGGCACTTAGCAAAATAAAATAAAATAAACAAGACTCATCTGACCATACCTTATAGACGAGAAAGGACAAATATTCATTAGCTCGAGATTGATTTTGTAAGTTTTTTAAATTCTTATTATTTACTATTGAGTACCACTTGTTGCATATATATATTAAAACAAGTTTTTTGAACAGACAAAAAGAAGGGTGCCATCTTACTCATCCAAAGGTCTTAGAGATCACCCAGAGGCATAAAGCGGAAGACGGATCCCTCGTTTGAAGTAATGAACAAAGTTGTCAAATGATAGTAAATATTTAATATATTTGTATCATTAGATAATTTTGATTTCATATATTACATGACTCTATATTTACATTATTTAGGATGATGTGCACTAGTTGATGAATGTCCCCTAGTCAGAGGAATTAGATGTTGGGAATTCTGAGCATCCATTCTCTGTTGAGGACGCATTCATCACCGTGTTCGACAAAGACAAGTTGGGACGAATTCGATGTGGGGGGAGAGGATAGACCTGCAAGACTTCGTATGGTGTAAGTGGTGGATGTGCGAGTACCTCTGCGAGTCCAGTCGTTCAGGATTTGTTGGAGAGAGTGGAGAAGCAAATTGAGTTGCTCAATGCTCAAGCTAGTTAAATTGAGAAGTAAAAACTTGATTAATGACTCACTCAAACAACAGATGAATGATCAACAAAGACTGTTTCAAGAGTCGATGGCACAGCTAACACAAGAAATGTTGGCCCAAATAGATAGGAAACTCCCCTTACCTACGGATCCGTCGAGTTCAAGGCCACCTCTACCACCGAGAGCCACACATAGACGAGAAGGAGGAGGATGGCGATGATGATGGGGAATCATTTAGGGAGGATGAGTGAGAGAGTTCCCTACCCATTTTGTCATTTGTATACATTTTATTTGATTATTGTGTATTGAACAAATTGTATATGGATGAATGGCAATGTTTACGAATGAATACGAATCAATATTGTTTGTGAATAAATGAATGAATGAACATGAATGTGTTGGTGTGGGGTTGTTCTATTTCAATGTGGTGGTGTGAGTGTGTTGTGATTGAATATGGTGGTACAAAGAATGTATTATATGTATGAATGTGGTAGAAAGACGCATTGTACATTCATGTATGGGTGTAATCCTGTATGAATTCTTAATGTTTAGATGCTATATTTATTTTTGCAAATGACACGTTATTGCCGACGACTCTTGATAGCCGTCGTCAATAACCCTTTTAGCAATGGCTAAAAGGTACTGGCAACGACTTTGAACTGTTGCCAAACAAGACTTTTGCACTCTTGGAAACCAGTTGAGAGTGCTTTTTATGTTTGGTGATGGCTTCAGGCCATCACTAAAAAATTATGGCAACGGCTCTGAGCCATCGCCAATATTTTCTTTTTTCGGAAACCTTTCGTGACGGTCTGAAGCCATCATTAATAACTTGTTTGCAATGGCCTAAAACCATCGCTAATAAGTTATTTGTAACAACCTTGAGTCGTCGCTAATAACTTCTCTAGCGACAGCTTCAGGTTAACCATCGTCAATATTAATGGCGATAGACTTATTTGTGACAAACTTGCAACGACTTTGAAGCCATCTTCAATAACAATTGGAGACAGCTTTTTGATGTTTGGTGACAGCGTTTAGCCATCACCAATCACCTTATTTTTTGTAATGCTCTAATTTAATTGCACACATAATATTGAATCAAGATCTATTGATAATGTGTATGATGGTTTCAAGGAATTCTTCGTGCATGCTTTCTACTTGAAAGAAGACTTTTTATCATTTTCCAAGGTTAAATGGCTATTAAGTATATTAACTTGGCATGTCAACATAAAATTGGTCCCGGAGGAACCTCAAGACACAAAGAGTATCCATTAGATTATTAGGCAGCCCATTTTCCAAGAAGATGGGCAGCATGATATGTATTTTATTAAAGAAAGGGGATAGTAACGAGGCATGGTGCGCTAGCCAAACAAGGGGAACCGTTCAAGGAAGAATAAAAAAGATGAAGAGGAAGCACCTTATCCACCACCCCAATTTGAGGCCTCCACCAAACTAACCACTAATGCCCCTTGACTTTGTCATCAGCTAAGGCTGTAGAGCAGATGAATGGGCACTGGATGGATGGGAAGATGTTGGTTGTTAGAGTAGCAAGTCATTCAAAGATTATTCATGTTAGCATAGTGTCTCTAAGACCCACAAACACTAACTCTCTCTGAAAAGGAGGTGATCCAGTTGCACCTTCCAGAACGACTAACTTGTTACAACAAGATCCCTTCTTTATGGCATCATGCACCTAGTCTACTCTATTTTTTCTGACATTGAGCCAAGATAACTTAGAACACCTCTTCCGAGAGCCAGCCCTGGATGAATACCACCATTCCAATTTGGCATTGGAGGAGAGGCCACCTAACCTAGAGCCACGGTCCCCCCACTCAAAAATGGAGATCCCAAGTTAACCAGGGGCTGAGATGGTTGGAAGGCCACCTTGTTGACACCATTCTTGACTAGTTCTCCACCCATTGCACCGACCATGAAGCAACTGACCAATGCATTCTCGGCATATATTAGGCTATGATATGCTGACCTAGTTGGTAAAATTTGTCTCATGCGGACCACAATGAAGATGAAACCCCATGAAGACCCCTTTTTTTCTTTTTTATGAACTCCAAAAGGAAGAGAAAGAGAAGAAGAGAAAGAAGTCTCTTTTTGGTTGTGTTTGGTTGTTTCAAAATGGAATCGACTTCGATGTGTGCACGTGGATGCTGCTTCTTGAAAATCTATGTTGAAACTTGATTTTGTAAGACTATCTGAACTTGACTATGCAAACTTTGTTTTACACTATTCATGCTTGGCTATGCAAAAAGCTTATATCTTGTTTATCTTGTTAACTATGTTTGGATATGCTAGTTAAACCAAGTCGTCTATGCTTGAATACTATGCTTGGATGAGTGTATGCATCAACTTTTTGGCACTTTGGCCATGTGAAGCAATTTAATGATATTTTTGAAAGATGATTGCCATAAGAACAAGCTGAATGTGGCATACTCTAAGGGGAAGCATCGAAACTTGTATGATTTGATTTCATGCTCATGTTATTATTTTGCTTAAAAGAAATGTTGTATGAACATCTAAGATGCAAGAATCAGATTCTATGGTCATGGTCAGAGTGTGCCAACAAAACTCATAACTGATCGAGTTCACACGATTCTTTTCATAAAATAAAAATTTTTATCATCATCAAAATTTGGGAGATTGTAGAATTATTGTCTATAGATTTCGATGTTGAAAAAAATTCTATGAGAAGAAATGAGTGTTCTAAATTCATTGCTTAAATTGATGAGAGAAAGATAAGAAAGAAAGTAAAGCAAATAAACTAAATATGATGCATAAATAAATTTTGAATTGTAGAAACTGATAGCATTGTCTCGGACTGATGGACATTACCGGTTGACTAAAATCCATAGAAAAGAAGTTTTTGTACATGATATAAAATCTTCTCTGATTTCTTTTTTTTTTTTTGCTTGAGTTGTGGTTGAGCTAGTCAACTGACCCTATCACATTGGTCAACAAACAATTCCTAAAAAATCAACAAGTCTAGACATTTTGTTAAGATTTGAAAGTTCAAGACAAAGGCAACTTTGTAAAGATCCAAGAGCTCATTTTGTGTGTAGTATAAATCCTCATCCTGACCACTATTGTTGCATTTCAAGCACCCTAGTCAATTCTACAGAGGGTTAGGTTGGAGAGGTGCCACCCTGCATATTTACCTCTCCCACATGGAAGTCGCGCATGGCCTCACCATGAAAGTCACACAAGTGAGTGAAAATCTCATCGTAGAAGCCTCATTTTCCTGTGGAATTCTTGTGGCCCTCGCCGCCCCCAATTTCTATTTCTCTTCTAGGTTCGTGGGTGTTGGAGGTGATAGAAATGTATGCCCTACAAGCCAATCATATGTGATATGATTTTACATTTCTTGTAATATCTTATTCAGTATAAATGGCATATTCTTCATTACTTGCACTATTTAGATGCGTCTATCGTAATGAAGTCCTAGGTTGCATGCAATGATGATTGAATCATGATGAGATCATGATAATGAGATCAATCATCTAGAAGCATGTACCCTAAATGTTCCTAGTCGTAGGATCCTCGAGACGGGACATCAAGGATCCGGTAAGACTAGTGTATATGATATCTTCTCATATGATGAGAATGACCGATCTCATTGGTCATCAGTGTGGGGACACTGAGATACATATACAGGTGCTCATTAGAGTAATGAGTTCACTGAACTGACCAGTATAGAATCCCTAAATGGTATCTTACCGAACTGTCGATCAGGGTATTCTATCATCACGGTTGCACGGTTGGATCTTTGACCTGAGTCGCCAAAGATGTCTTGCCGGGCGTACCATGTACTTTGACTATTGACTTATGGATCACTTAGTATTGTGGTCCTGTATAGTTAATGGATTGGGTATATGGGAAACCCGGTGGAGGCAATTGAGCGGACAATAGGGGATCGTCCACTCTCGGTAGGAGAGAGAGAATGTCCTATGGATAGTACTCTAAATCCTTGGCCAAGGTAGATAGGATAATTGGAAAAGAGTTTTCCAATTGATCCAATTACGGGTGCAAGATTCCATAGTGTCGGTATATTTAGGAGTTGACAATAATGCCGTACTCCTATCCGACCGGGACATTGGATGAATGAAGTTTTATATCCGTGTGGGATACGATGATGGAAAGGCTCTTTGGAGAGGAGTTTATCCCCGAAGCCGTTTGGGATCATAGGATGTGGCTTGTACCCTTCATGATCGGTAGGCCGTTAAATCTATTATGAGATAATAGATTTAATTTAAAAGAAGTTGTTCTTTTAATTAGGCCTCAACCAAATGAGCTATTGGGCCTAGTGGGTCACACACATAAGGGCTAATCCATAAGTTTGGGGGCAAGGGTGTAAATATAGAGAAAGGAGGGGCTTTTGTGAAAAACTCTAAATTCTCTATATAATAGCGAATTGAGCATGAGCCCCACAAGCCAAGGCTGCAAAATTCGTCCCTACCTCTCTCCTTCACGTTTTCCCATGCTGGAGGCCGTCGAGTCGATGGGACTTCATCCGGGGCGAGTCGGAAGGGTCCGACGCGAAGGAGAACCCGACTATGGAGGCGGCTCGTGTGGATACGACTAGAGGCCGCACACTTGAGTGGCTGAACGAGCGTGAGAACGCTCGATCTTCTCCGATCTTTAGGGATTATTTGAATCCCACAAAGGTACGTATTCGAAATCGTTTCGTATCCCGCTGGCGACGTCGTTCGGTTTCGATCGAGACCAAGACAATGATATACGGGGAATCGTAAATTTTCCCCTGCGCCAATCTGATTGGACCGATTCCCAACGGTGGTATCGAGCCAAAAGTTGAAGTCTTGTTCGATTCCGACGTCGTTTCGACGTCGTTTAATATATTTTATGTTTTCCCGAATCTGTACAAACGTCCATCTTGACGGAGTAACCATAAATCGTATGTGATACGTTTTGGAGGTTTGTTGCTACTGAATGAATCTCGTGACAAAGAGCTTTCCAACGCCGCAAACCGTTCGAATTTTGGACCACCGGAGAGTCCGGTAGAGGATCTGAAATATGGTGATTTCGTTTTACGGAATTCACCAGTTCGATTTGGGGATTTCTTGAGATCTTCTTCTATGGAGACATTTGATGTCTAATAGATGGCTTATAAGATATGTAATACGATTACAAAGAGTTTCCCATCGTTATTTTGCTTCGAACGGCACCATCGGAGGTCGATTCAGAGTTTTTCCGAGGGGAGAAACTTTAAGGCCGGCGGCGCTTCTTTCCTATTTTCCTGTTGATTGGGATTTTTTCACGGAAAGAAAATAGTATCTTTGGATTCATTGTTCGATTTAGAATCGACTTACTCTTTTTTGGAATTTTTAGGAGACTGAAAAGTCCAGATCTTGGAAGGTCTTGCCGTTCCCTCCATTGGCGCCGTTTCTCTGCGTTGTCGGGCGGGGAAGACGACCGACGGGACCCGATAAGAGGATCCGTCGGCGCCGGTCAACGCGCTTTGCACGCGGTTTGACCGCGGATGCCGCGCGCGGTTGGCGCGCCCGCGCTCGCTCAAAATATAAAAAAAAAAAAATTTGAACTGCCGCTCACGCGGCTTGCAGGCGCGCGCCCGCGGCGCGCGGGAGCCGCTGTGCGCCGGCGCACGGATGGCGCAGGACGGGGCGGCGCAATGCGCCCAGCCCTTAATTTTGATTTAAAATTGTTTTAAATCAAAATAAAATCCTAAAAATGCCATAAAAATTTCAGAAAATTTGTGGAACATTCTGAAATATCATATAATAGATTATCAAACTGTTTGATGATCTTTTATGTGATTTTGATCCCCATTGTCATAGATTCATTCATTGTTAAGTTTTTAAAATTGTTTTAATGACTTAACTTGAGAAATTAATGTCTAAATTAATTCTGTAAAATATGATTTTCGAATGATGATTAGGACATTGATTTGGCACTTTGTATAGTTTTGGAAATACATATATTGTTTAAATTGTTTGGAGATGCTTGTTTATGTCATATAAATTGTTTATATGTTATTTCATGTTATTTACTTCGTGAATAAATTCGACAAGCATGAAATTGGGAATTTCAAAACATATGATGTATATTTTTATGATATAATAGTTATATCATATTATTACCACGTATTCGCACTATGTTCATGTGATGGTATGTATGTGTGAATGCTTGGATGATCATGGACTTAGAATGTGTGTCATGTGATGATGCTTATTTAATGTTGGCATGTAATTAAGGGCCTGCGTGCCTAATCTTCTCTCTTATCAATTCTGATTGTATATACTACCTCCCTCTAAATGTACTCCCCTTGATTTAGATCAAGGTTTCTTATTTGATTAATGTACATTTATGGGTCTGCGTACCCTTAATGCTCTTGTAATGACAAGAAGACCGATCGAGGTGGAGGAGAGAGCGAGATGCAAGGAGAAGGGTTCTTCAAGGCATAATGGCTTGTCAACACCGGTATAGGATGTTGAATCCTTTAATGCATACCGATCTGGCTCCGGTCATGCATTAATGTGATGAAAGTCCATGATCATCTATTTAAATTTTGCAGATTTGATATGTATGTATGTGTGTGCTAGATACCTTAGATATATGGTATTCAAAGGTATTCATATTTATATGTAGCACATACTATGATGAGACTAAAATAAAAACCCCTCCTCATTTTAAATTAGGTCGATAAACGTGAGACATTAAGAATGACTCACGTAGCCTTCCGTTGTTATGGTCTTGATGAGCCAATCTTAGATTGGATGGGTTTGTTGTGCTACCACAAGGCCTATTCAACAAGGGATTGGAGATCATGACCAAGGCATTAGCCGAACTTTGGGGTGGACCATTTGCATTGCTTTGTTGTGCTACCACAAGGGCTATGTGAAGAATCCATTCTCATAACGTAACAAGCGGGTTTGACCTAACTAGAGTATATGGTTTGTTGTGCTACCACAAGATCATAACTCTAGAGGCTAAATGACTAAGAGTTGCAAGAGTTGCAATTGGCAATAGTTGCCTACCTATTAAGTATGGGATGATTTGTTGTGCTACCACAAGGTCATCACCATAAAGTTAGTAGGGTCTTGGTCCCCACTAGGATGTTATTATGTTATCCCGTCTTTGCATAATGAGGGTTATGCAAATTCGTCGAAATTAGTGGGAGCATAAATTAGGATAAAAGACCACATCTTAATTTACATTGAATATCCGCAATATTTTCTAAATAGAATTATATCTGTTATAGTAACCATCAGGTTATCTTGCATACTTGAAGTCATTAGGCTCATTTATATTAACTTCCTTGACTGGTTTAGAATCATGAGAAGCTGTTCTCATGGTTGACTATATAACTAACCTACTTGGGAAAGTGGGTGCCTACTAATCATCTAATGTAGTAGAAGAAGATGAGATCTTCATCTCATTAGAAAGATGTATTGTTTGCCTTACACTAAATGTTAGTCTCTATATGAAGTTTAGAGGCAACATAGATAGATGGATATGAGATCTATCATGACTCATGGTGATGAGCAAATTTAAGGCAAGATTAAAATAACAATACATCTTCAATACTTCTTGTTGGTAAGACCAATGAAAAGAAGTAAGATCATTAGATGAGAAAATGAAGGCATAGTTAAAAGTCAAGAAGTTGGTCGAGGATATTAAGCCCAAAAAGGACATAGGATTGCTCTTCTACTATCATGATGATGATTGGTGGAAAGTATATTGAATATATATATTGCAAAGAAGGAGCTTGAGAAGCTTCTGGCATCTCAGTCATTGACTTACTTGTCATACACATATGCACATCAAGTATAAGATACTATTTGTGTATATTATAGTATAAGATACTAAACATATATCTTATGGTATAAGATACCAGATGTGTGTATCTTGTATGAGATATTAGATATACATATCTTCTATAAGATGTTATATATGCATTTATTGGTATGAGAAACTAAATATGCATGTAATACCTGGCTTTTAAAAAAAAAAATCAATTTTTCGTAACCGCCCCCCCTTCCCTCCCCGTCCCGGACCCCTCGCCGTCATCCCCGCGATAACGCCGGCCACCCTCCCCCGGATGCGTCGCGATCTTCCCCCCCCCCCTCGCCGGTTGCGCAGCCCCCCCGGCTGAATCTCTCTCCCTCTCTTCCTATCGTCGCCGCGCACCCAGCGCCTGGGCTGCCTCCGCCATGCGCACCCAGCGCTGCCCTCCCAAGCGACGCCGCCGCCGCCCGCCGCAGCATCAGCCCTGCCGCCCGCCTGCACCCTCCATTGTCCAGCCGCCTCCTCTCGCATCGCCACCGCCACCCCCGCAACCGCACAGTGAGAGTCGCCGGCCACCCTCCCGCGCGACCCACCGCCGGCCAACCGCCCTCCCCACGTCACCTCGGCCGCTGCCACCGCCCCGCCGGAAGCGAGCGCCGCCCGGACCTCCCCTTGCCGTCACCGCCTCCGGCCCTCACCTCGTCGCCGTCTCCTCCTCCAGCGCCTCCCTCGCCGGCGAGAGCAGCGCCGTCCGGCCTTCTTGCGCCGCCCGCCGTCATCGGCCTGTCGGAAGGCGGCGCCGCCGTCGACTTCCCTGGCTCCGGCCGGAACCGCCGCGGGAGAGCTTCTCGTCGCCACCATCGCCGGCCGTCGCCTTCCTCCCTCCGTCTCCGTCGTGACAGACCCTCCCCCACCCATCGCCGTCGCCGTCCGAGCGCCGCCGGCTGCCCCCGCCGTCGCGAGCGCCACCTCCGCCGTCGCGAGCGCCGCCGCGAGCCGCCGCGCCTCCGCCGCCCGCGAACCGCTGCGTGAGCCGCCGGTCCAGCCGCCGGTCCAGCCGTGGTCCAGCGCCTCCGAACCGGCCCGGTTCAGCCGGTCGAACCGGCCCGGTTCAGCCGGTCCAAGAAATTCCGATTTTTCGGATTTATTAAATCCGGATATTAGAAAAGGCCAAGAAAAATAGCAGGAAAATTCTGAAAATTCCGAAAAATTCACAAGAGCTTCCAGGTAGGTTTCTCAAGCTCATATATGTATTTGATCCCATTTTGATTAGAAAATATGCATGATTTAACTTATGGACCTTGATTTGACTAGTTTAGACTTTTGACTCATGATTAGTGAATTTTCTCAAAAATTCTTGAAACCAGAACTTTGAAAATGATATTTTGAATATTATGGGACATGTTTGGCATGATTCTGGACGGGTAGAACTATTTTTCATGAGACTTGACCATATGATTTTTATGTATATGTTTATGTGCTAGAATGGGCCTAGAATTGAAATATAATTATGTGGAGTTTTGGAAAAATCAAAAGTCATCATATTTCACTTTTTGGAACCTGTTTAGGTCAGATTATGGGTGTTGACATCAGAAGTTAGCTTGTTTTGATTATGCCAAGCTTGATTTAAGTTAATTGTCTTGTATATGTGATTAAGTATGTCTAGTTCGGTTTGTCATTTCATGTATGTAAATCAAGTAAATTTTGGATAGTTTGGTTTCAGATTATGTAATATGTCATGCATGATATGATTATATTCATATGGTTAGGTTTGGTATATGTTTGATTCAGAATATGTCAATCAAGTCGATTAGTACAAGTCTTGTCTAGTTATGGCAAAATATGTTTAATTTGGTTTCAGATCATGGGCTATGCTATGCATAGTTAGTCATGTCAATTTGATCATGATTAGTATGAGTTGTCATTGAGAACCAGTTCAATTATGTCGGGTTATCATATGTCTTGTCAAGTTTGTTATGAATGTTATGTCTTGTATGAAAGGCTATGAAATTAGATGTTTATGTCATGTATGCATGGTATGGTCAGGTATGTCATGATGTGAAATTATGTTATGAACTCTTGGTATGTCGTGCTATGAAGGCTTCACCAGCCTATGTTAGACAATCGCCGAGGCAGCGGGTAACTTAGATGAATCCGGCCCTCCCACAGATCCCGGATTACCGCGGTTTTTCCCTTAGTGTCACCACTGCCTAGGTGCACTTTGGGCTAGCTTAGTATATGTTACTTCTATATATATATTAGAGCTGGTGAATGCATTTTTGTACATGTGAAGCAAGACGACCAATTCCTTGCTCTTTGGCTATGTTTTCTGTAAAGGATATGAAATATGTTACTTGTGTGTCATGTTTAGATGTTAAACCATGTCATGCTAGAAAAATCAGATTTGTCTTGTTTTAAATTGGTCATGTTAAGTTAAGTCCAGAGGTCATTTAGATGATATTTGTCTAGCTTGTATGGTCTTGTGTGCATTGGTCTAGAATTAATTGGCTTTGGCATAATCTTTTCTTTGAAGATAATTATGTTCAGATATGGGTTGTGAGATTAATATAGAAGACATTCTATACTTTTACATTACATCTCAATCTAGATATGTTACGTACCATTGCTTGTTTATATGTTAATTACCCGATTGATGGGTGAAGGGTGTAAATCCTACGGAGTCCCCGGACTCACCCCGTTGTGGGTTAAATTTTTCAGCAGGTTTTGAAGATTTAAGAGCTTGAAGATGAGGATCAGGTGGAACCAAAGGAATCAGAGTCATTTGTACATGGAGATTCTTGGTATTCTCTACTTAGGTAGATGATCTTGCTTGTGTTTTGAACAAGAGTGTGGATAGACTTAGAAGTATGATTCTGTTATCTTGTTTTGATGGATCTTAGGAGGTTAATTGTTTAAGTTGGGGTTGTGGAATCCAAGTGTTGGGTTTCATCCCACTGTCACGACATTGTGTATTTCCGCTGCGTATTTGTGGTTATGTTATTTAAATTCCGGGTCGTGACAATGCATCTTATATCTACAAAGGTTGCAGATAATGACAAATAAATGAAGGCTTGACGTATAAAGATTAACCTACATATATAAATGGTGCAAGAGTTGTATCATTGATAGTGGGAGGTACAAATCTTTAGTAGCCTTTTAGGGTGTTTTTATGATGAAGATTGTTGGTTTTATCCTTGTATATGAACAATATCGATATTTCCTACTTGAATAAATATTGATTTATTTTGAGTTATGGAAATGATAATTGTTCTAAGATTATGAATGGCAAAATGTTTGCTAGTGGGAGCTTAGTAAATAATTTACTCATATGAGATATGAAAGCTCCCATGGGTATGTGTGAATGCTCCTCTTAGGAGGAAATGGGTTGATATAGATCAATCTATTTCTTTAGCTTAATATAGACATGGTCATATCAATGAGAAAAGACTTAAGGAGTTCCATATAGATGGAAACATAAAGGCAAATGATTTTGAATCATTAACCAAATATGAGTCTTATCTCATTGAAAAATGACTATCTCTCCATTTACTAGAAATGGAGGGTGGACCAAGGAGTTAATAGAACTCATACATTTGGATGTGTATTGGTCTGTGTCTATTAAGGCTAAAGATGGACATTCTTACTTCATCCTTAATAGATAATTTCTCTAGGCATAGATATGTGTGCTTGTGAAGTACAAATATGAGACTTTGAGAAATTGTCTAAGGTAATAAATGAAGTAAAGAATAAATGGAAAGAGTATTAAAGCTTTTTGATTAGGTCAAGGAGTGAAATACTTAAGTACTAGATTCACACATCATTTGAAGGATAATACAACTTTTTCTTAATGAACATCTCCCTAAAACCCTTAGCTTACTTGAGTAGTAGAAACAAGGGTGATTGTGTCATGTGTGACATGACACAAGTAATGACAACCTTTGCAATATCTTCCTTGTCTATTTAGGGCTAAACACTCAATATAACCACTTTGTGTTGGTACCTTCTAATTTACTCTGATTATTTCATATATGATATGGATAAAGGGGTTATCTCTTGATCTTAAGTTAGTTAAGATTTCGGAATGTCCGGCCAAGATGAAGATGTGTAACCCATAATAATTAGAATATAAGATAGGAAGTGTAGACTTGTGGAATATCCTAAGGAAACTTAAGGATATTTAAATATACCACTTTATGAGATAAAAGGATATGTGTTTCACAATTTACTATATTCCTAGAGGAAGAGTTCCTCTTTGAGGAAAATAGTGGGAGCAAGGAATTTCTGGAAGGTGTTCTAGACCCTGCAACCCAAAGACACTTCTAAGGTACTGATTAATAATAGCACACATCATAGGTCTTTAATTGTGCCAATTCAACTTTGTAGATATGTGAGACATATCTTTAATGGAAGAAAATAAGCACAATAAAGTAAGGATGTTGATCCAAAGACCTTTGAAAGGCAATATGAGATATTGATTCTAAAATAGGAGGAGACTATAAAATCTATAATAATATCCATCTATTTTAGCCAAGTTGAACTTGGTGGATCCACCTGAGGGTAAAGTACCCATTAGGTGTAAATGAAATGATAAGATGGATAGGAGTGAATTTGAAGGTGAGACCTTCAAGGCATGGATGATTGAAAAGGCATCATCTAAGTTAAGGAGTTGACCTTGATGATATCTTTTAACCGTTGCCATATTCAATCCATTTAGATTTTATTAGTACACATTATGACTATGAGATATGTCAATTAGGATGTTAAGATAAAATTTCTCCAATGGTGAAATTTAAGGAGAGGTGTATATGATACAACCTCTGTTGTATATGATACAACTTGAGGGATGTGAGTCCCAAAACATCCAAAGAATGTGTACACGTTGGTAATGTCCATTCATGGACTACAACAACATTCTCAACCTTGGAATATAAGATTTGATAAGATTGAATCTTATGACTTCATTTGGAATGAAGAAGAATCTTGTGTGCATAAAAATGCTAGTGGGAGTGCTATTGTATTCTAGACATTTTATATTGATGGCATACTACTCATTATGAATGATGTAGGTATGTTATCATCCATGAAGCCTAACTATAAAAATGAATCCTCCATATTTATTAGGAAAAGCTTCTTAAGGATTTAGGTCTATGGAGATAGATCTAAAAGGGATGCTTAGCTTGACCCATTTGTTGTACATAGATACCATAGTCAAAGGGTTTGACATGAAAAACTCCTATAGAGGTGCCTTGCCCATAAGATATGGAGTTTATCTCTTTTAAAGAGATATATAATACATGAATATAGTCTCTTATGCCATAGTCATAGGGTCTATCATGTATACTATGTACATAGCCTAATGTGATGAGTACTTTAAGTGTTATGAGTAATCATCACGCAAATCCAAGTGAGAGTCCTTTGGATAGTTGAGAAGTATATCCTTAAGAACTTGTGAAGTACTAAGGATGCATTTCGAGTTTGGAGGATAGGATTGGAAGTTTGAGTTAGACTTAAACTTCTAGTTACATATGACTGGTAGCTAGGGTACATGTTTACCCATATGGTGGTGCAGTGAGCTGGAAAAGTTCCATGCTATAAACACTGTAGATTTTACAAATCATAATTGTTGCCATCGCTTATGAAGTAGTCTAGATGAAGGAGTTCATCTTATATTAGAGAGTTGTCTCTAATATATCCGATAATGTACCATTATTTTATGAAAATGATGGATCATTATTTTTATGTAGTGGAGCCTTTGTCTCGTCGAAGTTTAAACACTTCTGCGGCAATACTACATGGTCGAGTGGCAACAACTCAAGGAGATATAATTAAAGATAGAGTATCTTAAACTATAAACATTGAGATCCACTAACTAAGGCCCCGACTCAAAGTGTGTTTCGAGGGTCACCTTCTGGTGGAGATCGAACATGTGGGTGATTGGCTTTAGTGCAAGTGGGAGATTGATAGAAATGTATGCCCTACAAGCCAATCATATGTGATATGATTTTACATTTCTTGTAATATCTTATTCAAGATAAATGGCATATTCTTCATTGAATTATTTAGATGCGTCTATCGTAATGAAGTCCTAGGTTGCATGCAATGATGATTGAATCATGATGAGATCATGATAATGAGATCAATCATCTAGAAATTGTACCACTAAATGTTCCTAGTCGTAGGATCCTCGAGACGGGACATCAAGGATCCGGTAAGACTAGTGTATATGATATCTTCTCGTATGATGAGAATGACCGATCTCATTGGTCGTAGTGTGGGGGACACCGAGATACATATACAGTGCTCATTACAGAAATGAGTTCACTGAACTGACCAGTATAGAATCCCTAAAAGGTATCTTACTAAACTGTTGATCAGGGTATTCTATCATCACGGTTGCACGGTTGGATCTTTGACTTTGAGTCGCCAAAGATGTCTTGCCGGGCGTACCATGTACTTTGACTATTGACTTATGGATCACTTAGTATTGTGGTCCCGTATAGTTAATGGATTGGGTATATGGGAAACCCGGTGGAGGCAATTGAGCGGACAATAGGGGATCGTCCACTCTCGGTAGGAGAGAGAGAATGTCCTATGGATAGTACTCTAAATCCTTGGCCAAGGTAGATAGGATAATTGGAAAAGAGTTTTCCAATTGATCCAATTACGGGTGCAAGATTCCATGTAGTGTCGGTATATTTTGGAGTTGACGAGTCAATGCCGTACTCCTATCCGACCGGGACATTGGATGGACGAAGTTTTATATCCGTGTGGTAACTGATGATGGAAAGGCTCTTTGGAGAGGAGTTTATCTCCCCGAAGCCGTTTGGGATCATAGGATGTGGCTTGTACCCTTCATGATCGGTAGGCCGTTAAATCTATTATGAGATAATAGATTTAATTTAAAAGAAGTTGTTCTTTTAATTAGGCCTCAACTAAATGAGCTAATCTATAAGTTTGGGGCAAGGGTGTAAATATAGAGAAATGAGGGGTTTTTTGTGAAAAACTCCAAATTTTCTATATAATAGCGAATTGAGCATGAGCCTCACAAGCCAAAGCTACAAAATTCATCCCTACCTCTCTCCTTCATGTTTCCCCATGTTGGAGGCCATCGAGAGTCAATGGGACTTCATCCGGGGTGAGTCGGAAGGTCCGATGCGAAGGAGAACCCGATTATGGAGGTGGCTCGTGTGGATATGACTAGAGGCCGCACACTTGAGTGGCTAAACGAGCGTGAGAACGCTCGATCTTCTCCGATCTTTAGGGATTATTTGAATCCCACAAAGGTACGTATTCGAAATCGTTTCGTATACCGGTTTTGGCGACGTCGTTCGGTTTCGATCGAGACCAAGACAATGATATACGGGGAATCGTAAATTTTCCGCTGCGCCAATCTGATTGGACCGATTCCCAACAGGAGGTAAGAGAGATGTCACTATGCCGATCTACCTCTGCATTGTGGTGTTCCCATCATGAGGAACCATCTTTCTTCTTTCTCCTCTCACTCCATCAGAGTTCTTCCATAAGTTTTGAAACCTTGCAAGGGCTTCCCTTGAAACGTTTATATGTAGATCCACCAATGGTTTCACCAGTTCTCTACTATTTTTTCCCTATTTTAAGTGTCTTCTTAGATTGATCTACCTTGGTATCTTCTCAATTTTATTCTTTTTAGTGTATTGAGGTGGAGATGTCTCGACTTAGATAAGTTGTATTTTTATCTAAAGTTTCCTAGTTATTGCTCTTTTCTCTTCTATCTTTCAATACTATTAACATAGTCATGTTCGTTACCATGGGATCGTTAGTTGTGCAACATCCACATTTATATGGTGTGATCACCTGATCTCATTACAAATATCAGACTCTACAAATAGAGTCCAAACCTCTGCTAAAGATTAGTAACCATTCAAGCACCTTAATGTGTAGGTTCAACATTTAACATGGCAATATTCAATTGTGTTGGAGCTAATGATTTCGAACAGTTGTGTATTTATACTTACTTTTGTGTCCACTATTCTCATCCTCTTTTCAATGTCTCTTCTTCTTAGAAGTTCTTAGTATGTATACCCAACCTCTTTGTTGGAGGTTGTAAAATATGTTTGTAGCAGTTTTGTAACCCCAATTACGTACTCCTTTTATGTTAATTAGTAAAAAGGAGTTTGCTTCTTCTTAAAAAATAACATAAAATAAAATAAATCTTCGTTATCACATTGAAATGTGTGAGGTAGCTAGTAGATATGTACGTAGGTGTTAATAGTTTATCATCGCTTCGAAATTGAACCATAATAAAATTTATTTGTTCATTGCGGTGTTTGATTTATTTCTTCCATCTTCACTCATTAATATATTGTATTTTGATTGATTCAAAAGTTCAAATTATTTGTAAACATTATGAACTTCAGATCTTAGTTTAAAATCAAAACCCAATTCATCCCCCTCCTAATTTTGTTTGCTTGTTTTCATAGTTTCTAATTAAATTCACATAATGACAACAGGGACACTTCTTCTCTTCAAAATAATCAAGTGATCTCCAGTAGGTAGTTGGCTATGTAGCATTAAAATTATTATAGAATAATGATAAAACTAGTGTGTCTAATGGGAAGACAACGTATGACGACCAAAGAACGATAAACACGTACGTATCCTTCGTTTTCTAAAACTTATCATGTATAGTGTTCACACACGTATAAATACACACACTTCAAGTGTCAAAAGTATCATCTATGTTTGGATATTTACTTAATGGGGGTGTTTGGTTGTGTGAAAATTTTTTGTATATTTTCATGATAAAAAATTATATTAAAATAAAAAATGAATCAAGTCATGACATAAAATTATCATGTTTGGAGGGATATGATAACAAAAAAGAGTAATTATCATATATGATCAAATAAAGTGGGGACCACAAAAAAAGAAAGAGATGAGACCCTCTTTTTTGTTTAAGAAAAAGTCACTTTCAAAATATAAAATTGTCACGATTCGTTAAATACCTTTTTAAACAAGTTTTTTTATAATTTTTAAAAATTAAAACAAAAATATTTCTTGTCATACAACTGAACATCCCATAAGATTTTGCATAAACCAATCAACCAGAGAAATAAAATGAATATACGCACCTATGCATAGGGCGAAGACACCCCAAAGAAATGCACACATGCTAGATGGAAGGTAGAACCATATTTTTATTTATTCGGCTTGCGAGCTTAAATTTTCAGCTGGATACGACACGTACGCAAGCTCTTCTTCTTCAAAAAAAAAAAAAAAACGCAAGAAACAATATACAGATGAATACATATATAATATATATAAATACCGCAGCACTGCAGCTTGTTCTTCGATAAGAACTATCAGGCTCCACGCAGCTTATTAATTATTCTTTTCTACTTTCAGGCTGCTCAGCCAATACGAGGAACTTGTTTGACTCTGCCATGTTTGTCAACCCAGACCCACACCCTATCGCAGCGGTAGTCCGTGGTGACGAAGGTTCCAGGCTTCACGATGCGGGCCTTCACCCTTGGGTTCTCCATCATGATTATCGCCGCCGCCTCCTTCCCGTCGACGCTGAGCAGCTCCGGCCATTCGTCCTTCCCTTCAAAACACAGTTCAGAACACAGTCGTCAGATTCAATCTCAAACATACTCACTCATACAAGCAAAAGTATATCGATCTTGACACACGAATAAGAAAAATGGTTTCATGTTTTAAGCTACAGAAATCCACACGTCAAGATTGATTCGAGCGCTTATGATAATTATATCTCTATGGAGAAAGAAAAATTACGTTTTCCTGGACAGACGATGATATTCCAGGACTAATTAAGTTCGAGATGACAAATTAAAGGCAGCATGCGCACATATGCTATCTAAGCTAGGTAACCCATGAATCAAGATCTTGAAAAGAAGAGCCCATGATCCATGAGTATATATGTTCAGGATGACAAAATTAAAGAGCGCATGCGCACATATACTATATCTAGCTAGGTAAAACCCATGAATCAAGATCTTGAAAAGAATAAGAACCCCTATATATATGTATATATAACCATATTTTTGCCTCTCTCACCTTTGCACGACATGCCTTCCTTCTTTAAGTTCTTTCCTTCCGGACGAGCTTTCAATGCGTATGAGGAGGGGCTGCTGAAGGTGTGTGGGATATATATATATATATATATATCTCGCACTGTTGGACGACCAGCTGGAAGGAAGAAACCTAGCTAGTTAATGGTATCTGAAAGTGAATGGAGCGTTGTCAAGTGCAACTTGAAGATATATATTACAAGCATCTTAAACGGCGGTCTTCATCTTCAACGTTGCTGGCGCGCGCGCCTCATGCGGCAAATTTTAAAACGTTCCTGGGCTTGGGTTTCAGACGTCATCAGGATAGAGAATAGTAACCTCCCTTCAAGTACCGCCAACGTCTCAAGCCTTCGGTAGACGGTGGCGCAGCTAAAGTCTTCTCGAAGTAAGATGCATTCATTGATGAGACGACAGGCAAATTAATGGAGGACGCTTGCAAGGGATAAGCACGCTCGTCCTTATCTCCATAAGTTGTTAGTCTGCCTTATCACCTTGGAAGATATTTATCATTATTCCCTTGTAACAGTGATGCCCATCTCCACAAGTGTTCTATTGTAACAACATAAGATCTCCACTATAAATAGAGAGAAGGACAGACGCAGAGGACATTGAGCCATCCTCTGCTCGAAGCATTCATCTACTACCTCGTCTCTCTCCTTTCTTCACTCGCCAACACATAGATATAAACAAGCACGAAGTCAAGAAGAAGCACGAGCTGCAAGTCACCTAGCAAGGATGCCACTGAAGGCTCATCGGCAAGTAAGGGATCTTGTAATCGGCCAAACAAACCTTTTGAGGGCTTTTTAATAAAGAGTTCAAACACCTTAACCAACGAGAGATTTATAGCTGATAGAATTGCATGTCAGAGACGACAGATGAACAGGCATATACTGGTGGGTAATAACATTTATTGCAGTCAAGGCGTTCATCTGTTACTAGCATGAGACAGCACCTGACGATACCACCTTTTACCCCCCCTACCAAGCAACAAATCCTTGCGTCATGCATTTCTCTGTGGGCCTGTGGCATCATCCTAATCCAGTGTAAATAACTTCCAAGAAGGATAATGTGTGTTGACTAAATCAAAAATTAGTAATCTTCCAAATTGATCACCCATCCTCTCCAATTATATATTCTCGATAAAACACATTAACTTTGAAATTCTTATAACTTAACTTTAAGAACATATTAACTAGAGTTATTTGTAATTAAACTCCTAATTTAATCTCTTTTTAACATGTTCAAAAGCTGAAGAATTACAATTTACCTTTTTAAAGATTTGAAGTCTTCATCAAGATCACACACGTCACATATCCCATACTCAAACTAGTCAGTAGATCTTTCATTTGTGTTGTGCTCTAATATCATGTATAGTGGCTAAATCAGACCTAGTTAGCATTTTTCCAAAGAGGTTACTCATCTTTAGACTATTCCCAACAAACCAAACTTCAAAATTTTTTCAACACAACCACCCAAAATTAAATAACAGGAGTTGTTGATGGTTTGCTGATTCGATCACATCACATATTAATAAACAAAGGTGTTATAAATAAGCTTGTGAAACAAAGTTGGCTTATCTACAGACCTGCGCACTCCGAGATACAACACAAAGTTCTATGACTATCTAGTATCAACAACAAATCAACGACAGCAGATTCCCAAATGTAGCAAGTAGCAATGTTATTAGGTTGTTGCTGACTGCTCGCAGTTATACATTTTAGACTTATTTACAAATCGATGGTGTGAATGTGAACCATGCAGTTGACGATCAATCAAATCAGATATGTTTTCACAGAGCAGTGATCATCACATGCGACAGTCAATAACACCAGGCACCAAGGCCACTCCTCTGCAATCCTCTACAAATTTGGAGAAAAAAATATATCACTTCTTCCAAATCCTCTTTTTGGAAGTTATTTGAGATAAGCCTTTAGCAAGCGGACTGTGCAACGGATATCACTGATCTAGTACGAAATTGAATGCTAGCTCTCTAAATAATAAATAAATAAAATATATACAAGAAATAGAGATAGAGAAAAGTACACAAAGATTTACATGGTTTGGAGATGATATACCATCTTATGCCTACGGGTGAAGATGAATGACTTCCAATATACGAGAATCAACTACAAATGATGAAGAATCTCTCAAGATCCTAAGCTCTTTAGACTCACAAACTCTTTCTACAATATCTTTCTAGAGAATATAAGAAATAGAGAGAGAAGAAGATAATAGGGTATGAGATGTGATAGTCTCTTTCTTACTTGCTTGGTCTCTCTCTTGCATGTTTGGCCTTGTCCCCTTCACATGTCTTCATATAGAGGTTTTTTTTTGGACAACAGAAGCAACACTTTCATACATAAGGTAGATCAGTACATATAAGAAGATACAGAGATACATTTAAAAATAAAAGACTCGTGATCAAACTAAATATGGATAGAGTTCTTTTGGAAGTCGTCTTTTCCAAGAAACACAAGCAAAGCCACAAACCGACCAGCACGTAAGAGTGCTTAAGTGGTCGAACAGCAGAACAAAGAGCTCCATTAAAGGAGTTTGACAACTGCCACGAGATCGGATGATCACACCAAAAAGGTGTGGATATCGCCCAGACTAACGATCTCGGAGTAAAGATGAAGACTAAGTGGATAACAAGAAAGGACGACAAGACAGAACTAGACCATACGACAACGGGCAGTAACGAAGATAAAAAGACATAGAACAAGCATAGATAAGCCGAACTCCACAATTTCAGCGAGACAAAAGAAGACAAAATACCTAAAAACATATTTAGGCAAAACGCTGAAATGGGAGTGTGGGAGGGAGGAACATCACATTTCCTCCCTCCCTGACCAAAAATGACTACAAAATAGCAACTACGATCCCTCTCACCGAAAAATATCAAGCAAAGACGAGCGGAGAGACAGCATTCGGAGTTGGGGGCGTTGAACCACGAACAAAGCACCACCGGAGAAAGATTAGCAAGACCAAGGGTTAATGGCGAGGAGGAAAGGAGAGTAGAGATAGACCACCAGAAGAAGGTAGAAAGACAGGAGGGGGTTAGCCAAAAAGAGAAGGGGGGGAGGGGGAAGCCGGATGGGGTTGGTCGAAAGGGGAAGGGGTCAAGATGTGGGGGTGACAGGTAAAGGAATGGGATTTAGACAGAGGAAGGAGGAGTTAGAAGGGGGCTAACCGGAATGAGGGATGACTGGGAAAGGATGGGGGCTTTTGGGGGGAGAACGGTGGATGGGTGGGGACGAAAAGGAGATCTCGGGAGAGAATAAGGTGACCCTTCGAAAATGGAAGGAGGCTGCGTGAGAAGAGAGATTCCACCTGGACGGTGAGGGGCCGCCAAGAGCGCTGGGGCGTTGAGGCGAGAGCTTCCGCTGAAAACGGCGACCGGGCCGCCAGGAACGCGAGGGTTTCCGCCGCCGAGGGGCAGCGCTGAGGGTTTCCGCCGAGCTTCTGCCACCGCCGAGGGGCGACCGGGCCGCCGAGAACCGAGGAAGGCAGAGATTGTTGGCCCTTCTGCTCGTTCGCCGGAAGCGAAGGGGGAGGCGGCTAGCTCCTCGGGAGGGGTGAAAGATGGGGGCAGGTGGGGGAGGAGGGCCTCTTCATATAGAGGTTATGAGAACTTTCTAGATATGCCTAAAAGATACATTCTGGATATTCCTAGTTAGAAAATATCTAAGCACTTTCTAGGTGTGCTCAGAAGATAGCTTTTTTTGGATATGTCTTGAAGAGTCTAGAAAGATTCTTTAGTTGACTTAGTTAACCTTTACAAATCTTCATCTTTGACTTAGTCAACTAGAATATTATTCATCTTCTCCTAACCTCTGAGTGATGTGAATACCAACCAAACATAAGCAAGACAATCAACAACTCTTAAATTGAAGTAGTATAGAGGATTACCTGACCACACTTTTTTTGAATATTTTAAATCAATAATGGAAGTTGGAGATAAGTTTACCAAATGACAAATTGTAGACTCTACTTCTGTCTAGAAGTCTTTGCTAATACCTGCATTTGATAACATACCACGAACTTTTTCAAAAAAATATTCTACTCATTATTTTTGCAATGCCATTCTATTGAGCTGCATGTTTAACTTTACAATGCCTGACAATACTTTCATCTTTACAAAATTCATTAAACTCTATGGAGAAAAATTCAAGCCCATTATCTATCCTTGACCTTTTAATTTCCAATTAAAACCTTCCACTACTTAAAATGCTTAAACACTTCACTTTTTTTACTTAAGCATAAACACTCAAACTTTTATATAATAATCATCTATGAAAGTTAAAAAATAACAAACATCACCTTTTGAGAGAACTTAAGATGGACCTCAAAGATCAGAATGAATATAATCAAGAATGTTTTTATTCTATGAATTGTTATTTTAAAACTCTTCCTTTTTTTTGTTTTCTGAAAAGTAATGCTCACAAACTTCTACCTTACCAGTATGCTAATCACAAAAAAAAATATCTTTGACTTAGTAGGGTCATTCCCTTCTTACTCATATGTCCCAACCTAATATGCCATAATCCATAATTTTGTCAAATCATTTTCTGACATAGAAGTGGATGCAATAGCAACTACACCAGAAATAGTAGTGCCTAAACGGGTGTATAAACTGCCAGATCTTTTACCTTTCATTAAGACAAGGAATCCTATGTTGATTTTCATAACTCCACATTTAGTTGAGTACCTACATCCATTTGCATCTAGTGTACCTAAAAAATAAAGATTTTTCTTCAAGTCAGGAACATACCTGACATCTATCAATGTTCTAATAATGCAATCAAATATCTTGATACGACTTGTGCCAATTCCAACTATCTTGCATGGAGCATCAGTCCCCACCAAGACAATTTCCACTATTGATTGACTCATATGTGGAGAAAAAATCCCGACTAAGGGTCATATGGTACGAGCACCTACCCAAGATCAAATCATCTTTGGATCATATAGGTTGTACAGATAGATCATAATCTTTTATTTCCTTTTCAAAGACACTAGCCTCTATTGAATTTTCACTTTTAGTTGACTCTTTTTTGTCTTCTTTTGGTTCTTTTTTTTATGTTTCCATTAATCAACCATTTTATGACCCTTCTTGTGACAGTAGTTATAGATTTTATTTTAGTTTCTAAACTTAGATCTAGATTCACCATGATTTCTACCAGACTAATTTTTTTCTTTTGGTCTTCTTTAGCAAAAAGACCTTAAAAATGATGTCCTTTTGAACTATCAATAGTCATATCATGACACATTAATTCTTTGAAGTATAAAGAAGATTTTACGTATTCAACAGAGATAGAATCTCTATTGTATAACATACATTCTTGAAAAATCTTATATGACGGTGGTAGAGAACAATTCAAGAGTAAGACTTTATCACTACTTTCTAAATATATCAAAATAAAGTTAAATTTATCAAGATGTGATTTTATAGATATTCCTTATATCATTCTAAGCATGAAAGAGACGCTGCTTCAAATATAATTTGTTAGTCAGAGACTACATATATGACTCTAATTTCAAGCATAATGTTGTTGTGTTTTCTCGTGAATACTTCTCGTAAAATTTTATTAGACAAACTTAGTTGAATTGAAATCAGTGCCTTCTTATCTAATTCTTTAGCACTCTACTTGTAATTAAACAAGGAGGATGGTGTCACGACGACTTGCTTAATTAATTGCATTCAACCAATTAACAAGAGAAATATTATTTAGTTAGTTTATGGTATCAGTATAGAAAAGATGGACGATTAGTGCACAGGTTTAATTGCAAATTTCATCCATTCGAAGAAATACCAATTAATTTGACGGATGGATGCGTAGATATATATATGTCAAAACGTAAGTATGCATATATATATACATGCATCCATATATATACATGCGGCGAATTAGACACCCCAAAGAAATGCACACAAGGTGTAAATGGTGGGCGGTACCATTATCTTTATTTTATTTATTCGGCTTGCTTATTCTTCAGCTGAATACGGAATTACGCAAGCTCTTCAAAAAAAAGAAGGAAAAAGCACACACATACACACGGATACATACGTAAATACTGCAAGCAGCAATTTGTTCTTAGATATAAGAACTAATTAATAACACGCTCCATACAGCTTATTAACTACTTATTTTTCAGCTTCCCCGGGCTCTGCTCTCAGCCAATGTGAGGAACATACTGGACTCTGCCGTGTTCGTCGACCCAGACCCACACCCTGTCGCGGCGGTAGTCCGCGGTGACACCGTTTACTCCACTCTGCACGACGTAGGCGCCCACACAGGGGTTCTCCCTCATGATTATCGCCGCCGCTTCCTTCCCGTCCATCCCAACCAGCTCCGGCCATTTGTCCTCGAGCATTTGTCCATCCCAACCATTTGTCCATCCCAACACAGATTGCTAGATTTAATCTCTCGAGCATATATACATATATACAGACACTACGCCAAATTCGTCCTTTACCTACGTGAACCCATCGCGTAGGTGAGAATTTGGTAGGTATATGTATCATTTACCGACATAGTATATCTACTAATTAGTTGCTCGTAGGTAAATGTATCAACACCTACGGATTACCTACGCAAGACATCCTGTAGGTAAACATTATAAGTGATCAATGAATCTAATCCGTCCATTTGAAATATGCGGACGGCTGAGATCTATCCGAACATTTTACCTACCACTTGAATGCCCGCGCGATCGACCGACCATCCTCGCACAGCCCCCGACGCTGGCTTCCTCTCCACTCGACGCTTCCAGGCGATTTCCAGCTCTCCACTCGACGCTTCCAGGCGGTCCATCGACGGCGATTTCCAGCTCTCCACTCGACGCTTCCAGGCGGTCCATCGACGGCGTTTCCAGGCATTGCATCGACGGTGATTCCCGCTCTCCATCCTCTGCTATTCCCGCTCTCTCCACTCGGCGCTTCCAGGCAGTTCATCTTCGGCGCTTCCAAGCGGGGCGGTCGACTAGTGGACCGTAAGGGGAGCTGTCATCGCTTGAATCAGTCGTCCGAGCGACCTACGACCTACTTGTAAGTGTTTCGCACCTTTCCTTTACTTCGATCGATTTTGGGTTCCATATATCTCAGCTCGTTCAATACGTACAGTACGATTTAGGGTTTTACAAGTTGTAATTCGGACTATGTTCTGCCCATCGTTTCCCTATGTTGAGAGTGTTGCAATGGGGGATCAAGTAGAACACTTAGGACCAAGGGGCATTTGTAAGATGTTCATGTCGGCTTTGGCGTTTTCTCAGCTCTCCTTTGTTTGTAGATCGACTGGCTTTATGCGTAGTCGCGAGAAACAACACTTATTTGTCATATTCGAAAGGATTTTTTTATGGATTCCTATTTAATTATCTGTCTGGTCTGATGTTCGTTCGACAGGAGATGATAATCAGCATGATAGTTGTTTAAAACAAGTATTTTACCTGTTTTCCCTATGCATTCATGTTTACAAGTTGGTTCTCTTGACAAAACATATTTCATTTCCCGTTATTCTGGGATATTTTTTATGTTAATGTGTTGTTGGGTAGACATTTTGGCACCGAGCTCCTAATTTTTATGTTACCGCCCGGTAACTGTATTCTGATTTTTTTTCAGCTCTATATCCTTGTTTCTTTTGCTTCTCAACGTGTCTTAAGGCTTTACAGTTTCTTTACAGTTACTTTCAGGTGCTATTATCTGGAGTTCATTGATTCGATTACCCTCTTGTCACTTCGAAAATGAGGTAACACTTATGCCATAAATTTCTGACTATATTTTGTCAATCATTCATCCTCTTGTTAGAATTTTCATGTTTTCATTAATGATTTTGTTTGTAGTTGCATTTTTTCTATATATCTGACAATACATCTTCTTGTTTGCATTCGGACACATGTTCACTATATCTTTAGCAATAATATGTTATATTTTTCTTGGTATCCCACTTATTAGATATATAACATATAAAGTTACCAAATGTCCCCTTGTGTTCCAACTAACAACATAATCTACCTTGCATCCCTTTATTTTTATGTGCTTACTCAATTTTTAAGGCAACTGACACATTCCTCGCTTGATTGACCAACTTTTTAATGACATAAGATTTTCACTTTAACTTTTAAGGATTACTTGTTGTCTATTTGAAGATTCAACTAGTCATTTCCGTCATTCCTTCTAAAGTTTAAGAATATTAATGGATGCGATGCTATCTATTTTTCAAAATTGTAGGATGCATTTTTAATTATTATCCATGTTTTGATCTATAGTCATATGGATTGGAGCTGGATGGATTTGCCAAGAAATGTGGGTGGCTATTACGATGGTGTTGAGAACTTTTTAAAGTTTGCATATAAAAGTATACCATCGAGTCGAAAGATAAGATGTCCATGTGTGAAATGCGCATGCTTGAAAAAATGTGAAATGCATATTATTAGAGAACACCTCTACATAGACGGTGTTATAAAGGACAAACAGTTTTGGAAGTTCTATGGTGAAGAGTCAAGTCAGGGAAGATTTGAAGAAAGTGTAGATGAATCAAACATGTATGAAATGTTAGCCGATGTCTTTCCGACGTGTGATGATGAAGTATATGATAACGATTCGAAATCCTTTTTGGACTTGTTAAAAGAAGTCAACCAACATGTTTTTCTGGATGCAAGAATTTCAAGAAACTTTCTTTCATCATTCGATTGCTAAACCTTAAATGCATGGGTGGATTGAGCAATAAAATATTTGATGTTTTATTGAAGTTATTGAATGAGTTGCTCCCAGATGGGTCATCATTACCACGATCATTTTATGAGATGAAGAAGCTACTTGATAAGTTAGGATATGGCAATAAAAAGATTGATGCATGTCCAAACAACTGTATGTTGTATCAAAAAGAATATAAGAAGTGTAATTGTTGTCCCAAATGTGGTGAATCCCGGTGGAAGTCATTTAAATCGAGTAGCTCGAAAAAAAAGAAAAGAGTACCTCAAAAGGTTCTCCGTCATTTTCCATTAATTCCACGATTAAAGAGACTCTTCACATGTTCAAAAACATCACTCAACATGAGATGGCATCATGAAAAACGCGAGGAGGACGGTATGTTAAGACATCCCGCTGATTCGGCTTGCTGGAAAACATTAGATGCCATTGATGATTTTTGGTTAGAATGTCGGAATGTCCGTCTAGGATTAGCCTCTGATGGGTTCAACCCGTATGGGAACATGAACGTCACTCATAGTACATGGCCAGTGTTGATTGTACTTTATAATCTACCACCTTGGGAATGCATGAGAAGTACCAATATATTGTTGTCCCTTCTCATCTCTGGTCCAAAAGGTCCTGGTAACAACATGGTAATCTACACTTGTCTCATCTCACTTCGGTGTATCATACATGTGTAATTTTGTTACTCCAACAGTGACTTAGACTTTATTTTAAACTTATATGCTCAATGTAATATGTAATTGTGATGTATGCTGGTTGGTGCTTGTTTTTTTCAGTAATGTACAATTTTTATTCATGTAAGTCCCAATTCTGTGTGTTTTTTTGGATTGTATACCATGTTAAATTCGCATGCAAAATAATGATCTCTACTTTTATCACATTTTACACATGAGAAGGAGTCAAATAAGAGGGAGGTTTAAATGGAATTGTAGACCATATAATTTTGCAGATCCAATAAGAGGCAGGTTTAAATGGGTCTTTTTTGTAGCTTACGTGCTACAAGTCCAGGATCCACAAGTTAATATATAAGTTATGTGCTACAAGTCCAGGATCCAGAAGTTCAGGATCCACAAGTTCTGGGTCTTTTTTATAGCTTATGTGCTACAAGTCCAATCTAGTATATTATATAAGTTTGGTGGCAAGTAAAAATTTAGATAGGGAATTAAGTTGTCTAGTATTTTACTCTCAAATATTTTCTTGCGCCAGAAAATTGTGATCTTTATCTTAAACAGGTTGGTGGGTATGTTACAATGAATTCTTATATCTATTATGAGTTGAACATCACAAATGAAGCCTAGCTTCCACTTGGCGCTTCAAGCAGATTAAAATGAACACTTGATCTATGTGAAATTAAAAAGTATGGACTTCGAGCCCCGTGATAAGGTAAAGATATAATTAATTAGCCTCTCACTTGGGTGTTAATTCGAGAGATGTCTCCTTTCTGTGGAAGGAGGAAGATACATAAAAAGAGATCATGTTAAATGTAAACATCATGTTGATCGGTTCGTATGTGTAAATTTTTGTTTGTTAAACTGAATTTGAAATTTGAGATTTGAATGGAACAATGTGTAATGAAATAGGTTGTATGGAACAATGTGTGTCAATATACGAAATATGAATGGGTGAATGGAATAATGTATAGATGCAATAGGAACAGGTTGTATGAAACATGAAGCATGGAAAGCTGTGAAGAGGTCATCCAATGTATGAAACGGGTTGTATGGAACAAGATACATGTCTGAAACATTAATGTGATTCAATGGAAGTATGAATGAAACATGTTGTATGAAACATGATATATGGAAAAGTGTGAAGAGGTGGACCAATTTTGTATGTAACAGATTGTATGGAACATGGAACATCTTGTATGAATGAAACATTTTGATTGAATGGAACATGGTATGTAATGATGTGTATGAGTGGTTGTATGGATAAGTGTGGCTGTGGAACAATGTGTATACGATTGCTGGTTGAACAACTTGTATGAATACCTACGGTCTCTGGTCGTAGGTAAATGTAAAACGCTGCCACAGATCCAATTAATTTTTTATCGCTACTATTACCTACGTGAGGAACCGTAGGTATGCATGTTTGTATCAATTTTCTTGACCTACGCTTGCTAAACATGTAATCATGTTTTACCAACGGGTATATATATCGTAGGTATACATAGGGACTATACCTATGGGACCTACCGTAGGTAAAACATTTACCGACATGTCCTAGCCCGACGCGACTTCCTACGGGGGGTCCCGTAGGTAAATTGAAATACCTACGAGAAAATAAGTTTTACCTACGTTTTTCTCGCATAGGTAAAGGACAAATTTGGCGTAGTGAGACACAGTTATATATATATATGAAGCAAAAGTATATATAATACATAGATTAATTAAAGAGAGAGCATGCCACATATGATCGATATAGCAAGGTAACTAACCCATGAATCAAGATCTTGAAAAGAGAAAGAGGCCCTAATATATATATATATATATATATATGTATGTATATAACCATGTTGCCTCTCTCACCTCCGCACCACATGCCTGCCATCTTTAATTTCCTTTCCTTCCTTCTCGACGATCAGCTTCAAATGCGTATGAGAACTTGGGGCTGTGAGCCGTAATATATATACGTGCATGAGAATTAGGTGTAGAATATATATATATATATATATATATATATATCGCCTTGTCAGACCTGCAGGAAGGAAGAAACCTAGCTAGCTTGCTAGCTAAAGGTTTCTGAAAGTTGACGATGGAGTGTTGACAAGTGCAGCTTGAAGATATATATAAACCTCTCAAACTTTTTTTTCAATAATAAAATATCTCTTTCGTATTATTGAAGCAAAAAATAGAAACAAACAAACCACATAGATGAATATAACTTGAATTCGGTTAGAAGTCATCTCCTCTCACACCGTAGTCTTCATCTTCAAAGTTGCCGGCGCCGCCTCGTGCATGCGGCAAATCCGTAAACGTGGGTTTGGGTCCCCGCATCCGAAACCCAAAGTATTTGACATTGTATACATCCTGCATCAGGGATGAGAAAGATAGTGACTGATCCCTTTCAGTACCGTCTGTCTCAAACCTTCCGGAGACGGTGGCTCGATCAGCTGATTTAAGTACTGTATCTGAAGGTAAGATGTTTTGAAGAGACGACGACAGGCCGGCAAATGGAGGTCGCTCGCCCAACATATCTCTGAACAAGCACCAAGCTAATTAGAAGAAGCTAGCACAAGGCTGCAAGTCACCCTGCTGCAAGGATGCCACTGACGGAGAACACCCTCCGGCCGACAGAGACTAGAGAGAAAAGTAAGAGATCATCTTGTGATCAGTCAAACTGAGCCTTTTAGAGTTCAGACACCATAACCAATTATGTCAAAGGTGGGTTTGGGTTCCCGCGTCCGAAACCCAAATTATTTGAGACCTAATATATATATATATATATGTGTGTATACTGCATCAGGGTAGACACTGGTGCGCGTACCTCCCTTTCAATGACGGGGAACAGCCTGATCCGGCCGGAAGAGGCTAGAGGAAAGCTCGTCCGCAAGCAAGAGATCTTGTGATCGGTCAAACAGAGCTCGTAAGGGCTTTCTAGGGTTCAAACACCTTAATTGACCAATGAAGGGATTTATAGCCGAAAGAATGGCATGTCGCAGACATCAGATGAGAACAGGCATAATATTGGTGGGTAATAACATACATATAGAGCATTCAAGGCGTTCATCTGTTACTAGCATGGGAAAGCACCCAAATACCAGCAACGCACCTACCCTGACAGACCGTGTATCGGAAAATGCCAAGCAACAAATCTGGCCTCACGCAGTTCTCCGCGGAATCATCCGAACCAATTGATTTGACCAACAACCGTGATGATTATATTCCTTTCAAGAGATCATCTGTCTTGGTACTAATCCCAATAAAACATATTAATTTGAGAATTCTTTCAACCCAACTTCGTAAAAAATAGTTACTAAATGATGCGTGATACAAACACAAATTTGTCATGTTAAAATTTTTGATTATATAAAATTTTTTAATTTATTTTAACATTTTTGAAAATAAATTGTTAGTTAAGTTACAATTAAAGAATTACATGATGATTTATCAAGATAAAAAAATTTTGTTACATAAAAATATAATAAATAAACCATTAAAATAATTTTGTACCAAAAATTTATCAATGTCATAAAAAATTTTTAGAATACATAAACTAATTTGAATTTACTATTTAAATAAGTAATTTAATTTATTTTAATCTTGATGATTTCAATTAGTTTACAACAAATATTATCAAATAAAAATTTATATTTTAACATATTTATGTAATTAGATATTTAACATGATACATTTTAAAATAAAAATGACATAAATTAACCCATCCCATGTTTGCGGATGGCATTGTCGTACGTGGGACGTTAATGTCTTTGAAATCAAGAATCTGTTGGATGTTCTCCAAGATTAGCAGACCTTGTCTGGCCCGGAAGTAAACAAGAACAAATCGGGTATCTTCTTCAGCAGAAATGTCCCCGTGCACCTGCAGGTCCGACTATTCATCTTTGCGGGTTTCCAGCCTACTCTTCCTTCTGACCGGTATTTGGGAATCCCCAGAGTTCTCTCTGATGATGCCAGAATGAGTTAACCATTACGATGCTCTTTTGGGTGGTTATCACAATAAGCTTGCTGGCCGGAAGAGTGGTCTCCTCTCGGCTGCTAGGCGCTGGTAGGACAACTCTGATCAAGTCTGCATTAAACCAGCTGCCCCTGCATTTAATGTTTATTGAGAGGTTGTCTATTATGGCCACTAAAAAAGTTTATTCCGTCTTCAATGCCTTCTGGTGGGTGCATAGTTTTGATGGCAGAAAGGAGGATCAACTTGCTAGCTTGGAACAGATTAAGCAACCTAAAGCGAATGGGTGTTTGGGGATCCGGGATGTGAAAATAATGAATCAGGCCCTTCATTTAAATTTGGCTTGGCAATTCTTACACCTCAGGTACAAGCTGTGGGTGCTGGTGCTTCAACACAAGTACCTTAAGAATTCTACTTTAAGGGATGTTCGGCCAAAGGGTTACAACTCTGATGTTTAGAGAAATATCATTAGTGCCAGACTTAATCTCTATCAGGATGCAACCTAAAAATTCAAGGATGGTGCTAATATTCATATCCGGAATCATTAGTGGCTCAGTGATAGGAGGGGCTTTCAGCTCAGGCCAGAACTATATATCTCCAACCAGCGTACGTTGGTTAAGGATCTTATTTTGGATGGGCACCGGAAGAGGGAGTTGTTTATTGAAACCTTCGTCAATTGTGCTTTGGTGGCTAGGATCCTTAGCACCCCCATTTATCACAGTTTGATCGAGGGCTCCTTGGTCTAGCCCTTTACTCATGATGGGACCATGTCACAACTAAGTCTGCCTACTGGTTTCTTGCAGAAAAAATCATCCCTAAGGGGTACCTCTAATGTGAAAATCTGGAAGCTTATTTGGCATCCTTGGTTGGTCAGAACCTGCCCCCATAACATTCTTATGTTCACTGGGAAGATTGCCCCATCCTGCCTCCCAACCAATGAAACTATTGCTAGAAGGTGTCAACATATTGACAGCACCTGCCCTATTTACGTACCATGGGTTCACTGAATCCCATAGATATATAACTTGGTCCTAGATTGCCATAGGAGTAAAGTTGTTTGGTTTGCCTCTGCGTGGGGTGTAATATTTTGATTTATTATTATTATTATAATTTGAATATTTAAAAGAGATTATATATTAATATTTTAATTAGATTTACTCTCCCTTTAGAACTCTACTCTCCCATTCAAACTCTGCTTTCCCTCTCCCGATCGAATTCGACTTCCCCTCTCCCGATCGAACTCTATATTCCCTCTCTTCCCCCAGTCCCGGTCGGACTCTCCCTCCCCCCCTCTATTTATTCCCCGCGTGCAGCCCCCGCCTTCCACCCTCCCTCTTCTTCTCTTCCGCGAGCGCAAGCAGCAGCCCGCACCCTCGCCTCCCTCTTCTCTCCCGCGAGCACGTGTACAGCAGCAGGACGCCGCCCGCCCTCCTTCCTTCCTCTTCTTCCCTTCTGCGCGCGTGCAGCGCCCGCACCGCCGGCCTCCCGTGCGACCACGTTCAGCAGTCGCCACCATCGCCTCGGCCCCCCCCCCAACGTCGCCGCCCGCGGCCTACGCCAGCACCTGCGGCGGTGCCCCGCCGTCCCGGCCGTCCTCGTCCCCGCCTGCACAAGCGCACCCCACATGTTCGCATGGCAGCCGCAGCCGTCCGCCATGCACTGTCGTCGTGCCTCCCGCGGCCGCTCGCCGCCCGGTCGCCGCGCGCGACAGCGACGCCGCCAGCCGCTCTCTCCTATCTATCTCTCTCTCTTCTATCCTCTATCTCTCTCTCCTCAATCTATTATCTCTCTCATTTTATTTAAATATCATCTCTTTCTCTAATCTTTATTTATTTATTTATTTATTTATTTATTTATTTTGACAGATTGTTAATCGATTCTTCTTGAATTTCAATTAATTTTATCGTCGTCAGACAGGTAGGCCTCTCAACTATCCCTTATCATCTGAAATATATTAATTAAGATGTTAAAATATGATTAGTTAATTTTTGTTAGAAAAGTATATTTAGTTAGTTAGATGGGTTTAGTTATGTGCTTGATTTTAATTAGAAGTTAATTTAGTTGTTTTTACTTAGATGGTTATTTAATATGAATAATACCATGTTTAGATAGTTTGAGTGTGTTTAATTATGTTATTTTAGCATATCATGATCTTATATATATATATATATCTTGATTCATGCTAATATTAATTGTTAAGAGTTAATTAGTAAGAAACATATATTTGATTAAATATATGTAGATTACAATTGATTAATATTACTGATTCCATGGCATATAAATTCATAGTAGATTGCATGATTTTAGAATAGTGCATTGCCTTATTAGTTGTGTATTAGATTGGTTAATCATGACTTAACATGCATGTAGGTATAGTTGTATTCTTTTTAATTATGTCATTGCATAAGGTTGCAAATAGGTATATTTTATGTCAGTTTGCTCTTAGCATGTGTGCTTGGGTTAATTGGTGTATGTCTGAGTATTATATGCTTCCAACTTGTGAGATGTAGTTGATGTAGTGTGCTGCATTTTGTAATGTGATTTGCACTTCACCAGACTATGGTCAGTGGCCCGTGGACAGCGGCGAGTTAGAACAGTCCGGAGCATCCTTCGATCTCGGATACCGCGGTTCATCCTAAGTACACCCCTGCCTAGGTGTACTATGGGATTTAGCTTACTATATGTTACATTCTACTATATGGTAAATCTGGTGTTAGTCATGGAACATAACTACAATATCCAAGTGAAGCATGTGGTTTACTCAGACAAATTTGGTTGGTTCTTCATTTAGTTGCCTTATGACATGTAGATTAGTGAGCTATCGCATTTAATTCATCATAGCTCTTTGTGGTAGGTGCATATAGAGTTGTATCAGTGTTATGTCATGATTAGAATATAGTATGCATTTGGTTAAATCATGTTAATCTATACAATGGGTAGAAAAGTATCATATTTAATTAATTGTATATTGATGATTAGCATTACTTATAGTTATTATAATCTGATTTTGTTTGGGGTTTATATCTTTATTATCAGTAGGACTTGTTTAATATAGTGGGCTAGTTGGGTGTAAGTCCTACTGGGTCTGTGTGACTCACCCCTTCCCATCTTTAATATTTTTCAGGATTACAGGTTTAGCGCAGCAGAAGCGTAGTGGTGCTTTGGAATTGGAAGAGTTAATTAATTATTTGTTCAATGTGGGTATTTAAATTGTAATTTCTTAAAGACAGTTTGGATAGAATTATTGGAATTATTTATTGGATTTCGATATTAATTTTGTTTTGCTCCAAACCGATATATTTCAAGGGTTACGGCTCCGAATTATCTTCCGCTGTGCATGTTAAAATCCGGGTCGTGACATGGGGCAGTAATGAGGCTCGGCAAGCTAAAAGTCTCTGATTTGCTCCTCCTGTGTTTGGAATGGGTTGTGTTACAGAACACTAATTCTGTTTGATTGGGCATCCTGGCTTTGTCTATCCTTATTTTGGAATCTATGGAAAGCCAGGTGCACCACTATTTTTGACAACAAGTCGAAGGCACCTATAATTATTCTTAGAAGAGCTGAACAAGACTACACTTTCTGCTTGTCTCAATCTAAGCTGGCATCTCATCCTAGCCTTTTGGATTCGCAGCCCCCGTTGGAGTGTATTATCAAGGTGAATATGAATTGTGCTACTGGTGATTTTCTCGGTGTCATTGGGCTTCTTGCTAGGAATGCGGCGGGTGTTCCTGTCTTCTGGCAAGGCAAGAAGTCATCCTTTCCTGGATCTAGACCTGTAAGTGGATACGGTTAACCCGTAACCTATCCTGAATCCGAATGGGAAAAGAAGATTCATGCGTTTGAACGGTGCTCCCGATAACTCTTGGCATTGGGTTTAACCATGCCCGATTTTAGCCATACCCGAATGTCACATATCGGGTTTGATAAGATAACCCGATCGTGAGATCGACGACCCGAAATTGCTCGGCGCCACGACAGCTTGTCGGTCGACAGTCGACTCCGAAATCGCGGGCGGCGGGCAACAGCGGCGTGCCCTAGCTTGGGCTCCAGTCGCCAGTCGGCTTCTCATCGTCATCGGCATCGCTCAATGCTTCGATGGCTCGGTGGTATCACGCTCCCGCAGCAACGGTGATTGGATCTTCCCCGTGCTTCCTCTCCGCTCCCTTGTTCATTTTTTTGTTGTCTGATGCTCGAGAGCACCTTTCTTCTTGCCATTTCTCTTCTCCCTAGTATTGGGCGTTTGATTGGTGCTCCCTCAGCTTCTCATCGCTCAACGCTACGACAACCTACAAGTCGACTCCAGTTGGTGATGGTGGTATCCCACGGTGGCATGCCCTAGGGTTCAAGTTCGAATCGACAGTCCAGTTTCTCATCGCTCGGTGCTTTGACGGCTTGGTGGTATCACACTCCCGCGGCAACGGTAATTGGATGTACCCCTTGATTCCTCTCCGCGCCCTTGTCAATTTTTCTTGTCATTGATTGCTCGAGAGTGCCAACCTTCACAAACGACAGACCACCAACCGTTCTTCCTCTGTTTTTGCTTGGCCTCCCATCCAACCCTTTCACCTCTCGGTAGTTAGAACTCAGAAAAGAGGTGGTTTTATTGTTTACCTCTCGGTAGTCAGAAAAGAGGGAGATTGAGCATGCTTAGCATCTGGCACCTGGCATGCGTAGCATAATTTTGTTACGTAGATAATAAATGTAATCATTTGGCCCTGGCATGCGTAGCATAAATTGGCTTGAACTCTTGTAAGCAGCGAGTTCAAGTTTCTGTGTCCATTTCCTACTGCCTTAGTAAGAAGCTATTGTTTTTTATATATATATATTTTTTAACTCTAGCGTTTGCTTTTTATTTTTTATTTTTATTTATTTTGGACTACCTTCGAAAAAGAAGTGAAGTTCAAGTCCAACAATCCAACTTGTTATTTATTCTTGAAAGCAACTCTTGATTTTGAGAGGTTCACTGTAATGATTGTTTATGTTTCATCGCTTCCATAGGGGTTTAATTCATCTTAAGATTGCTTTCAATAATTTTCTTGCTTTTTTTAATAATGTGCAGCTCAATTTTGTACTTTATACATGATCTATTATTCTACTTTTTTAGGTGAATATTTTGTGTCATTCTTATCATTGGGTATACCTATGGCTAGTGTTTCGGATAGCACAGATTGTCATATGGATAATCCAGAAACAAGTGCTACACAACCGCATAGAGGAAGAAAGCTTAGATCTAAGGTTTGGTTGGATTTTGAAAGAGTGACTAATGATGATGGTACTGTGTCGGCAATTTGTCGATATTGTGAGAAACGCTTAGTTGGGGGTAGTACAAGTGGTACCAAACATTTGGCAAATCATACTGCAAAATGTGTCAATGCTCAAAGAATGAGACAAACGAGAGAAGCAGAACTTATGGATAATGCAATAGATGAGGGAAATAATACTTTTGTTTTTGACAATGAGAAAAGTAAAGAAGATTTTGCTAAGATGGTTATTGTTCATCACTATCCATTCTCCATAAGTGAACATGCCTTTTTTAGGCATTACATGAAAAATGTCTGTCCAGAAATTACATTGCTATCTCGTAATACAGTTAAATCTAATTGCATGAAATTATACATGAAGGAAAAAGATAAAATTTTGTTAATGTTCAAAAATCTCGATTGTAGAGTGAGTCTTACCTCGGACATGTGGACATCAATTGGTAATGTGGGTTATTTATGTTTGACATCCCACTATATTGATGATAAATGGGAATTGAGAAAAAAGATAATCAATTTTGAGCATGTTGAAGCACCACATGGTCATAGAGAAATTAGAGATGTGTTACTTGACAAGTTGTTTGAATGGAATATTCAAAGAAAATTGTTCTCAATTGTGTTGGATAATGCAAGTGCTAACAATAAGGCAGTGAAAGAATTGATAAATGATATAACATTTAGAAAATTGCTAGTTCTTGATGGGTCTTTCTTTCATGTTCGTTGTAGTGCTCACATTTTGAACTTGATTGTCCAAAGTGGTCTAAAAGAGATTGATGGTGTTATTTTGAAAGTACGGGAAAGTATAAAACATGTCAAATCTTCTCAACTAAGAAAAGAAACTTTTATAAAAGTAGTCAGAAGAGAAAATGATCCTAAAAAGTCTTTACTCCTTGATGTGCCTACTAGATGGAATTCCACATATTTGATGTTAGAAACAGCAATGGAGTTTAAAGATGTTTTCTCTATTCTACACTTATATGATACTTCTTATATCCATACACCATCTGATGATGATTGGGAAAATGTCAAGCATATTTTGGACTGTCTAGTTGTATTTTATGAAGTTACTGAGAGATTGTCAGGAAGTAAATTCACAACAGCAAATCTTTGCTTTGGAGATATTTGTATCATTCACTTGACTTTAAAGCATTGGTGTTCTAATTCATTATCAATTATTTCTTTGATGGCTTCAATGATGCTTATAAAATTTGAAAAATATTGGAAAAAGACAAATACCTTGCTTGCAATTGAAGCAATTTTAGATCCAAGGTTCAAATTAATTATGGTTAAATATTTCTTTGGAAAATTATATGATGACCAAGCTCAAGGGAAGATAGAAGAAGTGAGAATTGGATTACAAAATCTGTATGAAACATATGCAACTTCTAGTGTGAATACTTGCAATAAGTCTGATTTATTGATATCCAAAAACAGAAGATCTAGTTTAACTACTTTGGTTGCTGGGTCAAAAAGAAAGGTAGGGGCATCTTCACAAAGCACATTAGCTACCTTATACATGGAATTTGATAGTTTTCTTCAAGAATCCTCTATGCTTCAGTCTGGAAAAAATGATTTGCAAGCATATCTTGAGGAACCCCCAATTCAAGAAAGTGATTTAGATATATTAACTTGGTGGAAAGTTAACTCTTCAAAGTATCCAGTTCTTTCACGCATGGCACGAGATGTATTAGCTATCCCAATGTCTACTGTGGCATCAGAATCTGCTTTTAGCATTGGAGGTAGAGTGCTAAATAAGTATAGAAGCTCATTAGATTCAACAACTGTTCAAGCATTGATATGTACGGAAAGTTGGCTACGTGATGACACACATAATATTGATACAACGGAAGAAGATGCACTTGCTACTATCTTTGCAAGTAGTAAGATAAATGAAGAGAATGAGGAACTTATGCCAGAGATAGTTCATGATGATGATTCATCTGCGGCATCTTCATCTTCTAATTAGGTAAGTTAATTTTTATCTTGTAGTTTCTATTTTTTCTCTTATACTCAATGCAGTGCATAAGTTCAAAGATTTCATATTTGATGTGTTATACATATAAAAACTTTTGGTCTAGGTGACATGTGCGGATCATGGCATTAGCAACGTACAAAAGCATAATCATGAAGAGCAATTACATTCTCATTCTCTGCAAGGTCCTTTTGCAAGATTATCGGTTCTTGGTAAGGATTTTTTATGTCAACTGCATTTTGGTTTTTATTTTATGGTTCTTGGTAAATTTGTAGGTCACATGTGTGTGTATTTGAAACCATGTTTCAGACAACCAGGTGAATCTTTGTTTAATTATATATCTTTATTAGTTTTAGTATATGTAGGTTCTCTTCCTACGGATTTTCTTCTTACAAATACATAAACCTTCTACTCATATATGTTTGTTTTTCTTCCTCTTGAAGTCTTGACATAATTGGCACCGTATATATATTCATACATATGGGTTTCAAGCTATGCATACATATGGGTTTCATACACTCACTGCATTCATTGTAACAGTTTCCTTGTTAAAATGTCGAAAACTTTCTTTATTTTCATTCCCAGAATACAGTGGAGAACTTTAATGTGCATCAAGGACACAAATATTTCATCATTGTGATGATTCCTTTTATTTATCATCATTCTGATACTGTACTAAGATTGTGGCCTTAAATCCTATTTGTTGTCTTAGATTTATGGTCTAGAGCCTGCAGAGAGCAATGTGCTGAATGGTGGTAAACCAGGTGCTTAACAATTTAAGCTACTATGCTGCCCTTCAAGTTTGCAAGTCGTATATGTACAATTTTACAAGCATCCGAAGATTCTATGCTTTTCAAGCAGAAAATGTCTACCTATATCTGAACATGCTTGTATTTTTTTAAAACATATACATGATTGGGTTGATGCTGAGAGAAGAGATCAAGTGATTGTGAAATCTTTTGATTTTGTATTTTTGATTTTGAATTGAGATGAGAATCTCTAAATTTTGTAATTTTTTATTTTTATTTTGATATCAAATTGTGATCTTTCATATTTTTAATGCTCCAGCGGATGTAAACGCATTTAATGGTGATTGTGAAATCTTTTGATTTTGTATTTTTGATTTTGAATTGAGATGAGAATCTCTAAATTTTGTAATTTTTATTTTTATTCTGATATCAGATTGTGATCTTTCATATTTTTAATGTTGCAGCGGATGTAAACGTATTTAATGTGTAGTGCGGTGGATGTAAAAATATTTTAATGACAGATATTTCGTAGCAGATGTCCAATATGCTGTAGCGGGTGCAGTGGTTCCGTAGCAAGATTTATTTTTGCATGTCAAAATTGGTTGCAAGGTGTAACGGGTTGACTTGGATCCGAAAGTACTTTCGGATTCAGGTATGGATTTAAACCTGAAATCCAATAGCTTATCAGGTCTGCTATTAGATTTGGATATGTCTTATTAGATTCAGGTTTGGATCCTAAAAAATCCGCCTGATAGTGACCCGTTTACAGGTCTTCCTGGATCCTCAAATTCTCATAGCTGAGGCCATCTTTGAAACCTGCTGCTTGGCATCCAAATTCAGCACTGCTGCCTAGTGGAAAGTGATGCTGAGGGAGACGTCAAGGATATCGATGGTTCGGGCCCTTTACTCTAGCGCCCGGAGAATTTTATCCATCTCTGTCGACACAGTTTCTGGTAGGCTAGTTGTTTTGAACCCTAGGGAATGTAATCTGCAGGCAACCCATCTTTGGTCAAGATCGATGGGTGTTGAACCACGGTGATTGTGATCCGTTTTGCTTTTTGCGTGTTCTTGTGAGCGACTAAGTTTGTAAGGCTATGCCTGGTTAGTGAGTGGAACGAAAGTTACTCTTGTTTCAAAAAAAAAAAATACTATTTAGTTATTTTTTTGGTATCAATATTGAATCGGATATATGTCAAGAAAAAATTGACGATAAATGCATTAACTTTAATCGAAAGTTTCATCAACTTAAATTTGGCCGATGGATAGTATGTCAGGACGAATTATGTGTGCCTATATATATATATATATATCTAACCTAGTATATAGAAGTGGCGATCCCATTTTTTCGTCCTTCCGATTGTCACCGTCCGAATTTATTTTACATCCGTCCGATGGAGTGTCACAGCAGACGCCGCCTCACCGCCCTCGGTTTGCCATCGACGTTGCCGCCATCCACCGCCGCGGACGTCGCCGCCGCTCTCCCTCTCTCCTCCCGCCGTCGCCGTCGCCAACGCCGATGCCGACGCCTCCGGCGCTGCCGTTGCGGCCGGCGCCGCGCTTCCCCCTCCGCCCTCTCTCGCGTTCTCCCGCTCTCTCTCCCTCCTCCGCCGCATGCTCTCCCTCGCGCTCCCCCTCCCCCCCCTCTTCCCCCCCCCCGCTCCGGGCGACCAGCCGCGCCTCCGGGCGGGTGGCCGCGCACGCGCGGCTTCACGCGCGCGTCCACGTGGAGGCCGGCGGCCGCTGTGCCCCGGGCGCATGCGGCGGGGCCGCGGGGTGGGGCGGCCCACTCCCCCCCTCCGCCCTCTCTCCCCTTCCCCCCCCCCCCACGTGCTCTCTCTCTCTTTCCGCCAGCGCTCTCTCTCTCTCACGCTCTCTCTCTCTCCCTCCTATCTCTCCTCCTACCTCTCTCTCTCTCTCTCTCTCTCTCTCTCTCTCTCTCTCTCTCTCTCGCACACTCTCGTTCTCTCTCCTGATTAACTCCCTCTCTCTCCTCCTAATTATTTCATTAATTAAATTAGGTGAGTTAATTAATCAATTTACCGTTTTTTAATGTCAATAGGATTGGAGGATACCTCGGTGCCGCAATCGACTCGGTCACCTCGTAATTGAACCGGTTTGGATTTCCAAAACTTGGGAATTTATCGATCGCCTTGAGGTAGGCATCCCAACTTATCCTTAGCATACCGATATACTAATTAACATGTTAAAATGTGTTTATTAGATAAATAGTTAGAAATTAGTGATAAATGGTAGTTTAATTATTTAATTATCTGCATGTGATTATTTAAATGTCAATCATGTCATTCATACGTGGTTGCATTCATTTTTATGAATTGGTTTAGTTAGTCATAAACGTGATTAATTATTGTTTAGTAATCATAGAATTTAGTTAAATATTGTGGTGATCAAATATATTGGTTATATTAATTTATAGAAATAGAATTATAAATTTTTTATGAACATAGTTATATTCGATCTATGTTATGAATGATCTTGATTTATTTAAGTTAATTGAGATAACTTGGAAATTACTTGATAACGAAAGAATATGATTGATTAATATTAATAACTGCATGATCATGTAATATGCATCATTTTATGAATTGATATCGAATTGTAATTAATTGAGTTTAATGGTTTAATTATGTTGCATATTTACGATTGGGTCAATTGCATGAATTGCGGTATAATTGAATTATTGTTCCCGATTGGGTATTTTGCTTGAATATATGCATGAATTGGATGGTACGCATGACTTGGTACTGTGTAAATCTGGTTTGGTAAATTTGCATATTGAATTCAATAATTGTGTGTATTGGCATATTGAATTGAAATGAAATTGTCTGAGTAATTGTATGGCTTGCTTGTGAAATGTTATTTATGCTGTGATGCATGTGATGTAATGTTTGCTCCTCCAGCCTATGATCGAATCGCCCGTGGGCAGTGGTGGAAATAGATTGATCCGGTGCATCCTTCGATCCCGGATACCGCGGTTTATCCTAAGTACGCCCCTGCCTAGACGTACTTTGGGATTTAGCTTACTATATGGTACTTCTTATATATATTTAGAGCTGGAGTGACGATCGCCAAGTATAGCATATGTTTACTCAGACATATGGAACTGAAATAGTATTGAGGCATGCATAGTAGGCTCATGTAAGTCCAGATGGCATGGCATATAGAATAGATCAGTTGGTTAAGTGATAAATAGTTTGGTTCATGTAGAGTCAGGCTCATTCGGTTAATCGATTTTGGAAAGGACCTAGAATAAATAATTGAATCTTGATAATTAGTTTAGTGATTATGATATAATCTGATTTGTGTTGATTTTATCATTTATTGCTACCATTTAGGTTGATTAATATAATAGGAAAGTTGGGTATAAGTCCTATTGAGTCCGTGTGACTCATTCCTATTCCATTAACATTTTTCGTGTAATCGGGTAGCGCGGCGAAGCGTAGTGGATCGGGTTTAGTGCGAAGAGGCTTAGAGAATTTGGTTTATGAATGGTTTATATTGAAATCAATGTATGATTTATTTTTGGATTGAATTATTTATTTTAATGAAATGGGACCTGTGATTCATTACTTTTCCCAAACCGATGCAGTTTAGGGGTTAATTTCCCCAGTCCCGTACCCGGATTTATTCCTCTGCGCAGGTTAGGAAATCCCTCCCCGTCTAAGCCGTTGCCATCGCCTACACCGGCATCGGTGTCACCCTACATCACTTTGTCTCCTTCCTCCACTCCAGCCTCGCCGTCTGAGCCATTGCCATCCCCTGCGCTGGCACCGCATCTAACACACATCAGTTCATCAATGTCCTACCCCGAACCGGCACCACGGCTGGCGCCTCGCCTCCTTCATTCGCAGGCCGCTGCTCCGTCCACCGCAACAACCACTCTTTCTCCCGCATACAATCCACCACCCCGCAGCTTCGACCTGACGCCCGCCTTGCCCCGTGAAATGCCTGGTACATCTCTTTCCCCAGTGTCGCCTGCCTTGGACGATCCTCTGGAGACAACCTCATCGGATGTGCCCGCCCTCTCCCTAAGCGCCGTCGGCGCCTCCCGTTGTCTGGCGGTTACTTCGGCCGTCTTGGCTGATCTGGTGTTGTTCTCGACGACGGAGGCTCTGGTCTAACGTGCGATTTTAATATCTCCTTTGTTCGAGTGTTCATGATCATCTCATATCAATATCATCAATGTCTTCGGCTTATATCGATTTTTTAGCCAATCTATTATGCATTTCTTGGGTGGTCGGTCAATGCTCTTCTTCTTCAACGCAAACTGGAGCCGTGCATTTGAATGAATATGTTGACAAATATGTATCAATCTGTGTACATATATACGTATGTTTGTTCGCACGTATGATGAAGCTACAGTCAGTCTGAAAATATGTCGTCTTGTGATACTAGCAAATGCACTTTAGAGCGTCGTTGAGTCATAGCTTGCCATCCTAACAAAGCTTACTTGTTCCAAGAACTTACAAATGAATTTACAAGTATCAATTTTAGAAAGTGTTTCAATTTCTTTGAATCTTACAACTTTTAGATTATAGATTTGTCTGGGTTCTTCCTGATTTGTATTTGATTGATTTGGGGAATTTGATTCAAGTTAATTTCATTTGATTTGAGTTAAAAGTTATTTTGTGAATTTGAATTTGTTTTAGAGTTGGAATTCAAACTCGATTTGAGAATTGATTTTGATTTTGGTTATGAATTAACAATCTTAAATTTTGGTTTTAGATGCATGCTTCTGTGAATTTGGCTTTTCCAGTTTGAAACCAAACAGGTTTATGATAAAACTTTATTTTTTTACTTGAGGCTATCCTACTTCTTTTGAAAGTTCTATATGAAAGGGTGCAGCCACAGAACTATATTTTGGTTTCCAATTGTGTAAGGGGAAGAAATTTGTGTTGCTCTTCGGACACGCATAAATGATGTAATGCTCCATAGATACTCAAAAGCATGATCTGGTGCTAATGGATCAGTTAATGGAAACTATGCACAATCTGTCAAGCCCCGAAATCTTGATGTATACGAGAAACATGCACAGGAGTTATCTAAGGCATATGAGGAGTCTAAAAAGAATGATGATCAGGTAAGTACATTAGAGTTTAGACCACTATTTCTCACTTTGTTTCTCGCTTCAATTCTTACATTTATTCTTTAGTTATTAGGCTTTAGTATGTAACGAATTCAATACTTGTCTACATCATTTGAAATCTTGACCTGTTCCATCTTGTGCTTCAACATCTTGTGCTTCATTGCCATTTTTGAACTTATTTGTATTCGTATTTTTATTTGCTTCTAACCTTATGCAATGTTAATGCAGTATTTAGTGCAGTCAGCAGTAGATGGGTATAATGTGTGTATTTAGTGCAGTCAGCAGTAGATGTGTCTTAGTGTATGGATCACCTGTTGCAACCCACACACAAATGTATAGAAACTCTATCTCGTAAAAGAAAAAAAATGAATTATTAGAGAGTTGTCGTTAAAACAAGTAAGTAAATGAACTTAATCACGATCTTTTAATTTTACATTTAAAATAAAATATTTTTTATATCAACACGTATATTTATATTTTTCTAAAAATATTGATGTCATGGTCTATCGAAGTAAATTTTTTAAGTTTATTTTCCAAGTGAATATATTAAAATGATAAGATGAATTTTAATTTAATGTTAAATCGCATAAATTTTTTCATGTACATTTTTTAACAATAAAAAGTAACTTAAAATTTATCAACTATTAGTTCATACTTAAATTAACTATAAATATTGTTTTTTACAAAAAATATTATTTTATAAATATCAAAATTTTGTGCGCACACGTGCGAAGCACGTAATTTTAACTAGTATATATATATATATAAAGTGTGGGGGTCTCGAGTGGTTAAGGTTGCATCCTCCTATTACTCGTAAAGATTTCTCATTTGATATATGATTTGATGATTTATTTGATGATTTTCAGTTCTCTAGACATCAAATAAAAAAATTTTGTGAGTGACTCGAAGGTGCAAGAGGTCATTTGAGGCCCCCCACACTCGTATATATATTTGTATGCACTTACATACATACGGCGAAGGCACCCCAAAGAAATGCACACATATCGTAAATGGAGGATAGAGCCATATTTTTATTTATTCAGCTTGCTTATTCTTCAGATGAATACGGCATTACGCAAGCTCCTCAAAAAAAAAAAAAAAGACGCAAGAAACGACACATACACACGGATACATGCATGTATAAATACTGCAGCTTATTAATTATCTTTCAGCTTCTCCAGGCTGTGCTCTCAGCCAATGTGAGGAGCTGACTTGACTCTGCCGTATTCGTCAACCCAGACCCGCACCCTATCGCGGCGGTAGTCCATGGTGACCATTCTTCCAGGCCTCACGATGTGGATGCCCACGCATGGGTTCTCCCTCCTGATTACCGCGGCCGCTTCCTCCCCGTCCATCCCGACCAGCTCCGGCCATGTGTCCTTCCCTTCAAAACACAGTTCAGAACACACAGATCGCTAGATTTTATCCTTCAAGCAAGCAAGCCCGCACACACACACACACACATATATATATGCACACATGTGTACGTATACATATATCTATGAAGCAAACGTCTATATGTATCATCCATAGATATGGTCGACGTAGGTGAATAATGAAAATGACCAATCAAGATCTTGAAAAGAGAAGAGCTAGCCTCTAGGAAATATATATGTTACGACATGTACGGAGTTGCCTCTTCTTACCTCCGCACGACATGCCTGCCTTCTCTTTAATTTCCTTCCTTGCGGACGATCAGCTTCAATGTTGCGTATGCGGAGAGTGGGGGGCTGTGAGCCTTGTATTATATATATATACGCGCACAAGAATAAGGTCTGGGACCAGGAAGGAATTAAAAACCTAACTAACAAGCTAATGGTTTCTGAGAGTGGATGAATGTGGAGCGTTGACTAGTGTGTGCAGCTTGAAGATATATATCACCAGCAGCATCCGCTGACCGGTCCTACACATCTCAAACGGCAGGCAGTCTTCTTAGTCAAAGTTGCCGGCGCCTGATCACGCGGCAGATCTAAAACCATGGGTTTGGGTTCCCACGTCCCGAAACCCTGATCATGCATCAGGGTTGAGGAATATACCAACTCCCTTTCGGTGCCGTCGCCTCAAAGCTTCCGTAGATGGTGGCTCGATCAGCTGATTAAGTACTGTTCCTGAAGGTAAGATGCTTTGGTGAGACGACGACAGGCGGCCTGCAAATGGGAGTTTTTTTTTAAACTAACACTATTTTTTTTTTTAAATCTAACACACTAAAAGTTTTTTTTGCAAATCTAGCACGGTTTGCTCAAAGTCGAGTTTTCAAAACTCGACTTATGAGGAAGACCACATCCCGCGCGGTTGATTACGTTTTGAAATTGTGTCTGAAAGTCGGGTTTTTATTACTCGACTTTAGACTTACGAAAGTCGGGTTTTACTAACCCGACTTTCGTTCTTATTTACCGCGTGTAACTTTTTTCCCCTTCCTCCTCCTACGCTTGTTACCCTCCCCTTCTTACCCTTTCACGGCGGCGGCGTAACTCCTCCACGGCGGCTGCGGCGGCGTGACACACGGCGGCGGCGGCTAGGGCGGCGGACGGCGGCAGACGGAGGAAGACGGCGGCGGCTGAGCTTGAGTTAGGGCTCCGGCGGACAGTGTTCTCACCGAGGCGGGGAGGGCTCCGGTTCAAGGGGCTTCCGGCGGGGAGGGCTCCGGCTGAAGTGCTGTAGCGGCAGAGAGAGCTCCAACGGTAAGATTGGTTGCACAATCCGGCTAGGGCGACTCCTTCAACATTAGTGCTCGATTGATCAAGGAAGGTAATGCTTAAGATTTTTTTGTTTGTTCAATTGAATTTTCTTCAAAATGCTATGATCTGCGGTTTTTGTTTTTTCAAATCAAGCTCAAATATTTGACCTCGAATTGATCCTTCTCCTTATACAATATTGATGTAGTACACTAGCTATATGTTTGTGTGTATATATATATAGTCCTTAATCATTTCAAACGTATGTCTCTTTGGTACTGCGACGAAGGTCCAAAATTAGGATGTTCTCCCTAATTCAACACCAGCACTTTCCCTCTTGCGGGCTATTTTGTTTTAAAGTAAGATCACAAACAAAAAATGAGGGGATGTAAATGCCGGGCTCTTTGGTATAGACAGAAATTCCGTTATGGTCCAATTCTGAACGGTAGTAAATGTCGGGACTTTGCAATATTTGATTAATCACAATTCTGTAAATTCCATTTACTATAAAAGTTCACAGGGAATTCATTAGAGGAATGTTTCCAATAAATACCGTTTGTTCTTTCATATCTCTATCGATTTTCCAAATTAATCCCGCAAGTACATATAATTCAGAAGAATAGGTGAGTGATTCATACACAGCATCTCTTTCTTTTATCAAGGGTTCTACAAATTGATATGTTTCCACAAATAATTTAAATTCAATTTCTTGATCTGTATCTTCAATTTTTGGAAACTTATTAAATTCTTCCATTAAGCCCTGATTAATAAACCTACAAAATCCCTCAAATTGAATCTGGCTAAATCCAGGTATTGTGAACATCCCCTCATTTTCATCCCGGAGCATTTTAATCTTAAGTTTCCTATTATCTAGCTCCTCCGTGCGGATCATCTTTTCTAAACTAAATTCTATCACACGTTGCTCACAAACAAGGGAACCATATATATATATATATATATGGATTATCATGTTAAATTTATTGGGTCGACGTCTAACTAAAAACCATATATACCATATAACGAGTGAAGAAAACATCACACATACAGCATAATAAATGTAGGATATCCGACACAGAATTACTCTACACAACACATAATCCGTCTCAAAATGAAGGATGTATATTTGTAAAAGCTCATTCTCCCAACTATGTTATGGTATACTTGGCAAACTAGGAATGAACGCAATTTTTAAGATCGTTTGAGAATCCGAATTGTGTTCTCTGTCTCATGTATACAAATGTAAAAGACTGGTTTTTGGCTCACTCTGAGAGCTATTTGAATGCTGCATCTCTAGAATATTGGTTTGTTCCAAACCATTTCTAAATTGTTACTTAAGTACAGGCTACCAAAACTAGACTTAATAAATACACTGGTAAATTGACTAGCTCATCTTAGTTTGCTTTCATACCGGGTAGATTTATCTTGGGGATCGAGCAATGCTCGATTCTCAGTGACATTAACTAATTGTCTCCCGTTGAAGTTAGCTCTGGATTGTTTGTCAGAACTGAACATTTTTATATATATGATCAGACCATGTACACCACATTAATTAATTAATTAGTTCATCCGTCTGTGAGTTTTTTTTTTTAGGTTTGGCCACAGCACAAAGCTAGTTGTTCTATATAGGTGGTGGTACTGATCTACTGGTGTTGAATATAGCAAATTAGGTTAAAATGTGATTAAATAATCATTAGTTTCCAAACAACACAGTTTTTATATTGGGAACCTGATTCCTTTCCGAGTCGAGTTCCGGGATTAAAAATCGATAAATTCACAATTCAATCTCATTCCCATATATACAATTAACGGCTTTATATTTTCAGGTTACCGTGAACAATTTAAAGATATGGCATCCAGAATAATTAATGTCCGTATAATGTTTGATGGGATGCTTTCAATAAGTAATGATTACGCAAATTACTACGGTGGATTTGAACGCAATATTAAGGTATTGAGAGGATGTTGTCACGAAGACCTAAAGAGTTATATACTCGATGCAATTGGGTGTAATCCAGGTTCAACAAACTTGAAGTTAGTTTATAATTACTTTGATGGTGTCAAGGAGGTTATCGATGAATCAACCACTCAAACTCTATTGACGAGATGTGCAGAGGTTGATGATATTGTATTGTACGTTGTAAAAGATTACATCGACATTACAACTCAGGCTGGATGCAGTTCTTGGAACTCACAAACTTATAATCAACCATCTATGAGTCAATTGTTATCACAAGTTGAAAGTAACATTAGTCCGTGGAATGTAATAAGTGGACAGAACAATGAAATTAATTTGAACGAGCAATACGAAGTCCTTGATGAACACGTTGAGACCGAAGGGTCTTCAAGTGATAACGAAGAAGTACCGTACGAGCTGGTTAATAGTATCTCGGCGGTCGACGAATTTCATGAGGCTGAAGATACAACTTGGATAAATAAAGCCGTTGCAACAAATGTTTATATAGACAATAATGAAGGAGATGTCGAAGGGGAAGACACAAGTTATGTATACAGTGTTATAACTTAGGTTTTCATATCAAAAACGCATGTGGTTATGATGGAGAGTTGTACCCCTTTTATATTATAAGTGTTGATTGGTTGTATTGACTATATTTGTTTCGATTGCAGTGTTTTGAATGGCTTTGATTCCAATAGAGGATGAACCTTGCATGTTATTTGTATTGGAATGAATGAATGAAGTTGTATTGGAATGTATGATTTGTACAGGAAAAATGTATGAATGTATGATTTGTACAGGAAAAAAGTGCAGTCCGCGGGCTGCACTTTTCTTTTTTAGGTTCTGACATAAAGTCGAGTTGTAGAAACTCGACTTTATGTAAAGTCGAGTTCTAGTAACCCGACTTTCAGGCACAACCTTTTTGAAAGTCGAGTTTTCAGAACTCGACTTTAAACCTAACGACGGCTCTTTTTCTCAGTCGAGTTTCTGTGGGAAAGTCGAGTTCTGCCAACTCGACTTTCACGCACAACCTATTTGAAAGTCGAGTTTTAAAAACTCGACTTTCATCCTACTCAAACACGTTTTTTCTCAGTCGAGTTTCTGTGGGAAAGTCGAGTTCTGCCAACTCGACTTTCACGCACAACCTATTTGAAAGTCGAGTTTCTATAACTCGACTTTCATGCTGCTCACGCGCGTTTTTTCTCAGGCGACTTTCTGTGGGATTTCAACCACAGTCGTTTATGTTTAAAAATCGAGTTTCGTAAACTCGACTTATACAAATCAAGTAATTGAAACTCGATTTTTACGCGAACTTTAACCCCCCCGCCTCGCGTCATTAGTGGCTGGCTGTTATCGTAAATGTGGTCTTCATCAGAAGTCGAGTTTTCAAAACTCGACTTGTCGCAAACCGTGCTAGATTCGCAAAAAAAACTTTTAGCGTGTTAGTTAAAAAAAAAAAAGCGTGTTACTTTAAAAAAAAACTCCTGCAAATGGAGGTCGCTCGCCCAATATATCTCTGAACAAGCACGTCCAAGCTAGCTAATACGAAGAAGCACAAGGATGCAAGCCACCCTCCGGCAAGGATGCCACTGATGGAGAACGGCCTCCGGCCGCAAGAGACTAGAGACGAATTAGGCTCATCGTCAAGTAAGAGAGATCATCTTGTGAACGGTCAAACCGATCGAGCGTTTTAGAGTTCCCGCGTCCGAAAACCCGAAGTGTTTGACCTAATATATATACTGCATCAAGGGTAGGCAATGGTGCGTAACTCCCTTTCAGTGACGGAGAACACAACCTGATCCGGCCGGAAGAGGCCAGAGGAAAGCTCGTACGGAAGCAAGAGATCTTGTGATCGGTTTAAACAGAGCTTGTAAGGGCCTTTTTAGGGTTCCAACACTTCAATTGACCAATGAAGAGATTTATAGCCGAAAGAATTGCATGTCACGGACATCAGATGAACAGGCATAATATTGGTGGTATATAATAACATACACGTATGGCAGTCAAGGCGTTCATCTGTCACCGGCATGAGAAATATTAAGAAAAACATTGTTTGTTACATAAAAATATAACAAATAAACCATTGAAATACTTCGTACAAAATTTTATTACTTTTGTAAATACTACTTTCAATGTGTTGTAAACATTTTTATAATATATAGACTGATTAATTAGACTTTACTATTTAAATAAATAATTTAATTTGAAATAGTTTAATCTTGATGATTTCAATTATTTTTCGATAAATATTATAAAATATATTTTTTATGTGTAAACATGTTTATGTGATTAAATATTTTATACTATAAATTTTTTTTAAAAAAATTGACAATGAAATCAAACCATTAACCATCTCATATTTGAAATCCAGACTCTGTGGGAGGTTCTCCAGGATCACCAGACCTTGTCTGGCCAGGAAGTAAACAAGATCAGCAGAGATGTCCCTGTGCACCACCTGCGTCGTTGCGGGTTTCCAGCCAGCTACTCTCTTCCTTCTTCTTCTGACTGGTATTTGGGCATATCCCTGGGGGTCTCTCTGATATGATGCCAGAGTGAGTTAACCATTACGATGCTCTTTTGGGGGTGTGGTTATCACAATAAGCTTGCTGGCCGGAAGGGTGGTCTCTCCTCTCGGCTGCTAGGAGGACCGGATTCTCTGGTGTGCACCTCAATGCACGTCATTTTCATAAACCATCTTATTATGCATTCAAAATAATTATTTCTAATATTTTTAAAATTATATACATAAATAAATATCATGTAATATTATGTTTTATATAAATCAACATTAAATTTATTTTATACATATTTATAAATATTAAATATATAATTAATATATAATAAGGTATAAATTTAAAATATATCGATTATACTGTATTTTTATTAATATTTAAATAATATTTATATCCATAATTTTAAAATATATTAAAAATAGCTATTACATAATAAAGTGGTTTATGAAAATGGTGTGCATTGAGGTGCACACCGAGATGCAAAGAGGATCCGATCATGGTGCTGGTAGGACAACCCTGATCAAGTCTGCATTAAACCAGCTACCCCTGCATTTAACGTTTATCGAGAGGTTGTCTATTATGGTCACTAAAAAAAAGTTGATTCCATCTTCAATGCTTTCTGGTGGGCGAATTATATATATATATATATATATATATATATATATATATATATATATGCACACACATACATACGGCGAAGACACCCTCAAAAAATGCACACATGGTAAACGGAGGATAAGGCCATCCTTTTATTTATTCGGCTTTCTTATTCTTCAGCGGAATACGGCAAGCTCTTCCCAAAAAAGAAAAAGAAAAAGAAAAAGAAAAAAAAAGAATGACACACACACGAATACATGCATGTAATAATAATCACTGCAGCAGCTTGTTCTTCGACAAGAACTAACACGCTCGATGCAGCTGATTAATCATCTCTCAGCTTCTAGGTTGCATTGCCAAGGCGAGGAACTGAATTGACTCTGCCGTACTCGTCGACCGAGACCGGCACCCTGTTGGGGCGGAAGTTCAAGGGGACCTTTCTCCCAGGCCTCACGATGTAGGCCACCACGCACGGGTTCTCCCTCGTGATTACCGCCACCGCTTCCTCCCCGTCCATCCCGACCAGCTCTGGCCATGCGTCCTTCCGTTCAAAACACAGTTCAGAACAAACAGATTGCTAGATTTAGTCTCTCAAGCACACACACACAGATTGAAATATATATATACAAATATATATATGCACACATGTGTACGTACGTACACATATATCGATGAAGCAAAGATATATATCATCCATAGATATGGTCGACGTATGTGAATAATGAAAATGACCGATCAAGATCTTGAAAAGAGAAGAGCTAGCCTCCATGTAATATATATGTAACGACATGTACGTAGTTGCCTCTTCTCACCTCCGCACGACATGCCTGCCTTCTCTTCAAGTTCCTTCCTTGCGGACGATCAGCTAGCTTCAATTTTGCGTATGCGGAGAATGGGGGACTGAGCCTAGTATTATATATATACGCGCACAACAATTAGCTGTGGGATATATATATATATTTCCTAGTTTGTCTGGGACCAGGAAGGAATTAAGAAACCTAGCTAACAAGTTAAAATGAGAGTGGATGAATATGGAGCGTTGACAAGTGTGCAGCTTGAAGATGTATATCACCAGCAGCATCCGCCGAACGGTCCTACATCTCAAACGGCAGGCAGTCTTCTTATTCAAAGTTGCCGGCGCCTGATCGTGCGGCAGATCTAAAACCGTGGGTTTGGGTTCCCACGTTTGAACCCAAAGTATTCGACATAATATATATATATATATATATACACACACACACACTGCATTAGGGTAGAGAAACATGGTAACTCCTTTTCAGTACCGCCGTCTCAAACCTAGCTAGCAAGGATGCCACTGACGGAGAACAGCCTCCGGCAGCAAGAGAGACTAGAGGAGAAGGCTCATCGGCAAGCAAGAGATCGTGTGATCAGTCAAACCGAGCTTTCTAGGGCTTTTGAGGGTTCAAACACCTTGACCAATGTAAGAGATTATAGCCGAAGGAATTGCATGTCAGAGACAACGGAGATGAACAGGCATATATATACTAGTGGGTAATAACACAGCAATCAAGGCGCTGTTCATCCTGATTAATACCAGCTTTTACGCGGTACGAACCTACCAGGACAGGATGTACATCAGAATATGCCAAGCAACAAATCTTGGCTCTCATGCAATTGGAGAATGCTTGGCAGCCTCATCATTTAACCTGTTTTAACATATTCACAAGCAGCAGAATTACGATCTACGGTGTTAAAGACTTGGAGTCTAGATCATGATCACACACATCACATATACAAATCGATCATAAGAGAACTTTAAATTTGACCTAATAATTATCCTAAATAATAATCTTCTCAAGAAATTACTCTATCTTCAAACCACCATCAACAAATAACACAACTTCAAAATTCCTTCAACTCAACCTCCAAAAAATGAATAACCAAGGATGTTAATAATTTACTGGTTTGAACTTTTAACAAATTCAAAATGAGGGATGTTATACATAAGCTTGTGAAACAAAGTTGGCTTGTCAACAGACCTGCACTCTGGAAGATACAACACAAAGTTCTTTTACTATCTAGCATCAACAAATCAACGACAGCAGATCCCAAAAAGTAGCCAGTGGCAGTCATTAGGCTGTTGCGGAGTACTCGTAGTCATACAATTTTGAGTTAAAATGATCATTTACAAGTCGAGGGTGTGAGCCATGCAGCTGATGACCAGTCAAATCGGATACGTTTCCACAGGCCAGCGATCATCACATGCAAGAGCCAATAACATCAGGCACCAACGCCCCTCTGCAATCCTCTACTTGGAAGAACGAAATCTCGCTTCTTCCAAATCCTCTGTTTGGAAGCTATTTGATAAGCCTTTATCAAGTGGACTGTGCATCAGCAATTTCCTCTAAATACAGATGAGGTGGGTATGCTTCTGCCGACCAAAGCGCTTTCTACGAGAGATGCCAAAAACGTAAGAAGCTCTACCAAAAGCAAAGCTCAACTCAATCCAAACAAACGTAAGAAGCCCTACCACAAGTATACCTCAACTCAATGCTAACTTTAACTCCAAATTATTTTAAGTTAACCATAGATATGCTCTTTATCCTTTGACATCATTTATTTAGTTACTTCTTCGTGGATAACTAACCTTTTCAAGTCAACCAAAGTCCACTATAATTTTTTTTGCCTCACAGTGCTTAACACAGCGGTGAACATCACACATTGACCAGACACTGCCTCCTGGTGGAGTGCCGCCCAGGGTTCAAGCCGGGATGCATCGCCCGGGTGGCGTACTTCAGTATCCATGATATTAAGTACAAAAAAGAAAAATATAAGGTCAAAAGAAAAGTAGAGACGCAATGGTCGTCAAATGCTACATCAATATGGCTTATGTGTGAGAAGAAAAAAAGAACAGCTGATTCACGATGCTGTTACCGCAAAGAGAGTTGATGAGAGAATCCAATCACACCATGAGAGTAATATATATAGCTACAGTCCTGGATGCATGTTAGTGACAAACATGGGAGCTATTAAAAATGTAAATGGACGAAGGTAGAAAACTTTTTTCCCACTGACCAAGCATTAAGCGAAAATTCAGGAAATGGAATGTGTGATTTACCTGAATATTGGACATATAGCGTGTAGTACAAAAAAACATGTAAAAGTAACGTGATTGGTATAGAAAATTGCCAAAACCTGAACATTTGAAGATTTCTTTCTTTCTTTCTTGGATGAAGGACGAAGGTTGGATTAGGACAAAAAGAAATATGCAAAAGATCGCATGGTCATTGCTAAGGAAGTGACCTCAGTGAAATAAGGCTTTGAGAAACACCTAGAGAAATACCCATTGTTGATTGAAGTGTTATGCCCCCAACCTTGAGGCTTCGCGTCATGCAAAAACTTCAGAAGTTAAACAAAGAGATAAGAATGTAATCTGGTTTAGACAAAAGTACAACATATACCTCTTACAGTTATCAAATGTATAAGTTAACCTTGTTACTTTTACCAGCCAAGAAAAACCCTCTTATGCTCAAGTTAGTGGATGGATCTTGAAAAAAAGTCACTAGAAAGTGTCCGCCCTCGAGACAGCATGCCACTTCATAACCTCATCAATATGCTACAGTCATCTGGTGAGCCACTTCTTGCAGCCACTAAGTAAATGTAGACATATATACCACACCATAATAAAATACGGTTTCAGCCGAAACAAACCAAACCGAACTAGTTTGGTTGGTTATGTTTGGTTCAGGAGGTTGGTTTGGTTTTGTCAAGAGGTATGGTTTGGTTTGGTTTAGTTTAAGGAAAAAAATCCTCAAGATAAAACCAAACCAAACCATAAACACCCCCTAGTTGACACCCAATTCACCCCCTCTTAATTGTAGCCTTCAGGTTTATTCTTCCATCAGACAACCAACTCGGACAACTACGGATGTAGTACTTTTTTATCAGGAGCTCAATGGACAAACTAGGGCACATGAAAAGAACTAATAAAGTATTAATCAATTTAGAAAAGATGTGTAATGGAGTCCTTAGAGATGTTATGTATGCATCTAAGAATGTAGATACGTCTTTATTACGTATACTGTATACATATGTTAAAAGATACATGATGGAAAAATAACGATTGTTCATTGGAAGATAAACAAGAGATTTTTCATGTTTCAATTAATTATGTTAGAAATCTCTAATGAGTAGCAGCTGCATGCATATATCCAGACTTCGATTATTTTAGTTGAGCTAAGCTGTTCTATAAATAGCAAGATACAGGTAAGCAATTGTTTAGAGTGACAATCTTAAGGTTCACTTGCTAAACTATAACAAGGAGACATTTACCAAATGCTCTTGCATCACCCACTTCATGTTGGAAACATGATCATCATATTAATCCTAAATTAAGAAATAAAAAAATTTAATAAGAATCATTAAAACAATGTCTTAAAGAAAATAATAAAAGACATTCATGGCTAGAAAATTTTACTTATAACAAAGCCACACGGGAGGAATGAACGAAGCATAGTGTATGCAAAAAAAGACATTGCCTAAACTACTCTTATCATGAATCCATTGGCATATAGGTTAGACCACAATCTCTATTAACATATACTGAATTCAAAATATTCTGCGACTATACAGAAGTAAAAGGTTATTAAAACTCTGGACCATTCAGAATTACAAACTAAACATGGTAACACTGGACTTAACCAAGTACACAAAGACATGATAAACAAATCAATAAAAAGTGAAGAAAAATAAATAACTTGTCAAAGGAGGAGAAAAAGAATTTAGAGTTTAAACCATCTGGATCACCGTGGCACTTAAAAATTAAAATAAAAAATATATTAAAAAATTAAATTTGAGGACAAAAGAAGTTGCCTTAAACGCATATTTTCTTACAGAAATGCATGATTATCTCCCCGACTTTAATGGACCTTGCATATATTCCTTCTTTGACTTAGAAATGCAGAAATCACCAATTCACCATAATAAGCAGATTATAACTGCCTCCTCATTCATAAAAAAACATGCAATGAAACATGGTTTCCAAGGCAAAGTTGACCTGGCCCTACATGCTTTTTGGAGGAAAGGCAATCAGGTATAGAAAGGAACAGGATCAAAGCCCTTCTCTGATTTGTCATGAATGCCAGATTGTTAGAAAACAATATTACCATCACAGTATCACACAAGAAAGAAGCCTGATCGCAGAAATAGAGAGAGTAGAAATGTTACACAGATGCAATTATATCCAATTTACCAGTCCATATATTGTACCTAGCAGCACCATGGTTCGTCACGTCGGTCCGAGTTGACCAACCTTGTTAGTTTTGGTCGCGACCGGCCCAATCTAACTAGGGGTGCAAACAAGCCGAGTCGAGCCGAGTAGTATGGTGTTCAAGCTCGACTAGTTTATTTTACACGAGTTCGAGTTAGAGCTCGAGTTTTAACGAGTATGTTAAACCTATGTTCAAGCTTGGTTCGTTTATTAATTGAGCCGAGTCGAGCTCGAGCTCGAGCTCGAGTAGTAGCTAAACTAAAATTCAATTCACATTCAAGCTTAAGCAACATACAAACTCGTTTTTAAAACACAAAATCAATAAAAAGTCATTGGTGAAACAATAGATTTAGCTCATTTATGAAACTCAATCTAAGTTTAAACTCATTTTTTGAAGTATTTAATACATTTAAGTGACAATATATAATTATTAATACTCATAATTTAATTTTTAAAAATAAATATACAATATAATATTTAATCGAGCTACTCGCGAGCTTATCGAATCGAGTAGGAGTTTATTCAAGCTCAGCTCATTTAATGAGTCGAGCTTTATTTTTTATTCAAGTTTGTTCATTTAACATAATAAACGAGCCGAGTCGAGCTTTCATCAAGCTGAGCTTCGAGTTACTTGTCAAGTGTATTGGTTCGTTTGCACCCCTAAGTCTGACCTCGAGTGACCCTTCGGGCTCGTGCAACCCCACATGGGGTCGTGAGACCCTATGACTAGGTCGGCAACTTGGCCGACCGCGTCACAATGGTCATATGACGATGTTAGAACTTAAAACTTTCAAAAAAAAAGGAAAAAGAAAAGATAAAAGGGGTGATTTCTGAAGCATAAACCGACCTGTTTTGGTTTTGGAATGGGGAACGTGGAAGCTGACCCACAAATGGCCCACTCTTCATTGGGCTTGATTTTGAATCAGGAAGCCCACGTCAAATAATTGACCCAGGCTCACAATCCCTGTGTTCCGGGAGAATTTCTTTTCGAAAAGAAAAGAAAAGAAGGAAAATAAATAAATAAGATACGGAAGGAGAGGTTGCCGGGAGTTTGTATGCGATAGAGACCCAGCTGACTACAATTCAACAGTCTTAATCCTAATCAGGACGGTCGAGACGGAAGGGATAAACATAGAAGGGGGCAATTGAAGGAAACCCCCGCCCTATTATGGTGCTTCGATTCCCAGTCGGACTAAAATGCATGTTCCCGATTCCCTTCCGGAATTGCAGCAGCGGGAGTCTTCCGACATTGGAAATCAAGAAAAAAAAAAGAGGGAAAGATTTCTCCAACAAACAGATTCCGGTATTTTCGGAATCCTCCGAGTCCGTCTCAGAGCTGGACTCCCTGTTTCGGGAGGTTTCCTGGTGAAGGGAGGGGGCCGTCGAAGCCTATATAAGCCTAGCCAAGGCTGGTCGACAGAAGAGAAGAAGCGGGGAGAGAGATAGAGGCCGGACAGAGGTTCAGAGGCAGAGGGAGGGAGCAAAGAAAAAAGGAGGAGACGGTCAGAGAGAGGTTACCAGAGCCAGCACCCCATTTGTGCCGTCGGGACCTTCTCCACCCACCCGCAGTGCCGTCGAAGCCCAGTGTTCCTCCCCGAAGCATTATCGAGCCCTTCTCTACCTTCCTGTGACACCGTCGAGAGAGAGATAGCCCGTTCGGGCTTCGTCTTCCACAGCCGAGCCCAGCTACTATCCCAGAAGGCCGTCGTCGGAATCCCCTTCGAAGCCGCCGGAATCTCGCCGAGAGTTCCTGTCGCCGGCACCTCCTCTGAAGGCAGCCGCCGTCGGGACCTTCTCCGGAAGCCATCGTCGCCACCGCAAGCTCTTCACGCCTCCGCCGCGAGAGCCTCCGTGGTCAGGTGAACAGTGCAAGCCGTGGGTTTATTTTTCTCCCCACTTACGTCCACGGTGGACATGCATAGGGGGCGCCTGTAAAAAAAGGGGAAGAAAAAAAAAGGGGGTCGCGGCCGCGTGAGAAGCCGGCGGCCGCGCGTGCGCGAGGAGGAGCCGCGCGCAAGGGATGTTGACCCGCCAGTCAACTGCTGTGGGGCCCACCAGAAGAAAAGTTGTAAAAAAAAAGAGAGAGAAGGCCCGCCGGACAGGCCAGCGGGCGCAAAGAACCGGCCCATTAAGCAATAGCCGCACGTCCAGACCTGCAGCAACTAAAAAAAAAATTCCTTCTTTTGAAATACACAATCAACAGAAAATTTAAATAAAAATTCACCTAATTAATTCAACAAACCGAGGCGAACATCTGGCCGACTAAAAACCCGCCACATGGTCTCGGCATAATTTAAAAGAATGAAAATAAATGGGAAAGCAATAGGCCGGCTTCAAACACGCCTCTTGACCCATAATTCAAAACTGAAATAAAACAAACAACAAACAGGAATTAAATAAAAATTCACTTAATTAATTCAACAATAGAGGCGAGCATGCGTACGCTAAAAACCCGCCATGGCGTGGTCTTGGCTAAACTTAAAAGAATTTGTGGGTCGGTTCTAAATCTTCCCTTAACTTTTTAAGGTGGACATACAAAGGTCTATTAAAAAGACCCCAATGTCTTACCGTGCCCAAAGAGGAGTTACCCATTATGCCATGCGAAGGCTGTGCATGATCAACATGCCAATATGCCAAACTATGAGCTAATGAGGTATGAGATGAGTCCCTACAAGCTTATCAAAAGCCAGGTGTGCTCAATCTCAAATCAGTAAGCCGATTGCCCATAAGCTTGTCAAAAGCCGGGTGTATTCAATCTCAAAACAGTGGGGGATGCCCATAAGTCTATAAAGACCGGCTACATGCCACCCATGAATTGTCAAGTTCATCAAGGACTCAAGGAACCAGATTTATGGACAAGTTGTAATCATGTCTCTTATTGAGAGAACAAATGAAAATTCATGCTTGGTGTACAGATTCATGTTACAAGGAGAGGACCGCTACATGAAATTTTGGAAGGCAAGACAAAAAAAAATCTGAAAACATAATTTGAAACCTATAAAAATCTGTAAAAATCTGAAATATACAAAAATTTAAAAATCTGCAATCTGTATAAACGAAAACATCTTCAAACAAATCAAACTAAACCCAAATCAAATCACATAAGTCTGAAATCTGCAAGCATTAAATAAAGGAATCTAAAAACCGAATTGACCCAATCCAATAATACACAACTTTTAATAATTGAACAAATCATGAAATCCATGTTCTGACCAGAATCCGGGATCTGCAAAAAAAATTAAAAGTTTGAAGTTCTGAAATTTGAAACTTACATGCTGAAATCTGAAATTTAAAAGAATCTGAAACATATAGAATCAGAAATCAAAATCTGCAAATCCAGAAAATTGTAAAATCTGAAATCAGGACCTGCAGTCCGAAAATCTTTAAAAAAAAATGCAGAATCCGAATAAGGCATAGATCAGTCAAATTAAAATCAAATCCGATCTCTCAAGCAAAGTTAAAATTAACTGTAATCACAGGGTCCATGTAAACAAAAATTCCAAATCAGATAAGATCAATAAAACGAACCATGAAAATTGAATCTGAAGCATAACCTGAATCTGAAATTTGAAACATGTGCCTGGTAATCCACATAGCTCAAACAGACCAAGTCAAATTTTCCAAATCAAAACAAACCAATTTCTCAAACCAAATCCCCAAATCAAAACACTCTGAAACAAGTCACAAACTCAATTAAATTCATAAACAAAAATCTGAGAATCTGAAGTCAGGACCTGCAGTCCGAGAATCTTTGAAAAGTACAGAACATGCAAGAAATCTAAAGTCTGAAATCTGTACGAGATCAAAATCTGAACTTCACATCTAAAACAAGAACCCGAAGCCTGTAAAAATCTGCAGAATTTCAAATCTAAAAAATCTGGAAAACCTAAAAATCAGAAATCAGAGCCTGCAAACATAAGATCCTTAAATTTGAAATCAGAAGTCCAAAATCTGAAAAATCTAAAAATCTGCTGAAAGTCTAAAATCTGTAAGGCTCAAAAAAGGGTAATCTTCACAAATTGCAGGTTCGACCATTTGCAAACAAAAATCCCTTAATCAAAACCAAGCCAAATCAAAAAACTTGAGCGAGTTTGCAATCTGTAGGTCGGAAGATTCAAAGAGATCAGAATACGCTCAATCAACATGAAGATCAATCAACCTCTGGACAATAATTAAAGTCATTTACCAAATTCCAAACAAAAGAAATCAAATCAGCAATCTGTGAGTCAGCCCGCTCTAAATTAAGCCCAACCCAAGAATATTCAAGTCAAATTCATTAGATAAACTCAAAAATGAAATCAGAATGAACCCATAACAAGTTTCAAAGACTTATTAATTCATTCAGGAGCGGACTCCAGAATCTGCCAAAGTCAGGGCTTTAGTAGGAACCCACAATTGAAACCAAATTCCAATCAATTTTACTAAACAAATTTAATAACCTGTCAAGCACTAATCTGAGCCAAACTTTTTCAAAATTCAAAATTCAAATCTCTCAAACAAATACAAATCAATAGAACAAACCAAATTCAACTTAAGTCAATCATAACCAAGTAAATTTAATAATCCATCGGATATCCAAATCAAATTTTCAAACTTAAATTCATTCTTCCGGATACAATTCAAATCAAATTAAAACTCACACACCAACCAAATTCAATTAAACTCAAACAAAATTAATCCAAACAAACTTCATTTTAAGCCAAATCTGACTTGAACAAATCAATCAATTCAAACAGATTAACTTTAATCAAACAAATCTCGTAACTCAAATGAATCAACCCAATTCAAATTGAATTCCCCAAATCAAACAAAATTCAACTGAATTCTAACAAATTCAATGAAACAAACTCAAACCAAATTCAATGTAACTCAAATTTCTCAAGTCAAACCCATTCCAGCAAACCACATTCCATAGGCTAAGCCCAAATCCCATACAAATTCAAAATAAACCAAACTCAAATCAATAACCAACTGTCTCGAATTCAAACCAAATTTAAATCAACAAACAAATCCAAATTGAACCAAACTTAAAACCAATAAGCAACTCAAAAAAAAATGAACAGATCAAACTCCAACCCAAACTAAAAGCAATTCAACCAATTAAATTCAACTCAAACAAAATTCAAACAGATTCAAAATTAATCAAACCGAAATTCAAATCAATTCAATTCAACTTAAATTAATGCAAATCAAACCAATTTAACTCAAAATCAATTTTAATCAATTCAATTCAAATCAAATTCAAAACCAAATTAAGTGCTTGCCTTCCATCAAATTCATGGGGTGTTTTCTCCTGTGTTTGTGTGAATGTTTATGTTTGTGGATGCATGTTTTCTGTTCCAATGGATTGCTATGACGATAATCAAGGGTATTCGAGTAATCTCGATGTAATTAACGTCGGATCTTCGCACCATCCGACGGAGAGAGGTCAAAACAAATTTCAAAGAACCTAACAACCTCAACATATAATTTTGACCCTAGTTAGTACTTTTATGGAATACCATCTATTTTCCTAAGAAGTCAATGCTAAGGTCTAATCAAGTCTAATTCAAATTCAAATGGAAAATGAATTTCCAAAAAAAATAAAATCTTTTTGAGATTTTGAGGTTACATCAGACGACCATTCCCAGAACGGTCATATGAGTTGGGGGGGCTTCCCCTTCCCTCGCTCTCTCAACTCTCAAGCTCTCTCCTCACTCATGCTCTTAAGTTCTCTTTTAATTAGTGTTAATTATTTTGGTAAATCGTATAATTAGTGTTTAACCAAGTCATTTATTTAGTTGAGTTGTTAGCTCCTATTTTGTTTAGTTGTATTGCTAACTCTTCTTTTTTTTTGTTTAGTTGTGTTACTAACTCTTATTTCATTTAATTAGAGTTAATTATTTTGGCTAACCTTTTGTTAAGTGGCATGCATTTTTTTAAGTTTTCTTCTTCAACATGTCTTCACCAAACCACAACATTCAAATGACCAGTTCAACCCAGAACAATCTAGCTTGACTTCAAGGGGGTCAACAAATCTAAAGATAAACTTTAGAACAATGCAATTCACCAAAGAGGAACAGTACACACATACGACGCAAGATGCAAATCATAGTGCACGGTCGCAAGATAGTGGAGATCAACACACACAAAGAGGCGGACGTCAATACTAATATAGACAATCTTATGGACAGGTTGAGTCATCTCAAGACTCTTGATTTCTTATATATCACCAAAAAGATTATGGGATGACTTAACCTATATTTGGATTCTCATCAGATACTTCCATACATTCCACGTATGATAGTTATAGGGGATCCTTAGAATCTTATCCTAGGATGATTGAATGAGGAAGTAATGAGTACAATCAACATGTGTATATGTTCAATATTATGTATTCTTCCCAAATGTCATAGGGAAAGTATATAAATCACGCGTAAGAACAAAAAAATTGTAAGATTTGAATAAAAAATGAATGGATTTTTTTCTAGTCATATCTCATATTTTTTACGGATTTTTTTCTAGTCATATCCCATATATTTTTTTCATTTTTTTATAATTTTGGCATTTTTCTAAACTTTTCTCTTTTTAAATAATTATTTCTTGACCTGAACGAGTCTCTTTTGTGGCAGACCAATCCCGGACCAACTCCCGACTTGGCCTTCCTTGCCCGGTGTTGTAAAAACTGTTAAAAAGTCTTGCCAAAGGATAAAGTAAAATGGGACGATTGAAGAACTAAAAAATAAATTTAAAAAATAAATTCTAAACAGGAAATAACATCAATAGAGAAAACTAAAATATTCTCAACTACTGTCAAAGCAGAACTGGTTTCCAGGAATTAAACATGAAAGCTCATGAACAGCTCGAATAACAGACAGCACCTCTTAACAGTCTTCCTCAGCATTCGGTTGATCAACAAAAGCATTACCATTGGGAGACAATACATTTTCCTTTGGGGATAAACATTTTTGCACATGTTCTTCAAGGATCTCCTGTATCAAGAAGTAGCAGTAACCATAGCTGTGACAGAAACATGGATTATCATCATGAATATGAGATTAAACAGTGACAAAGCAGATGTACCTGTTCTCCACCATCTGAATTCAAAGTTTCTAAATATGAATCATGGTTACTTATTTCTAATGCCACTTCAGCTCTCTGTTTCTCTGCTTCCCTCTCCAATCTTCTTCGTGCCTCTTGTTCCTTTATCTGTTTGAATCTGGACGAGTGGGAGAAAAACAATAATGTCGATATCAACAACATGACACCACGAAAAAATGATCAAATTAGTGCCTAACCTTTCACCTGGACGAAGCCCTGTAGAACTTGAATTAACATCTTGGCTGTCATCTAGAACTTTACTGGGACCCTGTGCTAAAGAACCTGGAGTTGCACCTTCACCAGAGCTGAAGTTTTTCAGGAAAGCTTCAGGATCAGACTTCCCTTGCTGGTCTGTATTCATTTTATCATTAAATTTCTTCACAGGGTTTTTTGCACCCCCAAGCTTTTGAAGCCATATTTGTTGTGCAGTGCTCAAAACATTGTTTGTAAACCTGAAAGAGAACTTTATTCATGCTACCATAGCCATAGATAGCAAACTCTGAGATCTATCTATACATTTTATTTTTAATCAATTAATCTGGAAATATGACAGCAACAGACTACAGGTTGTACTTGAGTAATCCAAAAAATTGAAAACATGCAAGCAAAACAAAGTACAAAACACATTTAGAAAAGGAAAAAGGAAAATATAGATCACAGTGATCATCTATCAAGAAGATAGACCAGACAGGCATAGATAACAAACTTTGACATCTATCTATACATCTTATTTTTAATCAATTAATCAGAAAATATGACAGCAACAGACTACAGGTTGGGCAGGAGTAAACTAAAAAATTGAAAACATGCAAGCAAAACAAAGTACAAAACACATTGAGAAAGAGAAAAAAAACATAGATCATAGTGATCACCTATCAAGAAGATAAACCAGAACTGTTCCATCCCTACTGGCACAGGGTAGCCTCCAAAACAGTAAGAAAAGTTACTGTGAAACCTCGAAAATTTATAATAAAAATATGTTAATATATAAAAATATGTTGTATAAAAATATGTAGAATGGCATGTCATAGTTTGAAAATTCATTTAACTTTCATTAATTTGGGAAATGAACCTTCATTATCTCATCTTTGGCTACTATGAAAGTATGTGATATTTCATAGAAAATATTAGCCAAAATATGTGATATGCATAAAATACGTATGTCGAGGTAAGGGTTCATAAAGTTTGTCTTTGGACCTCTCTCCATCGGAAGTTGCGAATTTCCGATGTTAATTACATCGAGATTCTCGAACACCCTTGATTAACTGTCATAGCAACTCGTATATGAAAGAAAACTTTCATCCACAAAACACAACCACATGGGAATTATAACCCATAAAATCAATGGAATGTAAACTCAGTATTTAAGTTCAACGCATAGTGACTATATAAAGTCAAATAGGAAATGCGAAAACTTAGTATCTAAGTTCGATTTTGCTCTTTGATTTATGTTTTATGGAGCATGGGTAAGGATTCCAACCATACCTTGCATGAGACTAGCTTTCCGACTTAATGTCTTTTATTAAGACATATGCTAAAGCTAATCTAGATCCGAGCATGTTCGGGTCAAATTTTATGTTGATTTCATATAAGTTGTTATATATATGAAATGAAATCTGATCACACACATACTGTTTAATGGTCTAAGTCCCTTATTTATTGGACTTACGTTATCTTCACTTAAGTCCATCATTTTTGACCTAGTGATGAAAACAGGATTTTGTTTAAGTCCTTGTGCCTTGACTTAACATGTGCCTAAGAGAAATATATAAACAACTTGATTGGGATACATATGCTTGGATTCGGAAAAGGACCATGGTCCTTTCTTAAGTAGTTAGACACCCTCAAAATCCAAGTCTTAAAATTTTAGACTTGATGAAATGGTGTATGCGCCTGATCATAGTGCAATCTGATTTAGATTGCTCATGGTTATGACCGAGATCTAGGACTTAGAAGTTCTTAACCCAAACATCTTATATGCTTATCCCCATTTGGCTCGGCCAAGGCATACTTAGAGTATTGATCCTAAAAAAAGACATTTCCAGGATGTCCCGGGTCTAAAATCTGGCTTATGATCCGGATTATCATATAGCTCTTATTATTGGAAGTTTTTCTAGTCTTTATGGGTGTGAACTCGGTCTGGGACTTGGTGGGCTGTGAAGGCATGATACTCAGATTATGCCCTCTCCATACTTATTAGACGTGAGATCCGTGAGGATATATAGACTTACATAACTAGACATTATTGAAACCCAAGTCTTACTATCTTAAACTTGGTTAAAACAGTTTGAATCTGATTATCTCTGTGATATCCGATCAAACATGCTCATGGTTAACCCCTTATTATCAAATACTTTAAGATTATCTTCTTCAAGACCCTGCTGATATCAGATCCAGAGAGGCACTTCTCCGGATATTCCATATTCATATTTACTACACTCCCTCCTTTTAAGCCTTATCATACTAAGGCTAAACCTTTCCCATTCTAAGTCTTGAGTTTGGATATGCTAAACTCAATACTCACCTTTCCCTGGACTTCCAAATATCACCTGGATTCAGGTTTACATCCGACTCTGATATTGGTCATGGGATTGTCATGGTTTTATGACTTAAGGTCTGTCCTTGATAGATATCCTGAGATACCAGATAATATAAGGTTCATTTGGACCCAATTAAACCCAACTGTACATGAATTCAAAGCCGGGATCTCCTCTACTCACCCTTCAAATTTAGCATCTGGACTTGACTATGGTCCAGCAGCATTCTGTCGAAAGCCAGGTCCTGTATATATATGGACCTTGACCTATCTCCTTGGGATCTTAGGTGCTCAGGGATAATGATCTCAAATAGCTTGAACCTGAACACTTAACTGCTAGGATTCGGACCCAGAATTGACCCTGAAACTGACATTAGACTGGTCACTAATCGACACTAAACCATGTATGAAGATCTGCCTAAGTAAGGCCTGAAATATTATGTAAAATAAGGCTTGTGTAAGCCTGAAATGTTTATCACCTGAACCACCCAAGCTCGGCCCACAATTTTGCCATGTAAGACCTTTGTACATACCATGGGGTACTTATCTTAGCCTCTTCTATAATCTGATTATGTTCAGATCTAAGGACAGCCGAGGTGGCCTATGGCCGAGGGGCCCATGTTGTCAAGATCAGAAATCAGACCTTGAATCCCCAAGGTGCAGGTCTCCGGGGTGAAGACCTTCCAAGCCTATAATACTCTGGATGCTGCTGGGATTCAGACCCAAAGTTGGTCCTAAAATTGGCCTTGGACCGGTCATCATCCAGCACTGATCCGTATATTAGGACCTGCCCCATGACAGGTGTTAGATCTACCTTTCATGGAGCCTGAAATCTCATGTAGAAAACTAGGCTTATATGAACCTGAAACATATGTCATTTGAGACACCCAAGTTCGGTTATCATTCTGTCATATAAGACCTTTGTATAGGCCATGGAGTATTCATCCTAACCTCCCGCATAGACTTCCAATTATCTGATTATGTTCAGATCAAAAGCCAGCTAAAAGAACTCTTTATCTGTCCCTCGGGCCAGCTAATACTAGGGTCAAAATTCAGGGAGCTGAAACAGATAGCCTATGAGAAGCTAAGGTCATCATGTAAGTCAGAATTGTAATCCCCTGATTGGAACCTTGATGTGGGGGTTTCGGATTTGAGAAACTGCTTTGAGGGTGAGTCCTATGACTCCCCTCCTTCTTTTTGACCTGCAAACACTCATTTCCATGAAACCTAGATGACTGCCTTATTGTTTGGGACAGAAACTTGATTATTTTCATCCTTTAGACTCTATGTTTTTATTTAGGTTAGTAATCATAGTACTGAACCCTCTATTTACTTAGTTATAATAGGTAGACTAGAACCTGAATTAAATTCACAACGTGCCAACATGCTCCTTTTTGTCCTCCTATGTTCGGACTTAGTTTTTCAATCAGATTCTGGTAACTTAGATTCTACATTACATAGTATATGCAATGGTCCTTGACCACCATCATATGAATATCGACATATGTATTTGATTGAAAACATAGGGTATGTAACATATTCTTGTGTCGATGGAGTTGAATTCCAATTTCATCATATTGAGGTCATCTCACCCTCTTGGAAATACATTTAGGAAGGATCCATTTGTCTTACGGGGGTCTGTCCCGCAATTGGCCTTCTCTACTATGAGATGGACCAAGGGACTGCACATAATTTCAGTCCTATCCGTAACACATATACTGAGCTAGGCCCAAACTTAGGCCACATTCATGTCCTGCTATAGGCATGAACCTATCCATAGGCATCCTCGGCTTGCTGTTTTCATAGTCAATAGGTAATTCACTCATAACTTGTGCACTTTTCATGCTCAATTATCATGAAATCTTCAAGGCCCGGGTGGCCATTCCCTCTTCATATCCACTGCTCTATCAGGGCTACCCGGGGGTCTTTGGTCCATCATGTGGGTCCCAAAGAGGCCGGGTATAACCCCTCTCTATCTTGGGGCTACCAAATGCCCTTTAACTTCTGCTGTAATGACAAGGTTCTGAGGCTTCATCTTCCAGAATTCCAAGGCCGAGGGAAACTCTAGAGAGGGGGTCGAGAAGGGAATTAAACATATCCATGGTATTCACATATATATATAAAAAGACTCCATACATGGTGGTACAGAAATGCACCCGGGGGGAGGAAACAGAATGGACCCAATCATGAGGGCCAAACAGAAGGTTGGGATATGGCTTAGATGCATCCAGGACAGTGGCCATCAATTTGGTATTATCCTAACCAAATGAATCCATCTAAGACTCTAGTCCTTAACTATTTCTTTGATGTCCGGGAGATGAGAATTTCCTATGGACCTGACCTCTTGGAATATATAGGAAGGTGAGGGTGGATTTCCAGGTTAGAAATGGCAATCATATGGGCCCGCGGGACTCTAACATTTGTCTAAGCATTTCCGCCCCAACTAAGGTGATATCCTAACCATATTGGGAAGGGATCATGGGCATTGGGCAGTCAATGGACATAGTATTTGAATAGGGACGGATAGGGTGATAAATGTTGAATTGTCGATGGGCATGGTGTTAGAGAAGGACGGATGGAGTGATGGCCATGGCACCCTACCTTATAACCTTCAAACCCTGCACTTATCCTGCTGCAGAACAGTGGCCGCAAGCCCTTCAATTGCTTCCCCTCTTTGATGCCTCGGAGATGCTCTTGAATTCCTTCCTGAAATAGCTCTAGCAGAACCTCCCCCTCTTCTCTTCCTGGTCCTCCTCCGACCCCCTCTCATGTGCGGGGACTGCCCCTTTTATAAGCTGCCGGATGGGTGCTGTTCACCCGAGAGAGATAGTGGGGTCGTGCAGTGTATGCATGGAGAAAATGGGGCCATGATGTAACCTCAAAATCTAAAAAAGATTTTATTTCTTTTCTTTTGTTTTGGAAATTCATTTTCCATTTGAATTTGAATTAGATTTGATTAGACCTTAACATTGACTTCTTAGGAAAATAGATGGTATCCCATGAAAGTACTAGCTAGGGTCAATTGTACATATAAATTGAGGTTGTTAGGTTCTTTGAAATTTATTTTGACCTCTCCCCGTCGGATGGTGCGAAGATCCGACGTTAATTACATCGAGAATACTCGAATACCCTTGATTATCCGTCATAGCAATTCGTTGAAGTAGAAGAACGACGCATCCACAAAAGAATGAACATTCATACAAACACATAGGAGAAAACAACCCCATGAACTTGATGGACTGCAAGCACTTAATTTATTTTTTAAATTTTTTATTTGGGATTAGTTTGTTTTAAATTGGATTGGTTTGAATTTTGGTTGATTTGATTTGATTTAAGTTGAATTTGACTAATTTGTGAGTTATTTGTTGATTTATATTCTGTTTGAATTTGAGTTTGTTTAATTGAATTTTGACAATTTGTTTACTGTCTGATTTTGAATGGGATTGAGCCGTAGATTTCAATTTAATGTGAATTGAATCTGGGAGGTTGAATTTGTTTAAAGTTCAGTTCGCTCTAGACTGAATCTGATCAGTTAAAGCTTGGTTGAATTCATTTGAAAGATTTAAATTTATTGATTAAGCTTGGCTTAGGTTTAATTTGAGGTTTTGATTTGGTTCGATTTGATTAATTTGAAAAGGATTTAAGCTTAACTTACAGAATCTGAATTGTTTGGATATCTACTTCCAGATTATCTGAATCATGGGTTTATTAACTTAAGCTTATCTTGCGTTGGAATTATTTAGTTAGAGTTGATCTTTGGGTTTGATTCACAAGATTAGATTGTTTCAGCTATGGTTGATTGGAGCTTTATTAGTATCTTGATGATTTACCGTGACTTGATCTCAGGTGTATTGTTGGATGAGATTCAGTTTAATTAGATTTATTTATTTAAATTTGGCTGGATTGATTTAGGTTTATTTAATTCAAATTTACTTTACTGGTTTCTTATTGATATGTCTTAATTTAGAAATTGAATTTTGCTTATGGATTTTAATTCACTTTTGGTTTGAACGGACTCTGTTTGATTAAGGATTAATAGTTTTAGCTTTGATAAACTGGTGCTTGAGTTGGTTAAAGTTTTAGCTATTAACTTCAGATTTGACTATGCTTATGATTTGAATTAATCTGAATTTAATTTGCTTGTTAGTTTAATTTGATTTGATTTCTGTTTACAGGTTTACTTTGATGTTATTTGATCATTTTGAATTTTACAACTTCCAGATTGCCGATTTGCTTGGATTTCAGATTTTTATCTTCAAATATGACATTCAGACCTCAAATCTTTGGAATTCGAATTTTAAACCTTCAGATTTCAGGAATTCAGGGTTCGGATTTCTGATTTCTTGCAGATTTTAAGCTTCGGATTTAGGTTTCAGATTTTGTATATTTCATATTTTATGTTTCTGATTTTTGTATGTTTCTGATTTTTATATGTTTCAGAGTTTTTTTTTTTATATGTTGATATGACAGATCTTAGACTTTACAGATTCTGGGTTTTGCGCACATTCAAATTTCAGAATTTTCAGATTTCAGAGATTTAGAGTTCAGATTGTGTTTTAAACTTCAGTTTTTAAATCTTAGACTTTCAGATTTTTTAATTTGGCTGGGCTTTACAGGTTTCGGATTCTACAGGTTCAGAATTCTCAGATTTAACTTGGGTCTGATCTGAATTAGTCGGTTCTGATTATGGGTTCTACAGGTTCTGGCTCCTGATTTCTAGGTTCCAATTTCTGATTTTTCAGGTCTGGACCTCAGATCTAGTTTAGATTTTCAGGCTTAGAGGTTTCTGGGTTTCACGGACATTGCAGATTTTAGTCTCCAAATCTCAGACTTACATAAGTTTCAGATTTTAAATTTGTAGGCTTTGTTAGACTTTTTCAACCGACAGATTCCTGGACCTTCAAATGTAGGCTCCGGTCTCTGATTTTTTTTAAGTTTTCAGGTTTTGCTTAATTCATCATTTTTGTTTGCAATCCTCTCAATTCCATGGGGTTATTGATCCTCCACTCAAAATTACTTGTATACCGGACATGCCATCTCATTGCTTGTTCCCATGTCATTACAACTTGATGGTTTTGAGACCATCACCACTCAATCCTCATCGGATATGATGAACTTGTCAATTTATGGGGAATATACCCGGTCCTTATAGACTTATGGGTATTTCCTCCAATCCTCTCTTTTTTAGCATATAATCGGCTTAATGGCATGTTAATCATGCACGGCCTCATATATAGCTAGATGGTAAGACATTGGGGTCTTTTTATGACCTTTGTATGTCTACCTTAAGGACGTAGGGGCGGATGGTTAGTCGACCCCCCAACTAGTCCAAATTTTAATTTCTTTTAAGTTAAGTCGAGACGTAGGGGCGGATGGTTAGTCGACCCCCCAACTAGTCTCGATTTGTTGATTAAGGAGATAGATTTTCATTTAATTCCATTTGATTGTTTATTTTAAAAATTTTGAATATGTCTAGATTGAGCGCTGTTCATTGAAGGCTATTGGGCCTCCTCGGCGGCCCGGCCGCGCGCTTGCGCGCGCGCTCCCCCTTTTCTCTTTTTTTTGTTTTCCCCCTCGGGTGGGCCCCACGCGAAGGTTGACTAGGGTCAACTTCTAAGGCGGCATCTCCTTGCGGCCTCTCCCTTCACACGCGCGCGCACACGCGCGCTCCTCGCACGGTCGGCCGCGCGCTTCTTTTCCCCCCGCCTCCTTTTTTTTTTTTGGTGGGCCCGCGGTGGTTTTCCACCGTGGACGTAAGTCGGGGGGTATTATTCCCCCCCCCGACGGGCCTTCTCCTCGCGGCGACGTCGCCCCGCGGCGGCTTCCGCCTCCGGCTGCCGCTCGGACGCGGCGGAACGGGGGGCCCGGCGACGGGGTGGGAGGCGACAACCCGACGGAGGAGGGAGGGTGATCCGGCAGCATGGAGGAGGAAGAGGGAGACCTCCTCCGGCGTCCGCGGCGGCTTGCGATAGGAGGCGACGGCTCGACGGCTTCCGCGAGGACAGCTCCGGCGAGAAGGAGGGAAGGCAGCGGCTCCGGCGACTCGGGTTCTCTCTCTCTTCTCTCTTCCCGCGATCTCCCTTCCTGTCGCCGACCCTTGCGCCCTCTCTCAATCACCCTTTTTCGGTCTTCCGGGACGACCCTCCGGCTCTCTTTATAGCCAGGCTGTCTTCGGGTGCGGGGCTCCTCCGGAGGTCCGTGGGAGCTTGGACGAGCCCCTAGTCGGCGCGGTGTCGCCGTAAGGACCGGTAGAGGGTTGAACCTCCGTTCCGGGATCTGAAAGGGGATCCTCTCCTCCTGCGCACTCGACCATTAGGCGGCTAGGGTAAAGCAGCCTGCCGCCTGCCCATTTATGTGGCTTCCCCCCTTTTTTCCCTTTGCCCACCGGTTAACCTCCATCCCTCGTCGTCTTCTCTTCCTGCTCCTTTTTTCTCTTTTTTTTTTTTTGAAATTCCAGGTGTCGACAGGCCACTTTCTCCTGAACGTGGGGAAGGTGGGGCTTGACCAAGTCAGGGCCGGGAGATCAAAGAATCCTGGCCTTCGGTGGTCTACTGATCATTAGTGAGTTCATCTCACACTAAGTATAGATCTTGGCCCTTGATTAAATGCCCCGGATCTTCACTTGATAGCTCAATCCAAGCCTTCCATTTATCAGTCTTGTAGATGGCAGATTATGCCTCATCCATTGATTAATTGGAGCTAGGCCTTGTTGCCTACGTGAAGAGAATTAATCCATCTAATCAAATATCCAATTAAGGATGGATCGGTGGGTATTATCCTCACCCAAAGATCCAATTAGGCCATCTCGATATCTTGTCGGGATCTAAAAATATTATGGACCCAATTAGCTTATCCGACAGCTAATCCTGGCCTTTGGATGCATGTCTTTTCCATCCTAGCCCTCCATTGATTGTCTTGAATATGTGGTCCACCCGGTTGAGGGATATCTCATTTAATCCAAGCCATCGATCCTCTTATTGGATATTAATCCCATTAAGGATCCGGGAGGACTTGACACCCGGTAATTAACTTTGCCTATGGTTATCTACCGGATATCCCATTAGACAGGATCCATTGGATATTATCCTATTAAGGATCCAATAAGGCCATCTCAACGCACCGATGAGGATCCATGGATATTAGGATCCAATTGACTTATTAATTGGCCGATCTTGGCCATTGGATGTCCTCGGCCTCCCCCCCTGGATCTCTTTTGAATTCCATAAGCTGTTTTCCCGCGGATCATCTTCTCTCCCTCTTTCTTTGCAGGTTCAGTTGAGTCTCCTAGCTGGAGACTAACTCCTCCACCCGCGAGCCTTCTTCTAGCTGGTCTTCTGCCTTCTTCTGTCGCAGCAGCCCTCTGTCCCTGCCAAGAGAAGCCACCGGGCCCTTGCTGTCGGAAATCCTTGGGTGTCTTCTTCTTCTTCTTGATGTTGATCCGTGGAGGTGGACAATCAGCTTAGTCATATCCAGGTGAGCATACTTGGTGACTTTCTCTCTTTATTGGTAATTTTCTCCCCTTCTCTCCACCGGACATTGTGGTGCTATGCTTCTTCTTCTATCTTCTGTCGGCAGCACCTCAAATGCCCCATATCATGCCTTGCATTTTGCAAATATAGGTGTGGCCGGTCGCATTGGGATGTCCTGATTTAAAAGGGCATGTTCATCATATGCGGGGGCTTGGCTTTTTCATAGGCCATCCTTGGTCGGGGTCTTTATCAATTTCCCCTCTTCCTTTTTTTTTGTTAGACAGGATATATGTCTTACAAGCATATGTATATATGAATGTATTTAAGGGCCCGGCTTCTTCATGTGCCCGATAGGGTCTTCTTCCAACTTCCTATTTTCCGGAGGGGTCTTTGTGTTGTTTGTTTTTTTTTTTTTTGAACAGGAGCTCATCAGCTCCTGTTGTGTCATGACCGCCCCTCCTTCCTCTTTTATTTCTTCATCTATATTGCATCCTCCCCTCTATTTAGTTGTTACCGGTTGCACATGATCATCCTTCTATCTTGTACCATAGATATGCTTATGGATCCAGCTCTCTTTCTATCTTCTGCCAGTAGCATATTAATTGTCCCCCTACCGCAACAGCACATTCACTTCCCTATTTTTTTGATCTATATGCAAGGACCTAGCCTCTTCATATGCCACTATTGGTCGAGGCCATTGCCATTCCTTTTCTTTTAGAAGGAGAGCCTATCAGCTCCTGGATACCTGGACCCCTTGAATTATATAGGAATTAAAGGGTGTATGTCATTCTTGGCCCCTCTTTTGCACGGGGGGGGGCTGCTGGTCCCCTCTTGGCCAGTATAGGCTTTGAGTCTCCCTTGTGTACTTACACCCAATTGTGCATATCCGGCCTTAGATATATGAATTTGACCTCCTTCTTTGATTCATATACCGATGGTAAGCTATAGGGAATTAAGTATTTTTATTCCCTATGGCTTCACTTTACTCTCTTCCATCCTCTTATCTCATGGTGTCCGGGTGCTACAGTTGGTGTTGGTTGTGGGCCTCTTTTGTGCTCACCACCCTCTGCCCTTGCTTGGGCATATATGTGCCAAATCTGACCGGGCATATAGTCTCATTCTCTTCATGATTTCTTAATCCTTCTATTTTCTGGATTCCTTCAAATTCTGCCCGCATTGCCCCATCTTATCCTGGTTTCTCTGAATATCCGGCCAATGCATATGTGCTGTATTTCTTTTAGTTCCTCTGTAGACCCTTTCTTGGTCGGTGGAGGTAAGACTGACCTTGAGCATATGTGCTGGATCAGTTGATCTTTTATGCAGGATTTCTATGTATCTATATGCTATCACCGATTGGGGTCTAGATCCAATTGTGTATATCTGTCCTTAATCATGTGTTTGAGTCCATTCTTTATTGGTCTCCTTCACTTATTTTGCTCCATATAATGATGGTGGGGTGCAGGGAATTAAATATATCTAACTCCCTTTTGCCTCACTTTTATCATATGTCAATGTTTTATCTAAAATTCTAAGTGCCAACAGTTACAAAAGGAGCTTCCCCAGTTTTTCAGCTTTCTGTTAGCTGCCATGCTCCAATGATCTTTCCCTCCCCTTTCACCTCCCAATGTTGGGTCAGTTGCATCGTTCTCCTAATAATGCGCTTCACATGCTGAAATTTATTGGAGAAGAATCTAATATCCCGTGCCAACCAGATGGTCCACATGATTGCTAGTAAACAGACTACCCAAGCATCTTGGTAGATGGCCTGATGTAGTTCATTCCAAGGAAGGTGGGGTCGGGAGTCGGGACCGGGTCGGTTTGGGGCCAAACCGACCCGGGTCAGCCGGGGTCGCGACCCGGGTCGGGACGGGGTCGGCCCGGGTCGCAAAAAAAAAAAAAAGTTCAAAATGGGGTCGGGGTCTTGGGGTCACGACCGGGTTGGTCGGCCCCAAAACCGACCCAGTCGGGTCCGGGTCGCGACCCGGGTCGTGACCCGGCGAACCATGGTTCATTCCAACATCACAAGAGCTCTGCAGTACTTACAAATTTTAACCCAAAGCTGAATGATTTAGAACAGACATGCCATATTTCTAAATATAAGAAACAGGTGGTCTGCATCCGCCATATGAATACTACAAAACTTAACACAATTTAATAATTTCTTCCTTAATTCATATGCATGACCTACCCCAAGCAACTAAATAAAAAGACGAAAAGTACTTGTAGATATGTTATTATTCCAACCTTGTCGATATCAGCTCAGAGTGCATCTGGCTTGTAAGCATGTAATATATGTTATCGTAGGTGCTCATCTCACAGGCGGTCCGCCTCCTCCGCTTGGGCAGCTGAGGCGAGACGACCGCGTCACCAACCTCATCAGCCGGATCTGGATCAGATAAGGCCCATATCCAGCAACTAAAGCCCCCCAAGGGGGCTCCCCCCCCCCATCTGTTTCTCTTATTCTCCCTTCCCTGATGAACTGACGAACCCAGAGGAGCCTTAGCTGGACCTACCAGAAGCCACATTTGCCGGAGAAGCTAATTAAGGTCAGTTTTTTCATTTTTTTATGTTTTTCATTTCTTTTCGGTTTTTCTTCCAGTTATCATTTATATTCAAGTATATTGTCTTTATTAAAGTAACCAGTTTGTTCATCTTTGGCAGATTCGCCAGAAAATATATGCTTTTCTATTTCTCTGGTTTGTTATATTTTTTTCTTCCAATTTTCATCCTCCTAATATATTATTGTGATTAAAGGAACTAGTTTGTTCCTCTTCATCCTAGGAAGACTAGGAAGCCGGACCTCGCTAGAGAAGTCATTTTCATTGAGTTTTTCTAGTTTTTCTGTTTTTCATTTATTTTCAGTTTCTCTTCCTTTAAAGATTCTTGTTCTAATCCATTGTTTTTATTAAAGGGTCACCTTTGTTCCTCTTCGTCCAAGTTTGCCAGAGAAGTCAGACCTCACTGGAGAAAGGTCCATTTTCTGTTTTTTTCTTGTTTTCAGTTTTTTTATTTGTTTTCTTGATTTAGTTCAACTTTTGGACATTAGCACACCAATCTGTTTTCCATATAGTTATAGAAAAGTCCAAGATAGGCATTTTGGTGGTTTTAGGTTTTAATCTATTTACTTTATTATTTAACTGGCTTATTCTTTTTTAGGTTATAATATGGTTAACATGTCTCAGTCTGTGGAGCAAAATAATGGTTTGGGGGTGGGGTTAAACACCCAACTGCCAACTACAACAAGGCTTTCAATTTTAAGGCATACACTTAAATTGAAGAATATTGGATTGGAATATGGGATATTGGTGGATCCAGAAAATAAAGATCTAGTTAGATGTACCTTTTGCAATAAATATTGTAAAAGTGGAATATATAGATTGAAACAACAGATAACCAGTTTATCTACAAATGAAAACTAGATGTACCTTAGGTAGATTCGTCCTAGATCTCAAATCTTCTAACATTTATCCATTGTTCAAAATAAAATGACCTTATCTTTTGATAATTTCAAAATTACCGTTACTTTAACTGTTAAGTTTTGGCATAGCAGCATCTCTTGTAAATTTTTTTGAAAAACTTTTTTTTTCCATGAAAGACAAGCCAAATGCTAGTGCATCAGTGTAATATCCTAATCAGAACAAGAATCTGATGGTTTCCATTTTAATAGCCTGAGTCTCTTCAACATCATATAGAAGAATCTGCAAATCATTAGGCTTTTCAAGATGTTGCTGAGGCAGTTCATATGATTTAAGATGTTCATCTCGGCCCAATCTTCCATCAACTTCAGCAAGAAAGGTCTGACCCTAGTTGCACCCTCCTCATCATGAACCCGTCTGTTCAGAAACTGCAAGCAATTTCCAGATCCAAAGTAGAATATGGCTGCACAGGGCCATTAAGCCTTTTTGAGTCTTGTCTTCAAGCCCTTCTACCATGCATTCCCTTGAAATCAACCTGTCCACAATCTTTAATGATTTCCTCAAAGCTCCCATTGCTGGCACTGTCAGAAGAGAAGGGATATCAGATTGGGAGGATAAGATATCCACGAACTTCCTTTGCCTGGCCCAACATCACAAAACTAAAAGGAAACCTCGTGGTATTGGTTTGGCACCTGCATGTGCCACTGACCTTGCTGGTTTGAATGAACAGCCTTAAACTTCAGACTAAATAGATCTCAGTTATTTTAGATGATGCTTGTTCAGCTTCCTCTGTTGGGCTAAGAGTAGAATATCTCAAGCACCTATTACTGGAAATAAGTTTCTATGGATGATTGGAATCTTCCCACATGGCACTACCACCCAAAGAAACCCCCCCCCAATAGGTTGATAATCCCAGGGGCAATCTTAGGAAGATCAACTGTGCTGTTCCAGGCTGATATGTAGCCTGAACCATACTCCTTTCTCAGCACTAGCAGTCCATTCTTTGCAGTCTCCATCCGGTAAACAAGATACATGGACATGATAGATGATCCACAACATCACCCCGGCAACCTTTCACCTCCTCTTCTAACCTCGTGTTGCTTACCAATGATGGCCTTGTATTCTGAAAATACCTATGGCTATGTTGAACAATCCCTATCTTGAGCAATTTCTTTATCATGATTAAAAAATTCAATTACTTGATTTCAATCTCATACAACTAAAGTTTATCAAAAAAAAATATGCCTTCGTTCTAAACAGAAGGCTGCATCTGCACCAACATCCCTCTTCACCTGAACACACTATGTACCTTGGGGGAGCACAGTTTTCTTCTTTGAGAAATCCAATTCTTTCCATTATGCAATGACAGGTCTCCACATTACAAGCATGTGCAGGAATACCCTGTATAACATACCAAGAGGCAGGTCTAGCTAGGAATGACCCAACCTCCAGACGCCAACAGCTGACAATCCTCCAGTGAGCAGCAACCTCCTCCTGCAACTAGGGGTATTTACTATTCGGTTCACTTCCAACCCAAAAAACCAAACTAGTAATTTGGCTCAATTTGGTTTAGTTTGAACTACCAATTGGTTTGGGTTGATTCTAAGATCTTTCAAACCAAACCAAGCTGGTAAACCAAATAACACGAATTAAATTAAATATTTATTTTACATTAGACATATTAACACCATTTATATATATTTTCATATAAAATAAATATATTTCAAAAGTTTTTAGGAAAAAACTAATAAAATATATAAACATATACATTAATTTTTAATAGCATATGGTTTACAACAATTCAAATAGAATTATATATTAACATATATACTACAACTTAATAAAATATGATTTGAACTGGACCAAACCAAACTAAACCAAATTATTTTGGTTTGGTTTGAGAGATAGCTTGGTTTGGTTTGGTTTGAGGAAAAAAATCCTCAAAAACAAAATCAAACCAAATGATGAACACTCTTACCTGCAACCAAGCATCAGAGGCCGACCGAACAAGGTCAGGCTTGGATCAGCCAGCACAGCATATCCGAGAGAAGAAAAACCAATATAAGATCGGCATGGATTGGTTCTTCCAAACTCAAACTATATGTATATACAAAAAACAGTAATAAACAAATCCACAGGTGATTCCAAACCAATCTGACCCTAATTGTATGGGGATCGCTGCCAGTGAAGGTGGAATGGCCATTGCCATCCCGCATCTTACCCGCACAAAGATGAAGTTAACAGGTACTGTGGACCCAATATGCACAGTAAATGAGTCTAGCAGCCCAGATCTGCAACTGAGCCCCTACATATCTGGTCAACATGACCACATACATCAATCTTCCCCGCACGAAATAGGCAGGGAAGACATAGAGGGAGGCACCTTCACCAGTGGCGATCCCCATGGTTCAGGGATGTATCGGTTGAATTGGAAGCAGCCGGATCCAGGCAGAGGCTTCTTCACATATCAGGCTTCCACTCCACAGAATGGATCAGCAGGTGCCAATCCTGATCCAGATCAGCCGATCTTGCAAAACATGCATGCAACTAAGGATCCACCTTCTCCTTCCAGACAACAGAAATCAGAGCCTTCGCATGAAAGACTCCAAGTGATGTAGACTTCACCCACCATTCATTAATCCCATAGCAAAGCTCTCTAAGACACCTATGCACATCAGCTCATGGAATGTAATCTCCTGAGAATCTCTTGAAATCTTCCGAGAATCTCTTTCTTTTCACGCATATGAGAAACAAGATCACCAAAACGAGAATATCAATATAATACCTCTAGTTCATTAACTTTCTCCACCTACTACTACTCCTAACTTCTTAACTACATATTAGACAAACTACCTATACCATATATATTCTCTCTCATTTTATTTTCTATTATTATTTTAGTTAAATGGAATTGTTAAGTTTGCTTCATAGGTCAACTTTATTATGAAATCTATCCAAAGATTCATCTAGACATTATTGCCTAATAAATTTTTATAATTTAATATTTTTATGACTATTGTGAAACCGAAATTTTTGACCCCTTTACAAGAAGAAGAAGAAACAAAGCAGGGGGAGGGAAGCCGCCGGGAGCAGCCACAAAAAAGAGAGGAAAAAAGGGCCCTTGCGGGCTCTGTGTCCGTCGCGGCGAGGGAGAGAGAGAGAGAGCAGAAGGATGGGGACCAGCCGCGGCTCCCTCTACCATCGTCGCCGGCATCCTCCGCTGTCGTTGGAGAAGCCAATGGGGACTACTGCCGATGCCGCATGGAGACCAACCGAGAGAGGCCGCCGCAAACCCTTGCGAGTTCCAGTTACGGTTGCGGTTTGAGGGGAGCCTCCCACTGCCACCGTTGGACTACACCTCCGCCGCCACCTTGCCCTTCCAACGCCATCGTCGTCAGAGTGCGCCGTCGTCGCTGGGAGGAGGACATGGAGCTACAAGGACTCCCGCGAGCCATTGTCGGGGGCAGAGGAGATGACGAAGAAAGAAGGGGGAAGAACCCCTTGTCGCCGCCGCCTTCTCCGACCGCAGCTGCCGCCGCCATCGCCGACGCCGCGTGAAGGTTGGCCGAAGGGAGCCACTGCGAGCCCTCGCGGGCTCCTGTGTCCGTCGGGGAGAGAGAGAGTCGAAAAGGGGGGGGACGGTCCGCGATCTCGCACCCAGCCAGGTCAAGACCCGATCAACACAAAAACAAAAAAAAAGAGAGGGAAAAGAAAAAGGCCCGATCGGGCGATCGTGGCCCACGCGCGCTCGCGCGTGGGCAGGCGTTCAAATGGGACCCAGTCAAAACCGGAATCCAGTCACCGCCGGTCATCCTACCATCTTAGGTTGACCGCCAGTCAAACAGGGGCTTAAAAGAAGGAGAAAATGGATTTAATCTCACCCTGGATCCGGTCACCCCCCACTCCCACGAAAATGGGCTTAGTGGGGTGACTTTTTGGGACCAAAATACCCCCGAAAATCCTCTATAAATAGGCTTGAAGTGCTGTACGTATATGTGGGGGCATTTGGTGAGAAAAGAGAAAGTTGGGAAGAGAGAGAAGCTCCACATTCTCACTCCTTAGAAGGTAAGAAATACCTTGATTTTGTGCTACCTTTCCATAAAAAGGGGCAGGTTTTGCGCTACCTTTCCATAAAAAGGGACCCAAAATAGTAAACTATTTTGGATAGAAAATAGCCAACCCAACTCCGGTCTAGCCGAAATGCTGCCGAAATTAAGTGATTTTGCGCTACCTTTCCATAAAAAGGGGCCCAAAATAGTTCGCTATTTTGGATAAAAATAGAAAACCCAAGTCGGTCAAGTTGAAATGCCGGCCAAACCGAACGGGAATTCAAATAGAAAACCCAAGTCGGTCAAACCGAAATGCCGGTCAAACCGAACGGGAATTCTAAATGAAAACCCAGATCGGTAAAGCCGTAATGCCGGTCAAACCGAAAACAAGTCATGACGTGTATTGAGAAGAAAGGCTTGAATGCCCTCTCATTCGTTGTACTTCCATGTACTCAGATCAACATGAAATGAAAATCAAGTTCGATTGATGTGTTATGTTACTCCAAAAGTGACATCAAATCCCCATGGACTCCAAAAGATGGAATAAACTAAATAAATTATTTAAATAATTTCCAAACTTAATCAAATAATTAAATTTGGTTAAATCAAATCAAATCTGATTAAATCAAATCAAATAAGTAAATTTGATTAAATCAAATTAAATAATTGCTTATTTATTAACAAAAATGTCATCATAATCAAATCAAATTCATGCCATAAAATCATACATAAAAAATGACTACAAATGGTTATATGTACAGACTATATGACTACAAATATGACTACAAATGACTACAAATGACCCGGAGAACCATGCAACAGACTATATATGTACAATTGACCCAAGATGTCATATCAATCTTTGTAGGTTTCAAATAGATCCTCTCTACATAATGTTCCAGGTAAAACTTAGGTGTGACATAAGATCCCCCGTATGTCTTATGTTAATAAAAGTTCACCCTCTCTTTCACTTTTAATTCTCTATTAGTTTATTCTAGTGTTGAATATAAGTTCTCTTGTTCGATTTGAAGAGATTGCACGACATTTTACACTTACACATGTACTTTAATTAATTACCATTTTCAAGATCTAAGATCCCGAGATTTTTCTGAGATCTCTCCGACATCTCTTCTCTTTAGTCTCTCCGAGATATAATCGAGATACGAGATGGCAATCTTGCGTGAGCTTCCTCTAAGTCCATTCTATGTCCCATCCTCCTCATCACTCTACATTCTCCCAGCCATAATAAAGACAGATTTTTGGTTGCCGTGTGTTGGCACCTAAAAATGTCACAGCACCAAAGATGACAAGTTTCAAACGAAATACATTGAATAAAACCGAACAGGCAAATTGGATCCATTTTTTCATTGCATTTAGGGCCAATGGGCCAAATAAGCCCAATAAGCCTTATTGGATCCGACCGACCAAATGTCGGCCCAATAATGATCAGACACCAGCAGAAGGTCCACTTGACTTCCAAATGAACAATGCCAGAGTCGGATCGGAAATCCGACCCATATTCAGAAAGGTAGCGGGGAAAACACCGAAAGCCAAAGTTCGTGTGGCTTTATCGCATACTTGGGCCCAAAAGACAAAACAAGTGAGGTCATCATGGCATGCCGCCAAGACCTTCGCAACGGTACCCCAATTGTCGAATCCGGTTTCGATAGGACCCCGAATGCAAAATGGTGTCTTTCACCCTTGTTAGGTTCGGACAATTCGGCAGTCCCAACATGTCGACGCATCACCGAGTCCGCCTAACTCCAACTAAAGCAACATGGAAGTCGGATTGAAAATCCGACTCATATCCGGCAAGTTACGATGAAAACAATCGTTGGATTGTCGGACGGGCCTGGCCGGCCTTAATGGGCCCAAATAAGCAAGCAAGTAGGCCCACGCATGCAGCTTCGTCATAAGTTTCGAAACGGGCCTTGAATGTCCAAATCCGACTCGGTGGAAAAATGACCGTTTTGCCCCTATTGGACCCGGACAAACCCAGTGCAGCCCATTAACATCCGCACCGCCGGAATGTCCGCCCGACATCCAAAAGAGCAATGTTGAAATCGGATCATCAATCCGACCTATATTCGTGGAGGTTATGGTCAAATTTCAAAATCACGAAGTCGGCGCGCATTCCAAGATCGGGCAAATCTGTCCAAAAAGTCCCCGGACAAGTTATTTCTGCATGAAGACCAAAGTTCTTGTGCATATTTATTTAATTGCATTTTAAGTGCAATTTACGGAATTTTTGAAGGCTGAGATCGTACCGATCGAAAATTCTATCAAATCGGTGATCTTCGGACAATTGGAGGGTCATTAACCGTAAATCTGATGGTACACAAGATCAACGGTTATCAAGATATCTTCTGAATTATTCCGGTTACTTTTGAAGTTAATTTAATTAATTCCACCCGGAATTCATGTCAGCCGTTGCATCAGAGTCATCTTGATCGAAATTAGGTCAAGTCTGACCTAGAAATTTCAGCCGCCACCCTCTCCCTCCTGGCTGATACGCCAGCAATCCTATCCTCGGCTGACTCCTAAAATCTAGGAGGAGATTGAGTAGGATTCGAAAAAAACCTCCCCTATTATCTCTTTCCCTCTTCTCACGTCTGCAAGAGATGGCACGGGCGTTGAAAATAGGCAGGTTGCCCACGTATGCAACTAAAGGAGGCAGCATATCGCACACACAAAGAAAAAGAAAGAAAAAAGGAATCAAAGGCCAGCGGGGGCAAGACATTCGGGGGAGAGAAGACCACCGTTCGGGGGACCCAGCAAAAGGGTGGAGAGAGAGACAACAGCGGGGGGCCAGAAGCAGCTTCTCCCACGGGTCGACATCCCCCTCCTGCCACATCCTCCCACCGGCTGCCTACTGATTCAAGGACCGAAGAAAAAAATTCATTCTCTTCAGCCTCCTGCCAACGACAGGAGAGAGAGGGATCCAACCCCCTCCATCTCTACGTGCTCCAGCCACGTCTGCAGCAGCTTGGTCACCAGGGGAGAGCAAGCAGAGACTCTCAGTGGCGACAGAAGCAGCGAAAGCAGCCCACGCCAGCAAGGAGGTCTCCAGGGAAGGCCACCAATAGGAGCAGCGGCCATCTTTGCCACCCAAGCCAGCAGCCCACGCCAACCACCAGAGGAGGAAGAAGAGAAGGGAAGGGGGCCAGCCTGCTAGCCCATCTGCTGCAGCCTTGAAGCCCACGTTCTGCTGTGGTCTTCAACGTCAACAAAGAAAAGAAAAGAAAAAAAACAAAGGAGGACGTAAGGTTGGTTCTTAACCATGTAGCCCTTCATGTCTCCTTTCTTCTTCTCTCTCTTCTCTCATCTCCATTTTCTCGATCAACCTACTCTTAACCCCCTGAACAGCTCCTTATCAGGCTCCCCCCCTTTTTTCAGTTTACCTACTGCAGACCCCCTTGGCCGGTCACCTGTAGTCCCTTGTTCGGTCACCTGAACAGCCCCTTAACCTGGCCTTAAATAGGTCTAGCCGACACCCTATCTGCAGACCCCTTGAACAGTTCTGCAGTCCCTTATGCGGCCCCTCAACTGCCCCTTGGTCAATTAAAAAAAAGTCTGCAAACAGTCCCTTTGTTCGGCCTTGCTAGGGGGACGAGAAGAGGGTCGACATTCGGACCCCTTGCCCACAGGATGGGTTGAGGAACCCCCGAATGGGCCCCGTTCTCTACCTCTTAGTGAGCTCTTGTCCCTATTCAAAATAAAAAATCTGAAACAGCCCCTCGCAGCCCCTCAAAGCAGCCTCCTGGGTGGCCTAATTCAGGTCCTGAATCTGTCCCACAGCAGCCCCTGAAACCGGCTTCTAATTCAGCCCATTTCAGCCCGGCATAACACCCCCAAAACAGGTGCTGGACCGGTCCCAAAACAGGTCCCGGACTGATGTCAGAACAGGGGCCGGTCCGGTGCAAAAGCAACAGCTGGCTCGGTGCAAGACAGGTGCCGGTCCAACCCCAAAACAGGTGCTGATGCGGCTAGAGGATAAGCCTCGGTACGGTGCTACAAACAGGTCCTTGTGAGGACCGGGTTGGGGGCGACGGTCCGGCCCCCTTGGCCCACAAGACGGGTCAAGGGTTGAAAGGGCGGCCCTCAATTCTGGCACCAAACGAGGTGCAACACAGGCCGCCAGGGCCCAAGGAGAAGAAAGTGGGCTAATTGGGCCAAGAAGACATGGAGCCGGCCTTATTGGGCCATGAGACATGCAGCTGGCCCATTGGGCCTTGTATCAAAAATGCACTTAAATAAATTCTGAAAGGCGAAAGCAAAATTAAATAAGGAGTTAGCACCACATCGTGGGCACTCCACAATTGGGCGGCTAGTCCGGACCCGGGCCTTCCGTACGTTGACCCGGGCGTAGGCATGGGACACGCTCCCACTGCAGACGGACCCTTCCCACTATGTGGAAAAGTCGAAAGACTCAACCATGTAGGACGGGTAAATTCCATCTATCGAGAATGCGCCGACATACCGTTGTAATGTCGAATTTTATTCTCGATATTATGGGAATTGCCTAAGGGAAGGACATGACCAAAGTTCAGATTTTTATGCATCCAATGTGAACCGACATGATGTACCCCGACATGGGATGAAATGAAATGACATTCAAGTACTGAAGTGGACCATTGCAAACCGGGCACCGATGCTAACCCAACGGACCGAACGAGATGCGAACCGAACATAAATAAAAAAGATAAAACAAATCTGAAAATACCTTAAAAAAGGTCACTAAATCTGAAAAATGAAAGAAAAATCAGATTTATAATAATCTGGAAATTTCAATTAAAATCATTTAATTTAATAGAAACCTACTTCTTAATCAATTAAAAATTAAATAATTCAAAACAATCAAACAAATCACATTGAAAATACTTTAAAACACTAAAAATCAGTCATAAAACAAAAAAATCAGATAATTAACAATCTGAAATTTAACAGTGATCAAATCAAATCAAAACTTCAAAACACTTAAAACACACCGAACATATTTAAACCGACACCAAAAGATCAACTGACATAAGAAAACAACAAAAATATCTTAAATCAAATTAAATAAGTCAAATTGTTTAAAACATCAAATTCCATTAAATTCCAAACTCAAACAAAAAAAATTTCAACCAATTAAAGTAAAAGCAACCAAAACCAATTCAAACCGAAATCAAAATCAAACAATTCAAAATCAACATATAAAATCAAATCTGAAAATTCACAATTTACACCACATAAAACCAATCTCAAATCAAAAAATCAAAAATCAATTCCAAAACAAATAAAAATCAACATCCAACAAAGTTAAGACAACTTGTTCGCATTGTATCAGGTCCGAAAGGCTAGGCCCTTATGAGTTATCTTTTGTTATGTGGATGTGCACGTTCTCTCAAACTAGTTTGCTATGGCGGTTAATCAAGGGCATTCGAGTAGTTGCTCGATGTAAGTTAACGTCGGATATTCGCACCATCCGACGGAGAGAGGTCAAATCTAAATTTTCTAAGAACCCGAACCTCGGTTCTAGTACTTCTAAATGTATCGTCGGACTATTTAATACATTTATAGATTATCATCTATTTTCCTAAGTAGTCCAAAGGAGATACGAAAATCATTTTTGAAAAGAAAAATGTAAAAACGAGGTTCTCACACCGTGGCACCTTGACTACTACTCAAAATTTTGAATTTTCATAATATCCCTTCCATCAAAACACAAAACAGAGCCCCTTCAAATTTATTTGTTCTTACAATCTAAACAACAACCAGTTTCTATGCTCAACTCTTCCGCAGACAGCACCTGATATCTCCTCTACATTCTCCAGCCTAACAACCTCTCTTCAAGAATCTACCACAAGCATTCTTACCCAAATTCATAACACCACTGCTTTCTATCCTTTTTCTATAAGAGTTCCCCTTCTACATCTCATGCCTAACCTCCTCTTCTTAACCACTCTGCACCAGCACCCCCACACTACTAGACACCAGAGCTAAGTACAAACTCCATGAGATCACAGAGGCCACAGGAATGCAACTAGCAAGGGCAACAAGAACTATACCATAGTTCTCGGTTGATCACCCCAGGTCCCCAACCAGTTCCCTTTTCTCTCTGCCTTTATAAAACCACCCGACTCCATCCTTCAAGCACATTAATGGCCAGGCACCAGCCTGAGTGATATCAAGAAAATGGCAGTGGCAAAAACAATGGTCAACCATTATTGACTGGTGAAGCAACTGCATTCAAGTACAAAAGAGGTCATGACAGATGCAACTGAAAAGAGGGAATGGGAAAGAGAATACAAAATGCTAGGGACTTGGCCATGTGACTGTTTTGGTATCTTGACAAAGGCAGCATATATTAGTTTTAATTGTGACAACCACAATGTTAACACCAATGAATCAAACAAGAGAAAAGTTTATCCTCCCCCAAGTTGCCCGTTCCATTTGTTGTCCAACTGAGATAAAGATAAGGATAGAATAAAGAATAAACATCCCTACCCATCATTATCCCAAAACCATATGTTGCATGACTCTTCCCTCAATATTTGTTAATTTAGTATGTCATCTATGTTTTGTTTACACTCCTCGCTCAATATTTGTTAATTAAGATTAGCATCCCATTGAGAAGCATTAAATAGTAAAAGCTTCCAAGTCATCCACTGTAAAAAGTGAAGTCTAGCATCATCAATCAGACACTGGAACTGAATAGTTTTGATATATTCTTAACCATGATGATCGCATACCACCCAAGTGCTTGGCTCCATTAATATCTGACTGTTCGCCCAAGCCAGTAAGCCACTTACAATAGAGAAAGTAGATACATGCCAAGCTAACTCAATTTATTTCTCATCATGGGAGAGATCAAACTTGCGTGAGAAAGAAAAACTGAGTGAAGAAACAAAAACCAGAAAATGTTTACATAATGATCAGAAAATCTTAGAGTAAATTGAAGTCAAAACTTAGAGGCAAACTCATAATAGAACACTGTATGGGCAAGGATCACAAGATCGGAATCAATATTGGTGACCACCGATCTGATCGATTGGATCATCCGATCCTCTGGATGAAAGGGCGATCCCGGACTGGGCAAATTTTTTATTTTTTTAAATCATAAAAATTCACAAAAATCATGAAAAATCATAGGAATGAGTAAAAAATTTTAAAAAAATAAAATAATGTGGATGACATTCTATCAATCAATGTCATACAAAATAAGTTTATTTCAAGAAACGGTCATACAAGTACCAACTATCATATAAGATAAATAATATAGTTAAAATAGTTTTTTATAAAATTTAAGCATATAACATATTTTATGATTATGAATCTTATATAAATATGTGATAGTATAAGTGATAGTGAAATATATTAATATGTTTGTATTATCATAAACCGGCACTTGAAAATTGCGGATTGACTTGTGCAGTCAAGTCATAGGAGTCAAGGGGGCAACACTCCTTGTGGGGGATATCAGAGGGGCAATGCCCCAAAAATTTTTTTTATGGTGGTATCAGGGGAGCTGGAAGGACAAAAGGGGGGACCAAAAACCACCTGTTTTAGGGGGATCGCCGGCAAAAAGGTGGGATCGATGGTCACCAAGGAGGATCGCCAAGGGAGTGAGGGATACCGCAAGTACTTGAAAGAGAGGGGGAGATGAGAATCAAGGGTGGGGGAGAATGGGGTCGATCACCCCCTTATTTGGGAGGGGGGCAATCGATCCGGAATCGAGTCCTCCCAATTCCAAACGTTTCCGGAGTCCGGTGGATCCACGGTCCGATCCAGCTAGATCGGACCGATCCTAGGCAATCATGTCAATTTTGACCTATCCGGCCGGAATTCGGGTTTGGATTGCTGGTACAGCCTGAAATCGGATCAACCGATTATGCAATCCATGTGTATGGGTAAGTCACTTCTCATAAGAATGCAGCATCATGAAGTCAGCATACTTCAAAGTTATGGATTTGGTATGATTCTAGTGTAAAAAAAACAAAAATAAACAAAAACAAACAAACAAGGCAGATTCTGGTAAAACAGATGCCCTTTAGCAATCTTACGTTATTATTATAGCTTTTCTGCACCAGAGAACGCAAATTAAATTTCCTTCTTAATCACTGTCTTACATCTAAATATCAGCCTACCGTGTTTTTATGGCATGCTCATTGTCAAGCTTCTATAAGATATAGCATTTTTCTATAAACATAACCCACTGCACAACTACCAGAAAGTGTGAAACAGCATGAGAATTAGAAGTTGTTCATAACCCTCCTACTAGTTACAGATAAACTCCTGTTGAAGCTAATCTTCACCTAGTGTATCACATATTATCCTGACTAAAAGAGATTGCACTGATTCCCAAGCTAGTTGTTCTGAAGAGACAACAGAAATAATCTAACCAGTCCAATAAAGACAGCTCAAGAAGAAATTTGCGTATAAAAGGAGTCAGTGTAAGGAAGTTAGATTATTGAGAACTTGTAATGGTTGAAAAGAGAATAAAACGCACCAATAAAGAGACAGCCCAGAAGGAACAGAGAGAGCAAAATAACCAATCATCAATGGCAGAAGCTTCGAAACAGCTTGAGAACTTGACTGGTTAGGATCATTTACCTGGAATCAATGCAAGTAACAACCAAGAAAATTTAACCAACTTAGAATACAATCACACAGAGCAAAGTACAATCAACGAAACCTTGAAGACAGTTACATAGGGTCAAAAATATGAATTCTCTGTATTCTGAACAATAGTGGGCTACCACTTTAGAGGTTTAAATTCTCAAAACGTATGTTGTATTACCTCCTCTAAGTCAAATCCAATATCCTCTCTTTTCAATCTTAATATGCTCTACTCTTCTGATTGGAGTCTTCCTAGGATGTAGGCATTGATTGCAGAATCGGCGGAATCGGTCCGATTCCGACCGATTCCGGAATCGGATCGGTGGATTCCGATCCGATTCTTGGCGGAAGGACCGATTCCGGGAAGAATCCCGCAGAATCGGTCTGAATCGCCTGGAATCGGTCGATCCGACTGATTCTTCGGAAGGCCGGGTTGACCCGGCCCCGGTTCGATTCCCGGTCCAGAGTGAACCGGGAATCGAACCGATTCCGGCCCTTTTAGGGCCGGAATCGACCCGCAGAGCTTCAATCGGTCGATCCCGCGGCGGAAGGAGGAAGCGCAGGCGATTCCGGCGCGATTCCGGCGCGATTCCGGCGATTCCGGCGTCGATTCCGTCGATCCACCGTCGATTCCGGCCGATTCCGTCGATCCGGGGTCGATTCCGGCCCGATTCCACCGATTCCGGCGATTCGGAGGCGATTCGGGCGATTCCGGCGATTCAAGGTCGTTCTTCAAAGGATTCCGCCGATTCGAAGCTCGGATCGGCATCGAATCAACCTCGGCTTCGATCTTTGTAAGGTTTTTGGTAAGATTTCTTCGCGAAAACTTCGTACGTCCATTCTTACGCGTTTCCGACGATTTTGAGTGTCGTTAAACTTTACGATTTGTCCGAACAAGTTCGTTTAAGTTTTGAACTATCCGGATATGTCCATTTTGCACGGGAAAAATTCCGGATATCCCGTACGCCTATTTTTACACGTTTCCGACGACTCCAAGTAGAGTTAAACTCGGTGATTTGTGATCGACTAACTCCGCTCAAGTTGTTTGAACATCGATTGGATGTTTTTTGTACGGGAAAAATTTTGGATACCCCGTTCATTGATTTTCGGCAAGTACGTAACCCTTTAAACATACCGAATGGTGTGTTTCTTGGGTTGTCTGCTACCCGAACAACGTCTAAAACAATTTGTATGTTATCTAATCATCTTTAGTGCATTGTTTACAATTTTTGCAGATTTAAGCAATGGCCGATCAAGGTGACGTAGCACCAGCACGTGCTTCCGACGTGGGTTGAGAACACGGGCATATGGTAGACCTAGTCAGGAAGAGGGTACAGTGCAAGTGGTGCGGGAAGGAGATGAACGGGGGGGTGTTCCGGCTGAAACAACATATTGCCGGAACAGGTGGGAATGTAAAGAAATGTGACAAGGTGCCCAGGGAGAAGAGTGAGGAGATGAGAGGATAGATGACAGGTAGAGTCTCTCGACGGGCTGTTCGGATCGAGCGAGAGGGAGGAGTTGCGGGACGAGCTACTCGAGAGGAGGAGGAATGCGATTTGCCTACTCTCGAAAGGGAAAGGCAAGGGGAAGGCGGCGGCTCGGCCCGGAGCCGGAGAGAGCGAGGACGAGTCCACGGACTCGGAGGGCGAGACGTACTAGGCACGGCCCAGCAAGCGTACGATTCTGGCGAGGAGGAGGACGGGGAGGAGGGGAGCGGGGAGGGTACGGGTCCCGAGAGTTGACCCGGCTTTGGGCCGATCGGCATCGGCTCGCCCGACCTCGGGGGCGGGACCGAGAGCGACCCCGGGAGACGGGGAGCCATACCGCCGTTCCGCTTCCGGCACTCGATTTACACCGAGTGACGAGTTTTTATTTAGGAAACGAGTCTTTGGGCGGATGGGGATAAAGCGAGGCAATGAAAGGGTGAAGGCTACGAGACGAGGCACGAAGAGCCGTTCGCCACATTGTCGAATGGTTTTTACATGCGGTATCACTTTTTAAATTAAAATTGACATTATGCACATTTTTATTTACTAAAACTTAATTTTACCACGATCCCGTTTTTTTCCACTTGATGTAGGCATCCGGCGCGTACGGCCACCGACCCCTACTTTTTGCCAGGACGATGGTGGATGCCGTGGGTGAGGCCCCGGACCGGGTTTGCAAGCCCGGGCAGCGGACACGTATACGGCGGCGGCACGGATGAGGAGGTCGGGGAGTTGAGGGAGTGGATGGACGGGTTCAAGTTGGTGTGGAAGGAGAGGGTTGTGATAAGTGTGCGATGGGGGGACAGGTATCACCAAGGGGAGTATGATAAACTTCTTGGTGTGCATCGGGGACTACATTCTTGAAGTCGGTAGATGGGAATATAAAAAAATGCCGACTTCATCTTTTCTGCGATGGATGGGGTGGTGGAGGAGATCGGGGATGGAAATGTGGTTCGGGTTGTCCGCGACAACGAACCATCGTATAAGGCGAGTGGTAGGAAGTTGATGGAGAAGAGGAAGCGCATCTTACGGGTGCCTGTGCGGCGCATTCCATAGATCTCATTTTAGAGGATATAGGCGAGGAGGGATGGTGTATACACACTTGTCGAGCGAGGCGCGAACGATCGCATCTTTTATTTATTCGCATCCCCGCCTCCTACGTATCGTGAGATCTCGCACGGGGAGGGCGCGATCTTGTCGGGCCCGGTCCGACGATTTGCCACGAAGCTTCATTGCGGCGGAGAGTTTACACCGGCACGGGCATGCATTGGTTAGGTTCGCGCGATCCGAGGAGTATTACAACTATATGGTGGACAACTTTGCACGAAAAGGCGATTGGAGATTCTTGTCGGGTACGAGAAGCATATCAGCGACAGAGGTTTTGGGAGAGGATTGCCTACTACTTAGGCAATCATTGAGCCTTTGGTAGTTGTCTTGAGGTTGGTAGACTCGGATGACGGGGACCGGATGGGCACCTTTGTATGATGCTATGTGGACGGGCGAAGCTGAAAATTAAAGAAAAAAATCCCGAGAGGTTACGAAAAGTGGTGGAAGATCATTGATGACCGATGGGACAAGACGCTGCACCACGATGTCATCTTTGCAGGTAACTTACTTGGTTAAAAGTTATTCTTCTTTGTATAATTGTTTTATATGCACGGTGTTAACTAATAAAATCTTGCGGGATATTTTTTGAACCCCGCATCCAATATGGAGGACGGGTGGTGAACGACAACGAGGTGATGCGGGGTACACTTGCGGTTATCCGGCGGGCGTTTGTGCCGATCTCGGCGGGACGGGATAGAGATAAGTAAGTTAGAGTTCATTTAAATACCTTGGACTAGCATTACCCGGGCAAGCTAATTTTTTTATTTAAATGTTTCGGATGCGAAGTACATGCAGATGAGGGTCGGTGTATACTCGGATCGACACGAAATATTCGATTGACAAAGTGTCACCTGGTATAGTAATAGTTTGATGAGCGATTTCTTTTCTTTTCATACAAGTTATTCTTGATGATGGGCTAATTGTTTTTCCTTTTCTCTTCTTGTGTTTTTCTTGCGGTGAGTGGTGGGTTCGAGGGTGAACACCGGGAGTGGATGGAATCCACTTGCGGCCATTGGTATCGGGATGCGAGCCGGAGCACCGGTTCCTCCTTTGTGAGAGGAGCGGAGTACATTCAACGTACATGCAAAAGGGAGGAACGAGGTTGACCTCGGACCATTTGGAGAAGGCGGTCTTACGTCATTATAACGTGAGGCAACGCGTAAAGAACATCAAGGATCGGCAGAAGATCAGCGAGGAGCGATTTGCACGGTTCGGGGGCGGCCCGTACGAGCCGAGGCATTCCTCCGCCACACCACCACCCGCGGGGGTGGGCATGGTCCAGATTGGCGAGGAGGAGCATGCACTTGCCGCCTGGATAGAGAAGAGGGAAGCCGGGGATCATGTACGGGCGAGTTTGATCCCGATGTTGTGCGTAGGCGAGAAGGAGAGTTGGATGGTGTTGAGCGAGGAGGATGCTCGAAGCTCCACCTCGTCTGCTTCGCGAGGCTCGGGCGGGGGCCTTCTTCTTCCCCGGCGGCTATGGAGCGACCACTGCGGCTTTGGCCCCGGCTCACGGCTCCGGCTCAGGTCCCGGCGGCCGCTACCCGGCCCGGTCGCGGTCGGGGAGAACAGCAAAGGTGAGCGCACGGAGAATGGGAGGATTTGCGAAGTTGAAAAAAAACTTTGGGTTCGGACTTTTACGGTAGTTCGAGAGATGGGTGAAGAGGTAAAGAGAAGGAAGTTAGAGGTCGGGCGTCTGTCGGCCCGGACGACGGCACGCGAGCTCCTTCTCACTCCTCGGTGATGATGACGAGGAGTGTATACCGGCGGCACGACCATCGGCGGCGAGCCGAGTCACCGATTCGCGGTTTCGAAAGCCGTATTACACGGCCCCGGATGAGCGAGACACCGCATTCTTGCTGTATGGAGCCACGGTATCTGACATTTGGCCGGAGTTGACCGGCGGTGGATTACACCACGCAGCTCCACCGTCCCTGCAGCTTACGTCCCGGTCGTCCCGCGATCCGATCACGTACGACCTTGATGGCATGGCATCGGCATTATTTTCATATGGATATGGTCCCGGACGGTATTCGGGCGGCGCGAGGAGGAGCGTCGCGAGCGGGGAGAGGAGGACGACCAGCATCTTTATCCTAGATATTGGTAGTAGATTGATATGATGTAATTTTTTTTTTGATGATGTATCGACTCTTTGATATTTGAATCGATGGAATTGGAATATGTACTTAACTGAAGTCTTGAGTCTTGATTGGTGTTCATTAGTATTTGTATGATGTGGTCTTGTGGATATCATGCATTGGTTATTTTTTAAAATGTTTCTAACTCATTTCCTATTTTTTTAGAATTTTTTCTGAATTTTTTGAATTTTTTTGACGAAAAAAAAATCAAAAAAAAACGATTCCGGATCCCTTCCCAGGAATCGGCCGATTCCGGCCACCGATTCCGATTCCGATTCCGATTCCGGAATCCATGGATGTAGGTCTATTCATAAAATGCTCATCTCACATCCGTTCTTCAATTTATCCTATTGATATATTGCTATTACATAATCCCTTACACAATAAATATAGATTCTATCTAATCTGGCATAATGTGCATCAACATTAACATCGCAAGCACTCATTTTAGAAGCACATTACCTTTCGGCATTCAACAGTCAAACTTGCTACCATACGACATTGCACACCATATTATAATACCATAGGATTTTCTTTTAGCACCAACAGGATTGCAAGGACACAACTCCCATAGCCCATTGCGACTTCAACCATCTTATTTTACTCATTCAACTGAAGTTCTCCTTGCACGCTCCATTTTTTAGAATGTGGGAAAGATAATTAACATGGGTGCTTCAAGATAAGCCAACTTTCTCTTCTTCACCCTCTAACCTTCACTAAACTTATAATTAATGTGTGATCTTAGACCTTAGAACTTTTAATCTCTAAGTATCATGGAATGAGATCTCGCGAGATCTCGAGAGAATCTCAGTCTCGCCAACGGGCCGAGATACGAGATCGCCGAGATCCCACAACTACTCTGCGCGCCGTTTATGATAGTGTAAACACATTTAATATATTTCACTATCACTTATACTATCACATAAAGATGTGTTACAAGTTTAATACCATATTAGTATTTAAATAATATTACATACAAGTTTAAATCTTGTAGAAGCACAAAGATCATCTTTTTTGTATTGAAAGTGCTTTGTAATTGTTCATTCACACAGTTGATATACAAAATGTGTTATATATATTCATGTAAATTCATTGATGTACTTCTATTTTTATAAAATATTATGTTATGTTTCTTACATATATATATTTTGATTCGAGAATCCAAGATTCGATCTCCCGAGATTTCTCCGAGATCTCTTCTCTTTCACCCCCCCCCCGAGACGAAGCCAAGATCCGAGATGGCAATCCTTGCTAAGTATTACCATAAAGTTTCAACTTTCTAGTCTGCTAGATTTATTTACCGTGTATATTTCACAAGCATCATGCACCATGAAATTTTATCGTGTATAACTAATTTAAAATTATAAATGCTTAGAGTGGACATGCAACTTGACAATAGAAAAACAGCAAGATATCTCTTTGAGCATCTTGTGTAATGATTAACTCCATAAGTAGATATTTTACCATATGGTTAATTCATTATATTTCCCTGCCTTTCTCCTAAAGACTAGAGACAGCTTCCATGGCTGATAGGCCCAACACAGAGCCAAACTGACATACAAGTGCCAGTTTTTCACAATCAAGAGATGGTCACATTGTGTGAGGCACTGGAACCAATGCTCCTGAAGTGTTGCTTGCAGCAGCGTTCTGCTGAAGGTTGCTGGGTTGGGAGCCAGGTCTCATAGCCAGTCAGGTTCAGACAATGACTTTCGAAGGAAGGCAGTTGAAGATGGGTGATGTAACCTCAAAACCACTTGCTCCTCTTCCTTTCGAGAAAAAAATTGCATTTATACTTAGCCTTAACAACTAAGAAATATGTGGTATTCTATAAGAGTATCAGCTAATTCATGGTATGTATAAAATATGTATTGAGGTAGTTGTATTCTTTGAATTTCTTTTGATCTCTCTCCATCGGACTTGCGATGTGCCGATGTTAATTACATTGAACAACCATCCAAACACAACTGCTTGGGCAAAACATCAACACAGCATCAGGCATGAAAGGCTGAAGAAAGTGACCTGTTGAATAAGAAGAATCGTACCAAAGCAATTTTTGGTTCTTTGAACTAGGGCATTGTGCAAATAGCCAAATACAGGTAGGACTTTTGTCAATTTGTGGCGATGCACTTAGGAGGGACAAGTGGGAATCTGGCTCTGGACAGGGGAAGGCTGCCAACCTTAATGGCACATGGCAGGCTGGTTTGGTGTTTTTGATCATCCATCCCACTGTTTCGACCAGGGGACTCTGTAGGCTTTCTGCAGCTTTTGGCTCCCTTGCAGATGGGCCGGCGAGGCGAGAGCACTCGGACCTTGCTGTAGGGAACGGGATTGCCTTTGTTGGTCAATGGCAGGTCTCCTCAGGGTCAGAAAAGGATGAGCAAACGGACCATCCACAGCATAGTCAGACATAGAGGGTGTACAAGATCTTCAACAGGGGAGCTCCAATGAAGATCTTCCCAGTGAAGGTGGATCTGGAATCAACTTAGGAAGGTCTCTTAAAATGTGCCTCTTGGACTAGCAAAAAGAGGGTAATCATTCTTTAAGAAAGAACAGTTGGCAGCTCTCAATCCAAGGGAGGTGAGTGATGATCTCATCCTTCAATTGTGAGAAATGAAAACAAATTTAATTTCTGAAGAAATAAGAATTGGTCAAGGTGTTCCCAAGGACATTTGTAAGAATATACTCATTTTAAATGCTTAAAGGAAGGCACTAAGGGTAGAAAGAAAATTGAAAATAGGAGTTTGAGTTTGTCTCAAGCAACATTTGTACTATAGACCTCTATAGATGGCTTAAGTAAAAAGAAGTTGATAAATTTTGGGGTGCAGTTTGAAGGTTATGTGAAGATTTTTGTCATGAAACGTCAAAGAGAAAAGGGAAGGAATGGAATTCAAAGAATGAAGAAGTACAATAACAAAGAGACATAAATGTATGGTGCATAGAAACTGGCTAAGTACTTGGATGACAGAGGAACCAGGGTTCAGGGGTGGATTCTTAAAGTGTGATGGTAGAACACATTCACAGGTATGAAAAGAAAGTAGCTAGTGTATGCCAACCACAGGAAGAAATGTGTGACTTGTTAAGATCTAAGGTCGAAGAAAATTTGACTATGAGGAAGACAAGAACACCAGATGTTTCGGAAAGGAGAAAATTCACATTCACGTTGATTGAATGGATTAGCACCCGTCGATCCAATTTCGGCCAGGAGACCTGATCCAAGCCAATCACCCATCAGAATCCGCCGAATTGGGCTGGATCGGGACCAAAATTGGTCGAATCGGTCAATTCCAGCAATCCCTATCAGGCAGGGATGATGGCATACTGGGTACTCATGGACCTCGGTATGCCTAGATCCAGAGATTACTGGGTCCAACGTAAACTTGTCTTCCCCGCCTGATGCGGCATCATCACTGGATTATTGACATAAAAATGCTCTATATCAGCCACCGTCACGTTCAGATCGTCAAAAGTCTGGATCCACGTTCCTAACACTTTCTCTTGAACTTCGGCGCGTAAGCCTCTCTTGCATAGCGCCACCGCTTCTTCATTCAATGGCGGATTAGCGCATTTCATGCAAACATTTCTCCACCTGCGGATGTAATCAACGGCCGACTCGTTCCGTCCTTGGAACATTGTAGTCAGCTCGACAAGAGTGTGGGGTCGCTCCGAAAAGCTAAATCTTTCCACGAACTTTCTTTGCATGTCCGCCCAGTCGGCCACTGAGCCTGGCTTCAATTTTGAATACCACTCAAAGGCTGTGCCCGTGAGAGTGGTGGCGAAGTACTTAAGCAAGTATGATTCGCGATGTGCAAGCTCTCCCATATGGGTGTAGTAAAGGGCTAAGTGCTCCTTTGGGGATCCTCGCCCATCGAACTTGGAGCACTTAGGGATTTTGGTGACATCCTGCGGAAGCTTCACGAATTGATGGTGAGGAGGGTATGGCACTTGGTAGAGGCCTCCCGTACCGAGCCCTTCGTCGTGCTGTGCCAACCTCGCAGTTATCAACTGTTCAATCATAGCCCATTGTGAGGGCTCCATGTACTCTTGAGGTGGTGGTGGTGGTGGCTGGTAATGTGGTATAGTACATACACTTCGTCGTCGGGCACCATCCTTTGCATTGGCGGCTGGTGGGCGACTGGCTGAGGTGGGGCCACAGGAGGCGGTTCCACCCAAGCAACACGAGGTTCGTCTGGCACTTCGGCAGCGCCCGAGCTTCGAGCCTGTTGTTGTTGGAGCAAGCCAGAATTTGCTAGGAGGGCTCGTAGCTGTTGGTTCTCACGCCAGAGGTCTTCCAACGTCAGAGTAAGAGGGGCGACCCCCCGCGTGTTGTTATTCTCTTGTACAGTTTCCCCCACATTGTTGTGCAACACAGCTTCGGCAACGACGGCAGGCTGACGGTCGCCTTGACTACGGGTCCAAGGCCTAGGACGAGCTTCGGATGCCTCAGGGATGTCCTCGGGACGACTGGTCCCCGAATTATAGCAGGCAAAAATTTGCATCTTGCCTGTAGGCCTCTGCATCACTTGTTGTCTGGGAGCACTATCAGGGACAATCAAATGATTTAAAATCAAACTCTTTCGGCAAGGCAACTCGCGCGGAACCGTAGCTTCAATACCATTATCGAAATGGTAGAATTGCCGCCGGTGAGGCGGGGCAAAATGAGCCTTAGGCTGATTTGGGGCAGCCTTAGGCGAAGGTTCAAGGATGACCTTCGGCTCAGGTTGAGGTCGGGACCTCGACCCAGAAGAGCCTACACCCAAGGGATGCGGGCAATTGGACTTCAAAGGAAGAGGTTTCGGTGGCGGAACAGTCGTCTTTGGCACCCATGTTTGTTTCTTGACTGGGGCAGAGGGTTTGGCTCCTTGCCCCTGGTTGGCATGAGAGTCCGATGTCCGAGGTTCTCGGCGAGGTGTAGTTTGGGTGGGGAGCTTGCCCCTGGTCGACAGGAAACGCTGTCGGGATGGTTGGCCAACGTGCCGACCAACCATGGGAATTTTTGGTGCGGCAGGTACTTGCACCTGCCGAGGCTTCTGTGTCAGAACCATTGACCCGTCCAGTTGAGAAGTGTGGGCCAAGGGCTGGCCCCTTACCCAAGTTGCTTCCTTCCTAGCCGCTGTTCGGCCCGGGCCTCCAATCTTCTTATCAGAGGGCTGCCCCCTGATGGGGACCCGGTCCGGTCCATTTTGGGGTCTATTTGTATTTACGTCCATTTGGACTTGTTTGTAAATATTTGAAGTTTGTTTTAGTCTTTTCTTTTAATTTGGGTCCTTACGCGGACATGTATGTAATTAGTTATTTACGATGTCTTGTTTATAATAGGCTCCTCTATTTAAGAGGGCCACTTGTTGAAATGAAGAGAGAGAGTTATTGTTCAATTTTTGGAACCCTAGGGGCTGCCCCTTGTGGTGGGGCGCTGCCCCTTCCCCTTCACCCCCTCCACGATGGAGGTCGTCCAGCTCCACCTCCGGTGAAGACCGGTCTCTTCGCGACCCTCCGGCATGGGTGCCTTCTCCTTCTCCTCCGTCCAGCGGCCTCCGAGCCATTCATTCCCCATTCCCCCTTCACTGGTTCGATTCAGAGCCCTATCGACACCGTTCACCCCCGTTTACGTCCGTTTCGACGTCTTCGACGACCTCGACTGCCTGCCCGTCCACCCCGCCTCCGGCGATCCCGGAGTACCTCCACCCCACCATCCCTTGCTAGAACACCCCCGTCGGACCCATAGCGAGACGAAGAAGGAGGAGGAGGAGGAAGAGCCGCGTCCGCGGCTCGTCCGTGCGCGCGGCCCCGCGGGCTCCGGTGCGGCTCCCTCCACTCCGGCGTCCTAAGGAGACGAGAGGAAGGCGAAGACGGCGCCGACGGCGCCTTTGGAGGCTCCATACCCCTCCGACCACGGCGATGGCGGCGTCCGGCGCCGTACGCGGCGTCACCTCCGCCCGCAGGCCGTGCCACCGCGGCCGCGGCCGCATCCGCGAGGCGAAACCCTCGCGTGCTCGCGAGGGCGACGACGGCTCCCCCCCGAGGGGTACGCGGCGCTCGGCAAGTCGGCCGCGTCGCTCGCCCCGCCGCCAACTAGAGGCGGCCACGGCCCCCCCCCCACTTAAGTCGTGGCCGGGCGAACCGGCGCCGGTTCACCTCCGCCCCGCCCGCCGGCGCACCGGCTCGCCCCCGTCCGCCAACCGGCCCACCGATTCACTCGGGCCGGGTCCGGTCCGCCTCCCGGGCCGGTCAAACCGCCGGTTCATCCCGGTTCAGGGCCGGTTCGGCCCGGTTCGACGGTCCAGGGGCCGGTTCAAGGCCTAAACCGGCCGGTTCACCATGTTTTGGGCCGGTTCAGGCCCGTTTTGAGGGTTTCGGGCATGGTTCGACATATTTTGGGCCCGTTTTGACCGGTTTAAGTCCGGTTTTGCTTTATTTCATGCATTTTAGGTCTTTTGCGCCTCTTGAAGGTCCGCTGCAGCGCCACGTCGCCGGTCCATCCCGCCTCGTCCCGCATCACCCCCTCTCCTTTGTTGCTGTGGCCGCTGGTCGGCCGGATTTCTTCGAGCAAGCGGAAGACTTCTTCCCCTGAATAGGAATGGTGGCCACGGGTTTAAACTTAACCCGGTCATATTTATCCAACTGCCCCAAAATGGCAAACCTATTGGCCAAGGGCAAGATAGTAAGCTGAGGCCTCTGACGCCTCCCTCCACTCGTCTTGGTATGGGCACGGACTAGCGTGGCGCGCCGAGTCTTCCAATCCCAATGCACCCTCATGGGGCATGTCGCAACACACTGACGCGAGCTGGCTCGGGGTTTAAAGTTTCCGATCTTAGCCCGTTGCGATGTTGATCCGAGACAGGTTGAGCTCTGGTTGACGACGAGTGCCATCGGCTCTAAATCCTGGGGAGCCTTCGGCAGTTGAAAGATCATTTCCTTAGTGGCCGAAACCGACTTTGCTGCATTTGACCGTTGGTGAGTTGATTCGATCCCCTTGTATGTGCCGAAGGAGACCGTGACATGTTCATTGTCGACCGCCGGGCTTCGGAGTGACTCGCAGAAGATGACTCCAAAGTTGGCCGACATTTTGCTTCTTATCTGCAACAAGGAAGACAAATTCCATTAGATGCTGGTAGTTTATCGGGTCGCAATAGATGTGCACTTTCTTGGCTTGCGATGGCGGAGAGATGAAGGGAAAGAGATGTCCCACCGGGCGTGCCAATTTGTAAGAATCTCGTTTTTACATTCTATTTTAATTTTCAAAATCATTTTTGCATCTTCTTTGGACTACTTAGGAAAATAGGTATTAACCTATAAATGTATTAAATAGTCCGACGATACATTTAAAATTATTAGAACCGAGGTTCGGGTTCTTTGAAAAAATTTGATTTTTGACCCCTCTCCGCCGGATGGTGCGAATACCCGGCGTTAACTTACATCGAGCAAGTACTCGAACGCCCTTGATTAACCGCCATAGCAATCCATTTGGTAGAGAGTGCACATCCATACAAAACAATAAACTAGAGGGCCGTAAGCCTTGCGGGCCCGATGAGATGCGAACAAGTTGTGTTACGTTTGGTTGACGTTGATTTTATTTGATTAAGATGTGATTTTTCCAATTGATTTAAGTTTGATTTTTAAATTGTTTATTTTTTAATTTTGATCGCTCCATTAATGCTTTGATTTAATGGGTTGAGTTTGATTTATTTGTTTTGTTGAATTTCAATTTGATTAAGGTTTTGTTTTGGACTTATAGTTTATTTAAATGAATTAGATATCTTATGATTTAGAATTTATTGATTAACGCATTGGTTAAGATTATTTAGTTTCATATTGTTGCTTTTGTTGCGATATTGATTTAAGTATGTGCCATATATTTTAAGACTTTGATTAAGTTGTTTAAGGGTGTTTTTTTTATTTATGTTCTTTACAATTGATTTTAAGATATGATTTTTGGGGTTTGCGTACTGTTTTGGTGGATTTCAAAAGTATTGGAGATTGCTTATTTAATTTCCTTTGGTGTTATTTAATTATCATTTAATTAAGGAATTTAGTTGCATGCGTTGCGTATATTTTAGATTGATTTTGGGTTGTTTAAAAATCTTATTTTCATGCTTTCAAATTTGATGAATGTTTTTATTATTTTCTATCTTATTTATTTGATTTGAGTTCGCATCCCATCCGACCTGTCGGGCTAACAATCGGTGCCCATTTTGAACATCACATGTCGACGCTTGAACAAACTTCATTTCATCTCAAGTCGGGTTACATTACGTCGTGCCGACGTCCAAGGTTTGGAATTTCTTCCCCTCGGCGCGCTTCTCACAAGATCGGAGGAAAAATCGGCATTTCGGCAGTATGCCGGCCGGTCCTCGATCGAGTGGGCTCACCTCCAATACGACTAAGTCTTTTGACTTGTCGCACCGGGGAGAATGGAACCGTGTGCAACGGGAACATGCCCGCGCCCACGTCCAGGAGCGCCTACCCGAGACGTAGTCGGAATAGCCGTCCTAGGGTGCTCAAATTTTGAGCTCACCCTTTATTTAATATAGCATTTCGCATTTCAATTTTTATTTAATTTTTTTATTTGTCAAAGTCTTCTAAGCTTGCTGCGAGTCGACTCGGCCAAGTTGAGACAGCCCTCCGGCGATCCTATCGGCTTGAAGGAGCCGCTTGCGGCAGGTGGAGACCGAGCCCAATGGGCCTGGCAGCAGCTCCCGATCGTGGCTGGAGTGCGCGTGCGCACCGCCGCATCCTTCCCCTTTTTTTTTTACTCCGGTTTCTCCCGGCTGGATCGGAGGGGAAGCTAAGTGCCGTCTCGCCCAAGGGACGCGCACGACAGACCTCCCGATCATGGCCGTCGTCGCGGAAGTCCTCGAGCGATCTCACCACCCCCATCCGTCATCGCCGGAGGGGGTGTGGAGGTGCACGGCAGCTGGTGCGAGGGTCCATCCTCGGAGTTACCACTGCGGGTGTATAGTCTCTGGACCACGCATCTCTTTACGGCAGTTCCCGCGAAGACCAATGCCAGGCCTTGGCTACAGCTTGCGGTTGTCGATGGAGGAGCTTCGCGATGACCACCCTCTCGACCGCAGTCGACAGGGGTTTGGGTGGTCGCAACCACCACGGACATGATCTGAAGCCCCATGCGACCCTGGCTACCCGGCAACGGTTCTTCGGAGACCTCCCACGCCATCGCGCCGGCCATCGACGCCACCACCACGGTCTGCGGAGAAATCCGCGCCCATGGCCACGGCCAAAGGGGAAGTAGCCGGAAAGGCGTAGTCGGAGCTCCGACGATCGGAGATCCACCGACCGCCGCCGCGGGACAATCGGGGCCGAGGCTCCTCTCCCGGAACCTCCGGCCGCCGTGGGGAGACTTGGATCCGTTGCCAGAGTCCCCCGTAGGCCCCCTTCACCGATTAATTTCCGCCGCCGCAAGATGAGAGTGCCGCGCCGCATCCATCGAAGGTCCCGTAGGGGCCATTTCTCGCCGGGGAAACCGCGGGGTGCCGCGCTTCCTCGTTTCCCTTCTCGCCTAAGGGAGGGCGCCGGGGAGAAATCCCGGCGCCGTGCCCGGCGAACACGCGAGCTGCGCCGGAGAGAACGCCGCGTCCTCGAGCTCTTCGGACCGAGTTCGTCGGGGACGGTCCGCCGGCCGCCGGAGTCTCCGTGCGATCGCGTATGGCGTCGAGCCTCTTCGCCCTTCTCGCGGGCGGGAGCCCGACGCTCTCGGCCCCTTCCCCATGCGGCCGGCGGCGGAGGGCGAGCGCCCCCTTTTACTACCTCGCGGAATGCGATCGAGGATCGGATCCGCGGGGAGGACCGGGATGACAGGGAGACGAGATGCGGGAGAAGGTCGAGCCGGGGGAGAGAGACGTCTGCTATCGAAGCTCACCTTTTTTCTTTGCTTCTGTCTCCTCGGTGCGCCGCTATGGAATCCCCTCGGTTCTCTCCGATGCTTCCAACCCCCTCCCGCGACTTGCATCACCTCCCTCTTTTTACTACCGCAGCCCCTCCAAAACTGGGAAAGCCATCGGGAGGATCCGCCGCCTTGCCGCTATCCCCGCTCGGCTCCTCCAAAACTGGCAGTTTTTTTTTTCTCTCTCATTTGCAAAAGCTACGCGGGACCTTCCTGCGGACCTTCCGTATCTCTCTTTTTTTTATTCAAAATCCATCTCATAAAAACAATGTGGAGACAAATCTCTCGGCTAAACAATCTTCCTAAAATTCAGGAGCCAATTACGCTCGCTGGTGGGAGATGGTGCACCGATCTCTACGGGGCCACGATTTCGATCGGGGCCTCGTCGACATGGGAATTTTGTGAACTAGACAGTGAAGCTCACGAGATTGAATTATGGAATCACTTATCTCATTTATTTTTTCAGTAAAATTTAGTGTTCACAAATGCCCCCCACGGGCGGTGCTTTGGCGGTGTGAGTTGACGTTGGCAACGAACGTCGACATGGAATTGCCCGTGTAAATTAGTGTTCTACCTTCTCTTTAACCGTCGAATGATTAACTTGACATTGCCCGAACGTCACGGGAATTGGGAAGGGCTTGGCCCCTCGGTCACGACTAGACTTGGCCAATTTTTGTTCAGCAATTTTTTGCTTGTTTTCTCTCTCTTTCTCCTGTTTTTTTTTCTCTAACTAGCCACCTCAAGTCTATCTTTCTCCCTCTTGTTTTATTTCTTCTTCTTCTTCTTTTTTGCATGGCTACGTAGAGCCCTTGGCTACATAGAAACCCTTTTTTTTTGCATGGCCACCTCAAGTCTACCTTTCTCCCTCTTGTTTTATTTCATCTTTCTTTTTTTTTGCATGGCTACGTAGAGCCCTTGGCTACGTAGAAACCCTTTAAAGGAAAATCAAGAAGCAAACAAGAGATGCCGTGGAGAGTTATGCAGGCATGTTGCCGTCGAGCATTCTCTTCTTTTTATGTTGCTCTACCTCCTTTCTTTTCCCCCTTGTTTTTTTTTTGCGTACAAGACGTCGCCTTTCGACAGAATCTCTTCTTTTGCCTGGCCGCATGACCTCCATGCGCTCCCCCTTCTTTTGATTGAATCTTGTTTTGGATCTAGTTTAGAGAGAGATCAAGCACGTCCCATCCGGATTGAATTCGGCTTACGTACGTTAAGGTGAGACCGACATTTTCTCTCTCCATTTTTTCGCCATGCCACTTATGCGATCCGGACTCTTGCTGCCATTTTTCCTTTCGAGTTGCCGCGACCAAGACTTATGGTTGCGATCACCTATTGCCCTTGCGCCGTTTCGGGTACCGTCGCTAGGTTCATCGTTCGTGTCCCGTTAGTGCCACAACCATCGTCGATTGTCGCTATTGGGTCCACCTATGGCGATCGCAAAGATTAGGTCGGTGTTGCCACCGTCGCGATCGAGGAGTAGCCGCGACCGATCCACGATCAAGCAGGAAACTCGAGGGCGGCACGATTTGCTCTCGTTCTCATTCGCGCTTCTTGAAAGATGGTTTAAAAAGGGCTACTATAGGTTGATCGCTGTTGGTAGCACCATTGCGGTGACTGGAAATGAATCTGCTCAAGTCGGCCAGTCATCGGAGCTCAAATCTTGTCAAAATTCTGCTATGAACATTCTTTTTCTTTCCCCTTCTCTTCTTTACTTTGTTATATGTTCCCCTTTTCCCATTTTTTCATGTTTACGTAGAGCTCTTGGAGAAAGAAAGCAAAGGAAGTGTCGCGGCCAAACTTATTTGATTAAGTTGAAAAATTATTTAAATAACTTATTTAGTTTTATCCGTCTATTAGAGTCCATGGGGATTTGATGTCACTTTTGGAATAACATAACACATCAATCGAACTTGAATTTCATTTCATGTCGATCTGAGTACATAGAAGGATAACAAATGAGAGGGCATTCAAGCCTTTCTTCTCAATACATGTCATAACTTGTTTTCGGTTGGGTCAGCATTACGACTTTACCGACTTGGGTTTTCATTTAGAATTTCCGTTCGGTTTAACCTGCATTTCGGTTTTACCGATTTGGGTTTGCTTTTAGAATTCTCGTTCAGTTTGACCGGTATTTCGGTTTTACCGATTTAGGTTTCCATTTAGAATTCCCGTTCGGTTTGACCGGCATTTCGACTTTACCGATTTGGGTTTTCTATTTGAACTCCCGTTCGGTTTGACTGGCATTTCGGTTTTACTGATTTAGGTTTTCTATTTGAATTCCCGTTCGGTTTAACCGGCATTTCGGCTTTACCGATTTGGGTTTTCTATTTGATCCCGAGTAGCTTAAGTTCGCATTTTTTAAATGCGAGCTACTCGATCCCTCTCGCAAAACGTGATAGGATCGGGAACGATTAGACTTTGGAGGTCGGGCAAAACCCTTACTCCCTTCTCGAATGGCCAAAAGCCGATTCGAGGCAGTTGGAATTTTCTTTGGAAGTTGGACAAAACCCTTCCTTCTTTTTAAAGAAATTGAGACTCACTTTGAAGATCAGAGCTTCTCTCTCCTCTAAAGTCTCTATTTTTCTCACAAATGCAACCTCTTTCCAACACTCTCCAACCCCTCCCACGTATGGCCATGTGGGGGTATTTATAAAAGATTTTGGAGGGGCATTTCGGTCACAAAAAATCACTCCACTAAGCCCATTTTCGCAATAGTGGGGGCTAACCCGATTCGAGGATGAGTTTAACCTCCGTTTCTCCCTTTTTATGCCTTTTGTTTGACCGTAAGTCAAACTGGTGGTAAAGTCACCTTGGGGTGACCGGATCCAAGGAGTGGGGCGAGTGGGCGCACCCCCCACTCGTTGCCATCGTGGGGAGGCCAGTTCTGGTCTCCCCATTTTTTCTTTTATTTTTTGTTTTTTTTTGCCTTTCCCGGTCAACAGGGAAGGACCCGGTTTGACCGGGTCATGCGCAGCGGCCACGGCCGCTGCGCGCCACACGTGCTCGCGTGGCCCACCGGCACGTGCAGCGCGCGGGTGGTTTTTTTTTTTTAAATTCCCGCGGTTTGACCGGGGAGCCAGGTTTGACAAGGGAGGGGCGCGCGGTCGCGCGCGCACCAATGCGGTTCAACGGCCGCGCGGCTGTTTTTTTTTTTACTTTTTTTTACTGCTCACCCGAGGATTTTGTCGCCGTTGATCAGGAGTTGACCCCCGGACACTGTTCACCCGAGAGTTCACTCGCGCGACTCCTCTCTCTCCCCGACTTTTCTCTCGCGGCAGAACCGCGCGGCCTCCGGACGCTTCTCCCCCTCGCGGCGGCCTGGTAGCGGCGACTTCTCTCTCTCACGCGGCCTCCCGATGGTTTCTCTCCCTCGCACGGCCTTGGCAACGGAGTGGCCTGGCGACGGAAGTGTAGAACCTCTCGGCGGGTGTTTACGGAGGCCGCGGCCAATTTTCTCTTCTTCCTCTGCTCTCTCGACGACGGGAGCATTGCAAGGAGTCCTGCGACAAGCTCTTTCTTCCTTCCCACAGGCTCGACAGCGGCGGCGGCATCTTCTCTTGGCTGGAGCAGGTTACAGCAACGACCGGAAAGTCAAACGACGGTGGTGGGCTAAACCGGCGGCAGCGGTAGTGCTCCTTCTGTCCCGTTCTGTCTCACCTCCATCCGTAACAATTTCTCCTAGCGACTCTCCTTTGCGGAAACAGCCGCAAAAGAGAAATTTAATTACGCCGGTTGGAGTCCGACGACGGTGACAGGAAACGACCGGTTTCTCCTAGCGCATAGGTATTTTTCGGCTTTATTTCGACAACGATGTCGATGTCATTTCGCGACGTAGATGGTGGCGAACATGTTGGGCCCTCTTTTTGCGCATCAGCACCTTCAGATTCAGTTTTGACAGTGACGTCGACGTCGTTTTCGCGACGTCGACGGACGTAAACATGCCATGTACCTTCCTCCACACGTAGGCGCTTTCAGGTTCAATTTTGCCAGCGACGTCGGCGTCGTTTTTGCAACGTCGATGGACATAAACATGCCTCGGACCGTCTTTTACGCATCAACGTTTTCAGATTCGGTTTTGGCAGCGACGTTGACGCCGTTTCGCGACGTCGACGGGGGTGAACATGACTTGGACCATCTTCTGCGCGTAGGCATTTTCAGATCTTGTTTCAACAGCGGCGTCGATGTCGTTTTGCGACATCGACGGAGGTGAAAGGCCCTCAGCCTTGTTCCTTTCATGTTTGGTGAACAAGGGACCGTTCGGACCTGATTTCGATGTCGACGTCGGTGTTGTTTCATGGCGTCAACGGTGCTAAGAAAGTGCTGTTGACTTTATTCCCTTTTTTTGGCAATTGATTGCTTCGGCTGTATTTTCGATCGAATTGCTCTAACTGATGGGGAGACCTCGTTCGCCCATCTTGAAGGGAAGTAGGTCGTTCTAGCAAATCGTCAAAACTTATCCAATCAGGATTTATTTCTTTCTAGATTTGATTTCAACGAAACCGGTATATATTTTTTTGATTAAAACCCCTTTTGGGGTTTTAGAATTTTTTTTTTTTTGGTTCAACAATGCACAACAGCAGAACTACAACCCCTTATTAAAAGCAATAACACATGAGAAGGTTCGCTTTCTCAAGAGCAACGGTAGGGGTGTTGGCATGATTGAACAAAAGGCAACTGAGCCTGAAAATATTTTGGGGCCAAGTGCTTCACTACTAAGTAGCTTGGCCTTCCAATATCAGATCATAATTAGACTTTATTGGATTGGACACCCCCCCAACTGACAACTATGAACAAAAGTTTCAAGGAAGTAAGGACAGACTTTTATTAGCTAGAGAAAAGTAGGTGCTCTATAAAGTGGGCCTGTTGCACTTAAAATTTACTACTTGTCCATCTTCAAGATTCCACAAGCTATTTGAAAAAGAATTGAAGCAATTAGAGCTGTCTTCTTTTTGAAAGGTAACCACCATTCAACTAGAGAGAGACATCAATAGATGGGAAAGCATATGCGATCTTAAGGATGAAGGAAGTGTCAACCTTACTTACTTAGAGGCCTTTAATAGAACCCTCCTTTGTAAATGATGGTGGAGGTTAAGAGATAAAGTAATGACAACAGTCACAGCCATTGTCTCCTGTTAGAGAGAGCTCCCTGGCACAACTGCTGCTCATCGACCTTGCTTCCAAGGCCAGATCAGGGTGCCACACTCAAAACATTGTCATCAAGTTCCTATAGGCATCATGATGCTAGTCTGTTGAATGTCATGGGCAACCATTTTCCTTCGCCTTGTGGTCACGCCATTAAGACACTAACTACCCATGTTCATTTCTCTTAAACGTATCTGCATTTAGATGTCACAATCACCGGAGTACCAATCTTTTATTGCATCAAGTACCCTACATATCAACCCATGGGACACATTCTCACATGCGGATACTTGAGTTTTGCCCCACTACACCCTTGTGATAGGACCCCCCCCTCTTTCGAAAAGTGAGATCCAAATACAGAGGACCAGTATGCCATTTTAAGGGTCCAAACACCCTTGGTTTTTCTGATGTGAGACTAATGAAGTAATAATGTGACAGACTATACACATCTAAGGCTCACCCACCACTAACAGATCTAGTTTGGCTTTGATACCATTTGACAATGTCACTGGGAATCACCTGTTCTCACATTAGGTCAATAATCTTGTACATTTAGCTCATATGGCACACGCTCACACAACTCTTACTCCACTCCACACATATGTTAGTAGATCCATCTGGACCCTTCTTCATTTGAAAAGTGGGATCCAGAAGTGGAAGGCAAGTAAATTACTATATGGCTAAGGGCCCAAGAATCCCTGACTTTTCTGATGTGGGCCAAAGGGAAGGACACATGGTTTGCAAAATTCACTTATCCAAATCAAGATTAGCTAGTGTCAAACCAATTTAGAAGGGAACCCAATACTGAGGTCATATTTTGTCTGGATCAGGCTATTTGATCAGATCGACTGGGATCAGCTTATTCCAAACTTATTCGGTGGCAATCAGGTGGGATAGCACCCACCCCTACACCTTCCAGGGAAGAAAAATTGTATCGGGTTCAAAGGGTCATATCGGTTGCTGCAAGCCATATTATCAAGTCCTCTGGATCCAATACAGATGGGGAAGGTGCGGAAGTGGTGACAGATACCCTGCCCCCTACCACCATAGGTTGGTGATCTCACCAGATACAGCTGCCCCTCCACCCTTAATGGTCAAGAACATTTGTGTTTTTATGGTTTTGTTTTTTTCAATATTTGGAAGGACCAATGCATCCTGAATCAGATTTCCTTCCTTCGGATCAGCTAAACCTGCCAATCTAATCCCAATCCAGATCAGGATCCTGGCCAATCCCAACCAGTAAATCCTTGGTGTAAGATGGTGACAATAATCATGAGTGAATTTCCCTCACACCTACCAGCTACCACCCATCCTCATGATCTTTTAAACCACCTGCCAGCAAGACCAGACAGAACAGTTAACTGCCTCCACCACCGTCTTTATTCCTGCACTAGACCGACCATGGCACCTTCCAGAAGAGGATTTTTCTGATTTTCAACTCTGTTCCTCCCTGTATATTCAACAGGACTGGTGTAAGGACCCTCCTATGAAGCAGCGAAGCTGTTCAAGAAAAGAACTATTGTGTCTTCACCACAGATTAGGCCCTGACTAGATTGGTATTTTTCACGATGGACATGCCAACTGTTTGATAGGTTGTTAAGACAACTGCAGATTCTCTCAACTAGCATCCATTACTTGTAATGCATTTTTCAATCAATAATCTACTGTGGTGATTTGCTAGATAGCCATCAAAAGAAACAAAGACAGATGCAGTAATCCATCCCATCCGGCACTACACACCACAGACAGCTTGCACAAAGAAGAAACTTGTCATTGAGGGGTAGTTTTCCATTTGGCAACTTAGGAATCAAGTTTCCATCACAAAATTTAAGCATAAACCAAGTTTACATACAAGAAACAGAATTAGAATAGAAGGCATCTATTTGACCTTATCACCAGAAATCCTGTTCTATATATCCACTAGACCCTGTAAATAGCACCACGTGATTGTAAATTATGTCCCATTTGATTCAAGAAATTGGAAGTGAAGATGGCAATTAAGTTATTTAAAATAACTGGAGTTATTCCAGGTATTCATTTTGGTATCTGAGGTGAGATAAGTGGGCCCATTCCCCTTGATCCTGGAAAAATCCATCTGTCCTAGAGGTAGATACAAGTTAGTCCAGATATTTCACAACAACCAAGCTGTTTTTTACATTATTGAAGATTATTTCAGTCCATAAATGACAAATACAGATAAGTCGTTGATGTACAATGTTCCCTAATAATTTCTTAGATAAGAGAGACTAAGTAGAATGGTGACATGTTCCAAAATAGCATATATAAATGAAAACTTGGCAGTGCAAACCTGTGCTGGCTGCATGATTTGTGCTGAAATGTATTGTGACACAACAAGAAGCACTGGTAATACAAGGTATGCTAAGGTGTCTGACCAACCTAAGGGTGGATGACCATCCTGGAAGCATGAACATCCATCAGTATGAAAGAATACCATAATGAGTGCATTTTTAGTAGTATGGACAGCTGTTCTGTGAGAAAAGTCAAACATGTATAAGTAACAAAATCCAGGATACAAGAAAATATATTACAGTGATTGCCATCATAATAAGTATAAATTGGCAGTGAATAACATTTGATTTTATAGCTTATCAAGGATTAAGTTTGCAAACGTCATGACTAGTATATTTACCAAAAGCAAAGCATACAACATACATCGCACGACATCTAGCGAATAATTTCTCCCCTTCCCATTCTTGGTGTTGCTCAGAAGACACCACCACTGAAATGTTGCTTTAATTGCATCAAGCAGGTAAAAGTAAGGAATCTTCCATTTAAACACAATCATATTGCAATGTCATTGGTTGCATTTGTTTACATTCTTTAATTGTGACAAGTAGTTAAACTCATTTAAATACAACCACAGTGTGATGTCATTGGTGCTGCATATGTTAACATTTTAACCACTGTATACATAGAAGTGCAGGTGAGATGTCATACAGAGATCTCTAAGATCTACAACATTTTCCCAAAATGAAGGGAAAATCCAAGCTCACACTCCTTGAATGCAATCACCAAATCTCTCTGGGGTCAGACATATCAATTCTCTTCTCTATTCACATCAATTTTGAGTTAATTCTTCAAAAATATTTAACTCATCTATTACCCTCCTAAATGTTAACTTGAGTCCACCCGTCCTTTTTTCATTTCAATCCTTTTAATATTATCAACTTGTTTAACTGAAACTTTCATAGGTCTACGTTCAATATTACAAGCCATAGTTTCAAGATGGGAGACCATTTAATAATAGTGTAAAAGTATAATATGTTTTACTATCACTTATATTGTCACGTATATTTAAAATTCGTAAATATGAATATATGTTATATACTTAGAATGTATAAAGATCTATCTTAACTCTCTTTTCTCTTCCCCTCACTTGCTTTGTCATGTTTAAATCTTTCCCAAAGAATATATATCCACACATACATAACTACATTGATAAAACACATTCACATGTATGCACACATAAAAATACACATTTTCCCGGCACCCCGACACCACAGTCGTTCCACCTGGTAGAATTTTTTTTCACCCGTTTCCGACTGGATATGCCAACTTACTGATAGTTGTACTTGAAAGCACCCCGATATCGTGGAGGGGGGGGGGGTGACTACTCGCAGTGGTGGAGTTGACCACACATCTCTTGCAACATTGACTAGAAGTGCCCTGATATTGGCACTGTCAGTAGATGTGACCCAGCGGAGTTGACCATTCAAGTGGCGGAAGTCAATGAGGTGAATAGTGCAATAAATGCATCATTCAACTAGAAGCGTCCTAATATTGGGGTCGTTCAATTGTTAGATTTTTCAACATTATTCATGGCGGGATTCGCATGGCTTTTTCGCACGTCACATTTAATGCAAGTGTAAGCACCTCAATAGGAGGGTACTTGGTGCCCTGAAATCAGGGCACTTTGGGCATGTCGAAAGTCAAATCTAGATTTCCGAAAATTACCATTGTTCAGCTATAAAAAAGGGGTGCCCCCAACATCTAAAAGGTTCTCACTTTGCTCCAAAACATGCCATAAGCTGCCTCATCTCTCCTAACACCTTGAGAATCCCTCCAAGGGGTCCCAAACTCATCCACTCACTCTCCTACTCCACCCCATTCTAATCCACCTCAATCCACGTATTTCCTTAGTTCTGCCTCCAATTCTACATGTTCTTGAGTGTGAGGAGGGCCCCAAGGAGCTCTACCAACACATCAAATTTCATCGACAAGCTCATAGTGGAGTGAGGAGCCATCATCGACCCGCACACATCCAGCCAACCAAAAGCACCAGGATACCAGGTGCCCTGACATTGGGGTACTTCTATCAAAGAGTATTAAAAACCTAGACCTTTGAGTTCCGATCAATTCTCTGTATCGTTTCTTGCATTTTAACATCATTTTACTTATGTTTAAGCATCTAGTACTCATTTCTCACATCCCGAAACATCAAAAATAAGGGTTGGGAGTTAGTCCCAACCCTGCTAGTATCTTTCATTTTGTCATTTCATGTTACCATTTCCGGGCACTTCACTCTTCCATTAGTTCTAAATTTCTAATCCCTCTTCATTTGTTTCTTGGTTTCTTTTGAATTTTGCATAAGGGACCATTCAAAGTTAGCTATGCTCGTGCCGACCGGTTCAAATAAAAAGAGAACTTCTCAACCTCCTCCTTTTAAGCCGGCCGAAGAGAGGGAACATGGAACCCACATAATGTAACCTCAAAAGAAACTTTCTTTATTGGAAAAAAAAATTGGTTTAGGTTAGCTTTGAACAACTAGGAAAATATGTGGTATTCCATAAAAGTATCAGCTAATTCAATGATATATATAAAAATATGTATTGAGGTTTTAGGGTTCTTTGAAAATTTTTATTTTGACCTCTCCCGATTAGACTTGCAAAGTACCGATGTTAATTACATCGAGCAATAACTCGAAATCTCTTGATTAACCACCATAGCAATTCATGAATGGAAGACATACATCACAAATAAACATTCGGGAGCAATGGCCCTATGCACTTGAGGGAATGCAAACATGTAGTGTTTTAAATTCAGTTGAATTTGATTTTTGAATTGAGTTTGTTTGGGAGATTTAATGGTTTTAATTTGTGACTTAGTGTCTTTTATCTTTGGGATTATCTTTTGGGTTTCATTTGAGTTCATTGAGGTTCGTTGGGGGTTTTGTTTGTGATGCATTTTTTTATTTTTGTTGTTCTGACTAAAACTTGAAACCTTTACTGGTCTGATCTTCTTCTTCTTTTTGAATATGCCAGACGCATTATCTTTCATATTTCAATGTGTCTGGTTCCTTTCAATTGGAATTTGACTTTTAGTGAGCTTTCAGATTTTTTTATTTGAGGCCCCATATTTCAGATTGTTATTAATACCCCTTTTTATTCACATTTAAATTTTCTTGATTTGTTAAATTTTGATTTTGATATTAAGAGAATTTCTTCCTTTTCTTTCCTTTTAACTCTGCAGACTTAAGATTTGGGAAAGATGAAAATTTTATTATTGAGGATTTAAGTTCAATGAATTAAGGTTGGATGTTTTAACCTTGAGCCATCTGATTTTTTTATTCATTTTTAGGTGATTGAATAGATTTGATGATTTCTTAACTGGGGTTGTCCTTAACAGTGGATTACGTGCATTTATTTAAATGTGTTGGTTTCTTTTTTTTTAGTCACGAACCTCACAACCTCAGACTTAAGGATTTGTTGTATCTCAAAGTGAGAAGTATGGCTAAATTTTTTAGGAGATTGGAGTTTAGATCTTGATCCAGGACTAAGCTTTCCATAAGGAATTTGGGTTTAAATTGGCTGCTTTAGACTTTGATCGATCAGATATTTTTGGTATCCTGGCAGTGCTTTTATATTTAAGGCTTTCTTAATTGTGGTTATTAACTTACATGGGTTTATACTAACCTTACTGTGTTGAGTCTCATTGATTGAAATTCAGACTTCAAAACTAATTTTCCCTTTTTCTTTCTATTTTTCTTAATTCTAAGATCTATTTCCTTTGATCCCCTCTTTTTGACTGTTTCTTAGGTGTCATTTGTTATCTTCCTTTGGAATTGAATCCATTTGATTTTAAATTTCAAGTGATGTTCCAGCGTTAGATTCTCTTTTTCTTATAAGAGAAGATTGGGAGTGATTCTTAAAACTTCCAGATTTTGAAGGGCCCCGTTATTTTGTGTTCTGTGCTCTTTCTTTTTTTAAGGGAGGTAATTTCAACCTTTCAAGATCCTAATTCTGTCGGATGGACCAGACTTTAGATTTTATTTTATTTATTTATATATATATCTCTTTAAAAGGTCTCCAGGAAGACTCAGACTCTCCTAGCTTTGATTCTAACCGGTCTCTTTCCTTCCTTTTATTATGCTATTTTTTTATGACCCACAGTTCTGCCAACCCCCTATCTTTGCTGTTACCAGACAACTCAAGGTCATATTTAACTCAATCTTGGTTAAACTTTGTTATTTGTTTAGTGAATTTTAACAATTTGGTATTTCCTCTTTTGGATTTACATCCCCTCGAGCTCATTGAGCTATCTCCTTCCATTTGAACATCAATTGATGAGTATTGATTCTCTCATTGCATGCATTCCTTACATATGCAGTGGGAAAGACATAAATGCCATAGTCCCTTTGATGAAATTGGGATTGAATCATCCTTAGTCTTTGATAGACATATAGGATATTCTTTCCATTGCTTTGCCTTAGGATACGGTCTCCCTTAACTTTTGCTTAGCATTAGAGACCCCTCTTGATTGATTCCCTCATCAGCCTATGGTCTGACATTCTTAGCATTTCATATGCTTTGCCTTTCCATGGCTTGATGAGTTTGGGCTCCCCAAGCTTATGGAATGATTCCATGCCGTAGGGGGGTGATGGAAGGCATGACATTGGGGTTTCATCCTTTGTGGAGTCAACCTTTGGATGTCATCCTTAATTAATTAAATTATTTATTCATTTGTGCTTTGCCAAAGCATGAGATTGACAGTCCATCAACAGACTGTTTATACATTCAAAATTCTCATCCAAGAGGGTAGCCGGTTGATGCTCCCTCGGTCACAATTGCAGTCAAATCTTCATTGCATTTCATCATCCGGCTCTTCATTGGGCTTCCATGATGTCAGCTATTCCTATCAAGATCACTTACTGGTTGATGATAGGTCTGACTGGTGGCTCTACAAGCAGGAGAGTGAGCAGTCAAGTAGAGTGGCGGGGGGTTAGCACATGAGGAACAGACTAAAGGCTATGTAGGAGTGATTATGGCTTCGGTCGAGGACTGTTCCCTGTAGATACAAGGGTTGACTGGACAGATAACAGAAGATTTGATTAAATTGACCAGGGCCTACTCCAATGGATTCCTGACTTGGGGACATTAGATAATGTGGTAGAGAGGGAGATGATGGTGAGGCATCACTTCTTAAGACACCCTTGCACTTCCCCCTTTATTTTATTCTCTTCCCCCGTCAGGTGCAAGAGATGAAAATTTTCTTCCTCTCTTCCCCCTTTGGGTGCCAGATATGGGACTGAACCCAGGATTGACCCTGGTGAAATCAGTCCTTGATGCTCAAGAGAAACTTGAGATTAACACTGTCAACAAAGGTGGCATGAGCACTATAAATCATGGGCTATGACAGGTAGCTAATCCAGACGGCCAAAGTTAGCTCTGATGGGTTCTTGTGGTAGAGAAAATTGGAGAACAAAGAAAAAAAGGAGATGCAAATGATGACAGATAACTAGTAGCTATTGGGCATCCCCTTCTTACCTTCCTCCTTTGTTCTCTTCCCCCTTCGGGTGCAAGAGATGCAAATGACCCAAAGGCCAGCCTTGGTAGAAAAAAGACCTTGGCCCACAGATATGCCCTTCTTCTTGTGCTTCAATAGATTCTGCCAGGAAGGAGGTAGCTCCCTTGATGTTTCTTCTTCCCCTGCAGCCACTGGGTCTTCTAGTTTCTTCCTCTCCTTCAGCTGCTAGTCTTCCTATCCTATCCTCAAGCCTCCGGAGAATTCAACCCCTTTCAGCAGTGGCCGAGCAGGCTTTTTATAAGCCTTGGTCTGAGCATTTTCAGCCCTCCTTAACAGGGCAGGTCTGTCAGTGTTAATTAAAGAAGAAACTGGTGGATTCCTTCCCTCTTGAAGACGTTCCCTCGATGCCTTCTTTCCATCCCAGCAGGTGGTATTTTTGGTAAGCTTTTGAACCCCTCTTTAGGCAGGAGCATCTGGCATTAATTGAGGGACCCGGTGGACTATCCTCTTTTTAGAAGAAATCTGAACCTTCTCCCAGTGGGAAAACCTTGCATTAAAGGGAACTTTCGCCTACTATTGTCAGAGTGTCTGAAGAGGGTAAAGTAACCCTTCAGTCTGGGCCAGCTGGGCAGGGTTATCTCTGGCAAGAGAATCTTATTAAAGAGGGAGAATCTAAAAGAATTACTCCTCTTTAGATGGCCTTTCATCGACCCTTCCTTGCTGCCTTGGTGGATGCCAATTTTAGCAGGTATTCACATTCATGCCAAGTTGGGAGAATCTTGCACTGATGGGGCATTTTCTGTTTGCTGTTGCCATAGCCCATAAGAAGAACAATGCTATTCCACCTGCAAATCATATTAAAATCCTAGTTAAGAGTGACGATGCCAGGAGACCCTGAATTAAATGGAGTTCAAGTCTAGCCTCAGCCCAAGCTCTCGTCCAAACTTTCATTCACAATAGAAAAACATGTTCGATTATAGCACTGGAATCCTGCTCAGAGCTGCCTCTTTTGCTCCTAGAGTGCTGTGGCACTGCTGGTGCAACCCAAAGGAGGTGAATTTTCTCAGAGTGCTCTTGGGCTGGTTGGTGTCTGTGTGAACCTCTTTTTTCTGCGTCTGTTCTTTAGAAAGAAAGACATCTCCGGATTTTTCTAGGAAAATATGTGATATCCTAAAAATATCAAGTAGTCCGGTGATAGTTTAAAAATATTAGAACCGAGGTTCGGGTTCTTTGAAAATTTCATTTTTTGACCCTTCTCCGCCGGATGGTGCGAGTATCCGGCGTTAACTTACATCGAGCAATGGCTCGAACGCCTTTGATTAACCGTCGTGGCAACCTGTTTTTGGAGACATGCACATCCACAAAATAAAGCAAAGAACTCAAAAGGGCAGCGGCCTTTTGGGTCTGATCAGATTCAAACCGTTTTGTTCGGGTTTGATTTTATTTGTTTGTTGGTTGACTTGAAAGACAGTTTTGTTGATTTTGGGTTTTGAATCAATTTGTTTGATTGATTTGCTTGTTGTCTTATTTATTTATTTTTGGATTTGGATTTGATTTGATTTGTTTTGAATTTTGTTTGATTTTGATTTTGATGTGCTTAAAGTTTTAAGCATGTTTGGGTTTTTGATTTGGTTGATTTTGATTTTTTGATTTCTGAATTTTCTGTTTTTTGAGTTGGTTTTGATTCATTTTTGGGTGTTTGGAATGTTGTTTATTTGATTTCTTTTGGGAAGAAGTTTGGTGGATTTTAAGTGAATTTTCAGATTGCTAAGATCAGATTTTTGAAGCTGGCTAGAATCTGTTTTAGTTGATTGTTCAAATCTGGTTTTTTTGTTTTTGGTTGCAGATTTAATTGGAATCTGGTTTTTTTTGTGGTTGACAGATTTAATTTGAATCCGAATTTTATCTGTTTTGGATTCGGTCAAAATATGCTTTTTACTTAAGGACTGATTTGGGATTTCACCGAGCCACAAAGGGGCTAGAGTGTGATTGCCAAAGAGGGCAAGGAAGCTGGCCACAAAGGGGCTTGCTTGAGGGAGTTTGGATGGGATGAAAATAGACCTGACTAGGCTATTCTCCCGGACCCAAGATAGAATCCCATCTCGGGCTGAAATGGGCCGGCTCAGGCCTGCACAAGGTGCATTTCAACCGGGACAGATTGCATCATTTTTTTTGAGACCAGCAGAGGGTTGTGCCGAATGGGACCGCAGAGGGCTACTTGCTGCAGGTTTTAGGAGCAGGTTTTTGGGTCTGCTTAGTGGGCCTGCAAGTGGGCTGGAATTGGGTCTCAAAGGGACCTGTTTGTGGGCTTGGATGAAGACCAGAAAATGGGCCTGTTTGTGGGCCTGGTTTAGGACTGCTCCTGGGCCGGTTGTGGGCCTGAACAGGGGGGTCGACTATGGGCACCTGCAGGTGGGCTGCAGGTGACTGAAAATGGGCCTGGATGTGGGCTGAACATGGATCGGTTGTAGGATGTCTACAGATGAACCGAGCAAGCCTGAATTGAAGGGGAAGGGACCTACGTGAAGGTCTGCAAATGTGGCTGGGAAATCCCATTTCTGAACCTGATTTGCTTTGTTTATTCCCAGATTGTCTGAAAACCGGTTTGCTTGTTTTAAGCTTACTTCAATTCTGATTTTTTTGTTTCCTGTTGGACTTTCAGATTGATTTTCTGTTTTAGTTTTGGCGGTTTGCATCGCCTCCGACCCATCGGGTTGCCATCGGATGCCCGGCTTCATGCATTCCAAATTGACATCGAGCTTCATTTCATTGAAAGATGGGGTGAAGTACATCGATGTACAAAGTGATTGGTCCTCCCCCCAATATAGGTTTATCTCCACTACTTTGGAAAAAATTTGGCATTACGACGGCATGCCGGCTATTTTTCCAACTTAGTGAAAATTTACCCATCCAAAATAGCCAGCCTTAGCTTAGCCATATTGGGGGAAGGAACCGCTGGCTATGGGAGCATGCCCGCGCCACCGTCCGGATCGACATTCCGGGGCGGACCCGGGGGGAGTCGTCCAAGGTTGGAGTCCCCGCGAAGGGTGGATCTCCTTAATTTAATGTTGCTTTCGCATTCTGAATTTTTTATTTGTTTATTTTTTTGGAACAAAGGCCATGGAGGCCAGTTCAATTTCATCGGCGTTCCGAGCCGGCCTTCAATCTTCATAGGCCCGCCGGGCCTGGCTTGGATTGTCTTTGGGCCAGATGGGCCTGTTGGGAAGCTGCTGCTCTGCTGGCCCTGCTTGGCTGGACCGGCTTGGAAGGCCACCCGGCTATGCCCTTGGCCCGTCGGACGGTTTCCAAGGGGTGCCGGGCCGTCACCTTCAAGCCGGCCCACTTTTGGCTACTGTCCTCCTGTTTGGAGCTTCCTGGACTGCTGTCCTCTCAGTAGGCCACAATGGGGCTGTTTTGGTTTGGGTTTAGGTGGGCCGGAATGGGCCTGCACAAAGGGCTATTTTGGAGATCAGATTTGGGGCCGGTTTTGGGGTCTGGTTTGGTGACCGGCTGGGGGCCTGATATGGGCTGTATATGGACCTGTTTGGGGTCTGGTTTGGAGACCGGCTGGGGCCTGATTGATGGGGCTTTGGTTGGGCCGGAATGGGCCTGGCGAGGGCCTGGTTTGGAGCTGGTTTTGGGGTCCTGGTTTGGGCTGGACGGGGTCTGGTTTGGAGACCGGCTGAGGCCTGATTGATGGGGCTCTGGTTGGGCCGAAGCAGACCTGCACATGGGCACTTTTGGGGGCCTGATTTGGGACCTGTGTAGAGAGGTCTGAGAGTGGAAAGGATCGGGCCACAAGGGGACCGATTATGGACCTGTTTGGTGGTCTGAACATGGGCTGGACAAGGACAGCACTGGGCCGGTTTGAAGGGGCCGGACAGGGTGTGATGTCGTCCAATTCAAGGGGGTTTGAATGGACTGAAATGGAGCATTTTTGTGAGGATTGATAGGGGGCAGGAGAGGGCACGTAGGACAGATAGAAGGAAGACCCTTTATAGGGCTAAAGAGGAGTACCCATTGTACCTTCTTGCCTTGTTGTCTTCTTCTCCTCTTCTCCTCCTTTCTCTTCTTCTCCTTGGTCGCAGGCAGCAGGTGGCAGCAGGTGCAGGTGCAATTTGGCAGCCTCCCGGCATCTGAAGCAGCCCCCCCTCTGGCTGGTGCGCCCCCCTCTTTTTATAGAGGCTGGAGGGGGAGGTGAAGAGCCAGGCTGTGCTGTACGTGGATGGCTTTTGGCCTTCCCCAACTCCTTGAATTCCCACCAGTCTTCAATATTGGACTGACCATTGGTGTCTCCCACGTAGGCTGGCCACATTGGCTTCTTCACCTCATAAATGGGTCAAGGATGAGGTGGCTAGGCAGGTGAGTGCGCACATTTTAATGCTGAGGTGGCAGGTGGGTGCGGCTGGGCCTGTTCTCATTGGAATTGAAGTGGGCCTGGCCCAACTTGGGCCTGGTTTCTGGGCCAGCAGGAGGCTGCGGCCCAAGCCCTTCTAGGGGCTGCGCACAGGGCCTGAATTTGATCCAATTGTGCCAATTATGGGCTGGATGAATCCGGCCCCTGCTGGGGTGTCAAATTGGGCCCAATTGTGACTGATTAATGGGCTGTTGGTCCAGCTCCTAAGTCAGCCCTTCTGCTCTCCCTTTTTTTTTTGAAAAAAATGTACGCCAACAGTGTCTAAACCTCTTTCTCTACCATCTGCCCTAGGCTGTGTAAATGGTAGATTCCATTCCCCCCTCTGTCCATCTAGTCATTGGCAAGTGTTCTTTTTTCTTCTGCTCTTTTTGGACATGATCAAACTTGAATTTTCTTGATTGGCAGACCCCCAGCATCTTCTTGTTGTGCTGAGTAAGGGAGATTGAACCTCCCTCCATCTGTCTTCTCTGCCTAAGTGACCGGCAGAAATAGGTTGTCCTTTCTCTTCTTTCCTTTCATCATTTCTTTGTTATCCTCCCTCCGTTTTCCTTTATGTCTAAGCATTGTCAGATCATGAAGATTTTGACAGGGGGGTCTCTCGACTGAGCATAACCAAGAGAAACAGATTTTCTCTTCCTCTCTTCTTACCCCCAGTCATTAATAGGTACGGCTCTAACTTTCTCCTACTTCTTTTCTTCCACCCCTTTTGTTTGACAGGCCAGGTAAGTACTTCATTTTTGCTTTTGCCCTGTTTGTATCTGACTTTACAGAACATAATCAAATCTGATTCTTTTTATTTGTCAGATATCGGGCCCCTTTGCTGTGCTGAATTGAGGGGTTAGGTTCCTCTTCAGCTTTCCTTCATCAAGGATCCCTTCGCTCCCTCTTTTCTTATTTTTCTTTTAAGCCATTCTCTATCGTTCTTTTTCATGTCTAAATATTACTAGGTCTAGAAATTATGGCTGTGAAGTCCCAGGGGTATTTTGACCGAGCACAATTAGAAAGAATTATACCCTCTTTTCATCTCCTCCTACTCCCAGTCTTTAACAGGTATTCCAACTCCCTCCTTTTATTATCGGCCTCAACAAGCTTTTAATTGTGTATCATCCTGTTCGCTATCGAAAAAGGGCATCCTTCTTTCATAGATTTTCATAGGGGGTTGACTCCATCTGGCTGTATTTTTTTACACAATCAAATCCCAAAATTCTGAATTGCACATTTTCAAGTTGATGTTGGGCGAAGAGTACTACTGTCCAATTGTCAAAGCCCTATATGAATGACTTTAGGCAGAGTTGACACAGAATTGTGGACCGACCATTTAGATGTCCTTCAAATTGATCATGCTGACCACATTTCTTGAACTGTAGTTGACTACAGTGTAAGCAGGTACACATGTGCATGCCCATGCATACGCATGCGTACACGAATTGAGTTGACCCCTCTTTGAGATCATCCATCACAGCCTATGCAACATAAAGCTTGTATCAACTATATATTAGGCATTGTGAAAATTTGAGTGCCAACACTGCACTACATATCTACCCACAAGTACACAGGTCAATTCTTATTTTCATTTTTACATTCAGAACCTGCAATTCTTTGCGACCACATCTACATTACCTTTCTATCTTTCCAATCACTCATACACTCACACCACCATTTCCCCTTTTTCCTTCCCCTCCTTTACAGCCCAAAGTGACTCTCTAGCACCCGAGCAATGCTGAGGGTCGAACACCCCGGTCCAATGCATGAGGGGGTCCCCAAAGACCACTCACAACCACCTTGACCGCCTAGGCGACGCCTAAGTGGCCGCCTTGTCACCTAAGCAGAATTAGCACCCTTGAATGTCTTGGGCGCCTTGTTGCCTTGACAAATATGAGCTAAATCATCTCAATATCCCTTATTTTAATTTATCTACAATTGCTGCTACTCACATTTTCCTTAATATATTCATTATGCATTCTATCTAACCTAGTATAAAACCTACTTAAAATTCTCATTTCATCATTGTTGAAATCATCTGTTTTCATTATCAACATTCACTGGCATGCAACATTGCAGGCCTTAAAGTTGTATGATCAAATTTGAAAAGAATAAGCCATATTTTTGCATACCCTTGCCAACATTCTGTGAATCACATTTCATGGAAAGTGAAGTTCTTGAAATGGTTTGCCCGTAGCTTGTTGCAATTTTCCTTCCATAGATCGTGCATCTATTTAAAATATTTTTGTGCTGAAATGTATTAGAATTCTGTTACCACTTAATCCCTAATCAGCTGCTGGCCTTCCCTTGGATGTTGCTTCATTCGGCTTCTAGTCTTCTGCAAATCAAGGGATATCCAACCATTAGATGCCAAGGGAAGTTAGTGCCGTCAGCATCAAGCTGTAGCCCTTGGAGGTGGCGACAGAATGCAGGACCACCATACCTGGCCATCTCATTTTGGGCATTTCTTGGGTTCTTGAATATTAAGTAATGTTTAATCACCCATATACCAGCACTAAACTTGAATTGCAGTGCATGTGTAAATTTCTTGACCCCATTTTATCAATCTTAGTATAATAAGGTCAAATAATCCTTTATGCAGATCTTTGTTATAAGCATTATCCTTCAGTCTTAGCATAGATCACAGAATCGGCCAATCCGGATCGGAATCAGCCGATTCCTGAATCGGATTGGCCATTGCCAATCCAATTCTTGGCCGAAGGACCGATCTGGTAAAAAGTTCCGGCAGAATCGGTCAGGATCGGCCGGAATCGGATCGGAATCGAAATCGGATCGGCCGAATCGGTCAGGATCGGAATAAGAATCGAATCATTTTATTCATTTTTTGCTATTCCAATCAGATCGATCAGGATCGGTCAGAATCGGTCCAAATCGGTCCGGAATCGAATCGGATCAATTTTTTTTCTTTTTTTTACTTACCGATTCTGAATCAATTTTCTTACATTGGATCCGTTGGAATCGGTCCGATCTGATCCGATCCGGATCGGATCAGTACCCACCGATCCCAATTCCGATTCCGATCTCACGATCCTTGAGTCTTAGGCATTGATTGTAGAATCGGTGGAATCGGCTGATTCTAGAATCAGCCGATTCTGGAATCGGAATGGCCGATTTCGATCCGATCCATGGCTGAAGGACCGATTCCTCCGAGTCCTTGAATCGGGTGGAATTGATCCGATTCCAGCCGATTCACTGCGGAATCAGTCCAACCAATTCCACCAAAAGTTTTAAATTCCACTCGATTCCGGGTCCGATTCTAACCCAGAATCGACCCATTCGCAGGGTCTTACGCAACCCCCCTCGATCCCCCCTTCCGGCGAGCTGCGATCCGGCGATTCCATCCCAGAATCGGTCGATCCAGTGTAGAATCGCATGATTCTACACGTTTACAAAAGAATCGGACCGATTTCGGCGATCCTCCACGCGATTTCGGCGATCCTCTAGTGATTCCGACGATTCCGGCAATCCCTTCGAGGGATTCCACTGATCCAAGCTCCGATCCACCTCCATTCAGCTTGTTCTTCCATCGTTGGAAGGTTGTTTTCGCCAGAAACCCTGTATGCCAATTTCTACACATTTTCGACGACTCCGACGATGGTTAAACGTGTTGATTTCTTTCCGAACAACTCCGCTCAACCTATAGGAACATCGATTGAATGTTCTTGGTAAGTAAAAAATTTCGGAATCCCTATACGATGATTTACGGTCCTTTCCGACATAGACATAATCCTTTAAACATACCGAACAAGTTTGTTTCCCGAATTGGTCTGATCAATTCCTAAACAGGTCATAAAGCAATTGTATGCATCTCTAACATGGTGTTATGAATTGTTTAAATAGTTTACAGGTAGAAACAATGGCCGACCACGATGATGTAGCGCCCGCGGTCCTTCTGACGTCGGTTGGGAGCATGGCCACATGGTAGACATATCAAAGAAAAGGGTACAATGCAAGTGGTGTGGCAAGAAGAAGAACGGGGGGTTGTTTCGGCTTAAATAGCACATTGTCGAGCTAGGTGGCAGTGTAAAAGAAATGTGACAAGGTGCCTAGGGAGAAGAGTAAAGTGATGAGAGGCTACCTTATAGGTAGAGCCTCTCAACGGCAAATTACAGGGAGAAGAGTGCAGGATGAGCTGCTTGAGAGGAAGAGGGATCGGGATTTGCCAACCTACAAAGGGAAAGGCAAGAAGAAGGCACCAGTTGAGCCGAAGACGGAGAGTGAGAACGACTTCACAGACTTCGAGCTCAGAAGAGCTAGGCATGCCACCAAGCCTGAGGCTGCTACGGAGGAAGAGAGGAGGAGGAGAGCAAGAGAGTCCAGAGTTGACCTTGTTCTTGGCCGATCAGCATCGGCTCACCCTACCCAGGACCGGGAGACTGAGAGAGGGAGACAAGAGCCACATTGTCATTCTGCCAGTACTCGGTTTACACTGAGTAATAAATACTATTTAGGAAACAAAGAGCTGAATAGATGAATATCATTAAAGTAATGAAAGAAATGAAGGCAACAAGAACGGCTGCAAAGAGAGCAGTTCGCCACATTGTTAAGTGATTTTTACATGCAGGTATCACTCTTACAACGGAATATACATATGTTTTATTTAGCTAACCTTGTTTATGGCTGATACATTTTTTTAAACTTAATATAGACATCATAACACATGCAGCCACCCGCCCTTACTTCTAAATGATAGTTGATGTCGTGCGTGAGGCTGGATCAGGATTGCAAGTCCCGAGCAATAGGCATATATATGGTGGTGGGCTAGATGAAGAGGTTAGGGAGTTCAAGGAGTGGATGGATGGCTTTAAATTGGTGTGGAAGGTGAGGGGTTGCACAGTGATGTGCGATGGATGGACTGACATTACAAAGCGATCAATAATTAACTTCTTGGTGTACTGTTCGGAGGGAACAACATTCTTGAAGTCTGTGGATGTTTCCAGAAAAATAAAAAATGTCAACTATATTTTTTTTCTTGATGGATGTCGTGGTGGAGGAGATTGGGGAAGAAAATGTGGTTCAAGTTGTCACTGATAATAAACCCTCCTACAAAGCGGCTAGAAAAAAGTTGATGGAGAAGAGGCAGCATCTATTATAGATGCCTTGTGCGGCACATTCTATTGATCTCATACTAGAGCATATAGGCAAGGAAGAGACAGTTTCTACACTTGTCAGGTAGGCGTAGACCATCACTTCATTTATTTATTCACATCCATGTCGGCTATATATTATGAGATCATACATTGGAGGGCACGATCTTGTCAAACCCGGTCCGACTCGTTTTGTCACAAACTTCATTGCATTGTAGAGCTTACATCAGCAAAGGCATGCACTTGTCAAGTTCACCTAGTCCAAAGAGTATTACAATTATATGGTGGACCACCTACATAACAAGGAAGACCAACTGGATATTCTTATCAGGTCTGAGAAGCAGATCACTAACAAGAGATTTTGAAAGAGGATTGCCTACTACTTGGCAATCAAAGAACCACTAGTTGTTGTGCTGAAGTTGGTAAACTCCGATGACAGGAACTAAATGGGCATGTTGTACGATACAATGAACCGAGCAAAATTAAAAATAAAAAAGAAGAATCTCATAGGTTACAAAAAATGGTAAAAGATCATAGATAACCGATGGGACAAGACTTTGCACCATGATGTACATGCTGCAGGTTAGTTAGTGAATCAATTATTTATGCTTACCTACTTTCAATTTAGTCAATAATTGCCTTGTTCATAATATAATACTAATATTGATAAATGACTGCACGATATTTTTTGAACCCCCACATCCAATATGGAGGACAGGTGGTGAACAACAATGAGGTGATGCGGAGTACATTCTCAGTTATTCAACATCTCTACTGATCTTAGAAAGATAAGGTAGAAGTTGAAATAGAAATAAGTTGGAGTTTAATCAATAATTTGGAGTCAATAATTATTTGACAATAAATAAATTTTATTCTTACCATTTTTCAGATGCAGACGTATAAGATGAGGGTCGGGGAATACTCAAATGCTGATTTGAGAAATTCTTGCGACAAAGTGTCTCCTGGTATAGTTATTTAAGATAAAGTTTTTATTTTCTTATCTTATAAGTTATTTAAGTCTCTAAACCTGATTGTTTGTTGTTGTTGTTGTTTTTTTTGCAGCTGAGTGGTGGGTTCCGGTGAACACTAGGAGTGGATGGAATCCACTTGCTACTATTGGTATCAGGATACTCAATCAGAGTACTAGTTCTTCTCAATGTGAGAAGAACTGGAGCATATTTAACCTGATACATATAAAGAGGAGGAACAGGTCGACCTCAAACAGGTTGGAGAAGTTGGTCTTCTACCATTACAATATGAGATTGTGCATTAAAAATATTAAAAATTGACAGAAGATTTCATAGGAGATATTTGCACAATTCGCAGGTGGTCCTTACGAGAAGAGGCATAAATCAGCCACACCACCATCCGAGGAGGCCATGGATTGTAGAATCGGCCGATCCGGATCGGGATCAGCCTATTCTTGGATCGGATCGGTACCCACCGATCCGATTCCAGCCCGAACTACCGATCCAGCTGGGACTCCTGGCTGGATCGGTTTGAATCGACCGGATCGGTCGATCCTGGACCGATCCAGGTGGATCGATCCGGGAATCGGTATATCCGGACCGATTCCCCAAAACCCGGAAGGGTCCAGAATCGGATCGATTCAGGACCCGATTCCGGACCATTTTCTGGTCCGATCTCTCCAATAAGGGGGAGATCCAACCCCTTCCCCCTTCCCCCCCTCATTCTCACTTCCCCCCCTCCCCTTCATTATCTAGGGCTCCCCCTAGACCCCTCACCCCAACAATCCACCATAAACATTGGCCGATCCCCCCCTAAACAGGTAAATTTAGGGGGCGGGTCCGATCCCTTCTTCCCCCTAAATCCGTGACTACTCTGCGTCCCGCTGATGATAGTGTAAACATATTAGTATATTTCACTATCACTTATACTATCACATATATAGAAGATTCATAATCATAAATATATATTATATACTTAAATTTACATAAAGATCTATTTAACAATCTTCTCTTTTTTATATAATAATTTATATTTATATGATAGTTTCTTGAAAGGAACTTACATTGTATGGCATTATTTGATAGAATGCTATCCACATTATTTTTTATTTTTTAACAACTTTTTATTTATTTTTATGATTTTTCCTGAATTTTTAGGATTTTTTTAGGATTTTTATGATTTAAAAAATTAAAAAAATTGCCCGATCCGGACCGATCCAGGACGCCCTTTCTTCCGGAGGATCGGCCGATCCAGACCTATCCGATCCCGATCCGGATCGGCCGATTCTGCAATCCATGGCAAGGATCGCGGGATCGGGATTGGGATCGGGATCTGTGACCACCGATCCGATCCGGATCGTCGGGATCGGCCGATTCTTGGATCGGATCGGACCCCTCCGATCCGATTCCCGGCGGAACTACCGATCCGGACCGAAGATCGGTCCGGATCGATGTTTGTAGGTGGAATCGGTGCCGGAATCGACCGATTCGGTCGATTCTGGATCGATTCCGGCGATTCCCTCACCGGAATCGACCCATAGGCTGCCGCGGCTGCCATCCCGCCGCGGCAGCCCTCTTCCCCGCCCGATACCGGGGCCAGGATCCAGTGACTTAAGTCACCGGATCCGGCCATTTTAGTGTATCGGGTCCCATGGACCCGATACGCAAACCGGTAGGGGTATAACCCTGATGTAACCTCAAATTTAAAGATTTATTCTTTTGATTTTGGAAATTCAATTTTTTTTTTGAATTTGGATTTGATTTGATTAGACCTTAGCATTGACTTCTTAGGAAAATAGATGGTATTCCATAAAAGTACTAACTAGGGTCAAAATTTATTTATTGAGGTTGTTAGGTTCTTTGAAAATTGATTTTAGTTAGGGTTGTGGCAAAATATCTGAGGAGGTATGACTCCTCGAGTGCCAATTCTCCCATATGGGTCACAAAGAGTGTCAGATGCTCTTTTGGGGACCCACGCCCATCGAATCTTGGACACTTGGGGATTTTAGTGACCTCTGCCGGCAGCTTCTTGAATTGGTGGTGGACAGGGTATGGAACCCGATATAAGTCCACTGTGGCCAGCCCATCGTCATGTTCGGCCAGCTTGGCATCGATCAGGCGTTCGATCATCATTTTCTGGGACACCGCCGCATAGTCTTGTGGCGGGTGATAGGCCTGAGATGTGACGTGGATTTCGTCCTTCGGTGCCATCCATTGTGGCGGTTGTTGGGGAGGAGGCTGATATACCGCCGGCCGCAAGCGAGGCATAGGAGGCATTCCCGTACGGACAGCGGTTCTTCGTAACACGCTGCTCCGGAATTTTGTGCCGGTTGGGATTGTAACAACCCAAAGCTCCTTAGTAGCATCTTTAATTGTTGATTCTCCCTCCATAACTCGGCTAGGTCGAGGTTTGGGGAATGCGATTTCAACTTCTTGGTCTTCTGGTGCGCCCCTCCCTCTACTTGTCCTGTTGTGGAGGATCGTTTGCCGAAGGATTGTCGCGGAGCATTTGCGGCTTGGAGAGCGGTCATTGCGGGTATTGGTTCGGGTGAACCGGCTAAATTTGTGGAGCCTCGGCACCATCTTCACGCCGGCTTGTGCTTGAAGTGGCAAAGCAGGAGAAGATTCTCATTCTGCCCCCTGCCCCCTGTATCACATGTCTTTTTGGGGCTTTACTTGGGAGCGTGAGTCGGGTAGAGACTGACTCCTTTTCCGGTAGGGTCCGGGGACCGTGAATTGACCGCCATGGTAATAAGACGCATAGCAGCGTCTGAATGGTGGTGCAAATTGAACTGCCGGCCGTGTTGAAGTGGCCTTTGGTTGTGAGGCTTTAACGGGCCGGGAGCTAGAAGAGCAGCCGGCTGCATGGTGGGTATGGATAACTTTAGGCAAAGGCCCTGAGGTGGGAACCTTCGCCTTGGGCACCCATATTTGCTTGACTTTTTGGGTAGAGGATTTATTCCCCTGCCCCCTGTTGGTATGACGGACATCTGGTTGATCCTTCGTCCGAATCATGCTGGAACGTCCTGGAGGCTTGCCCCCAGTCGGATGAGTAGCATGTGAGGGTTGACCGGTGCACCGATCAACCTTTGGCATATATCGGGCCGCGGTGCTTCGCCCCCGAGCCTTGTCGTGGTCATTGGATTGATTCCAAACCGGGGTACGTCACCGAATGGGACCGGTAAGCGAGTGTCTTAACGCTTGCGAGCGTAGGATTGATTCCCGACCCGTTGAATCCTTTTGAGTGGACGAGACCGTTGATCGGTTGTCCTTCCGGAAACGTTGAGTTGAGGGTTGACCCCTCACCTTGAAGGTAGTGTATGGGGGCGGTACCATCCTTCGGTTAGCCCAACCAAAACGAGGGGTTGTTGGCGGGTCCCTCACCCGAGCAATGTAGCTAGCCGGTGACCGGCTAATTCCCTCAGTTTTCAGACAAGAGGGCTGCCCCCTCTTCTGGACCATTGATTGGTCAACAGTGAGTTGGCGAGCGGAAGATTTCTTCTCCCCCCGTGCAGATGCAGTGAGTTTATCAGAAGGCTGGGAAGCAGCCCTATCTTTCTCCTCCGCTTCTGCCAGTGTGGCGAAGCGGTTGGCTAGTGGCAGTATGGCGAGCCTAGGCCTTATCCGCCTCAGCTCAGCTGGAGTATATATCGGGACGGCAGAGCGCCCCTTCCAGTAAATTCTCATGGAGCCCATTATGAATGAGCGCCGCGAGGAGCGTAGAGTAGGAGTCCTCCCGACCCGGAACCTATGTGGCTTGGGTGGTTCGGGAGCCTCCTCAGTGATTGAGACCTGATTGACAGAAATCGGTGCCAAGGCTGGCACCGGCTCTTCTTCTTTGTCCTTTTCAGTATCTTCCATTTGGGTAGCCAGTATAATCTGGCTGATGGGGTTGATGTCGGCCGAATCCATGATGGGGGTGACAAGCTCCACACCGAGGCAATGTGGTGGTAGGAACACCTCCGGGCACGTCCCGAACATCACTGGACATGGAGGAAATGCCAGTATCCTGTTGGTACGTGCGTCAACGTACTCTTCAGTCCAGAAAACTCCTTTCCCAGACATCTTGGCTTTTCTCACCTGAAATGGACGATACAAACTTGTTAGATGTAGAGAGTTTAGTTTCATTCTAAAAGATGCATATTTCTTTGGATTGCCATGACGGAGAGATGAAGGGAAGGAGAGGTCCCACCGGGCGTGCCAATTGATGTAACCTCAAATTTAAAGATTTATTCTTTTGGTTTTGGAAATTCATTTTTTTTTTTTTGAATTTGGATTTGATTTGATTAGACCTTAGCATTGACTTCTTAGGAAAATAGATGGTATTCCATAAAAGTACTAACTAGGGTCAAAATTTATTTATTGAGGTTGTTAGGTTCTTTGAAAATTGATTTTGACCTCTCCCCGTCGGATGGTGCGAAGATCCGACGTTAATTACATCGAGATAACTCGAATACCCTTGATTATCGTCATAGCAATCCATTGAAGTAGAAGACAATGCATCCACAAAAATAAACATTCACACACGTATGGACATAGGAGAAAACAATCCCATGAAAATTTGATGGAATGCAAGCACTCAATTTTAGTTTGAATTTGGTTTGAATTGAGTTGGTTGAATTAAATTTGTTGGTTTGATTTAATTTGAGTTGAATTTAGTTTGAGTTGAATTTAATGGGTTGAATTGCTTTTAGTTTGGATTAAAATTTGATTTGTTTTAATTGAATTTAGTTTGTTGATTACTTTTGGTTTGGATTGGAGTTTGATTTGATCACTTGATTTAAGTTTGTTTGGAATGAGTTTGTTTGGAATTTGGCTTGTTTGTTTCGTTTGGATTTCATTAAGTTGAGTTGAATTTTTATTTGAGAGTTGATTCAAGTTGATTGGATTTGGGGAATTGAATTTAGTTTATTTGGATTTGTTGGAATTCAGTTGATTTTCGTTTGATTTGGAATGAGTTTGTTTGGAATTTGAATTTAATTGAACTTGGGTTATTTGATGTTCATTTTGAAGTTGAATGGGGTCTGTTTTTAAACAGGTTGGGATTTCGCAATTTTCAGTTTTGATTCTGATTTCGGATTCTTAGAGCTGGGGTTCCAGATTTCTTACAGACTTCTGAAATCCAGATTTTTGAAGTGAACTGACCTTGTACAGATCATAGATTTCAGGTTTCGGACTTTACAGATTTTCAGATTTGCTGTTTTCAGATTTATGTAAAATGATTTGTTTTAAGGATGTTCTTGTTTGTACAGGTTGCAGATTTTTAGATTTTAGTTGAATTTGATTGGTTTGGTTTGAATGAATTTGACAGCTTCTGGAATGACCTGATTTGGGTTATTGATTTAAGTTTGAATTGGGTTGATTTGGTTTAAGTTTGGGACAGTTTATTTATTGTTTGATTTTGAGTTTGGTTTGTTTTAGTTTAAGGTTAATTTGCCTTAATGTTCGACCTGTGAAATTGGCTTGTCATTTGATTTTTGTTGGAGATGGTATTTGGGACAAGTTGGAAATTTGCGGATTGGGGTTTATGATTCTCCAATTTAAGCTTAGGTTCACTTTCAGAATTTTCTGTTTGTTACCTGAGTAAAGTTCAGATTTTTATTTCTAAATGTGAAGTTCAGATTCTGAATTCAGGTTCTGCTTCAAATTTCGGATCTCAATTCAGGTTAAGAATTTAGATTCTATTGTTCCAAAATTTCAGGTCCAGCCTTCAGATTTTACACATGTTTCAGATTTTAAAACCCCAGATTTTATAGATTTCAGTTTTTGTTGTATGTTTCAGATTTCAGAAAAATGTGGAGTTCAGATTTTTGTTGAAGCTTCAATTTTCAGATTTACTGTTCGGCTCCCCTGCAGATTTTAGATTTTATGTGGATTCTGCACCTCAATTCTCAAATTTCAGATTTTTTTATGTGGGTTAAGTTCAGATTACAGATTTTTAAGTGGATTGAATTCAGACTTCAGATTTTTTATTCAAATGTCAGATTTCGGTTTTACCATGTGCAGAAACCTGCTGACAGCCCTTGGTTCCTTACAAAGTTCAGATTTTTTTGATCCTCTTCAGATTTCAGACTCCAGAGCCTGCGGTTCTGCACCCTTAATTGATTTCCAGATTCTTTTAAATGGGTTCTGCATAAATTCAAATTCCAGATTTTTAGATCTCTGAAATTAGTCAAGTTCCAATTTCAGACCTTTAATCTCTGAATTTCAGAGGTGATTCAGATTTCAGATTCTACTTTAGATTTCAGTTTCAAATCTGTTTTCGGTTTGTGATTTTTACAGCTTGATGGATTTCAGATTTTTTAATGTTCAGAAATTTTTACAGTCTCTTGCCTTTCGGATTACGGATTTTTCCCATTTCTTATGTTTGCATTCCGTCCATTTCATGAGGTCATTGCACTCCCTTTTTTCATTGAATTTGCACTGAACATAATACAATATCATGACATCAACTTGCTATCAAGCATCTGTTGATCTTGAGATCAATTTGAATTTGTCTTGAACATGTCCAGCCTTTAATAGGCATCCCGGAATTTGTTCAATGTCTTGAATTTGAGCATGCCCGGTCTTTGATAGACTTGTGGGAAAATAGCTCATGTCGATTCCTTCGACTCCTTCATGAGTTGATGAGCTGCTTGTCAAACCGGTGAGACATTGGGGTCTGTTAATGACCTTTGTATGTCCACCTTAGGAAGAGGGTCAGGAGGTGGGTTTAGAACCGGCCTCCTGGTTTCCCTTTGTTTTTTGAATTCTTTTAAGTTGAGCCGAAGCCATGAGGTGGGTTTAGAACCGGCCTTATGCTTGCCTCGGTTTGTTTGAATTAAATGAATTTTTATTTAATTTAAGTTGATTGTTTGTTTTATTTTTATTTTTGGAATTAATCATGGGTCAAGAGGTGGGTTTAGAACCGGCCTCCTCGTTTCCCAATTATTTTCTTTTAGATTGTGCCGAAGCCATGAGGTAGGTTTAGAACCGGCCTTATGCTTGCCTCGGTTTGTTTAAATTAAATTGATTTAAAATTTTAATTTTTGAAGCCATGGTACTATTCATGTGGGGCAAATGGGCCCTTGCGGTCCACCTCCTCCTCCTCCTCTTCTTCTTCTTCTTCTTTTTTTTAACAGCTTTTCCTCTATGGGCCCCACAGCCCCAGTTGACCCCAGGTCAACTGGCCACCTGCGCGCGACCACCTCCTTCTCCTCTTCTCATAGTTGTCAAGGCGCCCGCCTAGGCGGCAAGGCGCCTTTCCAAGGGCACCTTGCCAGGGCGCCTTGTCTGGGGCCAAAAAGGCGCCCTAGGCACCCGCCAAGGCGCCCAAGGCGCCAGCCTAGGCGCCCAAGGCGCCCAAGCAAGGCATCTTGAGTATTTTTACATCATTAAAAAAAGTTTTTGAGGGATTTTTCTCTCTTGATACCCCTAACAAGGGACACTTATTTAATGATAGTTTCAATATATTAATATATTGTATTATCACTTATACTATCATACATATTTAAGATTTATGATTATAAACATATATTATATACTTAATTAAGTTCTTTTTCAACTCTTTTCCCTCTCTCTCTCTTTGTCTCACTTATACTATTAAGTACTTTTTTTGGGTTCGGGGGGCTTCGCCCCCCTGACAACCCAGCGAAAGGCGCGCGCCCTCACCCCCGCGACCACGACCGCGTGCGGGTCGATCCGCGACTACTCGCGCCCCCCGTTTAATAATATTATAACAATATTTTACCATCACTTATACTATTGCACATATATAAATTTTATAATCGTAAATGAGTTATATACTTAAATTTTATAAATATTTATTTATCTTTCTTCTCTTTCATTTTACATCATATTTACTTATGTGCATTGATAAAACACTCATATTCAATTATAACATAACAAATATAATTATATTTATGTTTTTTTATATATAACAACCTCCCGACTCAGCCTTCCTTGAATACCGCCTTGACCGCCTAGGCAACGCCTAAGCGGCCGCCTTGTCGCCTAAGCGGAATCGGTACCCTTCAACGCCTTGGGCGCCTTGTCGCCTTGACAACTATGCCTCTTCTTCATCTTTTTTTTTTTTTTTTCAACACCCTTGAAGGTGGGCCCCACAGCCTTATTGACCGGTCGGTCAACAGGGCTTCACGCGCCCTCGCGCGAACGCCGTGGGGGCCCCCCCCTTTGGCACTGTTTATACATCCCTCGTGGACGTAAGTCGGGGGAAAAATCCCCCGACCTCTCCTCTCTTCTCTCCGGGCACGGCGACGGCAACTACTCCGGCCTCTCCTCCCGACGACGATCGCGGCGGCTTTGGGGGATTGCGACGGCTACAACGGGCAGCTCCAGCCCTCCCGACGGCGATTGCGGCGGCTTTGGGGGGATCGCGACGGCAACGCTGCACGAAGGGGAGGGCTAAGGGCCTTACGTCTGCACCAGGAGAGACTCAGGGGCTCGACGGCGGTGTCCGGCGGAGCTGGAACCCTCGCCGGCTGCGCAGGAAGAAGGGGAAGAGGCTGCCGGTCCGTTCGGCAGAGGTAGGCCTTCGTCCTTCCTTCTTCGGCTCTTGCGGTCTCTCTCTCCCTCTCTGTTGATTTCACGGCATTTCCTCTCCCTCCCCTTCCTCTCGTTCCTTCCTCGCGCGATGGCTTCCGAGGGGTTTTATAGGCTCCTCGCTCTCCCTCCCCTGTTAGGAAGTTTACCGGACAATGCCTTCCCACTCCGAGGCAGACTTGGGGAGATCCAGGATTTGCGGGATCGACTCCCGTTTCCTTCTCCAATCTCCTACCGCGTTGGAAGACCTCCGGGAGTAGGCCTCTGCTTCCCTTTCCTCCGTAGGAGACCTGCCGAATAATGCATTTTCCGGCTTCGAGCCGGACTAGGAGGGGTCTGCGATTTGCGGGATTAACTCCCTTCTTCTTCCATCCTCCCTATCGTGTTGGAGATCCTTGTACAGTAGGATCCTGCTCCGGGATTATCTTGAACGGATCCGTAGCTTATTGGATTCGGCTTCTCTCATCTGTTTAGGCGGCCTTCTCCTGCTCCCGTAAGACTCCCTCACCTCGGGTGAGTCTGGTTCGACATGGGACGTGATCGGAGACTGATTTAGCCCCCGAGGCCCCTGCTTTATATTATTTTATTTGTTTTCCCTTTTTTTTATTGCTCAGTATGGCTTTGTCCTGCCATGTCTGAGGATTGAGTCCTTTTGTCCTGTCTAATAGGTCTTTCCGCCTCCATCAGGTGCTACCGGATTGCCATTGTTAGAGTTGTTCTACGCAGGCCATTTCCCCAAGCCAGCTGATCGATCAGCTTGTAAGTTGCTCTTTTTTCTTTCTTTCTTTTTTGAAAATATGGGTGTCAACAAACCCCTACCGGTTGAGGATCTACCGGTTTGCGTATCGGGTCCATGGGACCCGATACACTAAAATGGCCGGATCCGGTGACTTAAGTCACCGGATCCTGGCCTTACCGGGTCCGATGGACCCGGTAAGGTCATGTTCCCCGCCCGATAGGGTGGGGAAGATGTCACAGCGGCAAGCTGCCGCCGTGGCGGTGATTTCGGGCCACTTTTGGGCCCGAAATCGCCTCAAAATGGGGTAGATTGGATCGGAATCCGATATGCCTCCTTATTTAGTTAATTTTTGGTGTTTTAGGGTTTTTTTAAGGGTCGATCCGGATCGATTTTCCTTCCGATGAATCGGCCTGGATCGGACCGATCCGATCCGATCCGAATCGAATCGGTCCCCACCGATCCAGGGACCGATTCCGATCCCGCAATCCTTGGGTGGGAAAGAGGTGCATGGACCAGGTGAAGGTATAGTAGCTATGGAGCCACCTGATTCACGGCGATCGGAGCCATATTTCACCCCGAATGAGCAGACACCACAGTATCATTTTATGGAGCCACAATATCTAGCATTTTATGATCCTCAGTAGCCATAGGAGCCTACCTATGTGCCACAGTCCGATGCCTACGATTTTGATGACATGGCATCATCATTGTTTTCTTATGGATATGTCCCCGCACTAAATAGAAGACTAAGCACAATAGAGAAGTTTCGAAAGCAACAGGAAGAAGATAAAGGCCAATATCAATATCATGCATATTGGTGAAGATGCGATAACATGTATATTTTTTTTTATGTTTTCATGTGATACACTTACATTTTATTATAATTTTTGCATCACACCATGTAGTTAACATCTTCTCATGTTTATTCACAATTATTAGCATGTTTTTTTTCTTAATGTTACAATCATTAGAGTCATTAGTATCTTATTATTGTAAATTTTAATGTTACATATGTAAGTAGTAAAAAACAAGTAAAAAAACTTCATCTTTCCAAAATCGGTTGATTTCGATCCGATTCGGCAGATTCCGTGCTTCAATGCATGTAGATGCATGCCCAACTTTTTTTACAAATTTTTCTAGGCCATTTCTGGTATTTTTAAAAAAATTTCCTAACGTTTATAGTTTTTTTGAAAGCAAAAAAAATCCAATAAAAATGATTCCAGATCGATTTCCTTCCTAGGAATCGGCCCGGCCAATTCCGATTCCGATTCCGAAATCAATGGTCTGAGGTGAATTGTGGCAACCAATTTTAATTCCGTTCTATTAAATAAGTGTTCAAGGGTGAAATTTCAATTTAGGCAACAAGACGGCCACTTAGACGTTGCCTAGATGTTAAAAATTATAAGGTAAAACTATACATGCACATAAATATATTACATATAATATATATAAAAAAAGAGAACTAGGAAAAATATAAAGTAAATTTTAAGAAGTTTTTATGTGTAAGACTTTTACATATAAAATCATATACCTCAATATTATAATTGAATATGTGTATTATGTGTGCATGCCTGTAAATATGTTTTATGTAATAATTATGTATGTGTGGGTATATATTTTTAGAAACGAGATAATGTTCATAAACTAAGTGAGAGGGTGAGAAAAGAGAGTTTAGAAAAAAATTTATAACTTTTAAAATATATTTTTGTAATTGAAAATATGGGTATATATTTTTGGAAAAGAGATAATCTTCATGAACTAAGTGAGAGGGTGAGGAAAGGGGATTGAGAGAGAATTTTATAATTTTTAAGTATATGTTTTATAATTAAAATATTAAATATTGAAATAATTTAATTTGATTTATCATCATTAAATGGGCGGCCATGAATGATCATAAAAAAAATTTAATCATATAGGAGAAATAGGGGCACCTCGGGCAACTTTTGGCCACCAAAAAATGCTTGACAACTATGATTAAATGCACATTACACCATAGTTGCAAACTATAAAGATCAACAAAACAGCATTCTTAGTCAAGTGCCGGATCTGTCTGGGAAGTATCTTGGGTAAAAGAATAAACATGCACAGCCTGCTCTTAAGGTGAGCATCCTGAAACAGAATTCAAAACGTATCAAGAATGTATTTGTGCAACTAGCAACTGAAAGATATTGTTCATTTATTCCATGAAACTAAAACTAACAAACATTTAATGCATCATTTTATCACTCAGTTTGCACTAAAATTATCAGCCATCAAGTAGTAGAATCAGATTGGTAAAGTGTTGCGGAAGCAGATTGATCCCGACATACAGGAGTTAGACACATGCACGCACAAAACAAAAATTTTAGAGAAACCGAATTCCACCAAGTCAAAGAATAAGCTCCCTCAAACACCTGACTCTTCAAATGAGTCACCAACTTGGATTATTTATAGGGAGAACATCCTAAAATTCCAAACCCATTAAAACTTCTTATAGTGCCAATCTAGAGTCTCAAGCCAACTCTAATTAACTGGTAGCTATCCAGATCAAACTGATCCTTATAGACATGCCATAGTTAACCAACATACGTAACAGATAAGGTCCTAATTAAGGTCAGCCTAGAATTAGCCAGCATCAGTTGTAAGCAGCCATGGTTCACAAATTGGCGAGAAACCCAAAAGGCTCAGTCTCACCATAGCATAGTTTGCAAAATCGGCCAATCCGGAATGGGTTCGGCACTTGCCCATCCAATTTCAACCCAGAGGACCGATCCAGAGCTGACTCTCCGGAGAGTTGGTCAAGATTAGCCAATCAAGCAGAATCGGATAAGGAATTGACCAATATAGCCAATTCTCCGGGACCCAAAAGATCGATCCTTAAAAGACCCTACAAATAAAAAATACAAAAAATGGACCTAGATCATATTCCAATCTGATATGGCAGGATCAAGTGACTTCCATTGTACTGGATCCCCAACAGACCTTGTATAAGGGGAGGAAGACGTCGTAGCAGCTATTTCAGGCCCTATTTGGGACCGAAATTGGCCCCAAAAGGGCCTAATCCGATCTTCGCCCATTTTTTGTATTTTTTTATCTTTAGGGTATTTTTAAGGACCAATCCAGACCGAATTCAGATCGGTTTTTCTCCCAGATTCCACTACCAAGTCTGAGATTCTTGCACCAAAGTATTTAAGTCCTAGGACCAGGCACTTAGGGTGTGTTTAAGAACCTATTAGAAGTGCATCTTTTTAACTTCTGCTCTGAAGAGAAGTATCCTTATTTGAAGAAGCCTGTTTGGATATGTAATCACATCCGCTTTCCCCTTCCATCGGAAGCGAAAGTAAGGAGATCTTTTCTCCTTACGAAATTACAAATCTCCTACCGATAACTGCTCATCTTGAACATCAACCTCCTGCCTTTTCACACAAACGTTCTTGGGTGCTCTATTCATCGAGAGAGCATCTTGATGTATCTAGGCATCGGCATCGTAGATCCATCACAGTCCCCATCCGCCATGTGAAGCCTAAGGTGGCAACGAGCACAGCAAGGAGACTGGGGAAGAATCTGCCCCCAATGAGAAAATAAAGCATCTGCCAACATTGGCTCATGCCAAGGTAAGAATTCCTCGCAGGTCCACCCTCCATCAAGGCTGACAGCTCTTGCAACACCGAAAAAGATCTGCACAAAAGGTGCCATAATGGTGTAACCCTAAAAAACCAAGGAAGACAATGGTGTGCCCCAATAATTAAATAGTTTATGAAGGCACACTTGCATCTTTGGGGAGGGACCTCCAGCTACCATTGTCGTGAGCCCGGATGTAGGCGATGTGGCAATGGCCCTCCTTCAGCCGGACACCCTTGATGGTGTGTGCCTTCTTACAACACGGTGAGCACCCCATGAGTGTTGTGGTGGCTGAAAGTAGGCGTTCTGAAAGGGTTGGGTGGCATCGAATGCGATCTCCCAAGAATCTCTTGAGATCTCCTGAAAATCTCCTTCTCTCCACGCATCAGAGAAATGAGATCACCGAAACAAGAATATCTATATAGTACATCTAATACCCTGATTTCCTCCGCCTATTACTACTCCTAACTTGTTAGATGGCCTTGTTAAATTTGCTTTATATATTGCCAAATTTATTATGAAATCCATCCAAATATTCATCTAGATATTACAGTTTGAAAATTTTTATAAATTAATATTTTTATTATATATGTACAATTGACCCAAGATATTATTAATCTCCTATACATATTGTTTAAGATGAAGCTTAGGTCTAACATAAGATCCCTTGTATGTCTCCTGTTAGCAATAGTTCACCCTCTTTGTGTAAATATTTCCTTTTAATTCTTTCACAGCTCATTTTGATGTTTAATATGAGTTCTCTTGTCCTTTTTAAATAGATTACACAATAATTTACATTAAAACATGTATATAGATTGATATTTTCAAAATCCAATCTCTTGATATTTTTTCTGAACTTTCTTTTCTTCAGTCTGCATGAGATAAAATCGAGATGCGAGATGGCAATCTTTGGGTAAGGTATACCCTACATAAATGAAATTTGAGATCCGATCTCCCAAGATTTTTTCGAGAATTTCACGATTTCTTCTCTTTCATTCTTCCGAAGCGAAGCCGAGATCCGAGACGGCAATCCTTGGGGTGGGTTTCTAGGAGCGTTGGAAGATGAGAGAGAAGACAACATATATAAAACATGTCACACACAGAGGGTGGGAGGAGATTGTCGTTGCAAGCGGCCCATTTGCCAAGTTAGATGTATATAAATTCTTTAAAACTTGCATTTTTTAAGCAAAGATTTAAAATTTGCCAAGCTCCTCTCCAAATGTATACACACCTCCCAACTTCAATGGGTTTGACTTTTTGACCTCTTAGGAAAATTTGATTTAACCAGTTTTTTGATAAAACACTAGCAAAGTCAAGCATGCATTACATTCTTATTCTTTAAAAAAACATGTACAAATTGTAGCTGCTTCAATGTCGATACACAATTTCATCAAAAAAGTTGATTTAGAAGATAAATTATTCAGAAAACTTGGTGAACATAAAATTGAAAATGCATTAATGTTGCAAATAACACCAAGATGGATACCTCGTGAACAAGATAGACAAGTAATATGTACTTCCAGAGATTAAATCAAATATTTAAGAAATAAAATTATATTTGAAATTTAAATGTTATTTATTTCTCAACCACATTGGTAAACAGTACATTTATTTGTAATTGATATTTAGTATTGAATAGATTTTACTTAATTATTTGAGAAGTACTTCTTTCGTTTGATAAAAAAAAATACTATCCAACAGTTTCTACTTCTATAAACAAGTACTTTTTTAAGACTTCGGCAAGAAGATACTTGAAGTAGAAGTACTTCTGTCGATCCCAAACACGCCAATAAAGCACTAGTACCTGCATCTTTTGGCCCTCTTCTCTTCAACCAGGTGTTTTAATGTTCAGACTGACAACCAAACCAGTTGGCCAACCATTTCTTGTCCATTTAAAATCCTTGATTCCACTGGTTACCCCTCTTGCCCAACAAATGCCACATGAGAACCCATCAATCTTACCATTTGAACCTCCCAAGACAATGCCGAGATGCAAGATGGACTTCCTTAAAATTAGCCTGAAATTGGACAGATCAACCCGAATCTGGGTTGTCTAACCCGATCTTGACGAATTAAACATGCAAGCCATGCAAACCATACTACATTTGTCCATCAAACAAGATAAGACAAAAGACTTCTGTAGACAGACATTGCCCCTTGAGCGAATTTTTTCTTATTTGAAAGTGGTTGCAACCACATAATTCACTAAGAGTAATATACAAGTGGAGAGAGGTGAAGAAACAAGGCTCCTTGTCAAAGAATCAAGAATCAAGCATCAAGAGGGTGCCTCCCTATTCTATATCATAGAAGAATTGGCTGATCTAGTTCGGGAACAGCATAAGTCAATCTGATTTTTTGGGGGGATGGGGGTGACTACGATCCACTGACAGATTCCCACACAAATCAGCTTGGATTGGGGCAAATAAAGCCCAAATCAGTCACCAAGGGCGGCAGCGGTGGTGCCGCTGTGTCTTCCCTACCCAAGGCTATTAACGGGTCTGTTAAACCTGATAGAAGCTGGATCTGATGATTCTTGAGATATAGGGTCCCCTAGACCTGATAAAGTCATAGGATTCTATCGTATCAGGTTTCCTAGACCCAATATGACAAGACTCGGCACTGTGCCCCTGCGGTGCTGTCATTGCCTCAGCCGGCAATCCATTTGCCATATGTTTTATGCTTTTTTTCAATTTTTGAAGAACCAGCATCATTTCTCCTCTGGAATCAGCCAATTGATTGGATCGGAATTGGCACTAGTAATATGGTCTCCAATTCTGATTCTGTCTTCTTTGTTCTACATCGATAATCAACAGTGGACACAGAACATGATGTTTAATAATGATTTAGCAAGGAATCATCTGCATGATTAATGAACATAATCTTTGTACCTGTTGTACCTTTAATATTTGTTTAAGAACCGTAACTTTATACCACCTTGGTATACATGTTCTTGTGTATCCCCTCTGTTGGCCATCATTTGTTCTGTGTGGCTATCTTGTAGTCCGCTTTGTTTTTGTTTTATCCAATTTGAGGTTCTAACCACATTCAAAAAAATGCAATTCCAACAAGTATCCCACGTGCTCAAAATCCATCTTGAGATAAACAAAGCCCAATGTAGTATAAAAAAAACAAGTCAGACTTATTAAAATAAGAACAAATAGAAAAAAGTATTTCTGGAGATTCCAGCATAAATCCAGCAACAAACCTGAAACATTTGCTAGCCCTTGCTGAACAATCCCAAGGTTAGAAACATCACAACTAGGGCTGCAAATGGTATCTGAAATTTCGATAATTCAACCTGTTTTCGATTTTTTTAACCCTAAGCGGATATCTAATTAAGCATCCAATAGATTATTGAAATAGATTTCAAATATTCTGATACTTAATCAGAATCGAAATCGAAAAAACATGCAACCAAATCCAATTTATACCGAATACAATAAATCGATCAGAAACATTGATATGTAGATCCAACAATTAGAGTTAACATAAGAACCTGATAACCTCAGCCCCAAGTGCCGTTTGTCTCCCACAGTCAACTAGATCTTGAGCGGAGAGCAGCGACTGAGGTACCTTCTACAGCGCAAGTGTCCTTGCCAGCCTTGTTGTCTTCTATGGCATGGTCAACATTTTTGGCATGGCATAGTGGATTTCTTCTTCAATGGTTTCACTTTTTGTCCGCTTACCTTCAGATCCAAATTCATTTAGGTAGCCGGCAACTTCTTGACCCATTTCTGATATTCTCTCTCTCTCTCTCTCTCTCTCTCTCTCTCTCTCTCTCTCTCTCTTGCTCACGTGATGGAGGCCCATGGAGAAGGAGAATGATGTAAAGAGAGGGAGAAAAATCTTGGACCACATCAATTGAGCTGTGGGTGAACTCTGATCTGCTCCACAAGAATACAACTAGATTCATTTTTTACTTTTCTTCCTACATGAAAACTCTGTAAACCAATGAACATTTGATTGAAGATGGTTGCCTCTGTTTTATTATTCACCCAAAAGGTGTGGTTTGTTGTCCTCTCTACTTAATTTGATACGGTATATGATTTCGTTGTTTAGATTTCCAGATGACAATTCACTAGAGACCACCTAAAATTGAAAGGTGAGATCGATTTCGATAGATCTATTTTGGTAAGTTAACAAAATTATTCCGATTTCAATATCGAAGTCGGACATGGATCGAAATTGGAACTGTTACTTCCAATATTATCAAATTTGAAATCAGATGCACCCAATCGTTATCGCCTTATCGGAATCAGAATACACTAATTCTGCTATTGAATCCAGTCCACTTGCAGCCCTTCACAACATATGAAAACCAAAAATGCAATTGTTTTCTAGCCTGCATACCCTGTAAAACAGCACACTCAAAGCACCATTTATCTATTGAACGTATACCAAAAATACTGTTGCAGTTAAAACCTTCCATGCTAAACTCAGGTTGGAACCAGAAATGCCCATTAACAGCCACACTCTTTAAAGTGCATAGAAGCCAATATATCCTCAAATAGATTGAACACATTCCAGAAAAAGATTGATGGGTAAATTAAGGCTAAATTAAGTCACCTTTTCAGGCAAACCCAACTCAACATGGATAACCGCAGACTTAGAGGGACATAACAGTAGAGTTATAAAGTATACAAAGCAACTTTAGAGGTATAGAAATTCACTGATTTCAGGCAAATGAGTTAAATATACCATATCACAGAGACATATATAAAGCCTTGATAGAAATGATATAATGTTCTCATTTTCATTTAGCACAATTTGATTGAAACTATCAACAGAAGGCTTTAACTGAAAAGATAATACAGTTATCTGATCAATAAATTGAATCTACAAACAAAGTAAAATAAATCAATCAATCAATCTTGGTGAAAGAATAGAAGGAATTCTTAAGGTAAGATAATGAACCTAGTTTAATAGTTATCCAACTTACTGTAAATGGGAACAACCAAGAGATTCCACTGCCACTTTGCCGAGCAGCAATTGTAGTCGGACCAGCAAGCGAAGGTATCCAAAAGAATCCCTCTGTTAGAAGACCCTGTATACAATAATAAAATATTAGGCATTCAGATGAAAGAGTACAATTATGGACATCTTAAAGTTAGTAGAATTATCAACCTCATTTGCAACGTTTGAGAGGGCCCTATACAGCCCGATCCAAACTGGTATTGTAGCTAGTGTTGGCAAGCATCCTAACAAATCACACAAAAAATGTAGATTGACTTAACTTGAACCAAGTAATAAATAACAAAGAAATTTGACCAATGAAACATTTAATCGGAGTATCATATCCTTATGCAGTGCATCAAAGGCTTAGCATGCTTTGTACATTCATGAGGCAGTGAGATACTGAAAGCAGGCCAGCAGAATAGTCTACCATAAGACTTGATAACTTTCAATGCATCTAAACCAATCAAGGCAGTAAAACACTGCTGTTGGCACCTAAAATTTACACAGATGTAGAAGAAGTGACTAATGAAGAGTTGTTTTGCATGTAAGTCACACTCTATATTAAGACCTGGACTGTAGACAACAAAGTCAGATGGAAAGAAAGAAGCCTCCTTGCTACCAGTCACAGTCTCCCTCAAGGTTATATGCAATCAGAAATAGCAGATGATGAATGAGAATTTAATTCCCACAACCTTACCTCTAAGATTTTGCAAAGGCCACAATTCAAATGGATACATATGGAATTTGTCAAAGCTGGGGATCTCTAACTTGCCCAAGATATATCATATGCTTCACCTATGAAAGAAAAAGGGGAGGCGGCCCCTCTAGCTAAATCCTATACAACTGATGGCCAAGTGAATCCCAAAAAAGAAATTTTGATCATATCAAGTTGTGGAGAGCTGAAACAGGTCTGGGACTAAAAAAAGATGCCTCCTCTTTGACCCTAATATAATAGATGGCTAATGATGCATCTAGCATGCCATGACAATGAAGTAAAAGCAATGGAGAATGTACCCGCTATTACCAATGGTAGACGAGAAGATAAAAGATCCTCTTCACCTGATCTTGCTCAAACAATGGCTTACAAGGTAAAAAAACTTAATAATCCAGATAGTTAGGGTGTGGTATAATGATGCAGCAGCTAGTTGGGGGAGCATAAAGTACATACCCACCACTCAGATAGTTGGGGTGTGGTATAATGCTGCAGTAGCTAGTTGGGGGAGCATAAAGTACGCACCCACCACTGCCGATGCCTAAGGGAGGATGGCAAGAAGCCCAGTCAGGATCCAAGGTAGATTAGATGCCAAGAGGCAGATATTGGACCAAGTGATGATGATAGAATCAAAGGAGACAATACCCTCCTTATACTGGTACCAACAGATGAACAAATGGGGCCTGCAATGATAGGATGTCCAAGCCCCGATTAGGTGAGATCACCTATGCATAATCTGAATATAGACAGAAAAAAAAGAATAAAAAAATACACACCCAATTACCCCTATGGCTATGTGAAGCTGCAGAGAATAAGCCTCCTTCAAAGTAGAGCTGGCAGGTGGCTCTTAGACATCTGAGACGGCAGAGCTGAAGCCCTGTAATTCCTACTGTAGAAAGAGATGGCTGCAGCAGAGGGGAAAGAAGAGGATAGAAAAAATATATATAAAGACTACATACCAAATGGTCTCGATAGCTTGCTAGAACTGCAAGGTGGGTGTTTTCCTCTCCAATCCGGCCTCAAAAGATGCTCGACTGAACACCCAAGCCAGCAGAAATTGGGAATACCCTTTTCCCATCCGGCACTAGCAGATGGTTTAGCAGGCATTGGGGGCAGCAGAATTGAAGCCCGGCAGAGCTGTTTGCAGATGGATATTGCTGCGATGGAAAGTAAGGAAGAGGAAGAGAAAGAACAGGAGATCAGACACCATGGTCCCAACCCAACAGAAGAAAAAAAAAACTCATCCCTCTTGGTCCCAACCCAATAGAGGATCAGACCCAACAAGGGATGCCCCTTCCCCATTCGGCACTAGTAGATGGTTGAGCAGGCATTGGGGGCAGCAGAATTGAAGCCCAGCAGAGCTGTTTGCAGATGGATATTGCCGCGATGAAGAGAAAGGAAGAGAAAGAGAAAGAACAGGCCGGCAGGATCTTATTGCACTGGTGTTGTCAAAAGACAAGTTTAAATAAATCTATCAGCAATTGGTGTACAGGTATGAATCAACAGAAGATCCGATTCCTAGACATTCTAAGGAAAGCTGCCATCACCGCCATCTTGACTTTAGTTAGACTAGGGTTGGCTTCAATAATGAGAGAATCTATCAATGATTGGCATATGTGATGGGGACAGTTTTTTGGGTCTTTTAAAATTTTGTCCAAACCTGTAAATATTTCTTTTAACAGGGTCCTTTTTGTAAATACGTCCGGATTCTTCTCCCTATATAAGGAGATGTCCGTGTGCACAAAATTAACAAGTGATAGATCAATTTTTTGAACGCCTTGGGCGCTGGTGTCTCGCGTAAGGGGCTGCAGCCCCCGTCTCCTCCAACCCCGGCGTAGGTGCGCCGCTTCTTCCCCTCACCCCGGCCATGGAGAGCCGTCTTCTCCTTCACCTCCGGCAGGTGGCCGGCGTTCCTCTCCTCCTCCGACAATCGGCTGCGGGCCTTCTTCTTCCATCCTCCAGCACCAGCGAGGTCACCGTCTTATTCCTCCTCCTCATCCTCCGGCCTCCGTGCCGTTCTTTCGATCTTCCCCATTCCCGGTTCTTCAACATCGACAGAAGCCGCTTCGTTCCACATCGGCCTCCGCCAACGTCTTCCTGTCCATCCCTATCCGGAAGCCGACGAAGGACGAAGAAGAGGAAGTAGAAGATGAAGAAGAAGATGGTGGAGAGGGATAAGGAATCCGGCGATCCCCGGATCCCCCTCCCTCTGCGGCTCTCTCCCGCCGTCGTCCCGCAGGAGCTCGGGTGCCGGTCGGTCAGCCTCATCTCCGCGAGCACCAGCCAAAGACGAGGACGCCCTCTGCTCGTCCGCCTGCACCATTGGCCGTCGAGGGCCTCTGTTCCGCCTGTGCCTTGGGGCTCGTCCGGACGGAGACGACGAGGAAGTCGCGCACGCCGGAGGAGGACGACGAGCGTCGGGGCTGTCTGGACAGCGAAGGCATCGCGAGCGCGGGCGAAGCTTTTGTCGCGGCTCGCGTTTTTCGCGGGGCGGCTGGATCTCGGCCACGCGACCACCCCTGCATCAGCGCGCGGACGCCACGACCCCCCCCTTCAATTCGGCTCGCGCGCAGCCGCGCGGTTCGGACCCAGCCGGTCCACGGCCCAGACCGGCCAACCGGCTGGTCCAACCGGGTTCAAGGCCGGTTCACCCCGGTTCAGCGCCTGAACCGGCCGGTTCAGCCCGGTTCAGGGTGATCTGAGCCGGTTTGGACTGGCTCAGGCCATCTTGGGCCCGGTTCGGGCCTGTTTGGACCGTTTTGGATCGGTTTAGGCTTATTTTGGGTCTGTTTAGGTCGTTTAATGGCGGTTAGCGCCGGTTTGTTCCGTTTTCGTTCCGTTTTGTCCGGATTAGCCGGTTTGTCCCGCATCAATATGACCCAAGGGCTGAGATCTCTTGTAACCTAAGTTATGGATCTAATCATTATTGGATCCTTAATAAGATAATGGATCCTCCTTGATTATGATTGGTTGTGGTTAAATGAGAGGAGATGTCAAGATGAAAATGATAGCACAAAATCCAAGGGTCAGGAAATGTTCATGGATTAAGTAAATAGATCCTATTATTATTGGATTCTAAAGAGGAGCCGGATTCTAACTCAAGTTATGATTGATCATTATTGATAGGTAAATGAGATGAATTGCATATCAATCATGGAAAGAATGCAATTTTCATATGATCCAAGGACTGAGAATCAAAGATGACGATTAATCTTATCCTGCCAAAATCTTGATGCAATTGACATGTTTATGTGATAAATTATGAAGGTATATAAAATCAAGCTCAATTGGGAATGTCATGTATACAAGATCAATAGGTTAGAATGTCTAATAAAAATAAAAGTCAATTTATATCAAATTATGATTTATCAGATGCCCATTTATACGGCAATTGATAGTCCTGAATTGTAGAATATAGTCCACCATGGATCAGATGGTAGTCTCATGATAGCCCATAAATCAGCATGTTACCATGTCCATAATCAATCAACAAGTATGGCCGAGAGACGTACCAAATGGTGGGATCTAATCTTCACAAGATGATCTCAGGAGAGGCCTATATAATAGGCTGGACTTTCATACTTAATAAATCAGCAGATATGATCAGAAAATGCCTATAGGATAGGCTTCACATGCGGCAGTTGGTAGTTACCGGGATGAGACTAAAAGATAGACAAGAGTTTCTTGATCATGGAACACTTGGCATTCATCGAGAGAAGCCTAAGAAATAGGCTACAACCGCAAGCAGTTTGGATCAAGATGACCTCCATCGGATATTCCTATGAGATAGGAACTAGGAAGAAGTGAAGAAGCTCCGGTGTCAACTCCCCACTATCTCAGGTTTGACTTAGTCCTCTACCAATGGAGACTGTCCACATAAGCAAGAAGCTCAACCGGAATTCAAGTTGGCTGCAGTATATGCTGAGAAATAGGAGGTTGATCAGGTCCTCCTCTTCTACCGGATACTCTCTTCATGCACGAGAATGAAAGCATAACTGAAGACCCCTTCCCAATCCTATCCTCTATAAAAAGAGACCACCCAGCCACTGCTTAAAGGGTCTGAGAATTAAAGAGAGAGGCTGAGATCAGTTACCAAGAAATAGAAAGAAAGGAAGGCTCAAGGAAATGAAGGAAAAAAGGAGGTTTGCTGCTGTTGTCTGTGTGCTGTCACCTGTGAAAGGAAAGAAGGCCGAGGAGAGGAAGAAGAGGAAAGGTGAGTTGCATGGCCTGCACAGCCCATGTTGGACCCCTATCTTCCCCTCTATACATTCAAACACCCCGGTAGCCTTTACTCCTTATACCAATGGCCGAGATCCTCATAAATAGTCCAAATATACTGTCCTGACAGCCTTCCCATGATCCTATAACAGTCAACTCTCAGCCCCACGTTCAGCCACATCCCCCCCACCCTTCGCTGGCCATATTTTTATATCCTTATGATATCTCAACAAATGACCTATCTTGGCACCTTCACATCTACATCTAAAGTTATGGAGCAAGGAGAAACCAGCTCCCTTAAGTCTCATTGTGTTTAAAGATACCCGGTACACTTGCTTACCATATCCACGTCCTCTCTTATCAAGTTAAAAAAAGAACACATCTATAATCCTACCTCTACCCGACCTCATTCACATGCCCATCTAATAGCACCTAGGACCCCCACATACCTGGACCACCCAAATATCCCATTCACATACTTCAGTACCATGGCGAAACCCTTTTTTTAGCCTCTCATGTGCTACTATTTTATATCCATGATCTCATGGCTATAACCACACCATAAAAGCAGTCCCTATACCCCACTGTGAACTCATCTGTCCAGGTCATGAACATTCTTTATTCAGAGCCTAAGTGAAGAGCAATATACCCCCCCAGGAACAGCCTATGATGATCCCAACACAACCATTCTGAATCAGACCTGAGACAAAAGTTAGAGAAGAACCTGATAGCCAATCTATGACCCCCGGCAGCTCGGACAGATGGCAAAAAAATCAGAGGGTCTCCAGATGCAAAAAAAAATCATATCAAGATGAGGATATGATGCAGCAGTGATAGGCCATCCATGGCTGAGAAGACCACGTTTGATGAGCCATCAAAACTATTTGACACAAAAAATCAGTTTAATTACTTAAAACAAAAAATTAATTAATTAGGAGGCCAGCCAATTAACTTAGGCTATCATCATATTGGACGGACACTCAGGCAAGCCCTGAAGTGTATTGATCCTGGATGGACACTTGGACAAGCTCCATTGTGTACCGAACCTTCTCCATTTTTGGTGAAAATTTCCCACTTGATCAAAAGGGCATGCATAAGCTTATGCCATAACTTCCCTTTAAGTCATTTATGAAAAAGGGGATATAGATCTCATACGCATGTAATGGGCTAAAGATATTCTGATGAGGACACCCGAGCTCGGATCCGCTTCAATCTGAACCAAGTATACCGACGTCGTCGTCCGATCAGACTCCCTATAGATCGGGGACAATTAGCCGACATCGGGTGTTATTAGAAAATATATTTAGGCAATTTAGGCTAATTTAGGGTCTTTGTGTATTTGTGGAAAAATTTTGGATTTATTTTAAATTTTATATCCCACACCCCTATATAAGGACCCCCACCCCATGTACGGATGATGAAGAATTTTGAAAAAAAAAAAAGTTTGAGTGCTCTGCCATGAGCTTCCTCCTTCCCTGGACGAAGTCCAGTCTCCTCCCTTGCCCCTCCATCCCATTTGTGTACCCCCCGAAAGAAGCCCTCTGTCCAGCTCCTCCTCCTCTCCTCCTTCCCTTTCGGACCGCTGCCAGCGGCTTCTCACGTCGACGCGGCTATCGCTGCTCCATGCCCACCCTGGACGTTGCAACCCACGGTTGAGCTCCTCTCCGTCGACAATGCAGCAGCCCACCGTAGAGCCTCCTGCCGCCGCCGCGTCCTCCACCTCATGCCGCTGTCACCGCCGCCGCATCCTTCTTTGGTCGCCGCCGCCATCACCGCCTCCCGCCGTTGCCGCCGACTTCACCGCCTCCAACCGCCATCAACATCCCCGTTTCCGGCTGTCGCAGCCACCGCGCGAACAGGGGCTTCATACACGCGAAAGAGAAGCCCCCGGTACTGTAGCTACAAGGCTACTCAGTATATACTGTAGCATTATGCTACAGTAGCCCAGTTACTATAGCAGTGCATCGGGGTATAAAAACCAGAAAAGAAGAAAAAGAGGATGTGTCAGTTCTCAAACCGACTAGGAAAAAAAACGAGTTTGATCATAAAAAAGGAAGAGTTGATTAAAAAAAGTGAAAAGAAAAAAATTAGAAGAAAAAAATCTGTGAATAAAAGAAAAAAAGGTTTGTGTTTAAGAAAAAGAGGGAAAGAGTTTTACTGAAAAAAGGTATTTATTCAATTTAAGTTTATTAGAAAATTGACATTAATATTGTTATTTTATAATTATGTCACGTCAAGTCGTGTCAATGCCAAATCATACACGTATTCCGAAATAGTAATTATTGTTCATTGAATTAGAGTAGTCAAGTTTAATTCGTGTTCTTATTTCTAGTAGTCAAGTACGATTCGTATTCTTATTTCCAGAAGTCAAGTTCAAATTGTATTTATATTTTATGTAGTCAAGTTCAAGTTGTATTCTTATTTTAGGTAAACAAGTTCAACTTGTATTCTTATTTTAGGTAGTCAATTTCAATTTGTATACGTATTTCAAATATATTAATTACACGTCTAATCAGTCAAGTCAGTGTCACGTCAATCACATCAAAGTTAGTGTCACGTCAGTCTCATCAAATCAGCGTCCTATCAATGTCTAGTCAACAGCTTCACATCAAGTCACATCAAGTCATGTGGTTAAAGACATCTGGATTCAAGGTACCTTGAGGCACGTATGAAGTACGTGGTTCAAGATAGACTGACCGACAAAAGAGCAACGAGAAGATCAAAGTCGGTTGGAGTGTAAGCAGCCGAGTGGATGACACCCACGCCACAGCGTGGAAATGCGACTCTCACTCTCTCCCTCGGCATTTGCTTCTGCTTATTTATTATTCGTTCGTTTGTCATGTCACTCGTGAGAATAGGCGCCTAGCTAGTAAACTCAAAATCATTGTCGGCGTGAGCTTGAGCGAACCTATCTCGATTCTAGTAGATTGGCATTTAAATTTTAGCATCCTAAACACGAGTAGTTGTCCAACTACCTCAGTCTCATTCACTCGTAGGTCCACACCTCAGGTCGCTTCTAGTTAACTTAGCCGTTAATTTTGAAATCTTGCAAACGTCGATATTTTGGCGAGTATAAGTATCGGTTTGTTTTTGTCCGATATCCGACCTAGAGGTTGTCCCACGTCATATTCCCCACATAATAATAATTTAGAGGTCACATAAACCTTCTCACATTGGTGTACTACGTATTCCATATCATATATGAATGATATTTATGTATTGAGCATTTTATAACATGATTATAGCATATAACCCATATGGGTCATACTAATGGTGTAAATAGATCAGGATCAGTAGCAGAATCACTAGGATCAGATTACGATTCCAATAAGGGTTATGGTATTCCGATTTTAATCCAATTCCAGAATCGGAATTGAATTCGATAATTTCTGATTTTGATAATAAAATTAATTTTTATTCAAAAATAAGTTAAAAATTCACATATAATTACTAAAATTTGATATAATATTCTTAAAATTTTATTTTTATCAATTTATATATCATATTTTATCATTTATTTGACTTTAGTTTAATTATTTTTACCTTTATTTTTTATTATTAAAATCGGATAAATGAAAATGGAATCACCTGATTCTGATTCTGATTCAGATTCCGATAAGCTATCGGAATATCTAATTTCGATTTCGATAACTTAAAGGATACAAAAATAGTTTCCAAACTCGTTAAATTTCATCGGAATCAAATCGAAATTTCAGAATATCGGATTATGTTTACACCCCTAGGTTATAAAGAATGCAAACACGAAAGAGAAATAAATGAAATCTCACATATAAATCAAATATAAAGACAAGGTTGAAGATATAAGATGATGTTAATTGTCAGATCCAATAACTCCAATCCCAAGCGAAAGATAATTAAAATCTTGAAACTTGAGTCTAAATCTGAAATCTGTTAAACCAGAATAGGAATTCAAACAACAAAGAATACAAAATGTGCCTGGCGTTCCACTCTTCCCTTTCTCACCCACTGTCTCTCGTCCCCCTCTCTCTCCCTTCTATTAATTTTCTCTCTTCTCTCGACCATATTTCTTGTTTCGTACAGTGCATAATTCCACTCAATGTTGCCCCTCTTTCTTCTTTGCTACATGCCAGACCGCTGCATAAGAAGCCAACTGCCTTCACTTGCAAGTGACTCCTGCATGCAGCCCTGACTTGAACCTCTGTGGTGGTAGATGAGTCTACATGATTGCCTATTCCACTCGTCACCCTCTCTTGGTTCACTCATTTGCATGCCCCCTTCCATTAATCGGCATCACCCACAGGTTCCTGCATTCCCTGCCAAATAACTCAGATATTTCTCTCTCCAGTCTCTATGCAGCCCTCACTCTAGTCTCCAACGAGCCTCTAGTGGCTCCAAACCCTTAAAAAAACAAGATTGCTGGATCGGGATGGTGGCCAAGATCGGTTAGTGCTGAACTGATCCAGATCAATTCTCCAGGAGAAATCCCAATCTAGAATCAGTCCGAAGAAGAATGTTTTATCTTTAAAAAAAAATAGGACAATCATGGTAAATCCCAAAAAAATGAGAGCATCTAAAAAAATTTAAATATTTAAAATAACATTTAACACACATTCATTTGACTATCACTCTATGTGAAACATATTACAATAATTGGATATAAAATACCATTAATATTCATTCTAATAAATAAAGAAAATTGTACAATTCATGTGCAAATGAAAAATGGTGCCTTCCTATCACCACCATTTGCAAATTGACCCTCATACTCTTCATTCTCTTGAGTTTCTTGAATACTCCACTAAGAATGGTTAGCCATGATTGTTGTCCGTGCCCATATGAAAATAATGACTAAGCTATATGATTAAAATAATACACTTGAAAATACTAGAGCGCAAGGTGAGGATAGATAACAATGCTCGAATTCTAAAGCATGTTCTAGATAATTTGTTGTCGCGTGCTCATCAAAAAAACTCATTTGATTCTAGCGTTGACTTCTTCCACTTGAATGTTACCAATGGCCCAAATCATCAAGCCCTGCTCCACTCATACGTGCACTGTTCAACATGGATTGCAAAATCAGTCGATCCGGATCGAGATCGGCCGATTCTTGGATTGGATTGATACCCACCGATCCGATTCCAGCCGGAACTACCAATCCAGCCGGCACTCCCGGCTGGATTGGTCTGAATCGACCGGATCGGTCTGAATCGACCGGATCGGTCGATCCTGGACCAATCCAGGTGGATCGATCTGGGAATCGGTCGATCCAGACCGATTCCTTAGAACCTGGAAGGGTCCAAAATCGAATCGACTTAGGACCTGATTCTGGACCATTTTCTGGTCCGATCCCCCACAATAAGGGGGAGATCGGACCGATTCCCCCTTCCCATCCCTCATTCTCACTTCCCCCCCTCCCCTTCATTGTCTAGGGCTCCCCCTAGACCCCTCCCCCCAACAATCCACCTTGAACATTGGCCGATCCCCCCCTAAACAGGTAAATTTAGGAGGGGGATCCGATCCCTTCTTCCCCCTTCCCTTTACCACCATCAAAATAATTTTTCTTCGGGGGGCGTTGCCTCCCTGATACTCCTCACAAGGGGCGCTGCCCCCTTGACCCCCGCGACCTGACCACGTAGGTCAATCCGCGACTACTCTACGTCCCGCTGATGATAGTGTAAGCATATTAATATATTTCACTATCACTTATACTATCACATATATAGAAAATTCATAATCATAAATATATATTATATACTTAAATTTACATAAAGATCTATTTTAACTCTCTTCTCTCTCTCTTTTATATAATAATTTATACTTATATGACAGTTTCTTGAAAGAAACTTACGTTGTATGGCATTGTTTGATAGAATGTCGTCCACATTGTTTTTTTATTTCTATGATTTTTTCTAATTTTTTGATAATTTTATGATTTTAAAAAAAAATAAAAAATTTTGCCTAATCCGGACCGATCCAGGATGCCCTTTCTTCCGGAGGATTGGCCGATCCGGACCGATCCGATCCCGATCCGGATCGAATCGATGGTCACCGATCCCGATCCCGCGATCCTTGCTGTTCGATCCTAAACCACGTTCTCCTCCTCCTCCACCTCCACCTGAATCACCTTGATTTTGTTAGTGTAGATAAAATGAACTTTTCCTTATCATCATCTAAAGATTATGTCTGGGTACTATCTATGGGTCTCATAAGACTTTGCCTGATAACTAATTTTCTTCTCTTTTTCGCATCCTCTTCTTGCATACCAATATCATACTGCATTGGTTTACTTTCTTCAACAATTTGAATCCTCCAAATCTTTCTTTCATTTGTGCACTCTTTTGGATAGTAGAAAGGTCTAAAAATGTCTCTTGAAGACTATGGAGCGGGCTCTAAAGTTGTGATGTGAGGTAGATCCTGCTAAACTAAAGTTGTACAAAGAACCTAAGGAATCTCTTTGTTCTTGCATTTGTCCATCATCATCCTCACCAACTACGTTATCAAGCTCTTCTTCGGCCCATACTTGATCATCAAACTGTGGAACATGTTCGACATCCTTATCATGCATCCATGTTGATAGTGAATGTTCTTCTTGGAACAAGTATTCCAAGTCAACACCCCTATGATAATCCCTGACCACCTACATTGTGCTTTTGCTTATAAAAACCACAAATAAATCTTGTGAATTGTTCTTCAAAAATCTTTTATCGGTCCTTAATGTTCATGATCCTTAGTCATATATTGCAATTACAAAACACTAGTTTGTCCAATCTCACACTTTTCAGTCTGTTTCTTTTTTTTGTTATCGAACTAAAAGTGATCTAGTTCCTCTCACACTATGATAAATTAGTGCTTTGACTCAAAACTCGTACGGCAATAGCTCTATTGGATACTTGGATCCACCGCTCAATTGTAAAAGAGATAGAAGGGATGACTATTTAAGGGTCCTCATTCCCTACATTTAGGGGTCGTGACTATGCAGTGGGGTGACTAATTCCCCCCCAAGGAGGGATTTGAAATGCGCAAGGGAGAAATACCCTAAAACAAGGTCACAGGAGGGGGTATCCCCAAAAGATTGGCTGCGTAGGGGGGTCTCTTCAGTAGAAACATTTTAGGGGGAGTGAGAAGAGAGAAGGGGGGAAATGTACCTCCAAAGGGAATCGGGGAGAGAAGCCCTAGGATCAATCAATAAAGAAGGGGAATTGGGATGGGGATAGAGAATCAGCCCAATTCTTCCCTTAATGGGAAGAAACTGGATAGGTCGGACTCGATTCCAGAAGGATCCATAACTTATGGACTCCCAGAGAATCGGCCTATATTGATCGAACTTGGGAGAATCTCATGATCCAGGCGGATTACTACAGGAATTGATCCTAGTTCAGTTGTCCATCCCATGAATTGGATCAACATGGGACTAATCCGATCCAAAAATTGGCCAATTCCGATCCGAATGGGCCAATTCTGCAAACCATGCACTAGCCTTGACCACTAATTATGTACCACAGTATAGAACTAATGAGGACATGTGAAGGACAATCTTGAAATATTATTCCTTTCAAAAAATATAGAAGTCGTTGCTAACTTATTAATTGAAGGTTTAATTGAAATTGTAACCAAGACAGCCATCTTTAATCTGCATGCTAGGAGGCCCTTTGGATTTCGGTCTTTTACAAAAAATTATGGAACAAGGTTAGAGAAGGCATCATGACAAAAGCAATGGAGACATTTAAGAAATCAAGAAATATCAGATTCATGAATGACACATTTACTGTGCATATTCCTAAAGACTATCAGTTTGTTGAATAGATTGTATAAGGTGTTCTCCAAACTTATTGCAAGCAGGTTGAAGAAAATGATGGACATGCTCATTGATCATGATCAGTCAGGTTCTTGACAAGCATATCTGGGACGACTATATATGGTAGTGTGAGTCTTCAAGAGAAAAAAAAATAAAAAGAATTATAATGCTTAAGATTGACTTGAAGAAAGTTATGATAGAATAAGCTACGCATGTTTATAAATGTTTACGTACCTCACAAGCCCTCATAGCAAATGAACTGCTCACATAAGGCAATGCCCTGAAACGGTTAGATTATCTATCTTGTAAATGACATTAATTGTGGATATTCTTGTAGCTCCAGCAGACTTGGGAAGGGAGACCTATCCCCATATCTTCTTTTATTAATATGGTTGTTAGGGCCAAATTTTCATTAATGCCAAAGAATGAGTACAACAAAATTTAAAAGACAAAGTAGAAGCATAATAAAAAAACAAAAAAAAACACAGCCATCTAACGAGGGGATAGATGGCCGCCACAATACTACAAGAAGAAGGATCCAAGGTGTGAAAATTTGCCCTTGATGAAAACCTCCAATTGAGAATCAGAGTGAGATAGAGTCCAGTCGTTGACACAACATATCATCATATGAATAATTGCTCACAGATTGTCAAAATGGTCTTCAAAAATTATTATATCCCTATATATTTTCCTTCTTGTTGGTCAAGTGCTTAGCAAAAGGAGAAACATGGCATCAGATAGCCTCTGACACCCACAATGTCATCTGGAGTTTCCATCAGTGTCCAGCATTGTTCTCACCACCAGCAAAACCAAGTGTTACACGAGCCATCTAACTAAGCTGGCTGTCTAGGGACAGACCATCCTCTGCCTTGACAGGCACACACTGTGTGCAGTCAACACGTCATCATTACCGTGAAACTCATCTTCTACAAAATAGTGTGCTCCAGATTGGAGTGTTTATGGACAGCTTGGTTTAGTTAAAAGGAAAAAAAAAATCAACCCAAACCAAACAGACTGCTCAATCTGAACCAGTCAATGCTGTTCTAAATCAGTTTTGATTAGGTTCAAATTCAAACCAAAGAAATAAATAGTAATTTTTTCGATTGAATCTACTTCGACCCCTTGAAAAACTAGGCGCAATTGAATAACAGAAAAGCTACTAGCAGGCCCACACAATCAAACAATTATAATCAACAAGTTTAAAATTTTACTCTTTTCCCTAATTTCACTCCTTGAAATTGAGGATCAATTCAAAAACATGGGTTTTATAAAAAGCAAGACAGGCAGTATAACCGATTAACCGGTAGCGCTAATGTCATTATAGATCCACATGATCTTGTTGTACATCCCCCTCTTTAAAGAAGAGATCCCACTAAGGTCTTTGAAGTTTGAAGTATACCAAATGTGGGACTAACAGGCTAACAGCCCGCCCACTGTCAAAAGGGACCACATCAGGATTGCTACCAACATGATCTTCAGAAGAGATCCACATCAGCTAGCTTCTCTACAGGAATCTTCGTACAACTTGAAAGCATGTTAGCAGGTAAGCAAGGCACTTCTTGGTAATGTTAACAAGTCAAACAGCATATATGGCGGATGTGAACTTTGATTCATAGTTTGCATCAGTTATATTCATGTTGGAGATTTTTAAAACCAAAAAAATATGATTTTACAAAGTGCACATTTTCTTGACTAAGATCGCCAACAATGGCTTCCTTAGTTTGAAAGCACCACAGAATATAATGGCTTCTGTAAAAAGAGCATGTTTGAAACTGCTAAAAGTTCACTGAAAAATAATACAATTTCTTCTTTTCTTTTGGACAACAACCTGCTAAAGGATTTACGCCAGCCAGCTTGTATATCCGAGCAATTTCTAGTTGTATCCTCTCCTGCCAAATGGTTATCAAAACCAACAACATTTATCACAGATGATCCATGAGAAAACCAACCATAAAATTGCTTGCATGGTATTTCTCAGGCTGAAACTCATATTTTCTCATCTTCAGAAAGAAAATGTTTACAACTAGGAATTGCTAGCATCAGCCACTAGGCAGTCATCCACTTTAAACTTTATTGGAGACCATAAAATTAGCAGCAGTTCTCAGATAGATTAATTCATAAGTTTGTATACAGTAATATGATATCAGTAGTCCATGTGTGTTATCCTTTTATGAAGCAGCCAGAACTTACTAAATGTCATGGCTTGCTCCTAAAGTCTTCAATGGTGATCGATTATGTCAGGTGAAGCATCAACTGTAGGTTGTAACTCTTCCAACTTAGTCACCAAGATATCATCAACGATCAGTCAAATGTATGCCACAACATCATCAAACAGGAGCAGCAATCAGCTTAGGTAAGTGCCTGTTGAACTCATCCTTGTACTAACATGTCTTTTTTTGGCCACAATGAGGAAAGGATAGGGATTCATCATTCAAGACGAAAGAAACACTCACAAGAGAGCTCCAAAAACAAATCTTCTCCATTGGATTTGTGTACATAGGCAAGGGAGGAACCTCGATTAGGAAGAACTCCAAAGCCTTGGAGAAAACAGTTTTAGATGATGGCAAGATTAGAAGGAAAAAAATGTGAGAACATGTACACAGGGTACGGCGTTGATGCCTCCTAATGTCTAGTCCAGCTGCCAAAGAAATACCAACTCAAGTCACCGGATCTGGAACTTTAAGTTGTGGATCCAGGGTTTTTGGGCACTAGAGGATCTGAGAATCCAGAACCTGGCAGGACCTCTTCCCCGCTTGACAGGGCAGCATCGATAGCACCCTGTAGAGCTGACATCTTCTGATCTGGTTCATACTCCAATATGATATCATTGGCGAGACTTTCCTATATGTAGAGAATGTAAATCAAGCATGCATAGCTTTTAGTCCCCCCCCCAAATTAATACTAAAATGACCTTAGACTATTGGAGACACATAAAAGAACTACTCAGGATATAGATGTTACGGGGTGCATGACCCAAATTTCTAAAAATAAACCTTAAAACAGGATTTATGGTCAATGAAAAAGAACTAATGAATGAGAAATGAAGCTTAGAGAGTGTATGACACTATGACCCTATGTTCTTAGAATTATACCCCAAGGCATGCTCTATTTGACATCAATAGGAACTTTTGGAATGTGGACTTGGGGAATGTAATGTCCTATTTCTAAATTTATTCCCTAAAGTGAACCTAAGAGTCAACGAAAAAACATGGAAGAAACATAAGAATCCAAATTTAGAGGATTGAGGTGTACGACTGTTGATCCCAGATTTCTTTTAATCAACTTTGGTCCTCCATAGACTGATACATGTCAAGGCCCACTTTTGGCCCATTTATAAATACATGTACGAGCCAATTCTAGCATGTTTTCATGCCTTCAAATCAAGGATCGCGGGATCGGAATCGGTCCCTGGATCGGTGGGGACCGATTCGATCCGGATCGGTCCGATCCAGGCCGATTCATCGGAAGGAAAATCGATCCGGATCGACCCTTAAAAAAACCCTAAAACACCAAAAAATTAACTAAATAAGGAGGTAGATCGGATTCCGATCCGATCTACCCCATTTTGGGGCGATTTCGGGCCCAAAAGTGGGCCGAAATCGCCGCCACGGCGGCAGCTTGCCGCCGTGACATCTTCCCCGCCCTATCGGGCGGGGAAGATGACCTTACCGGGTCCATCGGCAAAGATCCGGTGACTTAAGTCACCGGATCCTCAACCGGTAGGGGTTATACCCCTACCGGTTTGCATATCGGGTCCATGGGACCCGATACACTAAAATGGCCGGATCCGAGGATCCGGTGACTTAAGTCACCGGATCCTGGCCTTACCGGGTCCGATGGACCCGGTAAGGTCATCTTCCCTGCCCGATAGGGCGGGGAAGAGGGCTGCCGCGGGGGGATGGCCGCCAGTCCACGGCAGCCTGTGGGTCGATTCCAGCGAGGGAATCGCCGGAATCGATCCAGAATCGACCGAATCGGTCGATTCCGGCACCGATTCCACCTACAAACATCGATCCGGACCGATCTTCGGTCCGGATCGGTAGTTCCGCCGGGAATCGGATCGGAGGGGTCCGATCCGATCCAAGAATCGGCCGATCCCGATCCGGATCGGCCGATTCTGCACTCCATGCTTCAAATAATTCAAAGTGGGCCCATTTGCAGGGAGTTGTGTGGCCTAACTATGAGTGTAGGGGTTGGAATCCAAGATTCCAATAATCTGATTTAATTTTGATGATAATTAACAGATTCAGAACAGTTTTGGTATCCTATTAGCTATCAGAATTGGAAAAAAAACAGTCAATTCTATATTCCTTTTTTCCGATTTCAAAAAAAATCAAGATATATCTTTAAAGATCGATATAATAATAAACAAATAATAATAAATGATTAAAATTATGATTACAGATAATAAAAATAAATTTTCAAAAGTATGAGATCAAATTTTAGTAATAATATGAGATTTATTACCTTAATTTTTTAATAAAATTAATATATAATAAAGATTTCAAAAATTGTCATAATGTTCCAATCCTGGTAAGAAAATCAGACTTAGAATGAAATCAAATCGGATTCAGAATAACTTAACCCTTACCGGAATCAAAATTGGAAACAGGCTAATTCGCTACCAATTTCGACCCATTTGCAGCCCTACTTGAGGTTGAGGCCCACTTCCTACCCATTTGAGAGCATTTTTACAGCCCATCTCCGGGCCTGTTAGCAAGCTATTTTGGGCCCATCTCCAGCCACTTGAGGATTTATCCTGTGGCTCAAATTTGGGGACTTGTTTGCAGCCCAATCAGAGGTCAATTATCAGCCCTTTTAAGGGTAAGCCTCAGGCATGTTTTTGAGGCCCTACTAGCAGCCTTCAATAGGTCAATCTATAGACAATTGTAGGCAATTTGAGAGACTGTTCTTGGGCCTATATCCGGCCAACTTTAGATTCAGGCACCAATTATATGATTTTCTATTTTGTGGTGTTTTGAAGAACTGATTCAGACAGATTCCGCATTCCGGATCAGAAATTCTCCCAGAAAATTGGGTGATTTTCTGATCTGATTCATATCAGAAGAGGAATTGGCACCCACCGATCTGGTGGTTGATTCTGATTCCACCTTCCTTGACTTGGAGGTCAGTTAATTGCCTGTTTTAAGGGCCCATCTTGGGCTCATTTATATTTAATCCCATCTACTGTTCTCAAACCTACCACTAGTAAAACTAAAGTCATCTCTCAGGTCCATCTGATGGCCCATTAATGGGTTAGTTAAAGCTTGATTTCAATTGGGTTCCTGGCTGGATCCAGTATGGGCTCCCATGGACCCAGTACGCCTTTCTTGGGTGGGGAGTATGCCGAGGCAGTGTTGCATTTTGGCACCGATTCTGGCCCAGAGTTAAATCAAACCAGAATCCAATTTAAGCGCTGATTTTATAATTTTTTTATTTTTATGGTGTTTTGAAAAAATGATTCCAGTTCGTAATTCTCCCAGGGAATCGGGCAATTTTCCGATCCAATCTAGATCACAATCGGCACCCAATGATGTAGTGACTGATTCCGATTCTGCCTTCCTTTAGTCAGAGGCCAGTTCATGCCTGTTTTGAGGTCCCACCTTGGACCCATTTAAACTCTATCATACCATGTTTTCATCTAATGGCCCATTAGGTTAGTTAAGGCTTAATTTCAGCATCTATGAAGGCCGAAGGGCCATTTGCTGGCCCATTATGGAATTTCAAAATAAATGTTGTTTTAGCCTAATCCATGGGCTGTTCTTGGCCCTGGAAATAAAATTGCAAGGCTGGGGACGTGTATGCCTGCAAGGAAAAGCCTCCGATGGCCTTGGAGGAACCAACACTAGAGAAGTGAGGAAGTGGGGGTTTCACCCCTATTAAGCTTCTCTTGGTGTTGTCCTCCTGCAAACAAAAAAGAGGATCAAAAACTCCTTCAAGCCTTGACAAAGCAAAAAAGGGGGGAGATGGAATTCCCATATAGAGCTTCCCCTTATAGGAGCTTTAAAGACCATGGGGAGGCCTGAAAGAGGCCTCCAATCCCTTCACTCCTACCTGTCCAGAAGAGGAGGAAGAGCCAACGGAGAGGACCAAAAGGACCCCTCCCACTATGCCTGTTGCTAAATGGTCCATGGAAGAGTTAGGTGATTAAAACCCCTGTCAAAGCCTTGGCCAAAAGAAGATTGAAGTGTTGTTAAAAGTCCCTGTTTCAGGCCCTGCTTAAGCCACTGCTGCTCAAGGAAGAAGAAAAAGAAACAGAAGGGTCGGAGGCCCTGTCTTGCTCCATCCAAAGGAAAAAAGGCCCCTGTTTGTCCTTGACCCTGTTCCTATCAACAGGAAGAAGAGAAGGAAGGCACAGAACCAGCCCCTCCCCTATTCCTATTCATGGCAGGTTGGAGAGAGAAAAAAGAAAAGGCAAGAGGAGGACTCTGGAATGGAGAAGGGGGAGGAAGAGACTGTGCAGGCCTTTCTGGCATTCTTCTTCTTTATGTTTTATCCTTTTTTATTATTTTACATTGCAATCTGACTTATCCTTCTTTCATTTGATGAACTGCCATTTACCCACCTTCAAAAAAGATCATAAAAAATCTAAAAATACTAAATCATGAGCCAAGGATCCAATGTTCCAAAACATGCCTCAAATCTGTTTCGATGCAATCTCATGTCATTATTCCACATCCATTGCTACGGTAGTTAATCAAGGATATTCAGATGTGCACCAATGTGATTAACACTGAATGGTTCAGTGGGAAGAAGACAAACACAAATCATAAATAACCTACATAACTTCGATTAAACCCACAGTCTCATAGATCTTTTCATAAAAATATTATTGAAATTTGCACGGCAGCCAATAAGAATTGAGTGTTTGCACAAACAAACAAATGAAGGACCTTTTCCCAGTCTGTGTCATGCCATAAATGCAATTAAAACCAGTACCCTTCGGTAAAGATATTCATTGCATTTATTCTCATGTGTAGTCGTGGATAGCATCACTTGTATTTCTTATCTAACATCAAATGGAGAGCTCACTGTACACACAGAGCTTATGGCTACTAAACCCCCCCCCCAACAAGAAAAAAAGTAAAACGCTCCGATTACAGAACAACAACATATTGAGAATATCAAAAGAGCTGGTAGTTATTTTAAGAAGATGCAAGTAAAATGATCACCATAGGGAATGATAGCAAGAAGCAACATGAGAGCTGAAAGCAAGAAACAAGGCTTGAACCTCAAAACCTCAAGGATTGATATAAGAGAAAAGATAACACAAGAAACAATGCATTAAAGAATGCAAGAACCAAAGGGAATCAGAGAGTTTCCTTGCAATTGCAAATACAACTCAATTCACCACAACGGTAAGGCAGCATACAATTCAACTCAATTCAATTCCTTAAGGTCTCCCCGGATCCACTCTTGATGTACCTAAACCATCCAAGTCTACCATCAACCACATTGTTCCCAATTAATCTTAGATATATTCATAAATTCTATCACTTGGGTGCAAGCAAGGCAGTATCAAGATCGGAGTCAGGATCAGGCCCAACCCAGATTGAAGAAAAGCCAATCTGGGATCGGTGCAGATCAGCTCTTCCAAAAAGATAAAAAAGACACTCAAAAAGTAGAAAGGACTCAATTGCTAGTCTTTCATAAGAATGCTACACCTTTTGGCATCTAGAATAGTACGAATCTGTTTAGCAAGGAAGGCCAGATCAAAATTGGGGTCCAAATCAGTTAGTGTCAATTCCAATGTGATCCTGAATAGGCTTGGGTCGGCTCTTCCAAAAACACTAAAAAATGCTGAGGAACAAAGCTCTATCGATTATGGTCCAATCCAACCCTTTTAGGTGTCTGTTCGGCACTGGAATACAAGTGGACCTGGATCTGGGGATGACCCAATATCCCATTTCGAAACCAGATAGACCGATCAGATGATACAGTACTAATTTTGGGGAAAAACTCTCTTGAATCAGACCCCCCCCACATGAAGCACGTAAGCATATGCTGATCCCTGGGCCAATTCTGGCCTTCGATGCCGTTTAGAGATCAACATATTCTAAAACAAATGAAAAAGGTACAATTCAGAAAAATATAAATCCATTAATCGCAGTAAACCTGTATAATATATAGATTGGCAAAAGGAAATGGAAGATGTAAAGAATGCCCTTTTCTATATGAAGTTGAAAAGTGCAGGAAAAGAAAAGTACATTCCAACTATGGATGTATCAGTTAACATACTTGATCACCAGCATAACGCTCTTGAATGGCCTTAACTTGAGGTTGTAATGACCGCATTGCCAGTGAAGATTCAACCTAGGTCAAAAACAGTAAATGAGTTTCTAATTTTTATGCTATTAAAAAGTAAAAAATAAAAGATACAGTGATTAACACAGAATCTCAAACAAACTATACTCCAGCCATGCGAAGGAAAAAAACGTGACTATACATGGGAGCACCATCTTGGGTACTTGTGAGAACCTCATTTTCTTCAAAGTTTTAAATATCTCATTCAGACTACAAAAGAAAATAGGTGATAACATATAAATATATCAAGTGGTCCGATGATACTTGTAAAAGTATAGAACCAAGATTCAGGTTCCGTGAAAACTTAATTTTTGACCCCTCTCCATCAAACAGTGCAAATATCCGGCGTAAAGCATATATCGAGCACCCACTCGAATGCCCTTGATTAACTATCATAGCAACCTACTTTAGAGAGTGTGCGCATCCACGTAACGTAATGAACTCAAAAGAGATGCGGCCTTTTGGGCCCGATGAGATGCAAACTATTTATTTCTAGTTGATTTTAGATGGTTTAGAATCGGTTTTATAAGTTTCATATTAAAGTTTGGTTTTATGTTGATTTTGGGTTGTTTACTTTGATTTAGTTTCAGTTAGGTTTGGTTTTGATTTGTTTTGGTTTAATTTTTGATTGGCTTTTCAGTTTAGATTTTTTTAGTTGATTTGATTTTTACTTTAATTTGGTTGAAGTCGTTTTTTGCTATGATTTGATGTTTTAAACAATCTGACTTCTTTAGTTTGGTTGATGCGTGGATCAGGATATTTTTTGTTATTTTTATGTTGGTTGCTATTTTGATACTGGTTTGAGTGTATTCAGCATAATTTAAATGTTTTGGGATTTGGTTTAACGTATTCAACTTTAAAGTTTCAGATTGTTTGACGATCTGATTTTTTATGGAATGATTTTTTGCATTTTGAAGTGTTCTTGATTTGCTTTTTAGTTTCTATGTCCTTAAGGGATTGATTTTTGATAGATTTAGCAAATTTAGTTCAAATTTTCAGAATGCAATTAATTCTTATTTTTCTGTTTAAGGATTGATTCTGATTCTGATTATGATTTCAGAATGCAATTAATTCTGATTTAGTTCAAATTTATTTAGTTTTCTTCGAAATCATTTAATTGCCACTTGATTATGATTTCAGCTTTGAAGGATTAGATGATTTTTTAAATGAATTTTCATATTGCTTGAATCTAAATTTTTTTTTTTGCATTTTCAGATTTGATTTAAGTCTGATTTTATCATTTTTAGGTTGTAAAATCAAAAGATTTTGTTATTTTTTAGATTTGATGAGTGTGTTTTAAGTTTGTCTTATTGTTTATTTAATTTGGAGTTTGCATGCCATCCAGTCCATTGGGCTTGCATTCGGTGACCGGTTACATCCATTTGAATTGGCATTTGAAATTCCATTGCATTATGTGAGAACCTCGCTTTTCAGATTTTGAAAAAAGAAAGCTTTAATGTGTTTTTAGAGAAACACAGATGCCCTGAACTTATCTAGGAAAATAGGTGATATCCTATTAAAATATTAGATAGTCCGGTGGTATTTTTAAAGTATTAGAACCGAGATACAGGTTCTTTGAAAATTCTGATTTTGACCTCTCTCCGCCAGATGGTGCGAATAATTAACGTTCAATTACATCGAGTAACGGCTCGAATGCCCTTGATTAACCATCGTAGCAACTTACTATAGAGAGCGCACGCATCCACAAAAAAATAATGAACTCGAAAGGGTCGCAGCTTTCTAGGTCCTTTGGGATACAAACCAACTTTTAAGTTTCAATTTGGTTTAGTTTCAGTTTGTTTTTGTTTTTTGTTGAAGTCATTTTATTTTGATTTGATGTTTTTAAACAATCTGATTTTTTTTTTGTTTGATGTGTGTATCAGTAAGCTTTTTTTGTTATCTTTTATGTCGGTTGATGTTTTGGTACCAGATTGAATGGGTTCGACATGTTTAAACATTTTTGGAATTTGGTTCGACTTGTTCAACTTTGAAGTTTCAGATTGTTTAAAAATATGATTTTCTGTTTTTAAGGTTGATTTTGGTGTATTTTAAGTGTTTAAGATGTTGTTTATTTAGCTCCTATTGGAATTATTTAATCTTTGCTTGGCTAAGGATTTGATTAAATGGGATTAAGTGGCTTTTTAAATGGATTATTCCATATTGTTCAAATCTGATTTTTCATGTATTTTCAGATTGATTAAAGTCTGATTTTTTATTTCGAGTTTGATTTTTGATGTTTCCATGTTATGGTTTAACTTTCATTTGATCTAGGGAGTTAACTTCATTGAACTTAGGTGATTTGATCAAGTTTTCAGATTTGTTTCAAAACTGATTTTAGTTGATTTTCAGATTTTGGTTAATTGAGTTTTATGTTTATTTTTGTGTTGTTTGTTTAATTTGAGGTTTGTAACCCATCCGGTTCGTTGGGCTACTGTTCGGTGCCCAATTTCATCCATCCAAGTCGACACTTGAACATCATTTCATTTTATATGTCAGGGTACAAGTGATTGTGTAAAATAACACTGGGTGGAAAACCATCATTCTTTCCCCCCATATAAATTTCCATAAGGACGGAAAAAATCGGCATTACGACCGCATGCCGGCTTATTCCAACCGATATGGAATTTACCCATCCCAAATGAAAAGTGTTTGACTTGTCATGTCCAAGGATGGTAGGATCGGAATCGGCCACCGGATCGGTGGGTACCGATCCGATCCGGATCGGATCGGATCGGTCCGATTCTGAGCAATCCACCGGAAGAAATAACGATCCGGAATCATTCCGGATCGGTCCTTCAAAAAGAGGTAAAACCTAAAAAAAATACCAAAATAACACTCTAGATCGGATTCCAATCCTATCTAGAGCATTTTGGAGGCGAAATCAGCCTGAAATACCCCCAAAATGGTGCCGCGGCCGTCTTCCCCGCCCTATAGGACGGGGAAGACAGGGCTACCTGGTCCATCGGGACCCGAAAGCCCGGATCCGGTGACTAAGTCACCGGACCGGACTAGTCGGACCTAGGGTGGGGAAGACGGCCGCGGCGGCTGCAGGGCCGCCGCGGCGCCATTTCCGGGCTGCAGGGCTGCCGCGGGGCCGGAATCGTTCCGGAATTGACTGACTCGAACGATTCCGGCCCCGATTCTATCCAAAAACACCGATTCCGATGGATGTTTTCTCTGGATCGGTGTTCCGTCTAGAATCGAATCGGCCGATCCCAATCCGGATCGGCCGATTCTGCAATCCATGGTCATGTCAGGGGAAGGATCGCAGACTACGGGAACCGGCCAGCGCCGTCATCCGGATCGACATCCTAGGGTGGATCCGAGGGAGCCGTCCAAAGGTGGAGTACCCGTGAAATGGACATTTCACTCCTTATTTTAATTTTGTTTTTTCGTGTTTCTACTTTTTTTATTAATTTTTTGTCAAATGCCACTTGAACCGGTTCGAGTTCCATCGGCATTATTAGCCGGCCTTAAGTCTTCTTGGGCTCGGTGGACTGGTCTTGGACTATTTTGGGACAGAAGGGCCTGTTGTGAAAGCTAGTGCTTTGTTGTAGAATCCCGATTTGGACCGACTTTGAAAGCCATCCGCCTACGTCCTTGGCCCGTCGGACGGTTTCCAAGGAGTGCCGGGCCGTCACCCTCAAGCGGCCCATGCAATAGGGCTGCTGTCCTCTTTTTCTTTTCTTTTCTTTTTTTTTGCTTCTGCAGAACCTATTTTGAGATGCTTGCTTCCATCGGCCATAAGGGTGGTATGTATAGGCCACGGAAGGGCCAGAAGTGACCTGTTTTGGGGGTTGTTTGGAGGACAACACAAGAGGCAGTTTTGCACCTGTTTTAGGATTGCTCAAGGAGCAAGAAAATAGTGGTTTTAGGGATGCCACAAAGGAGCTGAAGTGAGATTTTTTAGGGGAGCCGACAGGGGCTTGAACATGGTTTAAAAGAAGGCGGGGGCATGAAGTAGCTGTTTAGGTAGGAGGTTGAGAGCCCACCCGGAGTAGACTTGGCACGTCAGACAGATTCCAAGAATCTCCGGGTCACCACCCTCACCTAGGGCCCTAAAGAGAAATAAACAAGAGCTATTTTAGAAGTAGGTTGGTAACCTGTTTGGGGTCAATTTGGGAAGTCAGAAAGGGACTGTTTTAATGGCCGCAAGGGGGCATGTTGTGAGAGCCTGTTTGGGAGCTGTTTAATAGACTACAAAGGGGTTGCTCAATGAACCGCATGGTGGCTGTTAAGGGAGCCTGTTTAGGTACTGTCTGGGCAGGCCACAGAGGGGCTAGCATGAGGTCAAAACAGGACCTATTTAAGGGGCTAAAGGGAGCCAAGGGTGATCTCGAGAATGGGACTGTGTAAAAGAGACTATAATGGACCGAAGACGGCCAACTTAAGGAGAATTTCTGTGAGTCAGAAATGACCTGTGCAGAGGGGTCCCTTGTGAGCTGAGAATGGCCAGCTTCAGGGAGTCTAATAGATGACCGTGTAGGGGGGTTTTTGATGAACCGAAAATGGGAATGTGTGTGGACATTTTGAAGGTCCGACAGTGACCTGTTTAGAGATCTAATTGTGAGCTGAGAATGGCCAGCTACAGGGAGTCTAATAGATGACCGTGTAGGGGGGGTTTTGATGAACCGAAAATCGGAATGTGTGTGGACATTTTGAAGGTCCGACAGTGACCTGTTTAGAGGTCTAATTGGGGGCCGATTGGAGCCAGCAAAGGGGCTGTTTGTATAGGCCGAACAGAGGGTTGGCAGAGGTCTCAAAACAACACTGTGTAAGGGGCTGCAATAAGGCTGAAAATGACCTGCTGTAGGGGACCTGACAGGGGACGGACAAGGACTGGAGATGGCCTGTTGGTGTGACCTGTTTAGAAATTTTTCAGTGAGCCGAACAGGTGGCAAAAAGGGAGTACATATGGCCTGTTAAAGGGCTGCACAAGAGCCAAAACAGGGACTGTTTAGGGGGTATTTTGATTGGTCGAATGTAGTTGGCAAGGAGCTTCCTTGAAGCCATGGGTTGCCGATGACGATGAAGGCCGACTTAGGCCATAAGAGGGGTTGAGAAGAGAATTTAGAGAAGATAGAGGGGAAGTGCCCTTAGAGGGCTACATAATTAATATATATGTTTTTCCCTATCTTTTCTTCTCCTCCTCCTTCCTCTTGGCGTCAGATGAAATAGGTGGTCCAGCCTGCCCAAGGGAGGTCACAGGAGACTGTTCCTCCTCCTTCCTTCTTCTTTATCCTCCTCCTCCTCTTCTCCTTTGGCCATCAAGAAAGCTGGCAGGTTGGCACGTGCAGGGGACAGCCAATGGTGCAGCAGCCTGTCAGCATAGTGTTGACGATCCCCTTTTGCCTTGGGCACACCTTGTCTTTTTATAGAAGAGGGAGGAAGATCAAGGGCCACCCTACAATTGATTGTAAGATGGCCTTTTCCATCTCCTAGGTAGTTTAATCATCTTCACTTCTTGACTTCTTGACTTCTCCTGGGACATTAAGTCTTGACTAGTCCTTTGAGTTCTCCCATGGCAATAAGTGTTTGACTTGTCTCTTGGTTTTCCCATGTCATCAATGGGTCAAGGATGAGACGACGGCTGAGCTGGCCTGCTGACTGGGTGCTGATGTGACCAGATTGACTGGGTCATAAGTTGACCGCAGCTCACTCTTCCCTCTCTTAATGAGTTGTGCGCAAATGGGCTTCATGGAGGGAGTTAGATAATAAGTAAATTAAATCAAATGAAAAGTCAGGCCAGCTGGGAATTGCACCCATAGTCCAAATCAAGGCCAATTTTGGCCCGATTAAGCGTCAGACCAGCCGGGAATTGGCTCGGTTCTCTTTTTTTGTGATAAAAAAAATTGACACCGACACATTACATGTATCATGACACAAGTGTTTGAATTGGTAATGAAATAGGCATGGGCGGAATAGTGATGTTCCTTCCCTCGATGTAAATTTACATAAGGTCAAAAAATTTTGGCATCACGACGACATGCCGACTTGCACCCATAGTCCAAATCAAGGCCTATTTTGGCCCGATTAAGCGTCAGACCAGCCGGGAATTGGCTCGGTTCTCTTTTTTGTGATAAAAAAAATTGACACCAACACATTACATGTATCATGATACAAGTGTTTGAATTGGTAATGAAATAGGCATGGGCGGAATAGTGGTGTTCCTTCCCTCGATGTAAATTTACATAAGGTCAAAAAATTTCGGCATCACGACGACATGCCGACTTGTTTCCAATCAATATGGAATTTACCCATCCAAGATGACAAGTGTTTGACTTGCCATATCGAGAGAAGGATCGTCAGCAACAAAAGCTGGCCCGCGCCGCCAACCAGGTCGACATCCCAGGGCAGACCTGGGAGAGCCGTCCAAAGTGAAATATCCGTGAAAGGATGTTTACTCCTTAATTTTAATTTGACTTTTTGCATTTCAGATTTATTTAATTTCATTTTTTTGTCAAGACCCAATGGGCCGGTTCTAGTTCCATCAACCCAGTTGGCTGGTCTTCATGTCTTCTTGGGCGCAGTCAGCCCGTCTTGCAGTTCTTAGACCAGAAAGGCCTGTTTTGATGCCGATGTCTTGCTGTGGTGCCCCTGCTTGAGCCGGCATTGAAGACCACCCAACTATACCTTTGACCCGTCGGACAATTTCCAAGGGGTGCCGGGCTGTCACCCTCAACCCAACCCTTGCAAGGGGCTGCTGTCTTCTTCTTCTTCTTCTTCTTCTTCTTCTTCTTCTTCTTCTTCTTCTTTTGCTTCTGCAGAACCTGTTTTGGGGCATTTTTCATGGGCTATAATGGTGAGATGGAGAGGCCAAAGTGAAGCCAAAGAGGGACCTGCTGGAGGCCAGTTGGAGGACTGCACAAGGGGCAGGTTTTGGACCTGTTTGGGACTGCTCGGAGAGCAGAAAACAGGGGGGTTTTGGGTGACACAAAGGGACTGAAATGGGGTGTTTAAAGGTAGGCCGCAAAGGAGCTATATAAGATACTGTTTAGGTAGGAAACTAAGAGCCCACCCAAAAAAGACTGGGGGGTGTTTTAAAGACCAGTCGGTGACCTGTTTGGGGTTGGTTGGAGGGATTGATAAGGGACTGAAGTGGGGTCCATTCGAGGAGCTGAAATAAGACCAAAATAGGTCCTGTTTGAAGTCAAAATTGGGGTCTGATTGGGGCTGTTTAAGAAACTGATTAGGGGACTGTTTGGGCAGACAAGGAGGGGGCCAAACATGTCAGCTTTAAAGAATCTTTTGGGTGCTGCGCAAGGGGCTAGCAGACTGTTTTCTTGGTCTGTTTTGGGGGTCTTTTGGAGGGCGCACAGGAAAAATTTAAAAGATCTGAACAGGGCCTGAACAGGGGACGCACAGGAGCAGAATGGGGGGGCTGCAGGAGGACCGCCCAAGGGCTGTTTTTCTGATTCTTTTAAAGGGGAGAAGAAGGGATGTTTCTGGGATCTGATTGGGAGCTGAATAGGGATATGTTATAGGCTGTTCAGATAGGCCAAGCAGGGGACCGGTTAAGGGGTTTTTTGGGTCTGATTAAGGGCATCTGCAGGGCATCAGCAGGGACTGTTTTAGGTGCTGTTGTTGAGGGCCTTAACAGGGGGCGCGCAGGAGGCTGATGGGTAATGGAATGCCAATGATGATGAAGGCCGGTTCAAGCCGTGAGAAGGATAGAGAAAGAAAGAAAAAGGAGAAAAAAAGGGATACCCATGAAGGGCTACATAGCTAAGGGTTGCCCTTACCTCCACCTCCTACTTCTTCTCTCTTTTTCTTCTTCTGCTTCCCTTTAGCCTCTCCTTGGCGTCGGATGCAGCAGGTGGCAGTTTCTGGTGCTGCTGAAGCTGCAGCCTGGAGGGAGGCTGGTGTGCGCAAGGGGAAGGCCGCAAGGAGCTGATGGCACCCAACCTTTTTGGCCTTGGGTGGCCAGCTCCTTTTATAGGATGAGGGGGGAGAAGAAGGGGTAGGGAACATAAGTGTAAGATGGCTCTTCACTTCTCCTACGCCATTTACGTCATATTGACTCCTCCTTTTCCTAGGCCACCATAAAGCATTGCCATAAAATACTTTTGACCTTTCCACTCTGCCATGTCATCTTATTAATAAGATGGGTGAGGTGGCAGCTGGTGTGGCAAGAGGGTTGACCGGGCCAGCTGAAATTTTACTTTGGCCCAATTGGGCTAACACTTAATGGGCTCCGCAATTAGAATGGGATAGTGGGCTGGGATTGTCCATCCGATGAGTCCATGCGCAGCTCCTTTGGGCCAATTAAGGACCGGATCAGCAGGGTCCTTGGTCCAATCTTCTTCTTTTTTTTGAAAAAAAAAAGTGGTGACAACAGTACTTTAAAAAGTTTTAATAAGAGAACTAGAGAAGAAAAAGCACAGCTCTTTAAAGATAGCACTATAATTAAGTCTCAGCTAGATCCCCAGCAAAGTTACGCAGCCACAATCTAAATGTCTGAAGATAATTCAAAAAAAAAAAAGAAATATGATAAATATATGTCAGAAGTCCATTTATCTGACTAATTTTTCAGTAAAACTACAGATAGATGAAGCTTGATTTGTACGAATTCAATCTAGAAAAAGTGCCAATCAAATACGTTCCACAATCATGCTACAAACTGCTAGGGCTTTAAAGCAGACCTGTTTCTTTGTCAAAGGAAATGTAGCAGCCTTAACAAGGACTGTGAGTAGTATGATGGCAAAGCCATATGAATATGGAACATGTAAAGCAGAAAGCCCATCCTTTAAGACCTGAAAAAGAAGACACAAGTTAACAATGTGCACTAAATGCACATAACAAATAATATCTATGTACATGTCCCTGTAGTAAGCAAACCTAGAAATACAAAAGGTAAGGCAAGTAATACATAGAATCACATTGTGCTCAACAAGATACAAAAAACAAAAACAAAAAGAATAACCACATTGGAAGCCAATGGGCAAACCGGTTATTATCAGCAGTTAACGGGTCATTCAAACAAATATTAACTATTTTAGTAAAAAAACATTAACTTGGGGATAACAGAAGCAGCTCCAATTCCAAATGAGCTGAGTTGTCATGTCAAAATGGCCATCATGTTACTTGTTAATAGTAAGTTAAAAATATTAACAATATGAAATTCATGTCTCATACTAGATGAAGAGAGTCACTCTGCAGATTGAACAACGATGGTGCTGCATCAAATTATAATGGCAAAAACATAGTGGAAAATACCTTGAATAAGAAGGAACCTTCCATAAAGAAGCTCCAAGATAGAGGTTCGTGAAAGAAGTGAGGAGAATTCAGATTGTTAAACAAAACAGTTCAAAACATAGTTGTCATGTCCGACGGGCCAAGGGCATAGCCGGGTGGCCTTCCAAGCCAGTTCCACCAAGAAACTCCAGCAAGGCAGCATATTTTCCAGCAGGCTCTTCCGGCCCAAAGCAGTTCAAAACAGGTCCGTTGAGCCTATGAAGATTGAAGGCCGGCTAAGAATGCCGATAGAACTTGAACCAGCCTAAATGGCCTTGATCCAAAAAAACAACAAATAAAAAATTAGAACGTGAAAGCCATATTAAATTAAGGAGCTCCACCCTCCGCAGGGACTCCAACCTTGGACGACTCCCCCCGGGTACGTCCCGAGATGTCGATCCGGATGGCAGCGCGGGCACGCTCCTGTAGCCGGCGATCCTTCCCACATTATGGCTAAGCTAAGACTGTCCATTTTGAATGGGTAAAACTTCACCAAGTTAAAAATGACCGGCATGTCGTCGTAATGCCGAAATTTTCCAAAATTGGTGAAGAACTTATGTTGGGGGAAGAATTGCCTATGTCTTTTTACATCATTGTACTTCATCACATATGAAATGAAAAGTGATGTTCAATGTCGACTTGGGATACATGAAACCGGGCACCAAATGGTAGCCCGATGGGCCAGATGTGATGCAAACCGCCAAACAAAAATGCAAGATGAACAAATCTGAAAAATCTAATAAAAAACAGAAAAATCAAATTTAAAACAAATCTGGAACTTAATTTAAAACAACCACAAGTCAATAAAAATTGAACCACAACAAAGAGATATCAAAAAGAATCAATCTTAAACCAACAAAATCAGATTAATCCGAAAACCCATAAAAAATCAGATTTAAACAATCTGTGAACTCAAAAAAAAACAGATTCTAAAATTGAAAAATCTGAAAATTCATTTAAAAGGCACCGCACTTTACCAAAATGAACAACAAATGTTTAATCTCAAAAGAAATCAAATAAGCAACACTTTAAAACACTCAAAACATGCCAAAACAACCATAAAAACAGAAAAATTCAGATTGTTAACCAAATCTGAAACTTCAAAAAAAAATCAATCAAACCAAAACCCCAAAATGTTTAAAACTCTTCAAACACATCAAAATTGAAGTTAAAACAAACCAAACAAACTCAAACCCATAAAACCAACTTTTGAGTCAATCAAAAAACAAACAACTTCACTTAAAACTCAAACTCATAAAACCAACTCTAGGTCAACCAAAATCAATCAAGCAACAAATAAATGAAATCAACCCCAAAAGGCCGCTGCCCTTTTAAGTTCATTTTATTTTGTGGATGTGCACGCTCTCCATACACAGGTTGCTACGACAGTTAATCAACGGTATTCGAGTCGTTGCTCGATGTAAATTAACGCCGAATATTCGCACCATCCGGCGGAGAGGGGTCAAAAATCAAATTTTCAAAGAACCAGAACCTCGATTCTTATACTTTTAAACTATCATCAGGCTATCTAATATTTTTACGATATCACCTATTTTTCTATAGTCTGGGGTATCGACAAAAGTCTTTCTTTCTCGAGAACAGACGGAAAAAAAAGGTTCACACAGAACCTAAATTTAATATTGAAACCCTACATTAAGGCCCAACTGGTGGGGGGTTATTTTGTGGGTAGAGAAAAGATTGCAACATCGCATCTCGACATCACCTCAGAATGGATGGAGACGAGATCTCAGAAAAAACTCGGGAGACAAAACTTTGTAAATGTTAATCTAAGTGCATGTGAGTGTAAAATGGGCTAATAATCTCTTCGTAAAGGAATAAGACCGAGGACTAAGACAATGACAAGTAGACAAAGGAAACTAAGACTGGAATGCAAGGAGGATAAGCATTGTCCACAAAGGACACATCAAGAAATTTGGAATCCTAAGTTAGATATGGGCTTAGACTTGACTAATATTAAGAAAATACCATAAAGAGATCTTTCTGAAATCTTGAGAGATTAGTGTGATATCTTGGATCATATACGGTCATAAAATATTAACTTATAAAAATTATTGAGAAATGAGAAAACAATAAGGCAATACCTAGATAAGTCTTTAAATGGATACAATAATAGAATAGGGAACAAACAGAACAAATTTCACAAGGTCATGTAAATAAAATAGCAATATAAAATAGGAGAGAGAATAATAACCGTAGAGACAATTTGCATTAGTATGGAGTTGGAAAATAGAAGTAGCAACTCAACCCAACTCAACCGGAACCTTAGTCTCAAATTACTTGGGGTCAGCTATATAGATTCTCTTTCTCCACTCACATGGATTTTAAGTTATTTCTTTAGAGATACTTAAATCATCCAAATCATATTGAATTACCATCCTCCAAGTTAACCTAGATGTACCAAGTCTTTTTTTTGTTTTTGCTATTTTAATATTGACGGCACCACCCACCAATAAGAGTTTCGCCCACCATGAACATTCCTCAAGCCACCTGAAAGCTAACAAGCCCCTGAGTTTATCTTTTGAAACCACCAAGTTTAACACATCCATAGTTGGAGGCTTCACGATGACAATGGACAACCGCACAACCTGATAGCTATTCACGCTTGGCAGCTGCTTCCACACATATTGGTATTAAGATTCCATCAATAGGAGTTGCAGGAGTCGATGTCATCCGCAATAGGGAGCCAAATGACAGAGCCAGATGAGTTTCCAGCCCTTATAGCTCAGCTATGGCAGCCTTAACTCCAATGGCCTATCCCCTAGCACTGACAACACTGCCAACTCTCCTGGCAAACCGATGTGCAGTGGCCCTTCCTATAGCAACGCCCACACCAAACCTTCCCTAAGAAACTCCTTTCCATCAGCCCATTCCACATCTCCAAGGGAGATGAGCAGCTTCGATTAGGCCCGTCTACAGCCACATGGGTGAAAGACCTGAGTAAGGCCACTAATGAGTCTGATCCCCTCTTAAGCATCTAGGGAACTAGAAGCACGATATGCCTTTCCTTCCACGTAAGTCTAGATCGTTGCCTAGAAGACACAGAGATCCATCTCCCCTCCTCCACCTTCATCACGGTACCTCAAACACTAGGGTGGCAACTCCAGCAACTGGCCCGCCGGCAGGGCAATCAACAAGCCATCACCACCTGAGTTGCCAGTACACATCCCTGATCCCTCCCCTCATATCACCTAGCATTGTATAACATATATTTCATATTTTTTACATTTCTCTAACTTGGTTTCTTGGATAAACACAATATCTATGTTGTCAAAGGCATGTGACGCCTGGAGTGGAGTGAGGGACTCCTCGCCTCACCCTAAGTGCTTAAGACAAGATTTTTTAATATATTCATCATATATAAATTTTAAAAAATAACTTGACATACATTCTAATCTCGGACACTACATTATTAACAAAATGCCAAAGTAAGTTCAACAAAGAGCAAGCATAAGACACCCATCAAATTTCATAATAATATGCTTAAAATACAAAAGGCCGAACAACTTAAGATCCTCTGCTTTCTAAACTTCCTAAACATGTGGAATGCCAATCATATCAAATTGTATTCCAGAAAGTTGATATGATCTTATTGATCCTTGATCAGGCCAAAGAGAGCTATAGGGCAGTATCTAATTGGCCAGGTAAGCTGCACTATCGAGCAAGAGAGGGGGGGAAGAGAGGAAGTGGGAGAACCAACAATAAAGGATCATGAAAATGCCTTCATGTCGTAGCCCTGAAGTGTATGAGTGTTAAGAAGGGGACAGGCAAAGAGAGCTGAGAGATAAAGAAGGTTGATGCACCATGCTTTATAACGACAGATCGTGCTCACTTCTCTGCGTCCTGGTCTCAATGCCCCCACTCTGTAACAAAAAGACATGAGAACAAGAGGGGAAGGGACCTTCCATGGGCCAGAGTTGGGCCAGGTATGAGGCCTAGTCAGGCACACTTCAGTGACTACAGTCAGGGCTAGGGATCTGGAAGCTGAGTGCAAGAGGAGACTAAGAAGCTGGTGGCGTCAGGGGACTTCTCTGGATGTAGATCACCCCAAATGATTGCCGACCACACGAGGCGCTATGGCCTCGCCTTGTTGCCTAGGCGACCACACCTCCAATAACATAGCACAATATTATTCTTATCCATAATGTCTACAAATTTCATAAGTTTTCCTATAAAAGATCCAATATTCCAAGTACTTATTATTATCAATATTTCAATATTTTATTTTTTATATTTATTTTTATAATAATGTCTACTTACGTTTGAGTTTGTTCTAAATTTTATATTTTGTTGTCCACTATGGACTAACTTCTTTACCCACATCCGTCTTTGACAAGGGAATACTTGTTTATTTAACACCACACTAGGGTTCTTATGTGGCACATCGCATGCAAGGAATGCCCACACTCTTGCCGTATTTTCCATCACACACAGACTCCGATGTAACACATCATTAGGTGAATATGCCATGACATTTGTATCAATTGAATCCAAATCATAAGATGTGACTGTTTACACTGACTATCACCTACCACAATCCTCTTTTCTCATCCAGGCTTAGGACCAATCATGGTAGAGTTAGAAGTAGTAACAAGTATTAAAATTTTAAGAATCAAAAATATTTATATAGATGTTGCAGTTTCAGTTATCTCATTTTTGGAGGTGTTAATAGAGAGATTTTTTTGAAAGACCGCATTTCATGTTGGGGAGATAGTTATACTGTTATAGCACAAGTTTCCTAAGAAAAGTGGTTTAAGTGTGCAATGGATGTTACCTCCCACAGGTTCCCTCCACCCGTTTCCTATAAATAATCTCACCTCCTCATTTTCAATGGGGTAGAAAAAGATGCAAGGTAAAAAAAAAAAAAAAAAAGCTATCGTCAAATGCAAAGAGGCAAAGAAAAGAATAAGAAGCTAGGAGAAGGGAAAACCCCCTTCCAAGACAAGAAAACACCAAAGGCCAATGGAGATAAAAGCAAAGAATTAATGGGTTATAAAACATGGAGAATGTTTGTCTCTTAAACCTTGTTCTAAACATTATCTCCAATATACGGTCTAATACATTATCATCAATGGCCTAAGGTAAATAAAGATAGTGAAAAAGTTAAAGGGATATGGAGATTAGGGATGCACACCTCCTAAGTCATGTTCTGAACATTATCCCTAATGAATGCTTTGACAGATTGTCATGGACTCTTTTAAAATGAGAATATATGGCTTGTCATGCTTCATCATTGCATCATATGTTGCATTCATGTCATACTCTAATGTTAATTAATGAAGTGAAATCATTTTTAGTAATATATTCATTGTCATGCTACATGTGTAAAAAGCTTTGAGCACTTAATTTCTGGTCCTAATTACAATAATGATAACAAAATAAGCAGTTTAGAGAATATAAAACAAGTATCAACAAATAAGCAGTGATAAATAACTATACAAGAGAAAAAAGAGAGACAACGAAACAAGGACAATAAAAATGCTAGCCTAAACAATAATAATGATAGAGGTGAGCATTATTCAGGTCAACCTGAAAATCCGAACCGAACCAAACCGAAATTGTCGGTTCGGTTTGGGTTGAAGAATGTCTTCGGGTTCATTGATTTCTAAAATGATTAAATCGATAAAAACCAACCCGAACCATAACCCGAAATAAGTCCACAAGCATAGCTACGTAGCCCACCAGTCAACAGACCAACAAGTTTTTGATTGCTTCTAATGGAATGGAGTATATAAACTATACAAGCCTCCTTTAAATAAGCGATGTGGGACAAATTGCAAAAGCTACAGCCCTTTGAAAAAATCCCACATCGAATGATCCAACAGCTGGGTGTCTAAGATTTCCTTTAAAAAAACCCCATGCGGCCAAGGGCCAAACATACTGATGCGGGACGAGGCGGGACGGACCGGCGACGTGGCGCTGAATGCGGACCGTCGGGAGGTGCAAAAGACCTAGAAATGCATCAAACAAGTAAAACCGGACTTAAACCAAGGATCGCGGAATCGGGATCGGATCCTGGATCGGTGGGATCCGATCCGATCCGGATCGGATCGGATCGGACCGATCCAGGCCGATTCTCTTGGAGCCAGACCGATCCAGAATCGGTCTGGATCGGTTTTTTTTTTTTTTGCTCTTTGAAAAAATATGAAAAAATCGCCAAAAAATCAATAAAAATACATAGGACTCAGAAAAAATGTGAAAAAAATATAGGAAACACCCATTCATATAAAAAACTAACAATCAATCATATAGAACACATATCATATCCAATCACACAATAGAACAATCATACATCAAATAAGATACATATTTTTACCAAACAAACAATCATACCCAACTCCACAAATTGTACACCACATATTCTTCTTACCACTCATATTACATTGCGTGAAATAAACAAAGAAATACATTATACATATGCCATCACCACCAACTATGGTAATGTCTCGAAGTAGGATGGATCCTGGATTCGGATCTCTCGTCCCGGGTCATTCCGATTTTCCTCGCAAATCTCCATTGATTAGGGTGGTCACCATACACTGCCCGTATCCATAAGAAAATAAAGACCGGGCCATGTCGGTAAACTCATAAACTCCCCGATCGGGCCGGAGGTGGAGGTAAAAGATGGTGGAGGTGGACAGCTGTGCTCACCGTCCGAGGCGGGCTGCGGGATAGGAAGATGCAAACTCGTCAAAAACATTCAACCTCGTCCGGCGTCCGCCGCCCTCGACACTCGAACACGAGTGTCTTTTATCACTCAAATCATCTCGGACCGCTCCACTCGTCCGAGCACTACCAGTAGAGCCACACCGCACCGAGGTCGAGGCGCCGCCTCCACCTACGCCGTCGCCGCCACCCCCACCTCCACCTCCACCCCCCCTACGCGTTGCTGCGCGGGTGGCACAAATTCTTCTTCATCCTCATCCGATGAAGGTGGCCGAGTGGTCTCGTGTCAGGAGATGATGTCGCCGTTCGATACTTATCTTCTTCCTCTTCAATGTAGATCTCCTCGACTCGTCACGCGAAGGTAAGCATACTTTCTTTAAAGCCCCAACAATCCACCATTCTTGGTGGTGGTGGTGGTGGTAGAAGGACCCGCAATCGGAATCCGAGCGAGAGTGTAGCGGCGGGGCGGAGCCGGATGTCTCTCCGGAGAAGGCGTAGTCCGGGGTGACTGTGGCGGAGTCGCGCACGGGACTTGACTTTCTTCAACTTCCCGCATGTCTTCATCCTCACCAACAACGCCGTCGTCAAGCTCTCCTTCGGCCTACGAGACCGTCGTTCGGGTCGAACTCGGCTCTCCTCAAAGATCCTTGTCTTCCACCCACGCCGCAAGTGGATGTTCTTCTTGGAATAGATATTCCAAGTCCACATCCGCCCCTGGGACAAGCCCCCGAGTAGCTTGGGCCTCCGTGCTCTTTCGGTACAATCCACCCGCAAACCGTGCAAATCTCCGCTCCGATGTCTTCCTCGCTCATTCGATATTCTCGATCCTCGACCCCTCACGTTGTAATGACAAGAGACAAGCTTCTCGATCTTTCTCGTCTTCAACCTATTTCTCCTCTTCGTATGAATAAGGTTGAAGATGCTCCAATTTCTCTCGCACCTGGGATGACGATGTGCCTCGACTTAGCACCCGAATCCGCAACGGCCGCGAGTGGATTCCATCCACTCCGTTTCGTCACCATAATCCACCACTCACCGTATTCGTAAAGAAGACAATTACACGTACATCGGTAACGTTATGTAAAAATAAATCGAAGTAACTAAAGAGTCATTAATTCGGTAAGCATATTACTTGGGGGACCCTATCGCCGAGTACCGCAAACTGATCCCCGTACACCCCAATCTCGTGCCCGTATGAAGTCATCTCGAAAACACAAACTAAAACCAGCTTATCTTCTCTCGAGATAAAGTTAAAAGTTTAATTAATATGAAACATATTACTTACTTCAACCTCGACAGACGTTCGTCTTCGGGTCTTACATAGTCGTTTAATTATAGATAGTGTGCCCGATAATACTTCACCATCATTACATACTTGGCCACCATACCCATCCTCGGGTTCGATATACCTCGTAACAACGTTATTACTCCATTAGTTTAAAGACAAGTGGGGGTAATACACAAAATATAACTTGTAATCATGACATATTACACTACTAAATTATACCTCGCAGCATTTAATGTCGTGGTGTAGGGTTTTGTCCCATCCGTTGTCAATCACCTTCCACCACTTCGTAACCCTCGACGCTTCTCTTTAATTTTCAACTTAGCCTTATCCATAAGCATCATACAATTTGTATCCGATTTTCGTCTATTCGAATCCACCAACCTAAGTACCCGCAACAAAGGTTCTACATGACAGACAAATAGTACCGCACCTTCTCCTACCACCTCGTTATCTTCTATCACCGGCTTCCATCTTTAGCATCTCATGCGATCCAAGGAGCCCCCGTACGTATCCATGTACTCGATAAGCAAGTGGAGAGAATGAACCTTTTTAAACTAGCATTGTACACCAGATAAAGGCTCTCTAATGCAATAAAATGAGTGGCAAATCTTGTGGGATCTGAACCGATCAAATGACCATCAGCCGTCGCCTCACGATATGTAAAAGTCGTGGATGGCCATAGATAAACGAGGTGATAAGTTGTCCTCGGTTGACCAAGGACTCGACATTAGCATCCCTACCAATATCTTCTAACATCGGAGTCAATAGAATGCGCCGCACAGCACCCAAAACAAGTGAGGTCGAGCCTCCATTAGCCTTCTTTTCCTGCACTTATACGAGGCCTCATTGTCGCGATAAACCGCACAATGTTGGCCTCCCTATCTCATCCACCACATTGTTCATCAAGCCAACAGGTAATCGTATTTTCACTCCGGCTCGATGCATCAACCGACTTCAAAAATACGGTGCCCTCCTCCGAACAATACACAAGGAAGTTTATAAGTGACCTCCTCAGTGATTCCACCATCCATCGCACATTACAAAGACACACCCTCTCCTTCCGCATGGTTTTCAATCCATCTATCCACGCAGGTCAACTCATCGACCTCCTCATCCAAGCCCTCGTTTCATATATATACTTTGATTAGTGGGCTTTCAACCCCGGCCCGGCCTCACCAATCGCATCAACCATAGTACGGAAATACGGATTGGTGTACGTACATGTCGGGACACCTACAAATTCAAAAACAAGATAAGGGAAAAGAGAGGGTTGTTAATAATAACTAACCTAATAAGAAATTCATATAGACAAGCAAATGCTAACCACAACTTCAACAAATCTTTACCTCGTACGTAGAAAGAACTTCGACCATATGCTTATGGCTTTCTTTCGTCGCTCACGCCGATGCCTTCACCCCTTTAAGTGCTTGTTTTATACCCTTCCGACCTCTCGCCACTCTCCCTATACATGGCGGTGTCTCCCCGTTCTGCATCGGCCGAACGAATGTGTCCTCCGAATTTCGGGCTCTCGAACAGGCGCGTCCCCGCCCCCACATCGATCGTCCGAAGCCGAACCTCCTGTTCCTCATCTTCGTTCCTCATCCTCACGGGCCTGGGCCCTACTCTCCTGAACGGCTCTCCTAACCTGGGCCTCTTCCTCATCCGGTGAAGATGACGAAGCAACTTGGACCCTTTCTACGTATGTGGCCCTTTCCCTTTCTTGCTTTTCCGGCCATAAGATCGGCATCTCTCCGACCTAGCAACTCGTCGGGAGGTCTTGTCTCGTCCAATTCTCACCTCCCTCCGCGATGTCCTTCCGGTTAAATAACCCCTCATCTCTCCCTCCTCTCGGCCCGGTACTTTATCACACTTCTTAACATTGCCACCCGTCCCGGCTATACGTCGTCGAGCCGATACACACCTCCATTCATCTCTTTTTCGGCACCACTTCGCATTCTAACTCTCTTCTTCTCTCGAATCGGCGGAGATGGCCATGTTGCGTCATCCAATGTCACGAAATTCTCGCGGGTCCAAAGGCCACGCTCCTCGTCCGACATCTTATCTACAACACATAAAATCATACACAATATTAAAGCCAATTAAATCCACCCCCATCGGGGTGAAATAATCCCCCCAACGGGGGGAATCCCACTCGCAGTCGCACGGCCGGCCAAGGCCCGGGGGGGGGGGGGGGGAGATCGAAACCCCCCTTACAAACCTTGTGTACTTTAGGGTGGATCGCCTCTCCCCGGTTGATCGCCCTCGAATAAGGCTGGATCGCCCCTCCGCCCACCGGATCACCGGCAGGGAAGCTCCTAGATTCCGGCGCCGGGGGGAGGAGAAGAAGCAGAAGGGGGCAAGTGGGAGGAGAATCGGTCCGGATCGACCCCAAATAGGGGGTGATCGGACCTTAAAACAGGACCAAATCGATCCCGGAATCGGTTCGATTCCGGGTCTTCCGGTTTTTCGGCGAATCGGTCCGGATCGACCGATTTTCGGATCGGTCCGGGATCGACCGATCCTATCGATTCCGGCCGATCCAGCCGGGACTCCCGGCTGGATCGCTAATTCCGACTGGAATCGGATCGGTAGGTACCGATCCGATCCAAGAATCGGTCGATCTCGATCAGGATCGACCGATTCTGCAATCCGTGACTTAAACCGGTCAAAACGGGCCCAAAATATGTCAAACCATGCCCGAATCGCTCAAAACGGGGCTGAACCGGCCCCAAAATAGGGTGAACCGGCCTGAACCGGCCCAAAACATGGTGAACCGGCCGGTTTAGGCCTTGAACCGGCCTCTGGAGCGTCGAACCGGGCCGAACCGGCCTTGAACCGGGCTGAACCGGTGGCCTGACCCGGTCTGGGGACGAACCGGTGCCGGTTCGAGGGAAAGGCAGGCCGGCCGGGCGAGCGGGGCGAACCGGTGCTTCGCCCGCTACTTAAGAGGGGGGGGTGTCGTGGCCCTCCGCGGTTGGCCGCGGAGGAGGGTGACTCGGCCGTCTCGCCGGCCGCCGCGTACCCCATCGGAAGGCTCCTTCGACGGCTGGCTCGCGAGTTCGCGAGGGCTTCGGTCGGGCGGAACGCCCGACGCGTCTTCGTCCGCGGCGGCCGCGGCGTGCAAGAGGAGAGGGCGTCGGAAGCGGTGCCGACTGTCGCCGTCGCCGTCGCCGGAGGGGAAGAGGGTGGCAGGAGGGGCCGTCGTTGCCGTCGGATGCCGTCGCGGGAGGAGGGCCAAGCGCCGGAGGGGCGCGGAAGCGGTGGAGATCGAGCCGACGGAACCAGGACCGTCGACGGCCTACTGTGCCGCCATCTCCACCGGATGGCGAGGGGAAGACCTCCGGAGGAGCATCTCGGAGTCGTTGGAAGGGGAAATGGGGCCGCCGGCCATCGGAGCCCTAGCCAGGCAGTGCGCACGGGCTAGGCAGTCGGCGCGGCTCTTCTTCCTCCTACTTTCTTCTCCGTCTGATAGGGCTCCGAGGGAGGGCTTCTAGCATCGGGATGGTGGGGCGGAGGTACTCCAGGGATCGCCGGAGGTGGGATGGACGGATCGGAGATAGTCGACGTCGTCGGAGGTGTCGAAACGGACGAAAACGGAGGGGAACGGAGTCGGTAAGGGTCGAACTAGAACCTGTGAAGGGGGAAGGGGCAAGAATAGCTCGGAGGCCGCTAGACGGAGGAGGGGGATGAAGGCACCCATGCCGGAGGGTCGCGAAGAAGACCGGTCCTCACCGGAGGTGGAGTCGGAAGACCTCCATCGTGGAGGGGGTGAAGAGGAAGGGGCGGCGCCCCAGCACAAGGGGCAGCCCCTAAGGTTCCAAAAATTGAACAATAACTCTCTCTCTATTCCAAACAATGAGCTCACTCTTAAATAGAGGAGCTAAGTTTACAAAGAGACCTTAAAGACGACTAATTACATACATGGACGAAAAATAAAAGACATGGACTCAAAAGACTTCAAATAATTACAAATATGTCCAAATGGACGTAAATACAAATAGACCTCAAAATGGACCGGACCGGGTCCCCATCATTCTCCTCTACCAAGAGAAAACTCGTCCTCGAGTTTTGACGTCTTCAAATGTTGCCGTCACGTTCCACCAAGCACTGCACTTCATCGGAAGCATCCCAAGAGTCGGCTCATGAGAATGAGCCGATCCCAGGCTCTGATACCATTTGATGCGGGACGAGGCGGGACGGACCGGCGACGTGGCGCTGCAGGGGGGCCTTCGGGAGGCGCAAATGACCTAGAAATATATCAAACAAGCAAAACCGGACTTAAACCGGTCAAAACGGGCCCAAAATATGTCAAACCATGCCTGAAACCCTCAAAACGGGCCTGAACCGACCCCAAAATAGAGTGAACCGGCCTGAACCGGCCCAAAACATGGTGAACCGGCCGGCTTCAGCCTCGAACCGGCCTGCGGAGGGGTCAAACCGGGCCGAACCGGCCTTTCGAACCGGCCGAACCGGCGCCCGACCCGGTCCGGACGTTGGGACCGGGCGGCTTGACTGGCTACGGGCGAGGGCCCGGCGACGGTTCGCTCGAACCACCACTTAACGGGGGGGCCGTGGCCCTCCGTGGTTGGCCGCGAGGGAGGGGGGATGCGGCCGGCTCGCCGGCCGCCGCGTACCCCCCCGGGTTGTCGTCTTCGACCTCGCGAGCTCGCGAGGGCTTCGCCTCGCGGCCGCGGTGGCACCGCCTGCGGAAGGAGGAGACGCCGCAATCGGCGCCGGAAGTCACCACCGCCGTCGTCGGAGGGGAAGAGGGTGGCCGGAAGGGCCGTCGTCGCCGCCGGACGTGTTCGGTGGAGCCGCCGTTGCGGGAGGAGGAGACCGGAGGCTGCTGGAGCCCTAGCGGGCCGCGACCGCGGACAGAGCCGCAGACGCGTCTCTCCCTCCTCCTCCTTCTTCTTCTCTGCTAAGGGTCCGACAGGGGGCTTCCAGCAAGGGATGGTGGGGTGGAGGTACTCCGGGGATCGCCGGAGGTGGGATGGATGGAGTGGAGACGGTGGACGTCGTCGGAGATGTCGAAACGGACATAAACGGGGGGGAACGGTGTCGATAGGGCTGCAGAACGAACTCGGTGAAGGGGAAGGGGCAAGAATGGCTCGGAGGCCGCCGGACGCAGGAGAAGGAGAAGGCACCCACGCCGGAGGGTTGCGAAGAGACCGGTCCGCACCGTGAGGCAGCCGGATGACCTCCATCGCGTGGAGGGTGAAGAGGGAAGGGGCAGCCCCCAAAGACAGGGGCAGCCCCTAGGGTTCCAAAAATTGAACAATAACTCTCTCTCTTTCATTCAACAATGTGCCCTCTTAAATAGAGGAGCCTATTACAAATAAGACACCCTAAATGACTATTTACATACATGTCCTCGTAAGGACCCAAATTAAAGGAAAAGACTAAAACAAACTTCAAATATTTACAATGAAGTCCATAAGGACGTAAACGTAAATAAACCCCAAAAAGGACCGGACCGGGTCCCCATCACATACCTCTTGGGCACTCGTCGCCATGGCCGATGAGTATACTCCATTAGTAAAACTCATTTTAAATATTATTTCAAATGAAATAAGGTTATCTAATCTTAATCTCTTTGAGTAATAGAGATTAAAATATTAATTATATGTTTATGATTTAAACCAGTCCAAACTTATGGATTAAACCAGTCCAAACCGAACCAAACCAATTTGCAATGGTTTGGTTTGGTTCAGGTTGAGGTGGGTCTTCGGTTTCGTTCGGTTTGATTTTTTTTGGCCATAAACCAAACCAGACCAACCCGTGCTCACCCCTAGATAATGACACTAGGAAGAGAAAATTTGAGAAAAATAGTATGATGAGATGTGACGATATTTTTATGGTGGTTGAACCTACCGCAATCCTCATCTATTATCCAGACTAGAGATAATCAAAGGGACCTCCTTATGATCCACTAGATTGCAATGAGAAAATTATAAGAAAAAATAAAGAACCAACAAGGGGAGAGAAAGGAATTCTCCAGACAACTTCCAAGAAGAACTTCTCACATGTCCCATGAGAGCCACAAAGAAAAGAGATTATTCTGTCAGTGTGCCAGTGCAACCCCCCCCCCAATTGTTCCCTGTCAACTTCAAGGAGTCCTAGGGAAAGAAAAGGAGGAGGAGGGGAAGAGGTTATTAGTGAGAAGGTCCTCTGTAAAGATCACCTGTGCGACCAGCTTGAAGATACATACTTGAGAAGTACATATTAGAGAAGCATCGAACAATATCACTGAACAATTACTCAGCATATTGTATAAAAATTATGTGAAAGAGTAAGAGAAAGGATGACAAAGAGTATTAATGTTTATCGTTGCTAATCTCCGCAAGCTAAAGAATGGATTGCACCTAATGTGATCAAACGGTAAAAGTAATATCCTAAATCAATGGAGAAACAGAAACAAGAATAAGCAGACCACTTCAGCCATGAATAGCTCGAAATCAACATTAAAGAGAAAGCAAATTAAAGCTTGAACATCAAATTATTAAAATGAGACAAAACGAATAAGTCAAATTCCACAAAAAGAGAGAAAGAAATACACTTTATTCTACAAACACTTCGACCATTTAACATCCAAGCACCGCATAACACCACCAATCGAGAACAACTTATTTCTGGGGAGTCAATGGTAACCGATTATCCGACTAGTTCACGAAGCTGACGAACAACTAAAAGATAGTTTAATGACTTTCAATAAGTTAACCGTTACAAAATAGGATAACATGTTAAGTTAGCGAATACGAAAATGAATAGTATATAAAATCAAACCCGTTATCTGTTATCCGTAAGGAGCGTAACCGTTGATCAAGAATGTAAGAATCCAAATTTTAGGAAAAACCCAGGATACCATCTAAGTTGTTTCTCTCTCGAGTTGGGATCGACGAAGCAGTTCCGCGTAGCAATTTTGCGTTCTTTTCCTATTCTATCGGTTCGCAGGCCAAAGAGATTACAACCATTTTGCACGCGTAAAACCACGGCACCCGAGCACTATACCCTATCGACTCATCACCACCCACCTTGAGAACGAACTCCATGCCATCGGTGATTCCGGAGAGCCAGTCCCGCTGCTTTGCGGCCTCGGCCGCCGCCGCCACTCCGGCAGACTCCGGAGCATCCGTAGCAGAATTCACCGCGGCGTCAGCGACGGTGTATAGGAACCCCTCCGCCCTGCCGAGAAGCCGCAGCGCCCACTCCTCAGCACCCCCCACGTCCAATAAACCGGGAGGTGCGAGTTTAGCCGCGACGGAGCCCCCGCGTGCTAGGGGCCTACGGGCGGTGCGCGGGAAGAGAAGGCTCCGGGAGGGAAGCGAGCAAGGAACTGCGGAAAGGGAGGGGCAGAGGGGAGCAGGGTGATGATAGAAGAGCGAAGCCATTCGAGAGGGATAACGAGAGCGAGGGGAGCGGGCACGGCAAGAGAGCGAACGAGAGAGAGCGGAGCAGGGAGAAAGGTTCGTATTTCACCCTTTCAGTTTCAGGCATGTGTTTGGCGGCGGATCCCATTGACGCGGTATGATGTGCCGGCGGCACACATTTTGTCGGAGATTGATAATATGATAGCAGCAGGGCAGCATATACATGTTTCCGTCGGACACGTGGGTCAAACTTGGAGACTTCTTGAAATTGTGAGGTAAATTATTTTAACTTAAAATTCAGCCATTCTGAAATAAGACCTTTTTTGCTTTAAATAATAATTTATGTGTGGTCAAATTTGTAAAAGATGTAAAAAATAAGGCAGGATAACACGGTGGCGTTTGATTAGGCTTAATATAAAAATCTTAACTCTAATTTCTACCTCTAACATCTTAATTAGTGGTAAAAAAGTACTTAAGTTAATTAAGATATAAATAATTTCTTTTGTTAGACAAGAATGCTAATAAATATTTGTTTGCAAAATTGTCAAACAATCTTTTGATAAAATTTTCTTTAAAAATATCTATTTATAATAAAAACTTAATTTGTCAGCAATATTTCATTACAGATAAGTTAAATTTATTTACAAAACAAATGTTTTCTAAACATAAAAATGAGTTTAAAATTTTATTTTTCTCTCTTCTCGACTACAAAAAGGTCCCCAAATAAGCACGCTAACCCCCCCCCCCCCCCCGCAAAAAAAAAACCGCAGCAGACAAGGGCCCATCTGAGCTTATTTATTCAGCAAAAGGTGGCAAATTTTTAAGAAACAAATTCAGGTGAAAATACTACTCCTAACAACGTTCACGGTTTGAGTATGGGATTCAAAAATCAACCATTAAAACATCGACATCTATAATCGGGACAAGAGGAAGGAAAAAAAAAAGAGAGCATGAAAATACTCAGAGCGTTCACCACAGTCGAATCACCTTTTTTCAGTGGCGTCTTAAATGGGCTAATGAAAATGCCCAACACCGGAATTCAACCGGTGACTGCGTAACGAACGGAGACAACTTGACAAGAAGCAAAAAAACAACCATAGTTGTAGAGTAGTGCCAACAAAAATAAAACTTGGGGGTAACAAAAGTTCATCCCAAGATAAATCAGGTTTACCCCCACAAGAACCCGACAGCCCCATTAGGGACAATCTGGTTGAGTTTCGGAGACAATGTCAACGGGTTGACTTTCTGTATCATCAGTTTGACACCGAGCCTGCTTGGCCTTCCTGTAGCTATGTGAACTTCTAAGTAAATCACCAAGTGCAATGCGCTTTTTAGGTGCATCTGACAATCTGCAATCATATACAATTCGAATATAGTCAGCGAAACTGAACACAAGACAGGTAGATAAGAAAAGGTACTCGACGGATTAGTAAGACACCGTCATCAAAATACAAAAAAAATGAAGATTACATTCCTAGAAGCAAGAGTGCAAGGACAAATTAGTACTTAGAGAGAAACGACATAGATTAAAAGGAATGAATAGACCTCCCAGGTTAAGTTCCAGCTATTTATGCACTGTAACTCCCCCAGAATACAAAAAATGAAACGGATAGCTCGGGAAAATAGCTGAGTGAACATCAAAAAGATACAATTGGACTTCTCCTTTTGGCTTGTGATGTAACCTCAAAAATCTCCAAATTTAAAGATTTTGTTTTGGAAATTCGTTTTCCATTTGAATTTGAATTAGATTTGATTTGACCATAGCATTGACTTCTTAAGAAAATAAATAGTATTTCATAAAAGTACTAACTAGGGTCCATGATATGTCTAAAATTATACATTGAGGTTGTTAGGTTCTTTGAAAATTGATTTTGACATCTCCCCATCGGATGGTGCGAAGATCCGACGTTAATTACATCGAGATTACTCAAATATCCTTGATTATCGTCAAAGCAATCCATGGAAAGAAGAAGACAATGCATCCACAAAATAATCATTCATACAAACACAGGAGAAAACAACCCCATGGACTTGATAGAATGCAAGTATTGATTTAAATTGAATTGAATTGGATTGGTTTGAATTGCATTAACTTAAGTTGAATTGAATTTAGTTTGCAATGGATTTTGTTGGGATTGAATTATTTAAATTTAGTTTAGTTGGAGTTGAATTTGAATTTTACCTTGTTTGATTAATTTGGATTTATTTCATTGAGTTTGACTTTGATTTGGAGAGTTTGATTTGTATTTGAGTTTCTTTGAGTTTAATGAATTTGCACATAATTTGATTTGTTTTAAATTTAATGGAATCTATTTGATTTCTTTTAGCTAGATTTAGTGGTTGGAATTTGGGTTTGATGTGGGCTTTAATTTGATTTGAGTTGAATGAACTGGTTTATGACTTGTTTTGTTGATTTGAATTCATGTGGCTTACTTTGTTTTAAGATTGGATCAGGCAAGGTTGGTTTTGACTTGGATTTAGTTTGCAGTGGATTTTACTTATTAATTTGCATTTTAATTTAGTTGGAGTTGAGTTTGGCCAAAACTCGTTTAATTTTGATTTAATCTGAGTTGGTATGTTCAGATTCTGCACTTTTTTTAAAGACTTTCAGATTTTAGACCTCGGAGTCCAGATTCTGCACGCTCCCATTTTTCAGATTTTGGAGTTCAGACTGCAGATTCCGGTTTCTGACAGATTTCAAATTTTTACACATCTTTCAAATTCCAGATCTCTTTATGGTGATTCCGCACATTGCAGATTCCAATTTCAGTTTTTTTCTTTGTATATTTCAGATTTCAGAATTTTCTATTTATTTCAGATCCACAGCTCTGCCTGAATTTCAGATTTTTCAGACTTCAGATTTGTGCACATTTGCAGATTTCTTTTTAATTTCTGATTCTCGGCTGCAGGTTTTATGAGCTTCAGACTTTCAAAATTTTAAGTTTACAGACTTTGCAGGTTTCGGATTCTTCAGATTTTTATGGATTACAGGTTCAAGTTTTTACTATTTCAGATTTTTTTCAGACTTTGTTTTATGTCAGTTTTTGTTGTCTTGCCTTCCAAAAGGTTGTCCTCTCCTTGTAGCATAAACATATGCACCGAACATGAATTTTCATTTGCTTTCTCAACATGAGACATGATTTACAATTATGACCAGAAACTCGGACCTTGAATCCTTGATGGGTTTGTCGATTCATGGGCGGCATGTACCCGGTCTTGATAGACTTATGGGCATCCTTCACTACTTTGAGATTAAATACACCCGGCTTTTGACAAACTTATGGGCAATCGACTCACTGATTTGAGATTGAGCACACCTGGCTTTTGATAAGCTTAGGGACTCATCTCATAGTTTATGAACCTCATTAGCTCATAGTTTGGCATATCGGCATGTTGATCATACACAGCCTCCCCATGGCATGATGGGTAAATAACTCCCCCTTGGGGCATAGTAAGACATTGAGGTCTTTTCAATAAACCTTTGTATGTCTACCTTAAAGGGTCAAGGGACGTGCTTGAAGGTGGCCCATTGCTTTCCCTATTTATTTAAATTCTTTTAGATTATGTCAAGACCAAGTGGCGGGTTTTTAGCCGGCCAGATGCTCGTCTTGGTTTGTGGATTAATTTAGTGAATTTTTATTTAATTTCTGTTTATTGTTTGTTTTATTTTATTTTTTTTGAATTATGGGTCAAGAGGCGTGCTTAAAGCCGGCCTATTGCTTTCCCATTTGTTTTGATTCTTTAAAGTTATGCCGAGACCATGTGGTTTGTTTTTAGCCGGACAGATGCTCGCCTCGGTTTGTTTAATTAGTTAATGAATTTTTTATTTAGGTTTCAATTGAGGGTGTCTTTTAAGAAGAATTAATCTCCATTGGGCCCTCTTCGGACCCCTGTCTCATCGAAGCTGGGTAGGCCTCCGTTGGGCCCGGCCCTTTTAACTTACTCCTATGCCCATTGGCTTGTCCGACAGGCCTCCCTTTTTTTTAAAGCCTTCCAGCAAGTGGGCTCCACATGAATGTTGACCCGCGGGTCAACACCTCTCCGCGGCCAGCTCCACTTCACGCGCGCGGCCCTCGGACGCGTGCGGCTTTCTCACGCAGTCGACCGCCGCGGCTTATTCACTCCTCTTTTTTTTCGGCGGGTCCACCTGCTATTTATATGTCCAGCGTGGACATAAGTCAGGGGAAAATAATCCCCTGACCTCTCCTGTTCACCCGACTGCGGGGGGGAGCTCATACGACGGGGGGCTTCAGCGACGACAGCTTCCAGAGGGGACCTGTGGCGACGGCAACTTCCGGAGGGGGGCTTCGGCAACGGCAACTTCCGGAGAGGGTTGCGACGGCGACGACGATCTCCGGAAGAGATCCGGCAGAGGTTGCTTCCGCGAGGGCTTCCAGCGTACGAGGCTTACAGAGAAGCCTGAGGCGACAGCGGGTTCCGAACGGGATTCTTCCGACGGGCTTGGAAGCTAACTCCTGCCGGTTCGGAAGCTCCGAACAGGCAAATTTGAAGGGCTTCGAGCAACTGCATTGGGAAGACGACTCTGATAAGCCCTCCCTTGTGATGTCTTGCTCTCGTTTCCTTCTTTCAGCCTCTCGATCGCTCTCGGGGGATCCTCCCCCGCTGATAAGCATTGGTCGGCTTTCATAAGCCTCCGCCGTCTCCCTTCCCCGTTGGGAGACCTCCCGAAACAGGGGTTGCTGCTCCGAGAAGGACTCGGAGCAATCCCGAAGCATGCGGGATCGACCCACCTCCCCTCTTATCCTCTATTACCTTCTTACGGCAACTACTACCGCCGTTTAGAGTTAGTTCTGGAGTGGAGTTTCAACATAGAGTCGGCTCTTTCCCTGCTCCGACAGTTCCTCTTCATTTATTTTTTTATTTTTTTCGTGAACTCCTCTTGAATGGGCCTGTCGTAGAGGAAGTGGGCCAGGATTTGGTATTCTGATGGGTCCATTTGGCACCTGAATTAAACCCCTTCAATGGTATGTTTACCCGACCAATAAATTGTGATGCGGGACAAACCGGCTAGGCCGGGCTAAACCGAACGGAAACGAAGTAAACCGGCGCTAACCGCCGCTAAACGACTAAGCGGACCCAAAATAAGCCTAAACTGGCCCGAATCAGTCGAAACAGGCCGAACCAGCCCCAAACCGGGCTCGAGATGGTCTGAACCGGGTTAAACCGGCTTAGACACACGAACCGGGCCGAACCGGCCGGTTTAGGCCCGAACCGGGGAGTGAACCGGCCCGAACCGGATCAGAACCGGTCGACCCGGCCGGGACCCGATCAACCCGGCTGACCCGCCGGCTGGGCCGCGAACTGGCGACCGGGCGAGCCGGCGCCGGCCGCGGGCGTCGCCCGCTCTCGCGGGCGCGAGCGTCGGGGGGTCGTGGCGCACTCGGGGGCTCTCCCGCTGGTCGCGTGGGCTGCGTGACGGCCGTCGCCTTCCGTCGCCGTGGCGACATCTCCGAGAGGCCCGCGGGGCGCGAGCCGCGACAAAGGGGTGGAGGCAGCGCGGGCATCGTCTCTCTCGTCCGGACGCGGCCTCGCGGGTGGAGCAGCCGGGGCGGGCGGCACGTCCCTCGCGGGAGCTTCGCGACGCCGTCGTCGCCGTCCGGTGGCGCTCGGGTGCGGGAGGGACGGGCGGTGGTGCGGGCGGGGTCGGCGGGGCAGGCCGGCGGAGGAAGCGCGGCGGAGGCTGCCGTCGCCATGTGGAACTCCGCCGGAGAGGGGTCTGCATCGCCGAGGCGAGGAGGAGATCCGGGGATCGCGGATCTCCCCTCCCACTTCCTCCGTTCCTTCTCCGCCTTCCTCTTCTTCTTCTTTCTTCGTCTGCAACCGCGAGGCGAACCAAAGCCGTCGCCGTGGGGAGGCGGCCGCAGGGAAGGAACCGCGGAGGGACGGGGATCCGGGGATCGCCGGATCCTCCTCCCGCTTCAGCAACTTCTCCTTCTTCTCCTTCTACTTCTTCCGTCTGCAGCCGCGAAGGAAGGAGCACCCCGCCGTCCTCATGGAGGGAGGAAGCCGCCGGAGGAGGGAGAGGAGGGTCGCCGGCTGATGGGGATGCAGTCGAACCAGTGAAGGAAGTGGGAGGAAGGGCACGGAGGCCGAGAGGACGAGGAGGAGAGGAGGGAACGGCCGCCTGCCGGAGGATGGAGGAAGCAAAGAGACATCGCCTGGGGGGGGTGGAGAGGAAGAAGACGGGGGCAAACGCCCCTGCTCGGGAACCAGGCCAAAGCCTCCAAAAATTCACTATCGCTTGTTCCTTCGTATGTACATGGGTCCTCTTTTAAAGAGGGAGAAGAGACCTAATTAAAAAAAAACACCCTCTATTACTTCTATTTACAAACTTGTCCCCGTAGGGACACAAGTAAAAAAAAACCCAAAAGATGTCCCCAGCATTCTCTCCGACCGGGAGAAAACTCGACCTCGAGTTTTTAAACCGGTTCGGACGTACCCAAGACTCGACTCGTGGGAACGAGTTGATTCCGGGCTCTGATACCAAACTGATGCGGGACAAACCGGCTAGGCCGGGCTAAACCGAACGGAAACGAAGTAAACCGGCGCTAACCGCCGCTAAACGACTAAGCGGACCCAAAATAAGCCTAAACTGGCCCGAACCAGTCGAAACAGGCCGAACCAGCCCCAAACCGGGCTCGAGATGGTCTGAACCGGGTTAAACCGGCTCAGAACACCCTGAACCGGGCTGAACCGGCCGGTTTAGGCACTGAACCGGGGTGAACCGGCCCGAACCGGATCAGAAACCGGTCGAACCGGCCGGGATCCGATCAAACCGGCTGAACCGCCGAGCCCAGCCGCGAACCGGCGACCGGCGAGCCGAGCCGGCGGCCAGCATGCCCGCTCCGCGGGCGCGGCCGGGGGGGTCGTGGCGCACTCCGGGGCTCTCCCGCTTGGTCGCGTGGCTGCGTGACGGCCGTCGCCTTCCGTCGCCGTGGCGACATCTCCGGAGGCCCGCGGGCGCGAGCGCGACAAGGGGTGGAGGCAGCGCGGGCGTCGTCTCTCTCGTCCGGACGCGGCCTCGCAGGTGGAGCAGCGGGGCGGCGGCGTCCTCGCGGGGGCTTCGCGACGCCGTCGTCGCGCCGTCCGGTGGCGCTCGGGTGCGGGGAGGGACGGCGGTGGTGCGGGCGGAACAGTCGGCGGGGCGGGCCGGCGGAGGAAGCGCAGGCGGAGGCTGCCGTCGCCATGGAACTCCGCCGGAGAGGGGTGCATCGCCGAGGCGAGAAGGAGGAGATCCGAGGATCGCCGGATCTCCCCCTCCCACTTCCTCCGTTCCTTCTCCGCCTTCCTCTTCTTCTTCTTCTTCTTCGTCTGCAACCGCGAGGCGAACCAAAGCCGTCGCCGTGGGGAGGCGGCCGCAGGGAAGGAACCACGGAGGGAGGGGGATCCAGGGATCGCCGGATCCTCCTCCCGCTTCAGCAACTTCTCCTTCTTTTCCTTCTACTTCTTCCGTCTGCAGCCGCGAAGGAAGGAGCACCCCGCCGTCCTCATGGAGGGAGGAAGCCGCCGGAGGAGGGAGAGGAGGGTCGCCGGCTGATGGGGATGCAGTCGAACCAGTGAAGGGGAAGTGGGAGGAAGGGCACGGAGGCCAGAGGATGAGGAGGAGAGGAGGGGAACGGCCGCCTGCCGGAGGATGGAGGAAGCAAAGAGACATCGCCTGGGGGGGGGGGGGGAGAGGAAGAAGACGGGGGCAAACGCCCCTGCTCGGGAACCAGGCCAAAGCCTCCAAAAATTCACTATCGCTTGTTCCTTCGTATGTACATGGGTCCTCTTTTAAAGAGGAAGAAGAGACCTAATTAAAAAAAAACACCCTCTATTACTTCTATTTACAAACTTGTCCCCGTAGGGACACAAGTAAAAAAAACCCAAAAGATGTCCCCATCAAATTGGCCTTGAAGTGGGCCTACTCTAAAGCAAAGCTCATTACATGCATGGAAATGGGCTTAATTTAAAAAAAAATTCGGTGCCAACAGCTTGTAAATCAGTTTCCGTTGGGAAAAGGGCTTAAGATGCGCACACAACCTGATAAGGGGAGACAAGCACTTTATTAATCCTGTGCATACCTGCAAACTTAAAAAGATCCAGTTGAACTTACCCTTTTGTCTGGTAAATCAGTTTCCAATGAGAAAAAGTCGTGGTCTAAATCATCTAGTAATCACTAAGAAGTGCACATGCATCCCGAAGAGGTGGGAGAAGCACTTAATTATTTCTGTTTACAATTACATTTTTCTCGAGTTCAAGGTCCAACAACAGCAACTTCACGTCTTTTAGAGAGTTAAAACACAATTTTTACCATCTTTCTGAAATTACATTAATGTAATGGGTTTTCCACAAATTTCTAATTATTTGTGCAAGGGATATAAGCAGATTTGCAATACTCTAGAATTTTTGGGTACCGTGCAATCTTGCACCTTTGACATTTTATGGACAACTATTCTAGACCCAGACATTGAAAATGTATGTTAAGCATTTAGAGGCTGTACTTGTTTATTGAACATCCCAGCGTTTAAAATTTTGTAATTTATTTTCACATTTTAGGAGTCTAAAAAAGTACCCTTTTGGATCTATTTTTGATGTCTTTGGTACTTTTTAGCATGCGATTCATGAACATGGACAAGTTTACTTAAACGGTTTCTGTTGGGTATGGATGTGATATTCATTTCTTTACCCTCCTTTTATTTAAAGTGCAATTTCAAATTATTCATGATGTTAGTGACAGTTGAGTACAAACTCTCAAACTTTGTTTTTCACTATTTTTTTAACTTTTTTATTTTCCCCTACTGTAATCATTAATTTTAGATAGAAGAAATATGTACAGATTGAAAATTTTTGTATCTTTAGCTTTGTCTCTTTTTCTTTTTGCATACAGTTGGCGATAGCTGAGAGCCTGTGTTGAAACTTGAAAGTAGTGTAATTTTTATTTTTCTTTTGTGTTGCCAGAAGGGGAGAAAGGAAAGAGAAAGAAGTGCATGGTAACTTCAATGACAATTATGAAGAAACCATGTAGTAGGTATCTTGCACTCTAGTCCAACAATAACCAACGTTTCAGGGCTTGTCCTTCAAATTTTCAGTCATAGAGACTATTTAAATCTAAAACGAGAATCTGAAGATAAAGGGCATCAAAACACCAGTTTTATGGCCTGAAAATTAGGCAGGGGTATCAAGTAAAAAATGCTGCAGGAAAGAGTTATTGAATGCCCAAGGCATATGACATTTGTAACAATAAGAATGATTAGTTGATTGCCACTTCGAAGAAGAAAAAGTTTTCAAACCAAGAATGAAGGATGGGAACATGACAAAGAAATACGGGGAGTATTTGGGGAAATACCCAAGCCCGTAAACACTCCTATCTAAAAATAGAAAAATTCTGAAAGATGTCCATGAAAAATGCTCCAGCGAAGGCTCTATGCTATATGAGACACAAGGCACCCAAGGTGAGCTTCGCCTCGGGCGCTGGAGACAAGATATATTTTCTAATATATAATTATATAATATTAAAACTTTTGAAGAAGAACATAAAAAGCAAAACAACTCACTTCTAGGGCCTACAGGGCATGGGCATCAAGATGTCGGGGCCTTGGGGCGGAACTCGGAAGACTAGGCATTGAGGATTTCAAGGCTGGAAAAAAAGAATTTTAAGTCACTGGATCTGGACCTTACTCGGTCTAGATCCAGGCGAGGTGGGGCATTTTTATATATAACATTAAAACTTTTGCCTCGCCTAACCTCCGTGCCTTGGGACCCGAGGCAAGCACCACTGATAATACAGGGCTCCAATGTGCCCAGCGTTGCTAGAATTTGTGTAATCCGAAGGGATTCAACTAATTATCAACAATGCACCAGACCAGATCAGGCCGCCAAAGTCCCCACTTATAGACATGAATAAGAAATAAAAGGCTGCAAATTGCTTAATCAATTGTCCCAAGTAAAGAGCTATATGGAGGAAGCATATAAATTAAGTGTTATATGTGAAGTCGTAATGAAAGGAGGCACGTGAAAAGACAGCACCTGAGAATTTATTAAGTTACAAGCAGCCAACTTAATGGCACTTGAGTGTTCAGCCCAGTATTCCAAATAGAAGAGAGGGGGATGATAAATGTACAATTATGTGCTTACTTGATGCTTCAATACAAGATCTATCCAGGTCAAAGAAGGGAATCCTGCTGGTCAATTAACTAAAGGATTCCTGATCATGATAAGCTTCTGGATCCGCCAGGGCCAATCTCGATCTGGAGGATAAGACCTGGTTTGTTCAACGAATCCAGGATCGGCCAAAATCAGTCCTTCAAAAAATTTAAAGAACAAAAAGAAAACAAGAAAAGCATTCCAAACTGTTCCCTAGTGGAGGGGCAGCCCGGATCAGGCAAAATTGCCACCTCATGGCAGTGAAAAGGCGAAAGCTGCCGCCCTGCACCTTCCCTGCCCAATTATATCGGGTCCTGATCTGCCAACCTAAGTTGGCATATCCCGTTTATCAGGTCAAGAGATTTGACAGGCAGGGATCCACCAACCACTTTATCGGAACCAAAAATCTGACACTCAAGGCTTTGCCACCAAGTTGGTGGATCCCAAGCAGCAGTCCAGAGTTCATGCCTATAACATTTCTTGATCATAGGGCCCCAATCAGCACGTGAGAACACTCAATCTCATTTGGCTCCTGATATCTTTTTCTATAGAGAAGGGATGCCCTCACAGTTTCGACATCACATCTCTGTTTTGCTAAAATATATAAATGGTAAAATTTAATGATACAAGAATAAGAAGCGCAATATCATATAACAGTGATTGTTGGATGATAAAGTGATGCATGCTTCCAAAATATGCACTACTGAGTTGAGAAGGTTATGTTGGATATGCAAGCACACCAGAACATAAAACATCCCTTAAGTCTATTAGAGAAAAGGTAGCAGTACTGCCATCTAAAGATAAACTAAAAGAAACCTTCTCGGTAGCAACCGGATGTGTCTTTCATTTTCTTTTCTTTCTTTTTAATCCTGTCTTGTACATCTTTTGATATTTTATGAAATCGTGACCCTGTGTCACATTCAAAAAAATGATAAACTAAAAGAAAAGAAACTGGCATAGTTTGAACGCATTAGACATAAAGCTAAGGATGCTCTACTTACAAAAATAAATATAATAAGACAAGGGGAAGAGAGAAGACTAGCAACCCAGAGTATGATAAAGGATAGTTATCATAAAATGATTCGGAGAAACTAAACCTCTAAGATAGTGGAGGCAAAGAATCCATAGAACAAACCCAAGTTGGGATTAAAGCTTCAATGAGTTGATACCAGCACACATTCTCAAATGCCTCGACGAGGTGCTTACATAGTATTTGGGGCATCTAGCTAGTCTTATGATGTAACCTCAAAAATCTCTCATTTAAAGATTTTGGTTTTGGAAATTCATTTTCCTGTTTGGATTTGAATTAGATTTGACCTTAGTATTGACTTTGTAGGAAAATAGATGGTATCCCATAAAAGTACTGACTAGGGTCCATACTATGTATAAAATTATATGTTGAGGTTATTAGGTTCTTTGAAAATTGATTTTGACCTCTCCCCATCGGATGGTGCGAAGATCTAACGTTAATTACATCGAGATTACTCGAATACCCTTGATTATCGTCATAGCAATCCATGGAAATAGAAGACAATGCATCCACAAAAATAAACATTCATACAAACACATATAGGAGTAAACAGTCCCATGAACTTGATGGAATGCAAGCACTTACTTTACTTTGAATTTAATTTGAATTTAAGTTGAATTGGTTTGAATTTAGTTTGAGTTAAACTTGATTGGTTGAATTTGATTTATTAATTGTTTTCAATCTATTTGAGTTGCTTATTGATTTAAGTTTGGTTCAATTGGAATTTGATTGGAATTAATTTGATTTAACTTATCGTTAGTTGAAATTGAATCTTGTGAGTTTCAGGTTTGTGTGAATTGATTTTTAACTGTCTTGGATTTGTTTAAGTTAACAACGATTTGAATTTGAGTTTGATTTGGATTGATTGATTTGAGTTTATTTAGAATGAATTTGTTCAGAATTTGATTTGTTTTAAATTCAATAGAATCTGTTTGATTTCTAGATTCACTGGTTGGAATTTGGATTTTGATATGGGCTTTAATTTGTTTTGAGTTTTATTAAGTTGAGTTTGTTTGAGTTGGTTGAAATTAATTAGATTTTGGTTGTTTGATTCTGGGGAAATTCAGATTTAATGGATTTGACAATTTCTGTATGCAACTTTTAAATTTACGTGAAATGATTTGGATTGGTTTTAAATTTGAATTTTCTTACCAGCTTGAGTTCACTTGAATTCCACTGATTTAACTCTGCTTACGGATTTTGACTTGGGTGCAGATCCTGTTCTAAATTTGATTATGTTTGAGCTTGATGGGCGGTCAGATTTGAGTTGATTTGGAAGTTTATTTTTCACTTACAGATTTGATTTTTGTTGGAGTTGAGTGGAAATTAATGGATTGTATTTGGAACAGATTGGGGACCGTACAGATTAGGATTCTACCGTCTTTTACATTCAGTTTGAGTTCATATTTTTAGAAATTTCTGTTTATTACCTTAGCCTTTTCAGATTTTATCTCCGGGTGTGAAGTTCAGATCCGGAATTCAGATTTTGAACCTCCAGAAAAAGTTCAGATTTTAAACCTTCAGTTCTCAGAATTTTAGAGTTCAAATCAAATATGATTCAAAAGATTTTCAGATTCTGCATATTCCGATTTTCAGATTTGAGGTTTTACAGATTTAGTTCCTTTTTTCAATTTTTTCCAATTTTCGGATTCTGTGCGTTCCAATTTTCAGAGCACCCTTTACAGACTATACAATTTTCAAGTTTTTTCAGTTTTGGATTCTCAGTTTGCAGGTTTTGATTTCAAATGATGTTCTAACTCTCAATTTTCACATTTCAGACTTTCAGATTTTCAGATTTCAGAATCTTACTGATGCGGGACAAACCGGCTAGACCGGGCAAAACGGACCGAAAACAGAACAAACCGGCGCTAATCGCCACTAAACGACCTAATCGAGCCTAAAAATGGAGCAAACCGGCTTCGAACCGGTCCAAACAGGTCCGAACCGGACTCGAGATGTACTGAACCGGCCTGAACCGGCCCAGAACACCCTGAACCGGCTTGAACCGACCGGTTCAGTGCCTAAACCGGCCTGAACCGGGATGAACCGGGTCTGGACCCGGTCGAACCGGCGACCGGGCGAACCGGCGCCGGCCGCGCGCGCCGGCCGCGCTCGCGGGCGAAAGCGGGGGTCGTGGCGCTGTTTGGCTCCTCTCGGGATGGTCGCGTGGCCACGCGAGAAGCGCTCCTTGTTGGGCTGCGTGGCGGCATCCCAGCCGTCCCGCGAAAACGCGAGCCGCGACAAAACTCAGCCCACGCTTGCGATGCCTTCGCCGTCCAGACGGCCCCGACGCCTCGTCGTCCTCCTCCGGCGTGCGCGACTTCCTCGTCGTCTCCGTCCGGACGAGCCCCAAGGCACAGGCGGAACAGAAGCCCTCGACGGCCAATGGTGCAGGCGGACGAGCAGAGGCGTCCTCGTCTTTAGCTGGTGCTCGCGGAGACGAGGCTGACCGACCGGCGCCCGAGCTCCTGCGGGACGACGGCGGGAGAGAGCCGCAGAGGGAGGGAGGATCCGGGGATCGCCGGATCCTCATCCCTCTCCACCGTCTTCTTCTTCATCTTCTGCTTCCTCTTCTTCGTCCTTCGTCGGCTTCCGGATAGGGATGGACAGGAAGACGTTGGCGGAGGCCGATGTCGAACGAAGCGGGCTTCTGTCGATGTTGAAGAACCGGGAATGGGGAAGATCGGAAGAACGGCACGGAGGCCGGAGGATGAGAGGGAAGGACGGGGACGGCGACCTCGCCGGATCTGGAAGGTGGAGGGGAACTGCCAGCCTTACGCCGGAGGTGGAAGAAGGAGACGACCCTCACTGGCCGGGGTGGGGGAGAATGGGGCCGCAGCCCCTACGCGGGAGGAACCAACGCCCAAGGCGTTCCAAAAATTCCACTCTATTGCTTGTATAACTATGTACATCGGTTCTCCTCTTATAGGGGGGAGAGGAGAACAATTTAAGAAAAGGACTCCCTAAAAAATTCTATTTACATACCAGTCCATTAAAGGACTCAATTTAAAATTGCTCAAAAAATGTCCCCATCACTTTCAGTTTTTTCAGATTTCTATGGTGATTCCGCACATGACAGATTTAGATTTCAGATTTTGTTCGTTCCAGATTTTATTAACTTTGGATCTCTGAACTCCACATATTTTCCAGCATTTGGATTTCTTCTGACAACTAAACATTGATCTTCAGAATTTTATTTCGTTTGAAGCTTATTAAATCTTTTGAGATTTTATATTTCCTCTTTTTGCATTCCATCAAGCTTGGCGAACTATTAATCCTCTGTTGAACAATAACTGTGCACCGAACATGAACTTCTCATTGCTTAATCCGAAACATGACTTACAACTTGAATGACCTGAAATCAGATCCCTCTGAGTCCTTGATGAACATGTAACTTATTTGATCAATTTGAGATGAAAAAACACCCGGTCTTTGATAGACTTTGTGAGCACTCCTCTCACTGATTTGATATTGAATACACCTGCTTTTTATAAGCTTGTGGGGACTCATCTCAAGTTTATGAACCTCATTAGCTCATAGTTTGGCATATCGGCATGTTGATCATACACAGCTTTCCCATGGCATAATGGGTAAATAACTCCCTTTTGGGGCATGGTAAGACATTGGGGTCTTTTCAACAGATCTTTGTATGTCTACCTTAAAGGGTCAAGGGGCGCGCTTAAAGCCGGCACATTGCTTTCCCTATTTGTTCTGAAATTCTTTTAAGTTTAGCCAAGACCATGTGGCGGATTTTTAGCCGGCCAGATGCTCGTCTCGGTTTGTTAAATTAATTTAGTGAATTTTTATTTAAATTTTTGTTTATTGTTTGTTTTATTTCATTTTTGAATTATGGGTCAAAAGACGTGCTTAAAGCCGGCCTATTGCTTTCTCATTTATTTTCATTCTTTTAAATTATGTCGAGACCATGTGGCGGGTTTTTAGTCGGCCAGATGCTCGCCTCGATTTGTTTAATTAGTTAATGAATTTTATTTAAATTTCTTGTTGATTGTGTATTTTAAAGGTTCTTCTTCTCTCTTTTTTTTAGCTCCTACAGGTCTGGACATAAACAGTCCCCTTTGGATTACTGTTCACGTAGGGCCCTGGGCCTTCGCGTGGCCAACATCCGCTGCACCTGTCGGGCCTCCCCCTGGCGGGTCCTCCTCCTTCTCCTTCTTTCCTTTTTTTTAACATCTTCAGAAGATGGGCCCCACAGCTCCACGACAGCCCCTCGCATGGTCTCCTTTGCAGCATCGGCCGCGGGCACGCGAGTCCTTCCTCTCTTTTTTTCACATTTTTTTTTCACAATGGGCCCCACTGTATGCCAAGCTGGACCAAAGTTAGGGAAAAATAATCCCGCAGCCCCACCCCCGCTCGCACTGTTCACCCGGCCGTAGGGAGCTCTTATGGCAGAAGCGTGAGGAGCTCGCGGCGACGGCTGCTGCTGCTGCTGCTGCCGGAAAGGATTCCGAGGACGGCTGCTTCTGGCGGAGATCTCGGCGACGATTGCTTCAACAGTCGCGGCGAGCGCGACACCTGCAGGAAGGGGCTTCCGGCGATCGTGGCACCTGCGGGAGGGAGGTCCGACAGCGGCTACAACTCTAGGAGGATCCGACGGCTTCCAGAGGAGGGTCCGACGGCTTCAGCAACTCCAGTAGAGTTCGATGGCTTCCGCAAGGTTCCTGCTTGCTCTCTCTCTCTCTCGGTCTTCTTCTCTCACTCTCCCGATTTCTCTTTTTTCTCTCGCCCTCACGCCTTCTCCCGCGGACGACAATGGCCTTGTTTATATAGGCTCACATTCTCCCATTCACCATCGGCAACCCTTTCGAAAGGAGACGTCCGTCTCCAAGACAGACTCCGGAATCCATGATATTCGGGATTGACTCCCGCTCTCCCTTAATGACTCTGTTGGGCTCATTTGCGGTAGTCTTACGGAACTTTCCTTCCATCATTGACAAGCCTTCCGCTAACAAAAAACCTCTGTTGAGAGATGGACTCGGACTAGTCCGACCTCCACAGCATGGTTCGCCGGGTAGGCGACCCGGTCGGCCGGGTCACCCGACCCGGTCGCTTTTTGGGCCGACCGACCCCGACCCGGCCCCCCGACCCGATTATTATTTTAAAATGAATTTTTTATTATTTTTTTCCCGACCCGGGTCACGACCCCAACCTACCCGGGTCGGTTTTGGGGCCGACCGACCCGGGGCCGACCCCCGACTATTCCTTCCTTGCTCCACATGATTTGGTTTCTCTTTCCCCCAATGACTTCGATGGTCTCGGTTGTGCAGTCCTCCTGCTTCTACGGGACTCCTTTTGGAAGAGGCCTGTCGTGAGGCCTATATGGGCCTGCATTTGGTTGGATCCGTAGAGTGCCGACCGCCCCATTTAGGCTATTTCTGCCGGCTCAAACCACCTCTTTTTCTTCTCCTTTTTTTTTTGAAAATTTTTTGTTTCAACATTTTACAGAGAAAAATAAGATCCCTGTGGTAGTAAAAGCGTTGTGCTGTGATAAAATGATTCAAATTTCACTAGTCCATCGAAGTACTGCTGACCTCCTAAGGAGGCAAACGATTGAAAGTCTATTATGTGGTTACAAATGACATTTTTTTCTGCATGCCTTTCTGAAAACATTTTACAATTTTTAGCGTCCAGGAATTCTAGTGAAATACAATAATACAAGAAGGTAATGTTTCCAACATTCCCAAATCTTCCTGGAAGAGAAATACTTCATCCTATGATCCAATGAACTACCATAATTAACATGTAAAGACTGAAAACTGAACTTTAAAATCAAAGGTATATCTAAAAGCTATCTTCTAACACATTGGCACTTACGGTGACATAAAGATCTCATTGTCACTAACTTCCTTGTTTAACAAGCTTGCAGATAATGGAGATGACCCTGAAAGCAAAAAAGAGGAGTGATCTTATCAGGGATGGTGTTATTAAATTTGGTTAATAGCTTGTTATCTCCACAGTTTTGTCGGTTTATTAAGTCATCAAGAAGATAGTAGCAAAATGAACAATAACATAGAACATACCATAGAAGTTCTGTTCTGCAGACAAAATATGAGCCCACCCAAAATAGTTGACTAATGAAGTCCAGATTATTAGTTACCTACCTTACCGAACGCATAAACAAGAAGATTACAGCAAAATGTACAAGACATTTTAGAGTACACGTGGTAGTAAAAACAACATGAAAATGCACTGAACTGCTAGGATTCTACCTCAGCTCAACTCTAGACTTAAACCCAAATTATCTGAGGTCCGCTACATAAAATTTCCTTCTCCACTTTTGTCAATTTTGAGTTATTTCATCACTGTTTGAACAAGGATTTCCGAGCAGGATCAGCCAGGACCGATCACAATCCAAAATGTGGTAGGATCAGCTAGATCGGCCAATACTCCAAAAGCAAATTCAATCCGGGATGAGCCTGAATCAGCTCTTCCAAAAACTAAGAAAACAAAAAAAAAGTATAAAATAAGATGATGGACATACCCATGGTAGAAGGGTGACCTATCCCCATGGGATTGCTGCCATTTGGCAGTGCAGGGGCGACAGAAGCATCTCCTGCATCTTTTTCCCTTTTTTTTACTTCATTCCAAATGGGTGAGCTGACTATACTCATTTTTAAGTTCCCTCTGTCTGATTTCATAGTCAACTGAACCTTCATGCATTCGAGTGTTAAAATTCCAGCAGTTCCCAGCCTGTCAGCCCTTCAAATTCCAGTCTTAGATTGGTTTTAAATGCTCAGATCTCTGAAATTTCAGGAACTCTTCAATTTTTAGCATTTCAGACTACTTGGACATTCCTTGAGCCGTCAGCATTTTTCAGATCCCAAATGCTCTCAGTTTCACCATGCTATGTTGAACCGGATCAGAAATATTCATGTTAGACTTCAAATTCATCTGATTTTTTTACTACCTTTCGGCTTGGTCAAGTTTCAACAAAAAACTGGTTTTGCCTCAACCCAGCACCTGATTCACTCAATATCTGAAGCTCCTCAGATATAGAGTCAGTTTTTTTTTATTCCTTGTTTCTTTGATCGTTGTAGTTATCAAAATATGTTCGGATGGCTTTGGATTTGTCAACCTTAGGTATAATCATTCACTCTCTTTATCAATATTTCAATTCATTCAATTTAATTTTTTTATTTACTGAGTTACAATTTTTTATATCTTTAAGTGTTTTGCATTCCTTCAATATCACAAAGGGGCTGTTAATACTCCTCTCAACACCAAGCATGCACCGGATATGAACTTTCATTCTTTGCTCAACCATATTTTTACAACTTGGATGACCTGAAATCAGGTCCATTTAAATCCTTGATGGATATTATAGAATTTGCCTCAATCAATTTAGGATAGAATATACCCGGCCCTTGATAGGTTTATGGGCATTCTTCCCACTGATTTAGGAATTTCACTAGCATATGACTCGGCATATCGGCATGTTAATCATGCACAGCCTCACATAGCTTAATGAATATAGTAAGATATTGGGGTCTTTTTAATAGACATTTATATGTCTACCTTAAAGACATAGGAGTAGGTACAAGACCGACCCCCCAACTAATCTATATGTTTTTTTTAAGTTAAGCTAAGACATAGGGGCAGACGTATAGCTGACCCCCAACTAGTCCGGATTGTTGAATTAAATTTGTCGATTATCTTAATATTTTTATTGCCAATTAAACCCTTTTGCACAGTTCAGCCGGGGCCCATTGGGCCTTATTGACCCCGTGGCCCGCTATATTGAAAGTCCCTGTTGGGCCTTGTCCAGCTGGGGCCATCCTTTTCTCTTGTTTTTTTTAAACATCTCCTTTAGGTGGGCCTCATGCCAGCTCGACCGTGGTGAAAACGACCGAGGCTGCCCGTCACAGTGCTAGACAGGCACAATCAAACCCGAGGGGCTCCAGTAAAGGGCCCCGGCAATGGCGATGGACCTGAGGGCTCCAGCAGCACTGGTTGTCATAGAGGCTTGCGACATCAATGATGGCACAAATGGACCTCAACCTCGATGGCCTTGATGCTTGCAGCACATGAGGCAGCTGGCCCCGACGACCCCAGGAGAGGGTATAGGAGACACCGACGTTGGTAGTATGGCTTGCGGAAGGCCTCGACGACAGCAAAGGTTGCATCCGGCGGCCTCGCATGGGTATTACGACTCTGTTGGGGGCAGACTACTGTGGTGTTGGCATATGAGACAGCAGGGGAAAGCGGCACCTTGGAGGAAGACGTGGGGCTCCAACAGTTTCAAGAGGAGTCCCCACGGCCCCACGAGAATATTCCGGCTCCGCAGCTATCAGACCAGGTTTACAGCAGGTACAGGAGAAGTAGGCAGAGTTGTCGATGGCAGCAAGAGATGAAGACAGGCCCGACGGCAACGTCAAAAGAGGTAGGCAAGCCCGACGGCCTCTCCTTCTGTTCCTCGACCCTCTCCCTTTGTTCCTTCTTTCTCTTTCTTATGGCCCTCCCTTCCCGCATAAAGGCATCGTGGGCTCTTTATGAAGACCTCGAAAGCCTTCCACCATCAGGATATCATCTAGAAGGAAAGTCCAATTCCAAGCCGAAGTGGGAGAGCTCCACGGCACTCGAGGCAACCTTCCCTCTCCTTTGCAACTCGGTCAGGCCTATTTAGGGAAGTTTATAGGATTCCCTGCCATCGGAAGAATTGAACTGGGGATCAAATTTGATCGGAAGCGAATCCTCCTTGCCGCAAGAACTCCCTGTGCAGTGCCATGGAAGCTGCAGGCTCATCCAACTCATCTTCGTTAGTCCATCTTAGCAGCTGGGTGAATCTGTTGAGTCAGGCCAAGGTGGCTATTATTGTTACTATTTCCATTGAATTATCTTTCCTATCTACGGAGGTACCTTAGCTTGGCCACGGACCAGGGATCGTGGGCCCACAGTCAACTTAAACCAAGCTCCAAATGGCCCAGCTGGGTGTATACAAGTCTCTCTTTGAGCTTACCTATAGCCCAATAACACCTCGTTTTTATGAACATCATGAATGATGCCATAAATTTTCTTTACCATGACCCTTTTTTTCCTAATCACCACTACTCTATCTCGGATTTGAATTTCGTTCATAAACTGTCTCCTTTTGCCCATCAGCTTATTCAATTTGGGGTTTTCTTTTGACACACGACCTGACTGACCCTTATAATAGTCTCCTCATCATTTTGTGCAAATTTTCAGTGTCAACATACCCGAATACAAAAGAAATAAATGCAATCGTACATATGAGAAAAGGCCATTGAATTGATTAAAAAGTAACTCTTACTGTGCAATCAACAAGATACTAGACCGTAAACAAAAGAATAGAACTTTACATCTTGAATAGATTGGTACAAGAAAATATCTTCCAACTCACCCCAGAATGTTGATTCAAGCCAAAATCAAAGCAGCATCTAGATGGATCAGATCGAGCCTCGTTATGAACTAAGCCAGTGAGCTTCAGTAAAAACCAATGGCTCATTTCCCGAATGTTTGACCAAAATTAAGGTCATTTATTGCAAATACACGAAGAAGGAACAGAATGACAGAATCTGGGATGATAGGCCGCAAAATCCCTTATTCCCACTCCCTATCCAGAGTTTTGCAGGAATATGTTCAGAAATGCCAGTCTATTCCCCTGCACCATCTGATCATCAATCCATGGTTACAAAGATACTTCAAATCAGATATGAATCAGTCAGCCCAAATATTCATGATTAAAGAACTCAATTAGCCTGCACATGACCCATGCGCATCTAAGACTTTGCCTTCATAGGATAGGACAGATTCAGACAATAGCTTAAGCCCCCCAAATTTGGGTAATTGGTTTTCAACACATAAATCTATGTTTAATTCTTATTTAGGCTACAACATACATCAGGATTGTTCACGTGTCCATGTCTGATTCTGCACCAATGATATAAAAGATAACAAGTGGTCCACGTCTGATTCGGCATCACACGATTCTACATCTTCAGGGATATAATAAATAATTCCAATTCACGTTTATGTTTTTGTGATTTATTGTTACGCATCATGCATTCTCTTTTTCACTAAATAGACCATATAACATAAAATATGCATAACAACTGCCATGAGAGAACTGAATTATGTGTAACCAAGTAGGTACCTTCCCTTATCACCTAAACAAGGGCATTAGCCACCATGTTGGTCGTTTGAGTCACTGTTGGCACCTAAAAAACGAGGGGGGAAATCCACAATTGGGTGATGCAAAGAACAGATGTGCACATACTAGGGAGACAGCACGAAGACCCAAATCAGGTTGCAATAGGAAAAATAGGCAAATTGAACGTCTTGTAAAATCAATGATCTGCCAGAAACTTGCTGAACCACAACGATAGCTAATGGCCCTAGACACTCAAGTCAATCAATGATGTTATTGACATTGGGATAGGCTGGCTTCGTAGATGGACAGTCCTAAATGGAATCAGGGGTCAAACAGAACACCTAGCAATAGCAGATCAACCCGAGGAAATAAAAAAGTCTGAAAAGGAGAAGATGAAATGGAGGAGGACAAAAAAGCTTACCGTCTATGCAAGAGTTCAAAGGATGACTAATAAGACCGCCAGTCAAGGCAAATGGGCTTGTTCGATCACAGGCCAAATTCGAGACCTTCAAATTAAAAAACAAAATCAATCATAGCATCTTAAGTGATGCCATGATCGAAGTTGGATGGAAGACTTACCTTGATGGGAGCTCAGGCCAGCTCCAATTAAGCCATCCGAGTCCCAGTCGGGACTCCTTAGAAGAAAGGTGTAAGTATGGAAAGACCTATCAGAGGGAGTTCCGATCGCCGTAGGATGCTATGATTCCCACACGAACTCAAGTTTCCTTTATGTAACCTTTCCGGAATCAAACGGGGGCCGGGCCTATAAGAAAGGGAAAGCCACCAGCCCCACAGAAGAGAAGAAGAGAGCTAGAGAGAAAAGGGTCGGAGGACGAGCAGAAAGACAGGGAGCTTACCACAAAGCCATTTACCCCTTTCCAGTCATGCTGTTGGACCCTCCTTCTCCTTCCCACGGAGCTGGCGAGTTCTTCTCCTTCAGGTTGTGCCAGGCCCTCCTCCTTCCCACGATGTTGGCAAGCCAGTCTTCTCATACAAGCAGTGTCATAGAACCCCTATCCTCCTCCCATTGAAGTTGTCGGCCTTGGGTTTTCTCCTACAAGTAGTGTTGATCCTCCTTCAAGTAGTCTTGTCGAGCCCGAGCACCACCGGAGACTTCACCTGTCCCTGCCATGGGGATTTTCCGCCTGTTCGCCGTCATCAAGAGCCCCATAAGGGCATAAAGTTGTCGCCAAAACACAGCATGTCCCGCATTGTCGTGTTGCCCTTGAGCTCGCGGCTGCACGAGGCTCAGTTCCTAACGAGCCGGTTCGAGGCACCACCCAGCCGGTTGCCCTCTCGACGCCACCCGGTCAACCAAGTCAGTCAATAGCGATGGAGCCCACCCAATGGAGGTTGTCAAAAAAATTAAAGAAGGAAGACCCGCCAGGCCAATGCAGCCAGTCAACGGAGAGCAGGCCCTTCTGATCATGGATTGCAGAATCGGCCGATCCGGATCGGGATCGGCCGATTCTTGGATCGGATCGGACCCCTCCGATCCGATTCCCGGCGGAACTACCGATCCGGACCGAAGATCAATCCGGATCGGTGTTTGTAGGTGGAATCGGTGCCGGAATCGACCAATTCGGTCGATTCTAGATCGATTCCGGCGATTCCCTCGCCGGAATCGACCCACAGGCTGCCGCGGCGGCCATCCCGCCGCGGCAGCCCTCTTCCCCGCCCTATCGGGCGGGGAAGATGACCTTACCGGGTCCATCGGACCCGGTAAGGCCAGGATCCGGTGACTTAAGTCACCGGATCCGGCGATTCAAGTGTATCGGGTCCCATGGACCCGATACGCCAACCGGTAGGGTATAAACCCTACCGGTTGAGGATCCGGATCCTATCCTTACCGGGTCCGATGGACCCGGTACGGGCGGGGAAGATGTCACGGCGGCAAGCTGCCGCCGTGGCGGTGATTTCGGGCCACTTTTGGGCCCGAAATCGCCCCAAAATGGGGTAGATCGGATCGGAATCCGATCTACCTCCTTATTTAGTTAATTTTTTGGTGTTTTAGGGTTTTTTTAAGGGTCGATCCGGATCGATTTTCCTTCCGACGAATCGGCCTGGATCGGTCCGATCCGATCCGATCCGGATCGGATCGGTCCCCACCGATCCAGGGACCGATTCCGATCCCGCGATCCTTGCTTCTGATGGACTGCAAGACAAGCCCATGGGCCTTATGCCTCTCGACAAGGTGCTGGTCAAAGAAAAAGAAAAAAGTTTTATAAAATGTACAATCAACTTAAAATCTAAACCAAAAGCCATTAATTTAATTTCACAAACAGAGACGAGCATCGGGCCGACTTTAAGCCCGCCCCATAGTCTCGGCATAATCTAAAATAATGGATAACCAAGGGGCCGGCTATAAACCCACCCCTTGACCCTCAATTAAAAAATAAAGATAAAGCAAATAACAAATAGAAAATTAAATAAAAATTTATTAAATTAATTTCACAAACCGAGGCGAACATCCGGTAGACTTCAAGCCTGCCTCATGGTTTCAGCTTAACTTAAAAGAATTAAAATATGAGAAACTAAGGGACCGGCTATAAACCCACCCCATGACCCTTTTTAAGGTAGACATCAAAAGGTCCATTAAAGAGATCCCAATGTCTTACCATTACATGACAATGGGTGATTTATTCACCAAATGATGAAGAAGTTATAGCTGATTGACATGACTTATGAGCTACTTTCCCATATGCCTATCAAAGGCTGGGGCATGCTCAATTTCAAAATTTGATAGAATAAATTCCATAATGTCAATCAAAGGTCAAATGGATGAAATCCAAACTCATGGGCATTATGGCCTTCATGCCTTCCCCTACCTATTTGTAATCTGATTCCAGTGATCAAATGTCCTGTTCGGTGCACATGTGATTCTGTGAGGAACATGAACAGCCCTATGAACATGGAGGAATGCAACCGACTAAGAGAGAACAAATGAATGAAATAATAAAAAAACTGTAAGATGGGAGCTTCTGCCAGAGCGTGACTAAATCAAAGATTGATGGATATATAAAAAAAATCATCATATTAGCTCTCTGGACACTGAAACCCCCCAGCGTCAGATATCAGGGGAGAAAAAAAATCAAAATCACAACATTCTGAACAGATTAACCAAATTCCAAATGATATCCCAACATATCAAACCTTAATAATAAAAAGGGGGGCAAGCAACCAATTCATAATAACCCAGGTCCCAAAAAGAAATGAAAGTCAATTACACCCATCCGCTCACAGATCTGAGGGTAGAAATCTCAAATAGACAGGGAATTTCCAATTGTCAAATTCAAACTCAGAACATAACAGAGAATTCACCAACCAAAACTCAAAACAACTTGTTAAAAAAAGAAGAGAAGAGAAGAAATCAAAGACATCAGACCCTGATGAAAATAAAGCACATCATGAAACTTTGAAGTTTTTCCAACATCACAATCCTAAGAACTAGAGCTCCTGAATATCAAAATTAAGTCCATGCAACCGCAAATTCAAAAAACTGTCAAGCCAAATCTGTGAATCCTTAAATTTTGAAGAATGTAACTCTGGCCTTCACAGCCCTCATTCTCATTTGCCAGGCCGAGACCAAGTTCATGCAATTGACAGGTTAAAAAAAAATAAAATTGAAAGGGGGAAAGAAGATAAAACAAAGAAATTTGAATAAATTTTCAAAATCTTAAAAGAAACTCCAAATCTTAATAAGATGAACAAATCAAATGTAAACCAGATCTCTGAATCAAATCATAAACCACATCAAGTTCATCTCAAAGCAGATGTTAAAACAGATCCAGACCAACTAGAATTAAATCAAATCAGAAGGAACACACATTTAAAACAAAGTCTCAATCAAAATCTAAAACAAGATCAAATTTTAAGTTCAAATCAAGATATAATAAATCCAGATTTAAATCTCCAAATCTCCAACTAAAATTTCCAGAACCTCAAAAACTATCTGTGACTTAAAATCAAATGCACTCAAACCAAAACAAAAAAAGATGATAGCATCAAACCAAACTCAAAAAACATCAGCTGACCAACTCAAAACAAATCTCACAACTCATAAACCTCAAATAGAACCTTCATCAACATTAATACAAATCTCAGTAAAAGAAACTCCAAGCTTGAAAGTTCAAATCCGAATGGAGCAGACTCAAAATCTCAATTCCAAATCTGAAACTCCAAATCAAAACATTCTCAAACAAATCATGAACCCCATCTTATCAACAAACAGAACCTGCATTATCCAAGCAAAACATGAAAACATCAAACTCAAAACAAATCCCAATCCTAAAACAGATCACAACAAGCTTTGATAATTTTTTTAAACCAAAATCTGAAAATAGTCTTAAACCACAAACTAAATCAAATCCTCACAAGAAATGGAACGAATCTCCCAAGAAACTTACACTAACTAATTGTTATGAATTTAAAAACAAAATCTTGATCAAGATAAAAAAGCAGATCATTGAGACCAATTCAAATTTAATTTTAAATGACCTCTAAGATGAAGAACATTAAGTCTCAACGTGTAAACAAATCAAATTTCCCAAACCAAATTCAAACTAATTCTAACCAAATAAATTTAACTCAAATCAAATTTAAACCAATAAGCAATCCATAAACAAATCCATTTCAAACAAACCAAAATCAATTTTAACTAAACAAGCTCAACCTCAACAAATTCAAATCAAACTAAACTTAAAACACATTAAGTGTTTGCATTCCATCAAGTTCATGAGACCATTGTTCCTATGTGTATGTTTATTTTTGTGGATGCATGTTTTCTAGTTCATGGATTGCTATGGCATATAATCAAGGGTATTCAAATGCTTGTTTTATGTAATTGACAACGGTACTTTGCAAGTCTGATGGGGAGAGATCAAACTAAATTTTCAAAGAACCTAACAACCTCGATATATTTTTATACATATCATGGACCTAGCTAATACTCTTAGGGATTATCACCTCACCTATTTTCCTAGTAGTCAATGCTAAGTCAAACCAAATAAAAAATGAATTTCCAAAATTTTAAATTTTCATAATCTTGAGGTTACATCAGTCACCTCACCAGGACAGCCATGCAACACAGGGATAAAGCCATAGTCTTCAACATGTTTACTTGGACACCCCCCCCTAGGTGCCACAAGGCACCAGATTGCCTTTCTGCATAGCAAAAAGGTGGGTAAGAGCTTTCCTAGGCGTGCAAGTCATTTCAAGTTTTGCTGTGCCACTAATGCAATATATTAAGCTCAAGATGTACTGGACTGCTGTAACAAGTCATCATTTATGACTTATTTCAACTAACAATTTCTATAGTCTAATTAGTTTGAGAAAGTAGAGAGATAGTCACTGAAATATTATTTAATGCTAATCATATTAACAATGATCACTATCTTTTATCATATACATGACACAATTTGTAATTTTGCATAGTATAATTTTGTAATTATTATATACTATTTTGAAGCTACTGAGAGGGAGTGGGAGATTAACAGAATACAAAACTTGTCTTCAAGCTTTGCCTCACATATGCGACACCAGAAAGCATCACAAGTACATAAGTGCATGAACTCCTATGGAATATGTTTGTTACCATGTCCCCTTAAAAATTACCAAAGCAAAAAAATATGAATGAAACCACCTTCTGTGAGTTACCTTGTGAACCGGTCTTCAATCTAGATCCAACGACTGCCTCTGCCTCTCCAGAATCCTTATCTGAGTCACTGGTTAAGACATCAGAAAAATCCTCTCTGGCATCTTTTCTGTTACGTCGTTCAAATTCATCTGCTGAGCTAGTGCTGGCAGAATGACCAAAAATATTTTCTGCTTCATTCGTAAAGGAATTTTCCATGAATCTGCTTGCACCAATTTGCGCCCTACTTTTGGAAACCTTTTTTCTCAAAGCAACGCGATACAGTTTGTCCCTGTAAGAAGTGTCCTCTTCTGAGCTGTCATCTGACGCAGCTGGATTAGCACTTGCTTTAACGGAAGCATCAACATCAGCATTAGTCCTCTGTTGAGCAGAATGGGAATTAGTTCCCAGGTATCTAGTGGACAGGTTTTGTTCAGCACCGTAAACACATTTCTTAAGCTCATTGTCAGAGAAGATATTTTGTTCATCAGTTTTAGATGCATCGTTATCATCAAAGCTATTCATTGGATGCAAATGTGGAGGGATATTAGCACCATGCAACTCAAAATTTTCATTATCTTCACCATTCAGCACGGTTTGAAGTTTATTCGCACCCTTTTGCTTATCTGATTTACTCTTTTGCTTTCTTGAATTTTTTTTTGAAGGATGAATCAAACTAGAGTTGACAATGTGAGCTTCTTTTTCCCTACAATGTTTCTTGCTGATGCAATCTCCTTCACTGTTATCAGCTCCTTGTTGGGTAGCTTCTGACACAAAGGCTGTATCAGAAGTAGCTCTCCTATTACTTGCCTCTGGCCCCTTTTCGGTCGATGGTCTTTGTGTCAAGTCTCCAATATGGCCAACAGATCTACCATCTACAGGTAGAGGCTCAACAAGTGACTGTTTACTTTTTAGTGATTTTTTCTTACTATGGTTTGCCTGTTCCTCATTACTAACAAATACACAATCTGCCTCTAGAATATTTCCAGTGAAAATTCCACTTTCCTCAACAATTACAGAAGAACTGGAAACTCCATCCTTGAGAGGCTTGATCACAGGCAATCTGTCCTCATGCTTTCTTTCCCTAGTACTTGACCTCTGACCATCTGGAAGATCTTCGGGCGAAACTTTAACAGCATTTCTGGGACAAGAAGCTTCGTCAAGAAAAGCGTCCTTGTCAGGAATCATAGCTGCATTCTTGGGATTATATCCTGCCACTAGTTCTGCATTTTCTCCTGCTTCTTTTCCAATAGAATGTATAATTTCATCTTTCGTAAGTTCAGAATTGGGTACTTCAGCATTTCTTGCCTTCTTCCTGTGATGTGTAACATTATGCCCAGAAGCTTCCCTCGTGACAATTTCCCCCTGTGTCTGAGAATTAATAGTTACTGTCTTGGCGTCGTTTGCTGCCAGTTTTTCTGCATTTTCTCCACTGGCTCCTTTTGGTATGGTCGGCACAATTTGATGTCTTGTAAGTTCAGAGTTGGGCAATTCACCTTTTCTTGACTTCTTTCTTCGCTCTGCACCTATATGTCTAGACACCTCCTCAGTAACAATTTCCTTATCAGGGTATGTAGCAAGATTTTTTGGGTCATCTGTTGCCGCTTGTCCAGAACTTTCCCCCGTTGTTTCTTTTGCCAAAGAAGTTACAATTTCATCCTCAAGCACAGATTTGGGACAATCACCTTTTCTTGCCTTCTTCTTTCTTCGATGAGCATCTCCATGTCTAGATGCTTCATCTGTAACAATTTCCCTCTCTGGGTTAATAGGTAGAATCTTGGGGTCATCTGCAGCCACTTGTTTTGCATTTTCTCCATTGGTTTCTTTTCCTGATAAAGGTATATTTTCATGCTTCTCAAGTTCAGAATCCGATAATTTACCTCTTTTTGACCTCTTCTTTCTTTTATGTGTATCTCCAGGTCTGGAAAAATCTTTGGTAACAGATTCTTTCCGAGGGTTTATAGCTAGACTCTCGGGGTCATCTGCTGTCACTTGTTCCACAATTCCCCCACTATTTTCTTTCCCCAAGGAAGGTAAATATTCATCCCTATTAACTCCATGATTGTGTTCACCTTTTCCTGCCTTCTTCTTACTTTGATGTCCATTAACCACTTTCTCATTTATGAAAGCCACTTCCGTATGTTTTTCATCAACCAAGTTCTCATTAACTTTTTCGTTTGGCCATTTCAAAGAAGTGCTTGAATCTTTATTGTTAGCACTTATGGAAAATATCTGCTCCTGCGTATCATCAATTGTTTCTTTCTCTATGACATTAGTACGCTTATTTGATATGGCTTCTGGCACTATGACTCGTGGAGATGAATTCCTTAGAATGCAGCTTTTGCTGAGATGTGCATCAACATCGTCATCATAGTGACATTCACCAGATTTTCCACGACCTTTCTTCTTTCTCTCCTTTTCATTATCACAATCTTCTGGTAGTACATTAGCTTTGGGTACTTGATCACTGGGTTCAGCCAACATAACATGGTTCCCAGAAATGTTTTCTTTTACAACATTTTCAATGCCAGACCCCTCTAAAAGGCTTTTATCATGAACTCTGCATGCATCAAAATTCTTCATTTTCTTTTCATTTTTGCGTTTTTTCTTTTCATAAAGTCTCGAAGAGTTCTCTTCCAGATTTGGAATCATTTTCTCAGACTCTTTGTCAGCAGAAGCCACAGATTGAACATCATCATTGATAGAATCAACAGTACTTGCAAACTTCTTGAAGTCTTTGGTTGACTTAACAGCTAGAGTATCCAGTTCAGGCCAACTTGGCATGCTCAAATCCCTTTTTGCCAAATTATCTGACTCATAAGGCTTAAAACTATCATACAGTAAAGTGTCTCCTAGCTCCAGTGAATGCATTTCATGTTTGTCACTGTGTCTTTCAGTATCAAACTTTTCAGCTGAAGCTTCACAATGTACCTGATTAGCAAGGAGAACATCTCTGGGAAGGAGTTCCAATTTTTCGGGCAGAGATTGACAATTCACAGATGCCTTTACAGTGGAATCATGCATAAGGCTACTGACATGTAATGGGCCATGTATAACCCCAAAATTTTTCTTGTTCACATCCCTTCTTGATTCATCCTCACCAGTATCAACAACTTCAATTTCGGCATGAATAAAGCGGGTCCCTTTGATTCCATCAAAAGCCGAGTTTACCAGCATAGAATCTGAAAGGTGATAATATGTTCCCTTACGTCTTACCTGAAATCAAACCAGGCATTGTCAAACTCTGTCGCAGCAAAATAACAGGTAAACAGAAACTACATTGAATAACAAAGTCAGCAGCAAAGGGCATCCAACAATGAAGGATACCTTCAATGAGTTAACGGTTACGTCCCCATATTTTAGAAAGCAAATTGCATGCTCTTGAGCCACTTTTCCTGCAAACACGTTCACCTCAAAGATCAATATAATAAAATAAAAGGCTAATCATTCAATAGAAGAACTTGTGAACCGTAGCAAACAAAGCATTTCAAAAAGAAAAAAAAAGTAGCAAACAAAGACCTTCTTGTTCAAAGCCAAGTCCATCTCGATGTATTTATCAAGAAAAAAAACCAAGAAAAGGGCAAAAGAACTGGTGAAAATCCATAGCGACGGTAGCAAACTACAACGAGTGAGAAGGACTCGTGCAACCAAAAAAATAATAGAGCGAAATAACCGGTGGATTAACCTTCAAACTGTCAACAGGCAACGCAACATTCTTAGAATCAAAAAAGGAAACATGCGCAAGCTTTTGTAATAAAACGCCCATTATTTCTTTTGGAAGAAAGAGATTACTCTTGAGGTCGCCGACGGTATCATTTGCGAAGACGATCATTGCAAGATGGGTGTCGAGGTTGGTGTCGATGAACACGGGCGGAGGCGGAGGGGAGAGGGTTCTGCACACGGGTGACGGACAGCTTTCCTCTGCCATGGCGGGGCTCGAAGGTCTGACAGAGCTTGCCAGAAGCCTAGCAGACGGCGGAGGAGACTGGTGGGGGTTTTAAACGGACCGAGCATTCCAGCTCGGTGCCTACGTGGAGACTAGACATTGGTCAAAATTAATTTTGCTTAAATTTCTTATAAAAAAAAAATTTAATGTCTTTTCTTTTCCCGCCGTTTGCTTTCTGCTCATTGCGATACATAAATAGGTTTGCGTAGAGATACATACAAATAATTTTTTTGCATATAATTTAGTACCTTATGGCCTGTTTGTTTTCCGTATTAACCATCCGTATCAATATCAGTTTTAAAACTGATATTGATATTTTGTATTGACGCGTGTTTGGATATCAATAATAATATTAAAATTAATAGTACAAAAAACTATCGAAATCAAAACAAGGAGTGACCTGTATTGAAATTGATATTCATACAGTGAGCCTCTTCCTCGAGCCCTAGCCTCTCCCTGCAACGCCCATTGCCTTCGCGTCTCCCCGATATCTTCGCGTCTCCAACCCTTTTCGACACAACAGGAGAGGCAAATCTCCTTCGCATCTCTCAAGTGTCTTCGACTTCTCTGATCGACAGTCCGCTGCAGGCTTTGATGGATGCGTTGCTGAAGGAGATTTGTCCGACGATTTCCTATGCCATGGGAGGGTCGATAGTGAGCTAGCACTTGGTAAGTACCACCATCCAATCAAGTTCTCTTCAAAAGATCTGCAGCCTCCTTGATCTTCCACCTATCATCTGCGGTAGGGAGGCATTGCTGCCTCCTTGTTGGGGGAACCACCCATGGTGCCATAGTTTGGCTTTGGAGAGAGAGAGAGAGAGAGAGAGCTTCATGTGACCCCCTTTGGCTTCCGCTGCTTCTTCTTGTACGGTTTTTAACAGATTTTGGTTGTGATTTGAGGTTGGAGTTTTGCATTTGCTCTTCTAGTTCTGGTCAGAGTGCTTTCTTTTCATAGCCACCACAGTGTCGGCTGCCCCTGTTGATGCCATTTCCAGGACATTGCTGCACCATCGATAGTCGCCGTAGTGCGGCAGTAAAACAAACAACTCCGTTGTCGTGCTAATCCGATCGTCGCCGTTGTGCTGCCACCGTCTGATAGCTCTGGTGCCATCGATAGCTCGCTTCTCCTTGTGCTGATTTCTACTCTTCTGGAGGTGAGTGATCGGTTTCCCCTTGTTGCTTACTTTTATTGGAATTACCTTGAAGGTTGCTCATTGGTGCTGAGGCCAATAACTCCAATACATTTTGTAAATCGATAAAACAGTCTTCAAATTTCCAGACTTGTTGTATAAATACTTAAATTTGAATTAATGGGTCTGTGTTTAACTTGCTTAATGTTTAAAAAATTTAGAAGGACTTTGCCCATTGACCATTGCTAGAAATTATTCACTAGTGATTGTACAGAAACACAAAAGAAGAAAATCGATGGCGCATGCTTTTGTCAGTCATTGGTGAAAGTTTCATTTTTTCAGTTTTGAATTATTGAGTTCATTCAAAAAAATACACATAGCTATAGCATTATGGATTCCTAGCTTTATGTGAACAGCTCTGTCCTTTTTCTCTGAAAGTAGATGGAGGACCAAATATATGTCCGAAATTCGGATCAAATTTTAGCCAAGCCTTATGCTTAACAAATCCAAATCGGTTTCATTACTAGTTTAAAATTGTCCCTGGATCATCATGCAAAGATAGAACTCAAACCATGCATGCTTGAAAATGAGATAGACAAAATTGAATTCTAATCTACGAATTATCTGGTTGAAGAGAAGGAGGTAGTTTCTTATTTAACACGATCTGATTTTCAAACTTTTACTTTTTTATTCAGCTTGGCCATTATATCCTCAGATAGATAATCATTATCTTTGTAAGAAAAATAACTACTTTTCGATTTAAGTCTTGCCTTCAGATGCCCTAAACTTTTATTTTCTAAAAAGAAGGATTTGGAGCTTCTTTCTCATGGAGATCAAACTATCATTACTGATAGAGGAATTAATTTAAGTGGTGGGCATAAATAGAGTGTGCAGTTGGCTAGAGCACTCTATCAAGTTGCACACATTTATCTACTTGACGATCCTTTTAGTGCAGTTGATGCACATAACTGAAGTGAATTTATTCTTGCTTTATTCTTGTTGATTGTTGAGCTATTGCTGTGTTTTGTACCTCAGAAAGAGAATTTTTGATCCTCAAGTAGGATACCAATCAGGTGGGCATCGTCATCGGCACTCTCGATTGGTCAAGGCCCTCCTCATCGTTGTTTCTTTTGATGCATGTATTCGTGCAAGGTCTCGCAAATGGTGGATGGATGGAGGGAGGGAGGCCTTCGTGTGAAAATTGAAGTCCGTTCTTTTTGGCTGCAAAGAAACATTTCTTTTCTCTTCGACTTACTAACTTCAAGCTTTGAGGGCAATCGGAAACCGTTTCGTCATTTTTAATGCAGCACTTTCTTTTTCTTAGTGTTTTGCTTTGTCATGTTGTGTAAGTTGTAGTCTCGTCTTTGTCATAATCATGAACATTTGTAGTCCGAATGTTGTGCTATTTAATCTTGATTAATTTGTGTTCTAGTGCTCTCTATCATTCATCGGATGTCTTGGATATGATTTATATATCTTTGATGAGTAGATTTATTGTGAATTTCCCTTCACACTTCTTGGATATGATTTACATATATTTGATGTGTAGACATAATGTAAATTTTGTCTCACCTCTTGAAAGTTTGGATATGATTTTTTTAAGTAATTAATAATGATTTTGATATCGATATTGCATTACCAAACATGTAATATCACTTTTAATATTGATATGGTATTACCAAACACTTAAAGAGATTTGACACTATCAATTTTGATATTGATACTCTAATCTCTAAAAATATCAATATCAATATTGATATAGTATCAATTTTAAAACTGTAACCAAACAGGCTATTAGCAAACTAGAGATAGAATTATAGAATAATAGTTGTAATGATTAACCAACGGCGCTTTTTGCGATCAAGGCGTATTTTTATTCATATGTGATAAAAAGGGGGTTAATTTTTTGTATTTGGTGAGGCTTTGGTAACGTGAAATTTTAATATATATAATTATAGACGACAAAAAAGAATCTTAGAGGTTTTTTTCAAAAAAAGAATCTCCTTTCGGTTACATTTCGACCACGGCAACAAAATATGAAATTTTCAGCCACTTGGAATAATAATAAACGTGATGGATCTTTCCTATGTTGATCTAGAAAGTGGTAGATTCTATTGATCATAAATTAGTTCCATGTCTGATGCCAAGTCATGTAGTAAATATCAAAATCTTGGAAACAATTTCTACACCTGACTTAGATATAAGAGACATCATCAAAATAAATAAAAAACATCCTTAATGGGATGTTTGGTTGCATGATAATTTTTTGTACACTTTCATGATAAAAAATTACACTAAAAAAATTGATCCAACTCATGACATAAAATTATCATGTTTGGAGGGATGTGATAACAAAAAAGAGTAACCACCGTATATGATCAAACAAAGTGGAGGACCACAAAAAAAAAGATGTGAGACCCTCTTTTTTTATTTAAGAAGAAAATCACTTTCAAAACATACAATTGTCATGGCTACCAAACACCTATTTTAACAAGTTTTCTTACAATTTTTAAAAATTAAAATAAAAACCTCCATTATCATGCAACCAAACACCCCATAAGTATTTTAACTATTAATATTAATATTAAAAATTTTAGTACAGACAAAATATGATATATTATGCATATGTCCATTGTACCAAGATTCTTGATAAAGTTTACTCTTCAGGGCATGTTCGAAGGATCACACCTATTTGTAAATAGTTGTAAATAAAATGGTTTAACTTTTTTTTTCAATATTTTACACCCTGTTTGGTAACACTATTAAGTACCTCTAGCATTATCAATTTTAAAATTAATATTGATAAGAACCATTAAAAAGTGTTTGGTTAATTGTATCAATTTTAAAATTTGTATTGCAAACAAAGCATATTATGTAATACAAGTGTCAACTTGTATTACTTTTGATATTGATATTCCAATATTTGAAAATATTAATATTAATATTGATATAGTACAAAAAATGAAACTCTAACCAAACAGGGCATTAAGCAAGGCAGATGGGGTCAGGAGTCAAAACCGGGTCGGTTGAGTCCAAAATCAACCCGAGTCGGGTCAAGATCTTAAAAAATAATAATAAAATAATAAATTTAAAATATTTACGGGGTCATCCCAAGGTTGGTCGGCCCAAAAATCGACCAAATCGGGTACGTGTCGCGACCCCACATTCCATGATTTTAAGTGTTGTAAAAGCATGTAAAATAAATTAAAAACCTATATACAAGATTTTACTTTTCACTCATTCATCACTGAGAATCAAAACCCATGAGTGTGGGTTTTACTTTAACATCAGTTTACAACAAAACAAACTGAGTTCATGTATACAAGTTCTGGAATTTAAAAATTTTAGAATCCAAAAGTTTTGAACACACTAAAATATGACACCGAATGGCCAGTCAAAACAAACGTCGTCTAAGCAACACAGAAATATTTACCAATCTCCTTGCTCAAATTTCGCAATTTCTTGTTACATTATGTTTAAGTTTTACATTGATTTCCGCAAACAATTCAAAGTTAAACTCATCCCGCAAAGCTACAGGAAGTGTACAATGCTATGAACTTTGATGACAAAAGAATGTCATTCGGCTGTTGATTCTGGTATAGAACACTGTAAAACACATTACTTGCTTTACTACATAGTCTTCTTCACTTGTTTTGATGCCTGAAATAATGCACCGGGAAATACCATCTGTTTGAGATTTTTAATAGAATCTAATGTTCAACACGAATAACAGGTCAGAAGTGAAAAAAAACTGAGACATTCAGCATACGACCAAAGATCGAAAACAAACATCAACCTGAATGCAAATCCAAAATCTTGTTGCTGGTAGAGGGTGCACGCCTAGGCTACCACTTGTGGTGGTAGGTACACCACCTGAATGAACACTCTGATGCTAAACTAGTTCAGAGTTCATACCACAACAGCAACCCTTTTCTGACCCAAGAATGTGCAATTTACATCACCAAGAATAAAAAGGGAGTCCATAGCCATGACAAAAAGGAGACTATCAACTCAATGCTACCCGTCACATATACCGTGGAGCTCTAGTTGGCTGTTCTTCTAACAAGGAACCATATTGCTCTCACTTATTAAACAAACAATAGGAAAAGGTACCATGAAGCTCAAGCCTGCAACAAGTAAATCAAATAACTGAACTCCAAATTTTGATTATCTTCTGGAACAACGCAACTTCTTAGCAGCACTATAAAGATGTGAAAGAAGAAAACGATTACTTACATGAATTTATGTCTAAGAAGTCCTGATCATGAACAGACATGTTAAAAATAATACAAGAACTCAACAATATTAACTTACTAACACAAGGTTATTCAACCCTTTCACGGAAAATGAGAACATTGAAAACTTGGGAAAAGAATACATTCCCTAACTTTCATTAAATTAAATTTTCTCTTTTTAATCCACTGCCAGGATCAGCCAACTTGGGCTTTTCACAGATTGGCCAATCTGACGATGTGATCCCGATATGAAACACCTTGTCCCATTCCAGAAAAGAGCCCCTATGTGAGACTAGGAATACATTTTTTCAATGATTCATAATATAAATGTCTTTAAATGAATACATCATTGAAAAGAAAAACATTTTAAAAAGATATTCTTGAAGGTAAGGGACAGTGTATCAGCTTCCATACGATGTCCTTGACAAGGACACAGCGCCCTTTATTTTAAAAGAAATACGAAAATTTATACCTGGGACGTTTACCTTCACACTTGAGTGCACTCTTGAATATAATCACGACATTCTGAGTGACCCATCGTTTCTGAAAATCATGTGGTAGTCAATGGCCAGTGACATCCTCAACCAAATAAGATAAAACAACTGATAACTGTTATCCCTGTTCTTTATACTCGAATAAGTTACTTATGAATCTATATGATTAGCAATGAGAACTAAAGAAAATGGGCAGTATGACCAATGACTTATTTATATGAATACTACATGTTATTTATAGGCAAACAATTTTTCTGGAAGTATTTGCATGGTTAAAGAAGATGTTGTGAAATGAAAGAATAAAACATGAACTATATGATGAAAGATACAATAGAAAGAAAATGAAAAGTTAAAAGAAAAGATGGCCTACATTTTCAAGAATCAAAAAAGCATAAATATGATTGAAATGATTTGATTATTTTTATAGTTTATGACAAGACTAACAATAAGGTACTAAAATTAATTCATTTTAGCTTTGAGAATTGAATTTGGCATCTATAGAAAAAAATAAAAGATAAGGAAACAAAAAAAAGTCTGAAGAATAAAGGCTGCTTTATTACCGTGTTACTAGACTCAAAAAATTGAACAATTTTCAAGAAAAGGACAACTACAGTGTGAGAATAGAAAAAAGGATCCAAGCACTTCTATAGCCTATAGTTGTATCTAGTATATTGATTTGTACTTTAAACTGACCTGAAGTTTCATTTGTTGCATATTCTTAAAGGGCCTTCCCATCCAAAACGTCATGGTACACCTGATCGTAGCCAACCCATCTTAGCAGACCTTGGCCAGTTCCAATTCCTGCTGGTCATCAAGATTAGAGTAGTCTTAATCCTACAATTCTTGTTCTAAAACAATATTATGGTTCCACCGATAACCTTCCTACTATTAGTAGTCTTAGATTATCAGCAGTGAAGATTGTGCATAAAAACCATCAAGCTAGTACTAAAAAATTTAGATAAAAACATACTAAACTAAAGTTATCAAAATTGTAAGAAAGATGAAAGTAACTAAAAGAAACAAAATAAGTAAACACAATTAATCAATATAAGAGTTGGATTTTGAGAAATAACTTGGGTTGTCCAGTATTATCACCAAACCTTCCTGATTGAAATGCCCTCTTAGGACTCTCAAGATAGAATAACATGGGTAGCAATCAAGGAATCCTAAGAGTTGAAGGTCCATGGATAATCCGTAAATGCCACACCTTTCTTCAAGCAATTGAATCTACATGATCACCAAGAGAAAAGAATATAATGTCGGTTACCTTTGAAAGCTCATCGGAAAACATTCTATTGATGATCAAAAGTTTCATCTATCAAACATATGCATCTCATAAACTAAAGTAATAAACACTAGAAGCACAAAGTTCCACTTACCCCTTGGTAGTATAATATCATTTATACAATGACAACGCAGAACTTGCTGATGCTCATGCCCTCTATGGAATTCAAAGGGCCCCATTAGACTGAGATGAGGCCCCTTCAGCCGCAGTCATTAAAGGATAATTTTATATGCGATGTTTCATTGAACAAAGCAACTATTGATTGCCTGTATCATATCCTCCAAGAATGTCATATAGAAAAATGCATATACAACTTAGTTCAGATTTCACAGTATTCCTGAATCAGAGTATCTTCCAGTCCCATCTCCATCAAAGTTAATCCCTGCTAACCTAAGATCCAACACAAGCAGATTTTGTATCTGCAGATTGCTGCAAACAAAATTTGGCCTTATAAAGTTCGGACCTAAGTTTCATAGCATGTGATCTGTATTTCATCAGACGAAGACCAGCAAGAACTGCATGTCGGATGCGACCGGGGAGGAGCACTCCATGATGTATAGAAGCCATCGCTATTCTAAAGGCTTCAAGAAACCTCCTTTGCTTGCAAAGACCAGACAACAATGTTGTATAGGTAAAGGAATCCTTTATCTCCATCTCATTGAAAAGCGTCACCGCAAAGTCCACAGATTTTGCTTTTCTTTGTCTGCAGAGAGCCTGAAGTAAGGAATTGTATGCTACCAAGTTCGATTGAGAACCTGTGGCCGCCATATCTTCCAGTAGATTGATGGCATCAGCAAGGCGATCATTCCTACACAAACCATCAACCACAATAGAAATCGTGTACTGGTCGATCTCATCCACTTTATGTAGCAACTCGAGTGCCCCATCCACATTACCCATCCTGAAACATAGGTTGATCTGCGTATTATAGCACACTCTGTCAATCACCTCACATCGCCGATACATCTCCTCCAAGAAAACAACAGCCTCCTCCATCCTACACATCTTTATCATCACGCTGATCACCGTACAATATGCAAATGCGTCGAACCGACAGCCCATTTCCCTAATCTCTCGAAGCATCCTGACACCCTCTTCGAATCTCCGCCAGCGGAAATACCACTTCGTCATCGTCGTGTAGGTGACCACATCTGGATTAATGCCGGAGACGATAAGCTCCCTTAAAACCCTCCTTGCATCGCCGAGCTTCCTCGCTCTGCAGAGACCATCAATGAGAGTATTATACATCACCAAATCTCTCGGAAATCCGGCCGTCTCCAGTTGCCGGAACACTCGGAGGGCGGCGGCGGCGTTGCCGCACTTGCAGAGGCCGTTGACGAGTATGTTATACGTGACTGGAGAAGGATTGAGGTTCGCGGCCTCCATGGCCTCGAGAAGCTTGAGGGCGCCACCGGGCAAACCCAACTTGAGCATACAGTGCATCAGGTTGTTGTAGGTGCAGACATTTGGCCCAAGGCCGGCGGACAGCATCTCCTCGAAAAGGTCCAGGGAGAGAGACAGGTGGCAGCGACGGGCCGAGGCGGCGATGAGGGAATTGTAGGTGACGGCGTCGGGGCGGAGGCCGGCCTTGCGCATACGGTGCACGACGGAGTGGGCGGCGGCGGGGTCGACGAGGCGAGAATATGCGACGATGAGTGTGTTGTAGGTTGCGACGCTGGGGAGGCAGCCAAGGCGGATGCCGTCCGTGAGGATGCGCTCGGCGGCGTCGAGGCGACGGGCCCGGCAAAGCGCGGCGATGCAGATATTGAGCAGGCGGGTCGAGAGCCCCCGAGACATCACCGGTCTACGGCGACATCAGAAGTACGGGGCTCCACCCCCCAAACAGGCGACCTCCTCAGAGCTGGACGACGGCGGCGGCGGCGGCGGCGGCTGGAGAGCGACGATGGTGGCGCCGCCTCGTCCTGGTCGGAGAAATCGGCGGGCCGACCGGGGTGCTCCCTCCAACGCAGAGAAGCTCGCGTCAAGATGATAGCAAGAAGATCCGACGGCTGTGATTGTCCGTTCTGGATCAGACTGTCGGGGGTTGATAGAAACCTATAAACTTAGAAATAGTCATATCTATTAAATGTATGCAATCTAACCGGCCTTTTATGTAAATAAAAATATCTTAAGTATGTATATAAAAAAATCAAAGGTCAATTTTCAATTTCTAAATGCTCGACATCTGACACACTCCATGTATAGATTAAAGTTTGAATAGTTAAGACCTATGAATAACATGTCTAATATCTAATTTTTGTGCGGATTTTAACTTTTTAGTTAAAGTTGACATACACCGTTGTAAATGTCTGAATGTACCATTTACCTACTAAAAACATTTAATTTTAAATAATTTTATGTAGCTTTTGTTTTATCGCATGTACGACAGTAAAAATTTATTTTTCACTAAACAAAATATTATAACATCGGGATGCGGTCAAAGGTTGACATTCAGACTGGTAGGTAAAACGTCTGATTCTTGAGAAAGAGCAGACATATAAAAGCTATTAGCCTGTATTATATAACATGTAGAATAGTTAAAATCATTTTTTTCACAAAACAAAAGAATAGAAGTCACATTAATAAGGTGTTTGATTGCAAGATAATTTTTTGTACATTTTCATGATAAAAAATTATATTAAAATAAAAAGTGAATCATGACATAAAATTATCATGATTAGAGGGATGTGATAACAAAAAAGAGTAACTACTAGATCAAACAAAGTGGGAGACCACAAGAAAAAAGTAAAAGATGAGACCCTCATTTTGTTTAAGAAAAAAATCGCTTTCAAAACATAAAATTGTCATAGTTGTCAAATACCTCTTTTAACAAGTTTTCTTATAATTTTTAAACATTAAAATAAAAATCTCTATTATCATTCAACCAAACACCCCATAAGAATTCATTTGTTTGGGCTGAACAGCTAACATCCGGATGCGGTCAAAGGGTTGACATTCAAACTGGTCGGTAAAACGTCTGATTCTTGAGAAAGAGCAGACATATAAAAGCTATTAGCTTGTATTATAACATGTAGGATACTTAAAATCTATTCTTCACAAAACAAAAGATTAGAAGCCACAACAAGCATTCATTTCTTTGAGCTGAACACCTAACATCCAGATGCGGTCAAAGAGCTGGCATTCAAGCTGGTTGGTAAAACGACTGATTCTTGAAAAAGAGCAGACGTGTGTCCAAGAGTAGCTCGTACAGATCTTGAGAGATTGAGCAACCTTGTTTAACTTCCATGACAAGCACCGACGAAGGATTAAACAGTATCTTCAAGACAAGATTGCCTCGCCATTTTATCACTTTCTACATGCTTGCTAGATTTACAGAACAGTATGAAACAAAAAAAATGTTTTCGAGACTCGCTAGCTCACGTACTGCTTTGCAAGAAGCTCCCCGCAGAAATCCAAGTCAAAACGGATTTCTGGCGGATCCCCGATGCAGTCGAACACCGCATCAGCACTGACGAAGTCCTCCTCAGCAGTGTAACTATCAAGAAAGCCGGGCTTAGAAAACAAGAACTTATTACAAAGGTGGAAGCTTGAAGAATGGAGTACGTCCATTTTCTAGCCTTGTCGTTTTAGAAGTCAAATAAAACACCACAGAGAAGACGGTGACCAGGTTGAATCACCTCCTCGAACAGTTTATTCCTGTGTACAGATGTCTTCAACTTCAATTCTTACGAACCTCGAAATCACAGGCTGGGAGGCCCAAAATATTTAAGCACTATGACCTTCTCATGATAGCAGACGTGAGATATCTCACGTCCTAACATTCCTCTACACTATCAAGATGGGTAAAAAAAAAGATAACCAAAGATTATGTACTAAAGTCTCAGTACCATGTTCTAATACCATTTTACAAACCTCAAAACTCTTGCATTGAGGTAGAAGGGTCTAAAATATTAACAAGTGACCATCCCGTAATAGTTGATGTTGGACTATATCAACTTTACAACATCAATAAAACAAGGTAATCAACCGTAGTTTACAATCACCTCTGTTCATTAATCAGGAGGATATATACACCCTTTGGGAAACGAAAGATTACCCTCACACAGCCGTACGCACATAGAGAGAGAGAGAGAGTTCATAAGTTCACTTCTGGGTAGGTGAAAGGAGGACATGAAAATAGTTGATGTCATGTATAAGAGTAGTAAAAATTGTACCATATGAATTTTGATATTGATATTTCTAGAGGATAGAGCATCAATAAAAAAATTGATAGTGCACTACAAGAAAGGATCCAAACAGGCAACCTTATGCCCCTTCTGAACCATGATCGTTCTGTCCTTAACGAACTCAATGATGGCGAATACCGAGTATGAAAACTGGAATTGCCAGCTCACTTGGATAAGCAAGGGACAGAGACTAAACACGATGATATCATCTTATGGTAGTTGTGTGAATGATTTAACAGTGCCCAGGAACCCTGAGAGGCAAAATGTTTTAACTAAGCTGCCTAGAGATAAATTGGGCTCTTCAAGTTTAAGAGAATGACCATATTATCTTCGAACGGGATGAATATAAGTCTTCGTCAAATTTGGAAAACTAGATATTATAATTATTAGCTAACCTCTGAAAATTGAGTCTTTTAGCTACATCCTACATGCTGAAAAATTATTACAAAAGGTCCAGCTTTTCAAGTATGAGGCTATCAGTGTATCCTTTTTGTTATTGTTTGTAGGTCGGGCCAATATTGAACTTTATGTTTGTCAATAGTAAAAATAAAACAACCACCTAAGTAAAATCTTCGAAATAATATTAATTCCTTCTGTTTCCATCTTGTTCAAATAAAAACACAGTATATTTGCAAAGAAAAAATCATAGATTACATAGAAGAAAAAGGCAGGTAAATCAAAACCATCAACAAAAGGACAAGTCAGAAACCTTCTAGGTAGTTGCTTGTTCGAACTGCCTAGGCATTTAGGCCAAAGATCGCGGGATCCAAATCATGACCCGGATCATTGGGTCCCAATCCGATCCTGATCGGAACATCTCCTCTAAGCAAGGATTCCGGAATCGGAATCGGAATCGGAATCGGAATCGGTTGGTTCCAGGAATCGGCCGGAATGGGAATCGATTCCGGATCGGTCCGGAATCGGGTTTTTTTTGAAAAAAAATTCCGTCAAAAAAATTCAAAAAATTTTAAAAAAATTCTAAAAAAATAGGAAATGAGTTAGAAATTTTTTTAAAAATAACCAATGCATTCATCCACGGGACCACATCGAATAAATACTAATGAACTCCAATTGAAGACTTGAAGTTAAGTACATATTCCAATTCCATTGATTCAAAAATCAAAGAGTTGATACATCATCAAAAAAAAAATTACATCATATCAATCTACTACCAATATCTAGGATATAGAAATGGATCTTCCTCCTCTCCCTGCTGCGCGTGACACTCCTCCCTCGTGCTCAGTCTTGTATACTGTCCGGGACCATATCCATATGAAAATAATGCCGATGCCATGCCATCAAGGTCATATGGATCGGACTGCGGAACGACCGGGACGTAAGCAGAGGATGGTGGCGCTGGTGGTGTAATCCACTGCTGGTCAGCCTGGGCAAATGCTGGATACTGTGGCTCCATAATATAAGAATGCGGCGTTTGCTCATCCAGCGTGTAATACGACTTTGGATGTCGTGAATCAGGAGACTCGGCTGCTGCTGATGGCTGCGTCGCTGGTATGCACTCCTCGTCATCATCACCTGAGGAGTGAGAAGGAGCCTGCGTGCTGTCATCTGGGCTGACAGGACGCCTGACCTCTAGCTTCATTCTCTTCACCTCTTCAGCCATCTCTGAAGTACCAGAAGGTCCGGAACCCAAAGTTTTTTTCAACTTTGCAAATCCTCCCATTTTTCGTGCAGTCACCTTTGTTTTCGTTTTTCCCGGACTGCGAATGGACTGGGTAGCGGCTGCTGGGACTGGAGCTAGAGGTGGGGTTAAAGCTGCACCGGTCGCTCCATGCCGTGGGGCGAGAAGAAGGCCATGCTCGAGCACGAGAAGTAGATGGAGGTGGAGTGGAGCATCCTCCTCGGCTTCAACACCATCCAACTCTCCTTCGACCCGTACGCACGGTCATCGGGATCAAACTCAACCGTACGATCCCCGGCTTCCTCTCCTCTATCCGGGAGGCGGTGCATGCTCCTCCGGAATATCGGTCCATGTCCACCTCCTCGGGTGGTGTGGCGGAGGAATGCCTGCTCGTACGGGCCACTGCGAATCGTGCAAATCGTGCCTCGCCGATCTTCGTCGATCCTTGATGTTCTTTATGCGCGGCCCCTCGTATTGTAATGACGAGAAGACCGGCTTCTCCACCGGTCCGAGGTCAACTGTTTCTCCTTTTCGTATGTATCGGGTTGAATGTACTCAGTTCCTCTCACAATGGGAGGAGCGGTGCTCGGCTGAGTATCCTGATACCGATGGCAGCAAGTGGATTCCATCCACTCCTGGTGTTCACATGAAACCACCACTCAGCTGCAAGAAAAAAACAAGAAGAGAAAAGGTAAACAATTAGCCCATCATCTACCATAACTTATATGAAAAGAAAATAAAATCTTCATTAAGCTATTACTATACCAGGTGACAATTTGTCAACTGAATATTTCAGGTTAGCATCTGAGTATACGCCGACCCTCATCTTGTAATTCTGCATCTGAAAAATTTATAAAAAAAATATTAATTGCCTGGTAAGGCTACTCCAAGGTATTTAATGAACTCTAACTTACTTATCTCGGCCCTCATCCCGTCCCGCCGAGACCGGCACGTACGCCGAATAACCGCAAGTGTACCCCGCATCACCTCGTTGTCGTTCACCACCCGTCCTCCATATTGGATGCGGGGGTTCAAAAAATATCCCGCAAGGTTTTATTAGTTAACACCGTGCATATAAGACAATTATACAAAGAAAATAATTTTTTAACCAAGTTACCTCGCATGGACATCGTGGTGCAAGGTCTTGTCCCATCGGTCATCTATGATCTTCCACCACTTTTTGTAACCTCCGGGATTTTTTTTTTTTTCACTTTTACCCGGTCCATGGCATCATACAACGTGCCCATCTGGTCCCTGTCATCTGAGTCTACCAACCTCAAGACAACTACCAGTGGCTCAATGATTGCCAAGTAGTAGGCAATCCTCTCCCAAAACCTCTTGTCAGTGATCTGCTTCTCAGACCTGACAAGAATCTCCAACTGATCTTTCTTGTCATGCAGGTTGTCCACCATATAGTTGTAATACTCATCGACCGCGTGAACCTTACCAATGCATGCCTGTGCCGGTGTAAACTCTCCAGCGCAATGAAGTTCGTGGCAAATCGTGTCGGACCGGGCCTAACAAGATCGTGCACTCCTGTGTGAGATCTCATGATATGTAGGAGGCAGGAATGCGAATAAATAAAAGATGTGATCGTCTGCGCCTGCCTGACAAGTGTAGATACACCCTCCTCCTTGCCTATATCCTCTAATATGAGATTTATGGAATGTGTTGCACAGGGCACCCAGAAGATGTGCTTCCTCTTCTCCATCAACTTCCTCCCAGCCGCCTTATATGATGGTTCGTTGTCAGTGACAACCTGAACCACATTGTCCTCCCCGATCTCCTCCACCACCCCATCCATCAGAGAAAAGATGAAGTCGGCATTTTTTATCTTCCCAGAATCATCTACCGACTTCAAGAATGTAGTCCCCTCAGAACGATGCACCAAGAAGTTTATCATACTCCTCTTGGTGAGACTTGTCCTCCCGTCGCACATAATTGTGCAACCCTCTCGTTCTACACCAACTTAAACCCATCCATCCACTCCCTCAACTCCCGGACCTCCTCATCCAGCCGGCGCCGTATATGTGTCCGTCGCGCCGGGGCTTGCAAACCCGGTCCCGGCCTCACCCACGGCATCCACCCTCGTTTGGAAATAGGGGCTGGTGGCTGCATGTGCTGGGATGCCTACACCAAGTTAAAAAAAATTGGGATCGGGCTAAAATTAAGTTTAAGTAAATAAAACACACATAATGTCAATTTTAATTTAAAAAGTGATACTGCGTGTAAAAACCATTTCACAATGTGGCGAACGGCTCTCTTTGCGGCCGTTCATTGCCTTCACCCCTTTCATTGCTGTTTTATCCCCATCCGCCGGCACTACGTTTCCTAAATAAATACTCGTCACTCGGTGTAAATCGAGTCTTTGGTAGAAATAGAACGGCGGTGTGGCTCCCGCCCGGGGTCGGTCTCTCGGTCCCAACCGAGGTAGGGCGAGCCGATGCGATCGGCCCAAAGCCGGGTCAACTACGGACCCGGACCCTCCTGCTCCCCTCCTCCCCGTCCTCCTCCTCGCAAATGCACGCTTGCTGGCGTGCCTAGTACGTCCGAGCTCGAGTCTGTGGACTCGTCCTCGCTCTCGGCTCCGGCTCGGTGGTGCCTTCCCCTCGCATTTCCCTTTCGAGGTAGGCAAATCGCGGTCCCTCCTCCTGGGAGTAGCTCGTCGTGCGCAACTCCTCTCTCGCTCGATCCTAACGGCCCGTTGAGAGGCTCTACCGTCACGTAGCCTCTCGTCTCCTCACTCTTCTCCCTGGGCACCTTGTCACATTTCTTGACATTCCCACTTGTTCGCAATATGTTGTTTCGGTAGGAACACCCCCCGTTCATCTCCTTCCCACACCATTTGCACCGTACCCTCTTCCCCGACGGGTCTACCATCTGCCCGTGTTCCCAACCCACGTCGGAAGCACGTGCTGGTGTTGCATCACCTTGATCGGCCATTGCTTATATCTGCAAAAATTGTAAACAATGCACTAAAAATGATTAGATAAAATAAAATTTGATTTAGACGCTGTTCGGGAAGCAGACAACCCAAGTAACACACCATTCGGTATGTTTAAAGGGTTACGTATTTGCCGGAAATGGTCCTAAATTAACGTACGGGATATCCGGAATTTTTCCCGTGCAAAATGAAGCTAAACGGATAGTTCAAAACTTGGACGGACTTGTTCGGTCGGAAATCACAACGTTTAACGACGCTCGGACTCGTCGGAAATGCGTAAGAATGGACGTACGAAGTTTTCGTCGAAGAAATCTTACCAAAAACCGGTCAAAGATCGAAGAAGACGTTGATTCCAGGCCGATCGGAGCTTGGATCGGCGGAATCGGCTGAAGGAATCGCTTGGAATCGCTGGAATCGCCGCGGGAATCGCCGTAATCGGTGTTGAATCGCTGGAATCCTTCTGGAATCGGTGCTGGCAGCTCGGATCGACGCCTGGATCGCCGGATCGAAGCTGGAATCGCCACGGAATCGCCGGAATCGAGCCCTACCGCCGCGGGATCGACAGAATCGACCGCGACGGTCGATTCCGGCCCTAAAAGAGCCGGAATCGGTTCGATTCCCGGTCCAGAATCGAACCGGGAATCAAACCGGGCCGGTTCAACTGGTCTTCCGAAGGAATCGGTCGGATCGACCGATTCCACAAGGAATCGGTCGGAATCAGATCGATTCCGACCGATTCCAGGCGATTCATACCGATTCCGCGGAATTATTCCCGGAATCGGTGCTTCCGCCAGGAATCGGATCGGAATTATCGGTCGGAATCGGTCCGATTCCACCGATTCCGTAAACCATGCCTCTAAGAGAAAAACCGATCCGGAATTATTCTGGATCAGTCCTTCAATAAGTGTTAAGAATTAAATATATATAATGGGCCTAGATCAGATTCCGCCCTTTTGAGGCCAACATATAAGGGCTCTGCGGCGGCCCTGCGCCGTAGCGGCGTCTATAGGCTTACCAGGCCGGGATCCGGTGACTCAGTAAGGCTGTCTTCCCCGCCTGATAAGGCGGGGAAGATCACTGCGGTGGCACAGCACCTCTGCGGCGGATTTGGGGCCGATTCCAGAGAGGAATTGCTGGAATCGGTCTGGTTGGTCAATTCCGGTTCTGATTCTACCTAAATTGGACTGAAATCAGGCCAGGACTTTCCGGGTCCCAAGGAGGATCATCCGATTCCCTATCTGATCCAGCCAATCCAGGTCAATTCTTCCGGTAGTTGGCTCAAGATTGGCCCTTCCAGGCCAAAATCAGATCGGGACCTGCTGATCCGATCCGAGAAACAGACGATCCCAATACAAATCGGCTTATTCTGTGAAGTATGATCTAGGCTGCTAAGACAACATCCAGGTTGTCACTAAAAATGTTTTATCTTTTTGCTAAAGAGAAAGGCAGCACAACTTAGGAACCCCAAATATATATCTTAGGGGACCTGTCAAACTGAATTTGTAACATAATTATTCTGGCATCACGAAGCCAAAATATATCAACCGCGACTTTTTCTCTCCAAAATATGCAGACATTGACATTTTTGCTTATGGAAAAATTTTCACCTATTTCATATAACAGATAGCATCTGATCTAGTCCTTCAAAAAAAGTGGTAAAGGGTTATGATGCACACTCACCTGCTTTTTGTTATTATGCACTTCATTCCAGCAGATTTGGCAGCTGCAAGACCTATGGCGCTGTCTTCTACGACAACACAACTGGAAGGGTAAAACATCAATTGACACTTCATGGTGACCAGTGCAGAAAATATGATGACACATTAGCTAACTAAATTAGTCATTGCGAAATGTATTATACCAAATAACTCAAAAAGTACCTTGATGGCTCTATACCCAGTGTACTAGCTGCCAACAGGTAAATGGCCTGATGAAAGAAAATTGGGATATACATCAATTGACCCAGGTAATAAAGAGTTGAAAACAATGTTTAATGTCAAAGAAAAAAAGTGCTAAAAACCTAAGAGTCTGTCCTTAGACTTTAAAAATTAACCATCCGAAAGACTGCTCATTCTAAAGAAACAAAAGACTTGATCACATACCACAGACAATACTAGATTTTTATTTGTCCACAATGTGAAATTACATGTTTTGCCTCCCCTAAAATTATCCGCCATAGAACACCAGCTACGGAAGAATGAACCCACAAATATTAACGTAACTGCAATGTTGTCTTGTCACCTTTTTCTCTTCAGTAGGTATCAAGAAATTGCACTTCCACGCCCCCCTTACTTTAAATAAACCTTAACAAATCTCTTTGTACTCTTTGTTTACTCACACAATCTTAGTTTGTTCAATGAGGAATGAGAAGTTTCTCTCACGGTTCAGAAAGAAATTTGTGAGGACACTCGTGCACGCGTCCGGTTCGATCCTGCCTACGTTTACCGACGGCGTCGACATCCGGTCACATCTTTGTGGATAGATGATGAGTGAGCATATTATTCTTTATTTTATTTTATTGATTAGCTCATGACATATTTTGGGTATTTTTTGGGATTTATTTGAGGGAAGTCAGCACATTTCACACTTGCATATTTGTTGATATGACATATATACATATGGGGATTGGGTACATAGAGGTATAGATGAGACTTTTGGGTTTATTTGATCTTTTGTCATAGGCCTACATAAGGCCCCCATTTTATATACGCTGGACATGATGAATGAAATGAGAAGGAAGTTCAATCTCGCTCTCGGTCCCTCCCGTCTTCCCTTTCTCTTAGGTCACGGGAGCCGCCGCGGCGCGGCTTTCCTTCCTCACCTCCCGCAGTAGGCAGGCGATTCTTCCGGTTGCCAGGTTCACCTCCCGCAGCAAGGCGGCTCCCTCTTCTGGTTCGCTGGTCTCTCTTCGCCCTCGCCCCGTCGCCGATTGACGTCCAGCCGCCTGCCGTATTGACCCGCATCGCCGCTGTAGCCTCCGTGCCCAAACTGTACTCGAGACACCATCGTCGAAGTCCAGCCGCGGGATGCCGGGAAGCCCACGGCGCGTCTGCGTCTGGGCACAAAATGATTTCCGCTAGTGCTACAGTCCCTCGCCGATGGAGTTCCCGTCTCGGCCCCCTGTTCCTGCGCAACGGCCCGCCGGCTGCACAGCAGCCCGGTGGATTCCTACCAATGTTATAGCCCGTCCTCGGTCCTGCGCAGCGACTTCAACAGGATAGCGCACAGTGGTGGTCGAGATCAAGCCATGGTGGGCGGAGTCTGGATGCGTTCGTTCGGGTCAATGGTCCTCTGTAGCATGGATGGTCTACCTCCCTAACCAGGGAACGCAGGTATGTCTCTGCCCAATCTGCAGCTTGCCCATTTATTATGCACCTATTTGCCGTGTCGGTTTTGAGAGCTACGCGCTACCCCAATTAAATGTTATGCTGCCAGGTTAGTGTGTTTATGTGAGCGTTACCTGATTCGGTTAAAATTATATCATTTTCATTGGTAGTTGATGTCCTAACTCGGTGGCATCCCACACACTTGTAAGCCCCTCCCACTTTGAGGGATCGGTACTCGGGCGTGTTTCTACTTGTGCGTAGTCGTTATTCTGGTTATACTATGCTTGTTTAGCTTAGTGGCATATCCGTATTACTGTTTATTGCTAATTTCAGTTTGGCGCCGGTCGGTCCCGCATCAGAAATCCTGTCCCATAATCTTTATTTAGCATTTCTAATACCTCAGAAGAGCCTGTGTATAATGCTGTCTACACCTACAGCTAACTGAAAATTTTACGTAATATTCAATAATTACCATCACACATGCACTAAATACAGAGTACAGACTACAAAGTATGTAGTCCCAAGCAAAATTCTTTCTCCAAGAAATCAGAATCATAATACTCTGCATATAAAGCTTGACATCAAGCACGGTTTGCAGGATAAACCAATCAGGATCAGGATCGATCAAGCCTGGATTGAGACTGGCAACCCCAATCCGATCATGGGGAGAAGGCCACTTCCAGTCCAATTTTCAGCAGGGCTCGGCTTATAACGGACAGGGACAAGTCGATCTGGTTCAACTGAATTGGCTGAGCTGAGATTGGGCCCAGATTAGTCAAAATCCTGACTCCCGAGCCAATCTGATTGGACATATCTTGCCTGACTCGGTCAATCCTAAGCTTCCAGCAGATTGCCCAATCTGTCAATCTGATCCCAATCAGAATTGAGATCGGCCTAGGCAAATCTGGTCACTGATCCAGATCTGGAAGTCCTTGATATCAAAAATAGTAAAGAATGCTAAAATCAGTTAAAAAGCTCACAAGTATAAGTAGCTAATAATACAGTTAAAATATGATATGACATGCTAGAGAATAGTTAAAACAAGGTTCCTAGGCGGTAGAAGCAAAACACATTTCACTTCCCATCATGCTTGTGCATATTCAATTATCTTATTCCTCTTTGAAAGATTCTATCTTCATTATTCATTTATCCTTGATGCAAAAAAGACAAAAATGATGGTAAGAGGGTTGTCCCCAAAACATGTCAAAATTTATCTCCTGACAGGAGTCGTTAGAAAAATATAAGGTTGAAGACGGGAGTCATCATACAGACTTTCTTGGATTAGACGTAGTATTAAAGTTTTCGAAGTATGTTTTTCCTCTTAACATTTTTGTCATTGCACGAAGCAGAAGAGAAACATAATGTGCTGAAAGGAAGAAGACTCAAACCAAGCTTATCCAGCAGTTTTACTCTATAGATCAATTGGTGAGGACACCACAAATAAAGAGCGATTTGAAAAGACTTATCGGCGTAGAAGACGCCGACTGGAGTCCATTTGGCTGGGAGAATAATTTTCTGAGACTATATGATGAACAATATAATTTTCAGAGGCATCTTGGGAATTTTCTGGAATTTTAGAGACTTTAGTATTTTTTTATAGTAATTACTGATGTCTTGGCAATTTTATTTTAATTTTATAATGCAATTCCTGTATTTTGGCATTTTACGGTATATCCTGATGTTTATTACATTTTTTGGGTAATTTTACCCCATTTGATGATTTTACTCCTATAAATAGGAGCATACATTGTAAATCGATGGTATGATGCAATGAAAATTTGAATTGATTTTCGTTTTCCAAGTTTGCCCCTGCTGCCTCCTCGGACAGTCTTCGCGAACCTTCCCCTCTCCCGATTCTGCCTCTCTGTTCACTTAATCCCGCGGTTCACTCTCTCTCTCTCGCGACATTCAACGCCGTTTCGAGCCGAGCTCCTCCCTCTCTCCGGCGATGGAGAAACCCTAGCTCCTCCTCTACGGCTCCGATCTCTTTCCCCAGCGCTCGAACCCGATAGCTTCTTTGGAGAAAAACGTTCCCCTCCTCCTGATCTACATTTCCCCTCTCTCAAACCCCCTGTTCGAGCAAGATTGAAGGGATTCCAAGCTCCCATAGCTGCTGTTATTTCGTCCTCCGAGCTGGATCTTCTTCCTCTTCAGCTCATCTCTAGCTGAGGGTGGATTCGATGATGGAAATCCCTACATCTGAAGGTACTGTCCCGAATATGTCCTCCCCGATGGGTGATATAAAGCGGAACTTCATCCTTGATGTTTCCGATGCTGCTTCTGTTCAATAAAGGGTTCGATCTGCTCGTATGAAGGATTCTTCAGCTGGTTTGAACGATTTCTCAACTTCAAATCGGTAAACATTATCTCTACGATGCTAAGTTCAATCTCGTTACAATAGATCTGTGGATCTGAGATCTGAACCGAGATATTTGGTTACTGTTCGTGAGTTTAAATCAGTAAATCAGTAGTTGGTTGAAGTATGACAGCTCCTAAGGAGTGTTGCCCGGATTTGTGTTCCGTTTGGTAGCCTCTGAGTTCCTCTTCCATAGATATTATATTTTCGAACACTGTTGAAGGAGCTTACAGTTAAACTCATCTTCTTTCATTATTTGGATGATGATACATATCTGAGACTGGTCCTCTTCCAATCATTTTAGTCCGGTTAATTCAGTAACTGGTGGATTCTGTTTTCCTGTTCCGACAACTCACATGATGATGATTAATTCTGATATCAAGACTGGTCCGGCCTCCAGTCTTTTGGTTTGGAAATGAGTTCATCTCAAGGAGATCTGTTGATCTGTTTGCTTATTGCCAATTGGTCTGCTGTCGGTTTGCTGGCTTCTAATGTTGTTGCCGAATTTGGTTTATCTCCAAATTCTGATTGACTGAAAACAGCTTTATATGAGATAGGACATCTATCTGTGATTATAACAGAAGTAAATCTATCTGGAAATTGTTGGTATCCGGTTGGTTGCTGTTTTACTGAAAGTGATGACCATTTTCCCTCTAGGTTACCCAGGCATCTTGTATATCCCATACAAAATGCCGGAACCTGTTTAAATCAAAAATTCTCTATTGATAGGTCATCCAACTGACCTTATTTGAAGAGAATAGGGAAGGTCTGATTCCAGGCCTTGTGCCTAATTGGTATTCACACTGCTGGACTGGTTCTTGTGATGGATTTTTCTGGATTGTGGTATCTTTTTCTTCAATTCCTGACAGGTGGTATAATCTGTATATTTCGGACATTTTAAAAGGGGAGAATATTGCTATTCCTAAGGTGTCAAGGTATTTCTTGAATCTGTCCTTTTTCTTGCATAATTGATTTTGTTTCTCTATTATGACATATCAATTTTGCCATGCTCTTGAGTGGTAGGATCTCTAGCCACTTTTACATATGTTGTTGGCATATATTGTTGAAATAGAGTAACCTTCCTGTTTGTTTCCTGGTCTGGTTATTAATTGTTTGGAATTCATCCTGTTAGTGTGCACTATTCTGATTGCATCTGCTTATTGCCAAATTCCTGAATTGCCTTAATTTGTGACTGTTTGCTGGTCCAATTTCTAGTTATAACTGAGTATAGATTCCTATTTCTGTCAATTCTGATTTTTCTGAATTGAAATTGTTATAATTCTTTAATTGTGCATTGATTTCATAGTAAAACCCGTAAGTCTAGGTCCTTGTCCCCCATCATCAATTAGGAAATTATGTACCATAATGATGCCGCTCATAACTTTTTGAGCGCATTTTTTAAACTGTTTCAAAGAGATGAATCATGCAGCTGACAGCACCTTTTAAATGCAAGAATTTAAAATTTGTTGTTGAAGAAGATGATAGGATATTGAGACGTGATGAATACCTAGGAACAGAATAAAGTCCTTCGGCCACTACACTAAAAGTTTATCCAGTTGTCTGAACAATTTGCATCATCATAGAGAAACCTCAATAAAGAATCTCAAATGCACATATGAAAAAAATCAAACAGGAGATATCTTACTGGATCAGGTTTTTTCTTAGGGACAACATCGCCTGCAAATATTAATATTTTTTCAGCCCTATCAGGTCCAAGCAAGCAAGAAACTATAGCAGAAACCTGAAACCATGCACTTTATTAGAGACAAAAAAGTGTCAAGAAAAGGAGATGACTACAAACTGGAACATACATCATATTTTAATGGGTCACTGAAAGATGGTTGCCAGAACTATATGCATTTCAAGCAGTACTTAGTCCCCACCAAGTTAAATGATTGGCAGACAAATAAAAAGATTCACTTTCTTCAATACTTCGTTCTTTTTAAAGAAAGAACAGTAGTCTTCACGTGGCTGAAATCATTGCTCAGAGTAACTCAATAAGGTGACAAAGATCATTCTTGGTCAAGATGCCATGTTATGCATCCAGCCTACAAGTTAAAATTTTAGGTCATGCTAGAAGACAATGAGCCATAGATGATACCCCCATTAGTATTGGACATGAGATAAAACTAGGTGTCATAAGTTATAGCATGTTTCAAGTTAACCACTTAGTACGAGCACATAATATGTTCCGGATGTACCAAAATAATAGGCTAAAAGTCACTTTGTAAGCGCAAAAGTACAATGCTTTAAGACCAGCTTGGAACCTGAATGTGCATACCGCCTTTTCATTTGATGTACTGCAAACAGCAACTTTGATTCCTTTCCCCAAGGCCTCATCTATCAATCTGTGTACTTATGCAATTACCAAAATCATGATAATGTGTGAACCAATTGTCTTAGGATAGCACAGAATGTCAATCCATCAGAAGATACAGAGCTCAAAATTGGTAATTGCTACACAAAACAATAGTGTACTCGAAATAGAACAGACCATTATGAGTATCTTGGTATTATCATTTTTTTCCAAAAAATCTTCCCCAGAAAGTCAGGTAGAAATCCATTAAGAACTGAAAAAGAAAGAAAGAGAAGAGAAGTGGTGCCTATCTAGGAGATAGAGCCTAACAATAAAATACAGAAATCAATATAAAATCAAACATAAAAAAAGGAATAGAAGAAGGCTGAGCACAGGAAAGTGATTTCCCAGTCCCTCAACTTGTTCAGGAAAAATTTGATCATGGAACCTATCCAATTGCCAGCAAAAGCCAACATGAAGCAGTCACGTCAATGTGATGAAAATAGCCTTCAAAGGAGTAAAGAACTTTTTAAAAGTTCCCTTGTTTCTGGCTTGCTTAGTAGTCCAGAAGATTGAAGGAAGACAGCAGTTCCGAACTGCCTTAGTAAAAATTGATCTCAAAGCCCCACTCATTTATCCATCAATTTTTGACATGTACCACCCATATCAGACTGATTGGATGATGTAACCTCAAAGTTCAAGGTTTTGGTTTTGGAAATTCATTTTCCTCTTTGAATTTGAATTGATTTGATTTGACCTTAATACTGACTTTGTAAGAAAATAGGTGATATTTCATAAAAGTACTAACTAGGGTCAACGATATGTATAAAATTATACGTTGAGGTTGTTAGGTTCTTTGAAATTAATTTTGACCTCTCCCCGTCGGACGGTGCGAAGATCCGACGTTAATTACATCGAGATAACTCGAATACCCTTGATTAATCGTCATAGCAACTCATTGAAATAGAAAACATGCATCCACAAAAATAAACATTCATGCATACACATAAGAGACGACAACCCCATGAACTGGATGGAATGCAACTAATTAATTCACTTTGAATTTAATTTGAGTTTAGCTTGGATTTGATTTGAATTGAATTGGTTTGATTAATTTGAATTGGTTTGGGTTTAATTTGAGTTGAATTTAATTTGTTGATTGCTTTTGGTTTGGGTTGGAGTTAGATTAATTCGAGTTTGATTCAATATGAATTTGTTTGGATTTGTGTGGAATCTGATGAATTTAATTTGGGCAGGTGTTCGGTGGGTTGTTTGGTTTAATGTGAATTTATTTTGTTCATTTGAATTTATTTTAGTTAACATTGGTGCTTGACAAATTGCTTAAACTTGGAATTTCTGTTAATAGATTTGTTCTCAGTTTTTGGTTTAATGTTCTGTGTTAAGATTTAATGAGTTAAAATTTGTTGATCTTTCTGGTTTGAGAATTTAATTGGATTCTTCAGATTTCTTGAAACTTACAGATTTCTGATTTGCTTGAGCCTCTTTTTATTAATGCTTGGATCTTACCCGGTCTGCAGAAAAAAAATTAGTTTGGATGCATGGTACCAGGATTGGGTTTGGTTCAATTAAGGTTCAATCAGGATTACTCTTTAAAACTGCTTGAAATTTAGCATTGTTGGCTCATATTTAACTAAGTTTAAGGCTAATCCACTTCATAATTCATGAATTGCTTGAGACTGACTTAAAGATGACCAGATTTGAACGTTTTGGGTGAGATTCGGTTTGAATGAGGCCTAGCTACAGAATTCTGGTTGAGTTCAGAACTGGGTGGGGCTTGATGTTCAATCGGTTGGAAATGGCATGGATTTAGTCTTCAGTTTTGGAGGTTTAAGTTTCTGATTTTCTGTTTCTGAGTTCTGCAGGTTGGTAGATTTCACATTTTTTGTTGTCTCCTCTGGACTTGTTGATCATTTTAGAATTTCAGATTTCGGGATCAAGCTGTACTTCAGATTCTGCTGGCTTCGGTTTCTTGTGAATTTCAGAGTCTTGGTCTCCTACATATTCCAGACTTCAGATTTTCTTGCAGAATTTTGTAACTTCGGGCCTTCATATTTTCAGACTTTTGTTACAGGTTTTATGGATGGACTGTTTCATGGGCTTTTCGGATTCATTCTTCTGGATTTTGTGCAGGTTTGCAGGTTCAAATTTCAGATTTACATGCGTTTTCAGAAAACTCTATTCTGCACCTGGTGGATTTAGATTTTGGATTTTAAAAAATTCAGATTCCAGATCTGCATCCGAACTTCAAATTTTAAACTATGCAGATTTTGTATGCTTTGAGTTCAGACTTATCACACTTCATATTCTGCAGGTTTGATCTACAAACACGTGTTCAGATTTCTCAAATTCAGTTTGGGCTCTCTTCCTTTCTTGCTTGGCCGGGCACACCCTGCCCTCCTACAGGTCGAACTGGTTCCCGGGTCATCTTGATCAGCTGAAGGTTGCTCAGGAGACGGACGGCTTCTGTACATTGTAGCTAGACTTCTATAACGCAGGAAGTCGAGATGAGAGGATCGACACTTGCTGTAGCTGATTTTTTTTATGTAAAACCTGCGGATGTGTTATTGGAGACCAGCAAATGTATGTTATTGGCATTATTATTATTATATTTTTTTTGTTCTCTCTCTCTCTTCTGTATTGTTTGACAAATCGGATTGAATTATGGGATGTGGGAGAAAGATTAATCAACATCACTTTCTTTCCTTTGCGCCAGAAAAAAATTTCCTTGATAGGGACATGTGAATATAGCGCCTGTTCGGAGATATTCCACAAAAATTTAACTCCGAGTTGATGGCCTTATATAAACATCGACTTGCATAACAACTCTCTCTTTTTTTTCTCTTTTTTTTTAAGATTAAGTTTCTCATAGCTCTCTGTGAGCACCAAGAAACTTATCTCGAATGAATTTTGGGAATCGAAAATCGAACCCACAGAGAAAATTAAATCCCGTACGGCCTTTTCATAGGCGTTAAGAGATTTAAAAAAAAAAGAATGGATTTTGGGGAATTAGAAGCTAACCCCACAATTATTATTAATCAAATTAAGGGAGAGTAGCCCCGGTCCATAAGGACTTGTGGAGGATCTACCAAGGACGCCACCTCATCAACCTACGGTTTAGCACGTGGCTATCCCATGGTTCAAGGGTGAACATCCTTTTAATTCAACCTTTTACTCGAATTTAACATTTTTTTTTATTGAACCTCGCTGAGCCACTGTCAGACCCTCGGTCTGTGATGGATCTCCCGGTCACGCCCAGGTGAAGCCGGCTCTCTTCTTTCCTCTTCTTCTTCTCCTTTTCTCTCTTTTCTTTTATTCCCATACAAACTTTGGCCGGACGGAGGGATGGGTGGCCCGGCTAGCTCAACCGTGCGCTGCTGCCGCGGTCCAGACTTGGCCGCACACTGTTGCAGTTCGGATTTGGCCGCGCGCTATCGCGAGCTTGCGGACACGCGACTGTGCGGAGCAACCTGCCTCCGGCGACCCTGCAATCCGACGGAAATCCCAGACGCGGGCCGTCAGCTCTCAGAGGAGGGGCGATGACTTCGCGGCTTCCCCCAGGCAAAGCCGACGTCCTGAAGCTAGTCCGACGATGGCTCCCGGCTGGCCGAAGGGGGGATGAAGGGCGGTGACGCCGCTGGCCCTCGACGGTTTAGGCGAGGACGGCGATGGGCGATTGGCTTCCAGGACCAAGGGCGATCGGAGGGGATGGGAACGACGACCGGGGTAAGCAGCTCCTACCTCCCGCCTCCCTTTTTCCTCGACCCAAGCTCTCCCTCCTTCTTTCTTATTTTCCGCTTCTGCTCGCTGCTTCGCGATACCCAGCCCCTCAGCCTCTTTTCCTCGCTCCCCCTTGCGCAACGCCCAGTCCCCGCCTCTTATCGTCCGAGCTCCCTCCGCCTAGGAATAGAAGGTCGCACCCCCTTCCATCCCGTCCGCGTTGATTGCGGGATGGAGGAGTCCGTGGGCGTGACTTGCCCCCATTGGGCCTTGCGGTAATGGAGGAAGGTCCTCCCTGTGTTGCGGCCGCTTGCCCTCCTTGGGGGGTGTCGACGACGGCAACTTACGGCGAGGTGGATTCCCTGCCTTCTGGAGGATCCGTGGTCGCCCATATATGCTGACATGGAGTATGGTATATTGGTATGTAACAAACGAAATAACCTCCCCTCTCCTTCGTGCGCTCAATCGGTTGCTCGGGGCCGTTCTTCCTTCTTCCGGGGCAGGTGATCTCGGACGAGGGTTTTCACCTACACTTGAGGTCCTCTTTGCAACGGGACCTGCGGCTGCTTTCGACGGAGGACCCTTCGTCGGTTTCCGTCGACGTGGCCATCGCGGAGGGAGAAGAAGATCACAGCGGCCGCTTGAGGCTGAAACAGTCCTGATATCGCCGGCAATCACTCTTAGGACATCCACGCCTACTTCGGAGGTGAGTAGTGGCTTTCATGGTAGCGGAGGGTGGAGAGGGGCTTGTGCATACCTCCGGGTACCCCTGCTCTTCCCGCCCCCATTTTCTTCTTGGCACGAACTAACCCCTTCTTGTTCGACTGTTTTATTTATTTTTTTTGTTGGACATCGACGAGATGCGTTCTGTTTTTTTTTATTCTCTCCGAACAGGGAGAAGAAGTATGATACATGCTTTTTTTTCAATCTCACATTTGTATGCTACATCCACGTCTTTGTGTCTACCTCCGTCTGTCCTGCTTATCAATTCGTCCATGTTGTTCCCTTTCCTTTTGTCACCATACAGCCCTGGTGCGGTGTATCCAGTAACATCTAGTTATGTGTACTTATGTGACGACCCACAAAAAATTGTACGTGAGCAGAGCTAGAGCTTTTTAGGCTGTACATTTTTGGCGTTAACATTGGACTAAGAGAACTTAAAATGGCTTCGCATGTGTTTTTGTCTGGAAGGGATATTCAACTGCCAACATGATTAAAACTACATTGTTTAGTATACAAGCTATGAGAAAGAGTATACCCTTCAGCTTTTATCACAATCTAGTTAGGAAAAATAGCATTCACATTATGATATAACTTTGTCAGCCAAACATTTCACTAAAATGGCCATAATGGCATGGTTTCCCATCTCACCGAGATCTTGAGAGATTCTCAATCTCGCCAAGGGGCCGAGAAACGAGATCACCGAGATCTCGCCCCATGTGGACGGGTTCATAAAAAAATTCTTTGGGGGGCGTTGCCCCCCTAAAACCCCTCACAAGGGGTGCTGCCTCCTTAACCCCCGCTATCTGACCACGCAAGTCGATCCACGACTACTCTGCACCCAGTTTATGATAATGTAAACATATTAATATATTTCACTATTATTTATACTATCACACATATATAAGATTCATAATCATAAATATATTTTATATACTTAAATTTTATAAAGATCTATTTTAACTCTCTTCTCTCCTACATAAACATACACATTTAATTATAACCTAAGTCAAATAATGTTCTTAATGTATTCAAACTTTAGATTTGGATATTAATCATCAATTTATTGTACAAAGATTATATCTTATGTAATAAACAAATTACATCAACTCAATTTCATAAATATTTAACCATCAATTTGTAACAAACAATCAAGAACAAGAACATAAAAATGTTCTTAATACCATACTAAAATTTAAATAAGATTATATACAAGTTTAAATCTTTTAGAAGCACAAAGATCATCTTTTGATATTGAGAGTGCTTTGTAATTGTTCATTCACATAGTTGATGCACAAATGTGTAATACATTTTCATATAAATTCATTGATGTACTCTCATCTTTATAAAATATTATGTTATGTTTCATGCATATATACAAACATTTTGATCCGAGAATCCGAGATCCGATCTCCCGAGATTTTTCTAAGATTTCTCCGAGATCTCTTCTCTTTCACCCTCCTAACTCCTGAGATGAAGCTGAGATCCAAGACGGCAATCCTTGCATATAGGTTTCTACGTTTAGCATCTAGCAAAAGCTTTTTATAGCTTGCTGTGCGCATTACCTTGGTTCTCTTTTCTAAATTCACTGAGGTGGATAGGATATCTGCCCTAAAGTAATAAAGATGCAAATTATAGTACAATGCTGTTAGATGTCTTCAGTCAATTAGACTCTCTAATATCTTTTCAAGTGTACAAACAAAAGCAAAATCTGATTTACCAGTAATTTCTGGTTATATGACCGCAAAGAGACAGTGTAATGGCAGCAGAGGCTGTTGTTCTCTACTCATGCAACTTCTAAAATACTTGATTTATTATCTACAACTAAGTCTCTTTCGACTTGACTACAAGGGACTATAGTGTATGCAAGAACTTCAAAAATAATAGTTATATGAATATAATTACAACTAGTAGTACTTCCTTGCATGCAAAACCAAATCACTTCACAAGGTAAGATGCAGAAGAAAATGTCCATATCCTCTTTACAAAAGATGCAAGTACTAAACCATAACCTTATTATCAAGTGAAGGAAAATATATTTATCACCTCGCTACACCAGGACGAAGAGGAAGCAACTTCTTCTCTATGAGAGCCATAAACAGTTCTGTCTTCCTTTTGTGGAGAGAGGCAATAAAAACTTTCCTTTCTTCTTCTGTCTTGGGAGCATTGGCTGGCCATCCTGTCTTGTTGAAGTACGCTGTCATCCTAATTTGCAGTGAATGAACAATGTTATTTGAATTGTCAAATGAATCTAATCCCAAGAGGGTGTAACACCCCGATTTGTGAATATGCTAAGAGATTAAATCAATGGACTACCAACTACACCAGTCACCAGTTAACCAATTTCCATAGGTTGAGTTGAGAGCACTCCGAAGTCCGAAGTTAAATGTAATATGTTGGAAGTAGGCCCATGATGGGTGACCTCCTGGGAACATTGCTATAGCACAGTTGTTGGGGCCAGCCAGTCGATTTAGTTGTTATATATGACACCTCTTATGGTGGAAATTTCATATTAAAAAAACCATTTACTTCTCAGCAGTTATCAGTATCAGACCGGTCAGAAAAGGTCATAAATCACAACCGTCAAAAGGCCAGTTGAACGTCATCTAAAATGTATGACCAAACTCCTTGACTGTGAAAGAAGCGAGAATTTAAGATTGTGGTATTGACTAAAATTCAATTTGAGTAAGTTTTAAGGACAGATTATAACTTGATGAAAAATTTACCTTTCTTTTCCCCCACCAATCTTGAGCAGCTCACCGTACAAATCTTCGTCCCAGGTAACGCCTAATTCTTTCTGCCATCACCTCATTGGAAAAAGAGTAGCATCGTTATCTTTCTACATTTTCAGCTGAGAGAATAAATAAGAAGAAGACGAAGAATGTAATACCAGAACAGTAGAACCCCGAAGATAGGAAATGTGCAAAAAATGAAGAAAGCAAAGGTTTATTTTCCGTCCTTAGGAGACATCGACCTTCATAACCCAGCCGAGGGAAGCCAGGCCAAGGTTCATTCGCAAAGGTGGCCGAAAAAGATAGCAACAAGAAAGCTAGAGTGATGGGAGCTCATCGGCCAACCTCGGCAAAGGTCTCGTTGAAGGAGATGCGATGCCCATCCTTCTCCGTGTCCACAAGCACGCCATCGCAATCAAACAGAAGTGCGGCGGGCAGCGGAACGGACGTCGACGGCGAAGAAGATGCAGCAAGGCACACCGCTCCGGCTCCCCGTTGCGCGACACTCCTTGGCCCTGAACGCGAGTGGAGGGCAGGGGAGGAACCACGCCTCCAGTTGAGTGGAAGATGCGGCGCCGCAGTCCGAGAAGGGGAAGAGAGGGTCCTCCTGGGGGGACGGGGACTAGACGAAAGCGCGGAAGCAGCGGCGCTGGAAGCGGCAGCCATTGCCCGGCACGGGAAGCGATCCACACCGCGGTGTTGCCCGCCCAACGGTGTAGTCTTTAGGCGGGGACGCACTGCCAACGGCTCATACGCGGCGGGACATTGTCGTCGGCCGCAGGCTTATCCTCCGCCGCCGGCGAACCTCGCTCCACTCGAATAGAAGCCCCCCGGGAATCTGGCGAGCGTTGCTTACTTACCTAACAACCACTCAAATCTTATTATTACTTACATGTCCTCAGTCCTTGCAGTTTCACCTATACTATAATTTACTTTATTACTTATAAAGAACTACTCTTTTTTTTTAATAACCGCGATAGTAACCACGGATAACCGCATCTTGGTAATAAAAAGTTTACCAATTAAATGTCTATTTCGTGCCATTTTTGGTAATAGAATTTAATATCTCTGCCGTTCTTAGTTTTAAAAATCATTATTGTTATAAATTATCAAGTGCGTATCAATTTTGTAACTTGTAATTAGTTATGTAATATAAAGACCTTATGCCATGTTTGGTTAGAGTTTCATTTTTGGTACTATATCAATATTGATATTAATATTTATAAATATTAGAGTATCAATATCAAATTTAATACAAGTTGACATTTGTATTACATAATATATTTTATTTGTACGACAAATTTTAAAATTGATATAATTAACAAATCAACTCTTAATAGTTCCTATCAATATCAATTTCAAAATTGATAGTGACAGAAGTACCTAATAATGTTATCAAATAGGACGTTAGATATCAATTTTGATATTGATATATGATATAGTATCATTTTTATAGCCTAACCAAACAGGACCTTAATTAAGGGGTTGTTTGAACATCTACCGGAGATTTGATTTTTTTGTCTCGCATTTGGTGTAAATGAAAGGTGATACATTTCAAACTCAGACTTGCCTTCATGAATTTTGATTCTTACCGACATCAAATTATTGAAAATCGGAAAATTTAAAATCAATTGATTACATTAATGTGCCAAACTGAGAGTACGTAATAAGACCAACCCCATCACCCAACACAATTCTCTAAATTATACATCAGGCATGCTTGATCGATCTTGTTCATGGAATTTCAGCACCAACCCATTGGTAGGGGTGGGCACAAAAGGGTTCAAATCGAGAAACTAAACCGAACCAGTTCATTCGGTTCGATTTGGTCCTCTTTCGATTTGAAAATTCTCCAAATCAATTTCAACTAAATCAAACCGTTTAAATTGATTTAATCAACAAATCATAAAAAATTTATTATAGTATTAATAAAATGATATTTGTATAAGTTTATAATAAAAATAATTTTTATTTTTATGAATTTTAACTTAAAATTTATTATATATATGTAAAAATAATTACATCAAATATTTTTATATATTTTCGATTTAAACTGAATCAAGTCAAATTGAAATCGGTTTAGTTCTGTTCGATTTGAGAGATTGATTCGATTCAATTCAATTTGAAAAAAATAGTCCAAATCAGATCAAACCTAACTATGCCCACCCCTAGGGGTGTTCACGGTTTGGTTTGGTTTGATTTTTGAGTATTTTTTCTCAAACTAAACCAAACCTAACTATCTCCCAAACCAAATCAAATCGAACCAAATTAATTAGATTTGGTTTGGTTTGGTTTGGTTCAAACCATATTTTATTAAAGTATAGTAGATATATCAATATATAATTTTATTTTGTTCGCTTTAAATCATATTCTATTAAAATCTTATGTATATGTTTATAGATTATATTAATTTTACCTTAAAAACTGTTAAAATAAATTTATTTTTATAAGAAAAGACATAAATACTATCTTATATGTAACTTAAACTAAAATATTTAATCTAATTCGAGTTATTCGATTTACTAGTTTAGTTTGGTTTGAAAAGTCCTAGAAACCAAATCAAACCGATCTGTAGTTCAAATTAAATCAAATCGAACCAAAGTACTGATTTGATTTGATTTTTCGAGTTGAACCGAAATTTCGAACACCCTACCCACCCCTACCAATTGGAACAACGCACTAGACGGACAGATCTATATGTATTTCACGTATATAATAGTCAATAAAAGTATCTATATATACAACGTACGTAGTCAAAAATATCATTTTAGAAAGAACATGACTTCATGGAGTTCTTGGTGCGTACGTCCAGTGAAATATATATATATATATATCTCAAAAATCAGATCAAACAAGGATTAATCATATACTGCACTGAGTTCGACGAGAACAACAGTAAACATCACTGAAGTGAAGAACGAGAAGAGAACTGAAGATCGACAGCAGTACTCCTAGTTCAGGTTGTTGCCATTGCGCTAAGGACCCTAATTGCTCCTTCTACTGATCAAAAGAAGGGAATTAGGGAGAAGAACACGAGCATCCCCGCAGCCGAGGGCGCAGACATCCGCGGAGCGCCGCCGCCGCTCTTGTCAGCCGGCGGCGTCATCTCCGCCTGGCCGCCGCCGCCGCCGGAAGGCGACGACTGGGGGCCCTCCGGCTGGCCCATCACCCGCACGATCATCTTCTGCCCCCTATCGCAGTGCTCGCGCAGGCCGCTGATGAAGTAGTAGGTGCCGGCGTGGTCGAGCTTGATCTCGGTGTTGCCGTTGTTGTAGAAGGAGATGGGCTGCTGGGAGTTGCAGCGGTCGTACTCCTCCTCCGTCACCACGATCACCGAATCCTTCTTGTACTTGAACACTGCACGGCAGAAGAAGAAGATGACGACGACGACGAAGAAGAATCAGTCGACGGCGATCGGGAGCTTGGCGATTCATCGGATCAGATGCAGGTTAAATAGCTGCGATTGACGACTCACGGAGGTTGTCGCCGGTGCGGAAGCGGTTCTTGGAAGCCCATTGGTTGTAGACCCGGCTGTTGTTGGACGGCGGTACGACCCAGCCGTGCCCTCCCCCGACCTCGAAGTCGTAGGCGGAGGCGGAGGCGGAGGCGGCGGCGACGAGGAGGACCCCGAGGGCCACGAGCGACGACGGCGCCGCCATCTTCCTCTCTTCCCTCCTCTTTCTCTCTCTCTATCTATCTTTTGGATGCTGCGGAAGGGAGCTCTCTCTTCGACACCTCTGATCTCCACGCTCTCCCTCTCTGCTCTCCGACGCGGTCGTCGGTCGGGCAGGACATCCGCCGCCGCACGGCGCAGTTAAAAGCGGAGAGGCGGTTACTCTCTCACGTCGCAGAGAGGGAGAGGGCCGGAGTGGGCAGTTCGGGGTTTGAACGGGTCAACGGTGACGCAGTCGGAGAAGAGACTGATATGAGATTCGCCGGAGCGGCGGTTGCAGGTCGATCGACGGAAGTGGAGGAACGGTGACGAGCAGATCGCCGGAATCCGGCGGTGGAGGGTATGTCGTGCAGACGTGGGTAGGGTTTGGACTGCGACGAGGGAGTGGTTTTTTTTTTTTAAAGTAACCCATTTTTTAATGGAGAAATCAATACTCGTTCCTCTTGCACAGTTCAATGAACAGTTCTATGTTCCAATTTCTTTAACGTTAAGTTTTATTTTTAAAAATTTTATAATATCCGCCCCTAAATCCAAATGAGTTGTTAGAAGACTGTCAAAAAAAAGAGAGTCAATTGACATATTTACCCTTGACACTCAAGGGACGTGTGTGCATGCTCGGCAATATTACTTCCATTTACACTATTAGTATTTTCATTTAACATAGAGATTACAATCTCAAAGAAGGAATCGGCAAAAGTAATTACGAGTGAGGAAGCAAGTTTGTTATGAGGTAGAAAATAAAGAATCCTCCCCCTCACACACATTTTGTATAATAATTAGTTTGTATCCTATGATATAATGATATGACGACAAAAGATGAAGACTTTTAAATCGTCCTCACCATTTTTGCCACGAGACAAACCAGTTTTGTTTCTAGATGTGCATCATCCGCACCAATTTTTCCATGAGATAAATAAAAAATCTACCAGTACAAAAAATAAGTTGTTCCGTTCACTTTCTCCAACAACCTCACTCTTTTGTGAACTTATCCTCCAAATTAACAAAGCTAGCTTTGATCTTCAAATAAAAAGTTGAAGCCACCCACTACCTAGCTTGTTCTTTAAAAATGAGAAAGAAAAAGTGGGTATAACCTTGTGGAAACCAAAAGTGCTTCCAAATGGAATTGTATGACATACAGAAACTCTTCCATTTATACTGCATGACACTTGTATGCCAAAAAAGTGATCGACAAGGCTCAATTCATAGTTCATACATCCACAAGAGCTGTATGTGTGCGGATCAAAAGGCATGAGATTAAGATCCCTGGAAGACAAACGGGGGTACTCTACAAATGACTACACACATTGAATGCATCAGTATTCAAAATGCAAATGCAATTGGCCATGGAATAACATAAAAAAATGATACTACATGACCAAGAAGAAAGACAACAGTCACAGATCAGCGTTTCACATTTCTCCTTATGTACAAATCATAAGTCGAAATTTGAAAGTATTTCAATATTTAATATGGAATCTCAAGTCATCCCCAACACAAGAAGACAAACATATTCAACAATATTAAATCAGCCCTTGTCATTCCAAACTGATAAGGCAAATAATTAACATAAAAAACATTAAGTTCTGAGAAGTTAAGTCACCACCACATTAGAAACTAACATAATTCTTTAATTCGGAAATACACTAAAAACAAAGACTCGATCCCAAAGAGACATTATTAACTTCTTCGGAACAACCATCATTATCGCTAACATCTTCATCATCCGATAACTTTAACAAGCTTTTGCCAATGACTTTCACTTTGTTAACAAATTTTTTTGTCCTTCTTCGCCTTCAACTCAAGGACAGCCACACGCCTCTCAAGTTTGTGAATACGTTCTTCTTTTTCACAATAACAACGGGATGATGAAGAGTCTACAAAGTTGTTTAGCTCATCACACCACAAAAAATGTGCAACCGTCAACCTATTTATGTAATAAATCAATTTATTACAAAGATAATAACAAATTAATAACAATTTGAATATTTTGTAATACATACCTTGCACTTGTAAAATATTCTCCCTGGATTTCTCTCTATTTTACTTTGCCTTACTGCACAATAACCATGGCAAAAAATACACCTTATACTTGGGATAGGAGATCCACCAGTCATATCTACAATAATAAGTTAGTATGCAATTCTAAAAAAATGCAACATTCATAAGTTAGTAAATATGTAATTCCAAAAATCATGAGTAATGAATATGTATCTATTATGAAATTGGATTCCTACATGATTGTCAATTGTGTCCCGATTATTTGCACCTTGAACACGTATAAACTACTCGATCTATACCTAACTCGCTTTGTGAAGGAATCCTCTTCTTTTTGTTTCTCCCTAACCTTTTTTTGGTTATAGGAGGTCTCACTGCAATACTTTCAAAATCAATTTCAGGTTTATTCATGTCAGACATTTGAGCAATACACATATCATAGCAATTTTTGTACGCATATGTTGTATAATACAAATCACAATAATCCTATATATTATCTCCTATTTTGAGAACTACAGCACAAAAGTTCTTCTAATCATATGAAATATGTGAACTATAGCACAATATGTGAACTATCATATGAAATATGAGAATATGTCGTTCTTCTAAAAATCAAGCATTGAAAGACTATGTAGGATTAGAATATATTTCTCCATATCGTTCACCTGCAAAATAGGCATTAGCCCAAAAGTTGGGATTGGAATCCCTTGTCCACACTACTACTTCAACTGAAATTGCACTCATTGTTTGCATTACAGATTCATGCTCTTCCACAGTGTAAGCATAAACAACTTTATTAAATAAAGATAATAATTGATTTTAGACAGATCCTCTATACTTGCCTACAAGATGTTTTTTGCAAAATTGGCTTTCAAATGTCGTAAACAATATGCATTGTAAGCTTCTGGAAAAATATTTTGGATGACCTCAATTAATCCCTTGCATCTATCAGATATGAACGTAATTCGACGAGAATGTGGTATAGAATTTTTTAGACAAGTCAAAAACCATTGTCAATTATCTTCATTTTCGATGTCACATGCTACATATGCTAATGGTAACAATTCATTTTGTCCATTAAGAGTGGGTGCACCTAAAAGAATACCCTTGTATTTATCATATAAGAATGTACCATCAAGAAACAAGATTGGTCTACATCCATTCTCAAAGCCAAGTTGACATGCATGAAAACATACAAAGAAAAGAACCATTTAAAACGACATTCGTCATTTACTTGTAGGTCAGTGATACTTCCGGGATTGGTACTATTAATGACATCAATATATCAATGTAATGAGTCAAAAGAACAATGCTTATCACCAAGGACTTCTTTATTATCAACTTCTTTACCAAGCCAAGCTTGGTGATATGGTAAATCAAAACCTAATCTCTAAAAATATTTTTTTTAAAATTCACTGGTCGATACAAAGGAGAATCATTAATCTTATCCACAATGAGAGAACTAACAAATTTCTTTGATGCTCTAGGGTGTCTCTGTGTACTTAGCCCTCTTCCACATGTGTGATCATTGTGTAATTTTTTGCAACAAATGTTGGACCACCTCCAACATGGTGAGCACGCAAATACCAAGGATAATAAGTAATTCTACATTTGACTGTAAATCTTATTAAGTCATTCTTCACAAAATCATAGTCAAAGTCCTTTGCAACAACATATTTCACCGGGTCTTGTCGTAAATGCTCGACACTTTAAAAAAATTGACCTTTAGAACTAATTACATCTTTCCACATATCACTTTTTTTTCTAATACTATTGCCAGTAGTCACAATAGATGAAGAACTCCCTTTGAGTGTTATTACTCCTAACAACATTGTATTCAAGTGGGTGACTTTGATATCTATGTATATGTTTGCATGGTGTTAAAAACTGAATAAAGATGTATATTAAGGATTAAAAGAAACTGAATTATCAACATATAACTATTTACCCTTGAGAGAGACTATCATGGGAATTGGAGATTGAAACCTCTATATTCATTATTCTCTTGAAGAGAGAGAGAGAGAGAGAGAGAGAGAGATGTATGTTAATTGCATTATGTAGATCTTCATCATTCAAGATACGGATGGAGACGTTTGTTTGTTTCGAAATCATATATTTGAAGTTCACATCTCTCACATTCAAATTCCAACTTTCTAAAATATTTTGTACCATACACTCTACATTCATATCTTCTTTATAGTAAACAATATGACCCTCCCCATTATAGGTAAAAATAAGTGAAAATCGATCCATAACCTGCTAACAATGGAAAATAGGTTAACAAGGATACCAATTATGTGTATGCATATTATTGATAGACATTGCTATGACTAGAGCTTAACATTAGCACATATTAAATAGTAGACTAAAGAGAATCGGATCCATTTATGGCACCCATCCATTCCAAGACAAAATGTGCTATTTAATCCTTGGATGATTAATGACACACATCTAACAATGACAAACATGGATGGGTGTCATGGAATGGCAGCTTAACATTCCATGGCACCTATCCACAGCACCGTTGCCATCCATGGGTAAATAAGTGTAGCAGGAGAGGCACTAGCGCTAGCCTCGCATCTCTGCAGGTTCTCATGGGTCACTTGTCCCCTGCATGTTGCTCAAGCGAGGCTCCGTCACCAGAGATGACCACCGTAAACCCCTAACGGCAGAAAACAAATAAGGGTATCTCAAAGGGGCGCCATTGATGGGCAAAAGGGGATAAGATGCTTATTGTTGAAGGGTATTGATTGTCGGAGGCAAAGGGGTTTTGATCATCGGACGATCGCCGATGTGGAGATTAATCACCTGAGGGTTTGTGTGGAGATCGATTGCGTGGAGATCGACCACCGAATCCCTTGTCAATCGACCGCTTGAGGGGTTGCGCCTGTGCTTGTGTGGAGACCGACCGCCGAAACCCTTCTCGATCAACCACCTAAGGGGTTGCGCCTGCGTGGAGATGGGATGCCGAAAGGGGTTGCGGGACTCCAGTCGCCTAAGCCAAGGGAGCCCAAAGATGGGTGGCCGCTTCGTCGTGGCAGACCAGATCCTGCGGCAGCACAATCAAAAAGAGTTGCCGCGAATGCCTTCTCAACCGCCCGAGGGTTTTGCAGCCGAAGACGTTGTCACGATGGTTTCTCTCGAGGAGGGCATTTTTGGAACATTTTTGTTCCTCGAACGGAAGCGTGACGGATCGCAACGGAAAGGACTCCACCTTATGAATATTGCAAACTAGGAATTATAATAATTGGACCATGGGAATAATAATTATAGTGATTTTATTATTAGATTCAAAAAATAATTTTCCCTTTTTTAATTTTACAAAATTAACACAAACGAAAAATGCAAATAGTAGCTTTTTTTTTTAGAAAATTGAGAAATGAGAAAAAATAATATCACAGATGCTCTTGTCTTGGTCCCGGTAATGCACACGTAAAGATGGAGTCAACGAGGAGATGGGTTTGAGAGAGGTTAATAAAACAAGTTATAATTTTTATTCGATCAGGCATTCATTCCAAGATTAAGATTGATTATAAATAGATAAGTATGTTAAAACAATTAAGTATCGTTCACCATGAAATGAGATGTTAGACGTGAAAACAAGAGTTTAGATTGAGTCCAAAAGAAAAGTAATCTCAGTTTCATATCCCACTTGTTTTGATTTATTAATTCACCTCGAACCTTTGGAATTTGTCAATATCGAGGCCTTTTGTAAAAAAATTTAAAATAATAGTAATTTTTGATTCATTACTTAACTTTAAGTTGTTCGATGTATTTGATTTATTATGGATGGTTGATGACTAAGGGTGTGTTTGGGAACCCACTATAAATACTTCTTTTTTACTTCTCCTTCAATAAGAAGTGCTTCTTATTTTTATTAAGGTGTTTGAATACCTATTAATATTCACTTCTCATTCTCGCAGAAGGCAGGAGAAGTAAGGAGAAGTTCTTTTCCCTTTGTAACTTCAGAAAATCTTCTCCCGATATTCACCACAAGACAATTCACGTCCCCTGGCCAACAACCCTCGCGTGTCCTCCTCCCTCCACATCGTCTGCAAGCTCCCTACAATACACCGGCGAGCGACATCTGCCCTCCGTGAGCCCCCCTGCACCACACCGATGAGCGCTCCCACCTCTCAACGACATGTGCACCTCGCAGGCAAGCGCCCTTCCCCGAGCATCATCTACCCTTCGCAACCTCCTGCACCCCATCGGAGAGCACCCTCTGCGACCCTCCAGAACCACCCGTGGACACAACCACCCCACCCTCGCGGAGCCCCCCACGACGAACGAAGCCACCCCCCAATAATAAGCACTTGCAACCCCCCCCCCCCCCCACTCGTGGAGCCCCCTACAACGACCCAAGCCACCCCCTAGCAATAAGCACCTGCAACCCCCCCCCCCCCCCATACGGAGCCCCCACAACGACACCAAAACTCCTGGCATTGAGCACTTGGGACCCTAGCCCAACTGACATGGGCATCCCCTCAAGCATCCCAACAACCTTGTTAAAAAGGATAATATAACTCAATGCCGTTGTTTAGCTGCAGCCAGCATCCGAGCAACGGGAAGCCCTCCTATCAACCCCTGAGCATCATCGCCGCAATCATCTTGACACCCTTGCTAGAGTCCCCCTATTGTTTACCACTCGATAAACGAGGACATGGAGAGATGGAATCACTTCTCTTCTTTGTTAAAAAAATCCGATCACCTTTCATTTCCATAAATGAGAAGCATTTTTTAAAGAAGTGTCTTTTGAAAAAAAAGATCCTTCTATAAGATTTATTGTGTTCCACGTATCAGGATGAAAATGAAACTAATGGGGTGTTTGGTTGCATGATAATTTTTTGTACACTTTCATGATAAAAACTTGTATTAAAATAAAAAGTAAACCAACTCATGACATAAAATTATCATGTTTGGAGGGATGTGATTACAAAAAAGAGTAACCACCGCACATGACCAAATAAAGTGGGGGACCACAAGAAAAAAGAAAGAGGTGAGATCCTCTTTTTTTGTTTAAGAAGAAAATCACTTTCAAAACATAAAATTGTCATGGTTGTCAAACACCTCTTTTAACAAGTTTTCTTACAATTTTTAAAAATTAAAATTAAAACCTCAATTATCATGCAACCAAACACCCCATAAGACTTTGGACATTTCATTAAATCAAATCAAAAATCATCTGCTTAGTTAGTGTAGAAGGGTGGTTTCTGTTTTATTTTAATTAAAGTTTGAATTAATCTTTGTCTGGTGGAATTGATCAGCAGTGCCTAAAGTGGATTATAGAAGCAATATATATATATATATGATTGATTAAAAATCGCTGGTGGGCACCACAGACAAGTACGTACCTTGAAAGGGCTATTATATTTATTCCACCAGCACTTAGAGGTTAAACATGAAATAAGATTTTGGATTTTTCAGATGAAATTTTGTTCAAGAACACCAGGTTGGTGAATGTAGTCAAGATTTATTTGCTTTCATATTTGTTTTATTTATTATATTCTCGGTCATTGCCTTTGAATTTCGTTTCATACCGGAAAAGTATAGTAATTGTGCATATGGTTGGAATCGTGAAAGAATTGTAATCATTAAAATATCTAATCATCTGAGACTAAAATGATTGAACTTGAATTTTTAACGAAGAGAGAGATAGACTCGTCTCTTATCTTCTCTCTAACGTTCTAAAAATTATTCAAAGCGGGCAAAACGGAAAAGCTATTTATGAGTTGTTTAGCTGCAACATTAATTGATATATAATTTAGATAAAAATATATAACAGAATAAAGTCTTATATATCTATATACACATAAAGGTGTCATGCTTGATGACATATGATAACAAAAAATGGCGTAGTCCATGTATAAAGAGAAGATGTGAGTTCATTATCAAACACCCTTTTTAATAACTTTCATATAAAAATATTTTAATAAAAATATTTTTTATCATGCAACCAAACAAACTAATCACACTTCCCAATCACATTAAGTTTTCTGAAAATAACAAAAGTCAACTCTCTCTCTCTCTCTGTACAAATTAAGATTATACTACTTAATGCAAATAAAAAATAATTTATCAGTAAGTATTTTTATTTTTATTACAGCACTTTTGTGCAGTGTTTGGTCGTGTGATAATAGAAATTTTTATTTTTATTTTTAAAAATTATAAAAAAAGTTGTTGAAATAAGTGTTTGACAGCTTTGACAAATAAGTGTTTGAAACTGATTTTTTTCTTAAACAAAAAAAAGAAGAACTCACTTCTTTCTTCTTTTTCTTGTGGTCTCCCAGTTTGTTTAGTCATGAATGATAATTACTCTTTTTTTGTTATCATATCCCTCCAAATATGATAATTTTTTGTCATGAGTTGATTCACTTTTTATATTAATATAATTTTTATCATGAAAATATACATAAAATTATCATGCAACCAAACACCTCCATTATTGTTACTCGTTCGAGTAACTTCTCACGAGAAGAAAAAAACAGGTAGACCCTGTTTGGGTAGCACGATAAAATAAATTTTCTACAAAAAAATGTTATTTCAAAGTGAATTGTCCAAAAAAATGATTTCCTTTTCTGCCGTGATCCCCTAACACTTATATATCAGTGTATAATCTTAATTTATTTGAAAATAATATCTTATCAGATATGGAGACCCTATATGTGATTCGGGGGGAGCACCGCCGCTAGGAGGGCTGCTGCCAGGGGGAGCAGACGCCGTGCGGCTGGGGGGGGTGTCGCTGGCCACCGCCGACACGGGTTTTCGCTGGCCGCCGCCGCCGTGGGGGGAAGGAGGTGGAACGCGCCAGGGGCGTGGGGGTTTTCGTTGGCCAACGCCGCCACCGTCGAAGGGAGGGAGACAAACGACGCTGCGGGGGAGCCTTCGTAGAACTGTAGGTCTTCTCTGCGAAGGGAGCTCGAGAAAATATTGTAAAGTCGTTGGTCATGATCAAATACTATTGTCTAAATTTAAAAATTATAATAATTTTGCCAAACATCAAATAATTAGATTCTTTTGATTTTAAAAATAAAATTAAGAAGTCAAATAATCTTGATTTTAAAAATGAGGTTGTCTTAAAATTAAAAGTACTGCTGAACATCCTATTAACAATGATGGTGATTTGTTTCGTACAATGCAAATTTGATTTTTGGCGTTCTCTAGGCCGTACTGTTTGGCTCAGCGGAACCAACTGCATTAAATAATGTTGTCTGTTTCATCTAGTAGTTTAAACCCGATATCAATATTTATCGGGAGCATCAATCAAATGCCGAAATCCTATTTTTTCGTTCGGATTCGGGTTGGATTACGGGTTAACTGTATCCACTTACAGGTCTAGTTATGTGCGGTTCATATTTTTCTGGGTTATCATGTTTTTCCAAACATGATAGTCTTATGATCTTAGCTGTCTTGGCTTTTCTTTAACACAACTTTTACGATGAAAATGTAAAAAGAAGCATGCCGTAACCGAAACCCATAGAGTACTTTTTATTATTACTAAGTGGTATAATCTTAATTTATTAGAAAATAATATCTTATAAGATATGGAGACCCTACATGTGATATATAAATGTTAGGGGATCACAGCAGAAAAGAAAGATTTTCATGGGCCATAGTTATGTGCGGTTCATATTTTTCTGGGTTATCATGTTTTACCAAACATGATAATCTTATCATCTTAGCTGTCTTGGCTTTTATTTAACACAACTTTTACGATGAAAATCTATAAAGAAGCACGCCGTAACCGAAACCCATAGAGTACTTTTTTATTATTACCAAGTGGTATAATGACATAACTATGGCCCATACAATTTTTTCTTTTCCTCGCCTCTCACTAAAATAATCCACCGGAAGCTCCATTCCTCGTTTATTTAATGTCGTCCTGAAACACATGCTACGGCGGCTTCACACCGGGCGGCGGCTGGAGCTGTGGAGGGTGGACGGGACAGAGAAGACGAAGAAGAGTGATGAGCCGCCGCCGCCGCCGCCGCCGCCGCCGGCGGCTGCTGCTTCTCGGTCAAGATCGTCCTGCTTTGGTTCCGTCCAGCCGCACGGCGACGTGGGAGGAAGAAGAAGCCATTTTTGCCGATCAAGGCTGCTCGGAGGCCGACGTAATCTACTTGATAACTTGATGACAGGGTGCTTATGTTTTGATTCGAATTTCGAGTATTTTCTTCGAATTAAATCAAATTAAATTATCTTTCGAATCAAGACAAATCAAATTAAATTGATTTGATTTGATTTATTTTTTATTAAATTAGAATAAATATATCAATATATTATTTTATTTTATTTTATTTACATCGTATTTTATTAAAATTTGTGTATTTACTTATACATTTCATTAATTTATCTTAAAAACTCTTCAAATAAATTTATTTTTATCAAAAAGAAACATAAATATTGTATTATATTTAATTAAAAATCGAATATTTAATACAATTCAAGTTAATTTGATCTGAGAGATCCTAGAAATCAAATTAAACTAAATCGATCGATAGTTTAAACTAGGGCTGTAATCGGGTCGGATTCGGTAGCAGATTCACCAGAAATCGAAATCGGATCGAAATTGGAACATAATGATTCTTAAATTATCAGAATCGAAACTCCTTAACCTTTTAATCGAAATCGGAACCGGATCCGATAAAATTCGAAATACATATTAAATATTAATTTTTATTCAAAAGTGAGTCAATAATTTACATATAATTATTAAAATTTGATATAATTTTTTTAAAGCTTTATTTTTATTATTTTATCGATTTATATATTATATTTTATAATTTATTTAACTTCATTTTATTTAATTTTATGTATATATATAATTTTTTTTATCGAAATTGAATTAACGAAAACGAAACTAACTGATTCTAATTTTGATTCTGATAAACTATCGAAATTTTTGATTCCGATTCCGATAACTTATATGATATAAAAATAAGTTCTAAATCCGTTAATTTTTATCGAAATCGTATCAAAATATCAGAATATCAAGTTCTGTTTTCACCTTTGATTTAAACCAGATCAAATCAAATCAAATTATTAATTTAATTTAATTTTTCCAGTTGAACTAAATAATGAACTGGCTGATGCTCTTCGCTCTGCTACGCCACATAGAATATTAAAAGTAGGTGAGCCGTCGGCACGAAGAACCGGAGAGGTTCAAATTTTGACTCTCGAATCATTTGCATGTCGGGCTATTATTGGAAGATTTTATTTTATTCTTTTACTCTCAAAACTCTGTTTTTAGTTTTGAAAGTTCTTCATCGGATATCTATTTCTCATGGAGGTGTTTTGTTACGCGGTAAGTTTTTGTTACAATTTTATATGTCCAAAGAGATCTTCTTTTTAGATTAAAACAAGAGGTGAAGCTTGCTTTTTAATGTAGTGCCCCCGAACCAAATTGCTCAGAGCTTCGATCTTAAAAGGGAAAATAATTTTATTTTTTTGCATTTTCTGACATTTAGAACAATCAATTTTGGTTTACATTTATATATATATTGATATATACGTTCATCTCCATCAATATATATTCTCGGCGACTCAAAAAAAAATAAGGAAAAAAAATAACAGCTATGCTGGACTTGACTAAAGACAGAAGGAAAAAGAGTCAACGAACTCCAGCAGCTCCGGGTCCGCCCGCAGCGCCTCCATCTCCGGCTCCGGCAGCCACACCCACACCTCCACGCCGTTGCCGTCCCGGGTGTCGGCCAGCACCACGAAGTTCACCAGGTCCCTCATGGGCGAGCAGTACCAGGCCGGCTCCCCCCAACCGAAGTCCGTCTGGTAGATGGAGATCCGGCACCAGCTGCTGAACTCCACGATGTCCAGCCCGCCGTCCTCCAACACGTTCTCCCCCGCGAGGAAGGCCGCCAACTGGCCCCGGGCGTAGCCGCCGTCCACCATCTTGATCATCTCCTTCATGGTTTCCTCCAGGTGGGCCTGCCGGTCGCTCCCCGCGCCCTTCTCCGGCGTGGCGTCCACCACGGTGGCGTACATGATCAGGTTGCTGAAGAAGGCGTCCGACAGCTCTCCGGGCATCCTCTTGCGGAGGTTCACCGGCACCAGCGCGACGGGGGTGGTAGGGGTGGTGGTCCCGCCGCCGCCGCCCGCCGCCTCCCGGATCCGCCGGATGCTGCGCCACACGAGGACGGCGACGGCCTCGACGCGGGTCGGCGCCTGGGTGCGCCCGAAGGCGGCCGCCTTCCGCAGCCTCCCGAGGTCGGGGCCGGAGATCACGAAGCGCTTGGGAAGCATCCCTTCCACCTTCGCCGGGACGAGCGGCTGCGGCAGGTTCAACGGGGGGAGCACCGCCGCCGCGTCGAAGCACGGGAGGGAGCTGGGACGGTGTTCTCCCCTCGCCATCTCCCCCCAGCTGTTGAGGAACAGCGCCAGCGACGCCGCGTCGGCGCCCTGGTGCCAGACGCACACGCCCAGCGCGACGCCGCCGCAGGCGAACTCGTTCAGCTGCACGGAGAGCACCGGGGTGTCATCCTTTATGTTGACCCCTCCGCCGGGCATGAGCTTGTACAGCTCCTTCATGGGAGGCCGCCGCAGAAGGTCATCGAGGCGGGCCTTCGCCGCCGCCACGTAGAACTGCGCCCCCGCGTCGTTGCACTCGATGTGCGCGAGCTCGTGCTGCAAGTCCGAGGAGAGCCGCCCGGCGAGCGGGTAGAAATGGGTCAGGGTCCGGGAGAGAGAGTCCTTCAGGAGGGCGGCCTTGGCGGCGGCGGGGGTGCCGTCGGCGGGGAAGAAGAGGAGGGCCTGGACGTAGATGTCGGGGGCGAGCTGGTCGGTGACGCAGAGGCGGCGGGAGCGGAGGTGCTCGGGGGTGGGGGAGGAGGTCTTGATGATCTCGTGAGAGGTGAGCTCCACCTCCAGCGACGCCACGGCGGTGGCGGTAGAAGCTGGAGTGGTGATGCACATGGCGGCGGAGCGGAGGAGCGACGCAACTGGGAAGAAGAAGGAGGAGGCGGCTACTCCCCTGAGAAATCGATGCAGAAGGACGAGGCAAGCGTCGGTCTATTTAAAGACGGCGCTGCTGCCGACATGGCCGGCCGGTCAGATATTTGACTCCGGTCAAAGCACTGGTCTGGCGTTCCGATGTTGACCGATCGAGGGGTCTTCTTGCTTGAGCCAGCAGCCATGCCAGCTTGGGTTGAAATTTATGTTGTGCCACGAGAACAAAAGTTTATTATTTATTATTTTTTAACAGTTTGCTGTGTATATTTTAAAGCATGAAAAGGTTGACCTGTTTGAAACACGAGGTCCGTTGACTAGCACCCATGATTCAAGCCGGTCGAGCGTGGCTCGACTGGCGCGGGGACCTGCGCCTGGGGGCGCAGGTCGCGTCTTCGCTTCTCGGCAGTGCCGAGCCGAGCACCCCCGGGGGGGGGTGACTGGTGGAGTTCGAGCGGACGGACTCGAACTCCCGTCGCCTGCTACGCTGCAGGAGTGACTGGCCACCGGGCCACGTAATCCAAAAAAAAAAAAAAAGCACCCATGATTCAAGTCTAGAAATATTTGCTCTATGGTTCAACACTATGGATTGGCAAATTTCTTTTCGATAATGTTATCAAGAAAGAACAAATGAATAAAATACCACAACAAATAAAAAATATCTTAAAAAAATTAGTGGGCTGTGGTAAAATAAGGCCGGACAAGGGAGAAGAGAGGATAATTTCACCTCGAAGAGACACGTCAGGGATCTCTAACATGTACAGATCTAAAAGATAGTTTTGTGAGGTGCATTCGTAATTAGGATATTTGAGTGTTCAAAACAAGAAGCCTTAAAAATCTCACTCCGTGGTTAAAATGTGGTAGAGAAATTATTTTTCATTGTGATTTAGTTTTTTATAATGTTCATGAATTAGGTACTTTTATTTGTATAATAGTTTTTATCTGAAAATTATTGAAGTTGTCTAGAAATATCCGACCTATTTCACCATCGTTGTTCACGTTTTTTTTCTCTAATTTAAAAAATATAGCTCCATCACTTTTTATGTTTTTGAAGAGACACACTTTCGGTATTTATTTAATGATTTTATTTAAAACAAAAAGAATAAATAACTTTAGTTCTTGGATGGAAGTCTCTAATGAAAAATGATTACAGCTCTCGGTCATTTGAGTGACAGTTCAATAACAAATCAATAAATTTTATCAAAAGAACTGAATTAATGTCATTGATAATAAATTGTATTAAATTCGATAAGTAACATGTTAATAAAATATCGATAACAATTTAATTTTTTTGATAATTAACGTGCTAGTAAATTATTGTTAATAATTATCGAAAAAATTTAAATCATTATTAACATTTTTATTAATTCATTATAAAAAAGGTTTAAATATTATTGATGTTTTATTAATTCATTATCAAATTTAATACATGATTTGACATTTTTTATAACGATTTACGTGATCTAAAGATTGAGATCGTTTAACGATTGGGTGACCAAGATGATCCGAAGTCTTAACAGTAACCGGCAACAGAGGCTCGTGTTTTTTTTTTTTTTGTCCAAAAAAAAAAACAGAGGCTCGTGTCCTTGTCTATCTGTGTTCTCTCGTCCTCCTCCCCTTCTCCGGCGTCTGTCGTCTCCGGGAACACCGACCACGGCAACCATGGTGAGACTGAGAGTAAACATCACCTCCCGTGAAACCATCAAGCCTTCTTCCCCAACGCCCAGCCAACTCCGGTTCATGCCCCTCTCCATCGCCGATCAGCTTTCTCCAGAAATCTATATCCAGGTCGTCCTCTTCTTCCCCGCAAGCAGCGCCGCCGCACCGCCGGACACGGGGACGATCCTCAAAGAGTCGCTTTCTAAGACCTTGGCTCTTTTCTATCCGCTTGCCGGGAGGCCTTCCGGCGACGTCCTGAGTGAGCACGCCCATGTCGACTGCAACGACAAGGGTGCCGAGTTCTTTGAAGCCGCCGCCGCGGCGGATGGCCCCCTTGACGCCATCCTGAGGAGGCCCTCGATGAGAGAGCTGTACGATCTCATGCCCAACGGCGGAGCAAACCCCGAGCCCGGCGATCCCCTCGTCGTGGCACAGCTCACCGCCTTCCCTTGCGGCGGCGTCGCCTTGAGCGTGTGCATCTCACACCTGGTGGCCGATGCGGCGTCGGCGGCGATGTTCCTCAACAAATGGGGAGAAATTGCCCGATGCGGAGAGGCGATCACCTCGGCTCCGCGAATCCACGCTGCGTCGGTGTTCCCGCCGGCCAATCTGCCGAGGCCTCAACCCTACCAGATGGCCGACGATCTGATTCCGAAGCGTTTCGTCATCAGAGAGCCGGAGATCCAGGCACTCAGGCAGCAATCCGCCGCCTGCGGCCGCGCCGATCCTCCCACCCGGGTTGAAGCCGTCACCGCCTTCCTGTGGCGGTGCGTTGCCCGGGCGCGGCCGCCGGCGGCGGCGGCGGCAGCAGACGAGAATCGCCCGCAAAAGAGGGCTTACCGCGCCCTGATCAATGTTGATCTGCGCAAAAGGATGCGAAGCGAGCTAGCGGACGCCTCCTTCGGCAATCTGGTCGTCTGGGCCGTCGTCACCGACGAGGTATCCGGCGAGGGGGCTGAAATGGACCGGCGACCCCCCTTGGAGCAGGCGATCAGGGGCGCCGTGACGAGGGTGGACGGCCACTACGCGAGGGAAAGATTTGGCAAATTTCTGCAGCCGCCGGAGCAGGACGGGGCGGAGGAAGGCGGCGGCGTGGACGTAATGGAGTTCAGCAGCTGGTGCCGGCTGCCTTTCTACCGGACGGACTTCGGGTGGGGGGAGCCGGCATGGTATTGCCCTCTGGTCAGGGGGCTGGTGAACGTCGCCGTGCTGGCCGACGCCAGAGATAGGCGGGGGGTAGAGGCGTGGGTGTGGCTGCCGGCGGCGGACATGGAGAGGCTGCTGGAGGATCCTCGGCTGCCGGAATTCGTAGACTTGACACTGACAGGCTGAACAGTGTTGAAGAATGAGGAGAGGTTCTGGTTAATGTCGTTGAGTTCCTGAAAATATGTAAATGAAAATAAGTAGAATTGGAGTAAATATTTGGCCTAATTCAAACATGTTAATAATAATACATGCATATTTTATTGCGTAAAATTAAATATTTCACTAGTTTTAAGATAAATTTAATCATATATAAGCACTATACTTCGATAAAAGTATTTTTAAAAGTCAGACCCAAAAAATCATGTACAACACCTCAATAAAATAAGCTTTGATACAAAACCAAGGTAAATTAATTTAGTTTAGTTTTACTTAGTTCTGGAATAATCTTTGGAAAAATATATTTAAGAACCAAAGCATACCAAACAAGCAAGCACTACATATGATGAGTTCTCATCAATTTTATTAAGATTATTTTTTCTCAGAAACCAAACCATACAAACGCCTCAAACCATATCAGAATAATTAAACATGATAATGTTAATTTAATTGAATATTTATTTTAACTTGAGTATTTTAATAATATATGCATCTATTTTTTTATTTAAATATAAAAATTTTAATTGTTTTAAACTACGATTAATTATAAATACAATAAATGATATGTAATCAAGTTTTAAATTTTTTTGGAAGTTGATTATTGGAAAGATTATAGTTAATTTTAGTTTACAAGAAGAATCTAAATGGACCCTAGTCTAATTGAATTAGTTGGATTTGGTTCGAAAAAAAACTCAAAAATCAAACTAAACCAAACATGCAAGCACCACTACACATCTCATTTTTTTAAAAAATAATTTCAGAATAAAGGAGGATAGCGTTGATGTCACATCTTTTTGATTAATAAGAAGGATAAATGAAATTTCCGAAAAAAAAGTTTGAAGGAGCTATGATGTGAAGGTATGACAGATAGAAAGGTGCCATTGTTTTAGTTATTTATACTGCAAAATAGTTTATATCCAACTAAAATGCTAATAACTCTAAAAGTTGTTTAAATCTTTGATATAAAAAAAGTTATTCACCTTAACTAGATTAATTTATGAGACCGGATCTCCTCGGAAAATCTCTTACACCTTCACATAAATGAGATTATAAGAATATTAAATCAACATTAAATGAATGTATGAGAAGATATTAAATCATCTTTACACCTTCATTTATGTAAGAAAACTTAGGAGATCCTCTTAGGAGGTCTCCCGAGAGGATTCGCTCTCTTAAATTATTAATGCATCCATAAGTCTCGATAATTCATTGGCAAGTCTCGTTGATTTTCTATATAACTATTATGCACTAATAGTATTTTGTAAGTGTCTTATTGTAATTATATTTGTCTATTATATGCATATCCTGGTTGTCAAGACATCATTACCTATGTTCATATGATATGATAGCAATTAGACCTCAATGGATTTGCCATACTCGAAACTTAATCCACATCCGAGAAGCTAACAACATTTCTATTCACCTGTTAACTTGAAATAATAACAATTTTTGGGTTAAGAAAAAACCGGATACCAGGGTAGCAAGATTCGACGTTGCGGCTGGATTAGGGCTTCACCTGATAGCATCTAGTCTCAAGTCTCCGCCCCTCCGAGCTACCTTTTGTTGACAAACATTATGGGCAGCCTAGCACCACCATGGGCGGGGCCAAGGGTGGCATGGAGCTCCTCTCGGAAGCCGCCATCCATGGAGACATCCCTCTCGTCGATCTGCTCGTTGTAGCTCCGGAGGATCAGCTTGAAGGCGTAGCAATCGTCGTAGGTGCTCAGCATGCCATGGGGGTTGGTGAAATGTAGGACCACCTTCCCTTCTCCTCCTGGCGAGGGCTTGAGGCGACAGAGCCTCGTCGCCTCCACCTTCCTCACCTTGATCCTCTCCTCGAAGGCCTTGATCCTGTCTTGGATCAGGCCTATTGCCTTGGGACCGCTCTGATCACTGCCGTCTTCTCTCTTGTATTCCATCTTCATAGGAAGGTAAAAATGGCGCCTCGAGGAAATGGCATCATCTTCCCCGGCATCGGCGCCGGCCACCAGCATCCACCTCGGCTCCAGGATGATCGAACCATTTGGAAGCTTGGCTACATGTCACTGTTGGACCTCCCTCGCCCCCGCTACGCACAAGGGAACAAGAAGGAGCGGCTTGCAGCAACGACGGGGAGATAATATAGCTGGTTCTCGTCTTCCAATCTGGCCATCATTTCCCATGCGTTGTTGACTTTCGGTTCGTCAGACGGTGCTAACCTCGGTGTCCTAGGTGCAACAATTATCTCCGACCATGAATAACCCTGATCGGCCAAGATCAACGATGCCGTTGATTTCTGCGTCGTAATTGTTGTCGTATGATGTCCTCTTCATCGGAGACTGCTCACCGCCGCCGGCATCAGTATCGCATTTGGGACAACCGCGACGGGTGTAGTCGCCACGGAGAGTGTCGAGTCGAAGGGAGTCAAGGGTGGTGGAGGTGAGCGCAACAAGGTGGTAGATGTCGCCTTTGCACTAGACGGGATAGCCTACCGGCATGGAGAAGCTGCGGCAGAGGGGCGAGTGGCTCTGTCGCCCATCCCGCCGTGCTAGTTTCGACCTCGCACAACCCATTTTCACGATGGCGAACAATCACATTGCTGGGTATCGGGAAGAAAGGAAAGGATTTTGGGGATCGGCAAAAACTTCCCAGAGGCGGAGAGGACAATGGTGCCATCTTTGATCCCCCTCCCTTCTCTTATAGGAAGATCAACATAGGCATAGGACTGCGTACGACGGTGGAGAATCTATGGGAAGCAAGAATTCGCACATAGATATCAAGAAATTGGATCAGGTGACTCCAAGAATGTAAGGAGATCAAAGATAAAAATTAGATCGGTATCCTCTTCCACCCTTCTCATCATCTCAGGCACTTCACCGCCCCTGTCTGTATAATGGGTTAGAAGAGGGACATTGGTGTTACGAACTTAACGTGGGACCTGAATCTGAAAGGACATCACTTGTTCGGGTCAAGTTCTACATCTCATAAGTTTTTATAAATTTACTTGGATTCGGGTTCAAGATTCTCTCAACAAAATCAGATTTGAATCTCCTTGGCCCTGTTTGGTATGGGGATAAACTAGGATAGACCTGGTTTATCCCCAATCCCCTGTTTGGCACACACTTAAAAATGGGTTTAACCTGGATTAAGTTAATCCAGGTTATCCCCAAAATCAAGGATAAGTGCAGGGATAAGTCATCCCTCTTGTTACTAAGGCTAAGTTGATCCCGAAATGATATTTCGGGGATACGATGCCCCGAGCTCCCCCCGGCGGCGATCTAATTCGCGCCTCCCTCTCTTTCTTCCCCTTCGGCGCCATCGTCGTCGCAGCGATGGAGCTTCGTCTGGAGGGGCCGGCGGCAGGCGTTGGGAGCTCCGCTCCGTCCGCCGCCTGCGGGGGGTGGGGGTGGGGAGCTTCGTCCGGAGGGGCGGGGAGCGCGCGGCCTCCGTGGGGGGGGGAGCGAGGCGGACGCCGCCGCTTGGGGGAGCTTCATGCGGAGAGGCGGGAGCGCGCGGCCTCCGCGGGGGCGGGCGCTGGGCTTCGTCCGGAGGGGCGGGCGCACAGGGAGCTCCGTGCGGCGGGGGGAGGGGAGCTTCGTCCGGAGGGGGGGGGAGTGCGCGGCCCCCGCGGGGGCGGGGGGCGGGCGCTGGAGCTTCGTCGGGGGGGGCGGGTGCCTGGGAGCTCCGCCGGGGGGGGCTTCATTGCCCGACGACGCGCCGGGGGAGGGACGCCGCCGCGCGGGGGGAGACGATGCCCCGGACGGAGGGGGCTGGAGCCTCGTCCGGAGGGCGGGCGCCTAGGATCCGGGCGGGGCTGGACCTTCCTCCGGAGGGGTGTCCCGCCGCCGCGGGGGGGGGGACGATGCCGCGGGCGAGGGGGCTGGAGCCTCGTCGGAGGGGCGGGCGCCTAGGATCCGGGGGCGGGGCTGGACCTTCCTCCCGGAGGGGTGTCCGCCGCCGCGGGGGGGGGGACGATGCCGCGGACGGGGGGCTGGAGCCTCGTCCGGAGGGCGGGCGCCTAGGATCCGGGGCGGGGGTGAAGGGGCGCCGCGGGGGGCTCCGGGGAGGGGGGTGCCGCGGGGGAGCATCCGCGCGCGGGGGGGGGTGAAGGGGGTGCCGCGAGGGGGCATCCGCGCGGGGGTGAAGGGGGGCGCCGCGGGGGAGCTCCGGGCTCCGGGGAGGGGTGAAGGGGGGCGCGGCGGGGGGGGAGCTCCGGGGAGGGGGGTGAAGGGGGCGCCGCGGGGGCAATCTGCCCGGGGGGGGGGGGGGGGGAGCTCCGCGGAGGGCGGGGGAGAGCGCCGGGAAGGAAGGGGGAGCGGGGGAAGGGGGGGCGTCGGGGTCGAGGGGGGAAGGGGGGCGCTGCGGGGGAGCTCCCGGGGGAGGGGGGTGAAGGGGGGCGCCGCGGGGGCTCGGGGGCGGGGGGCGGTGCCGCGGAGGGCGGGGGGAACGCCGGGAAGGAAGGGGGAGCGAGGGGGAAGGGGGCGTCCGCCGAGAAAAGGGGGGGGTGTCTGCGGGAGGGGGGCGGACCGCCGGGAAGGTGGGTGGGGGGGGACCTCCGCGGGGGAGGGGGGTGGGGCCGCGGCCCCTTGTTCGCGGGCCACCGGGGGGGATGCCGTCTGCGGGAACACACTTGTTCCCGTTGGAATCGGAAGAAGAAGAGGAGCCGAGGGCGAAGACGGTTCAGAGGGGGACGATGAAGTCACGGGATCGACGACGGCGGGAAGGAGACCGGCCATTGCCGGAGGCGGAGAGTGGCTGGAATCGGCCGGCGGCGGGGGGTGGAACGGAGGCCGGCCGTTGCCAGAGGCGGAAATCCAACCCTCCCATAGGGGGCGGAGGCCGAGGCCAGTCTTCTCGCCGGAGGTGGAGCGAAGATCGGAAGAGGCGATCGTCGAGAAACGAGGAGGACCGCGTGGATTGCCCTCTCCGCGGCACCTCCCGAAGGTCGCCCAAGAACCTTTGGGAACAGCAGGGACGGAAAGACGAGGCACCGGGGACGGCGGGAGCGGACCGGAAATCAATATTTTCTAATTTAATTAGATTTTAAAAATAAATTTTAAATCTGATTTGCACTATCGGATTTTTAAAATTATACTATTTATATCTTCAAATGTATATTTTTAAATGTATTATTATTTATATTTTTAAATTATATTTTATATTTATTATATGAATATGTAAGTTGGTTAAGATCTTTATCAATATGTTATAGGAAATAAAATAAGACTATAAAAATAAAAGTTAAAATATAAGGTTATCCTCAAATTTATTGTGAACATACCAAACATAGGATAGGTTATCCTTAAAATTTATCCCAAGTCAAACCAAACATAGTGGGGATAAGATTAGTCATAAGGAGTGACTTATCCCTATCCCCTATATTTTTATCCCGATACCAAACGACGCCCTTAAGTCCAGCCCATTCACAGGTCTAATAGCAATAGTTTACTATGACTGTGTGTCCGTCTCATATATCATTTTCTTATAAAAATATAAGAAAATATGTTATAACCAAACACCTCATACGAGTGCTTGTAAATATCTTAAATACATTCTGAAAGTTTTGAGTTAACTCTTAAGCGCCGTTTGATAAAAAAAATTAATTTAGGATAAATCTGATGTGCTCTCAATTTTTTTAGCAGTAAACATGATTCATCTTCAAATGTTAGGTTTAACTCCTAAATCAACAACAAAGTATTACTTCCCTAATATCAAAATTAGATAGTCCGCAATTGCGTTTTATGGGCTTAAAATAATTAAAATTTTATTACCTGCCGGCGGTTTCCTAATACCAACATTAGGAACGCGAAAGACACGGTTTGACTGGAACGTTTCCTAATACCAACATTCTTAGCTAAAATATAAAGATTTAAAAATACTAGCAAGTTAGAAAGGTGGCAATTGTTGACTTTTCCCGTCGACATGCCATTAATTATCTTACTCCCAACCGGTTACACCACTTAAGCCGCATTAACGTGCACATGGATATAAAATTATATAAAAGATTAATTGATTTGATCTTAAAGGATAATATGGATAGAGGTGTTCACTAGGGGTGTCAATGGGCCGGGCTTGGGCTGGCCCGGCCCAAGCCTACTTAAGCCCATATACATAGAGCCCAAGCCCAAGCCCACGTAGAAAGCCCAACGGGCTTAGATTGTGTAAATAGGCTTTAGCCCGCCAAAGCCCGTTAGCCCAACGGGCTTCAGTTTTGTAAAACAGTCATAAATAAAAAATTCTACAAATATCAGAAAATTAATAAAAATGTGAAAAAATTTAAAAATCACAAAGAGATTATAAAATCATCCGTAAATTTCATAACTCAACTAAATATAAAATAAAAAAAATAGAACACCTATCAATTTGTGAATTGCCATAATTTAAGAAATAAAAACAATACAATAGACAGCAATAATCCCTTCTACGAAGAACATACACCAATCGAAACATAAAAAATCTTAAGTCAAAATACGAAGAACCCCTAAATCTGGAAACCGACTTATTCGTAAAATGCAAGAAATCGAAATACGGGAATTTAAAACTTGAAGCCTAACTGTAAAATCCGAATTCGAAAAATGCGAAATCACATCCGAAATTCAAGGCCTAAAATCGGAGTCGGAAACCGAAATTTTGAAACATAAAATACGCATACGGAAAGTCGAAATACGAATACACCATAAAATACGAAATCGAATTTGTGTAGAGCCCATTCAAGAAGCCGCAATACGGAAATCGATTAAAATGCGGAATCGCAAGAGATATGGAGTACGAAATTTGAAGAGATCAAAATCGAACTTTGTAGGCGAGATTCGAGATTTGAAATAAATCTTGAAACTCCAAATAAAAAATGAGAAGTGCGAATACGAACTCGAGAATCCGAAATCTAAGAATTTGAAATATGAAATACGAACAAACTTGAAGATAGCTAGCCGAAACTTGCATAAGTGAGAATCCGAGAATACGAAAAAATTTAAGAATCTGCAGAATTTGAAATCTAAGGTCGCAAGTACGAAATTCAAAATCAGATCACTAAAATCAGAAACTTGTAGTCTAAACCAGAAAATGCATGCACCGAGTAGAATCTGCCAGCTTTGCAGAAATCCAAAAAAATGAAAGAATCCCATCATGTTCAAATCAAACTCAGTCAAAATAAATCTGTTTAAATCAAACTGAAATTTGAACTTCACATCTAAAACAAGAAACAAAAACTGTAAAAATTTGCAGAATTCCAAGCCAAAAAATCTGAAATGCCCAACCGAAATTCATACCTGCATCTCCCCAACCGAAATTCATCCTCAATTCTCAAATGCAGAAAAAGAAAACAATCACAGTTTCCAGATGTTTCTACAAATCTGACCATAAATTTGAGCATTATAACTGGCATGGGACTAAAGAAGCACAGGAAAACAAAGAATAAGTTCTAAACTACTGAAAACACATACACTAGTTCTGAGAAGAAAACCTAAAATAAGTCAATAATTTGATTTGATTTGAATTATCAATTGGATTAGATTAATTTCTAGAATCGTTCAAATCAAATTAATTCAAGAAATTAAATAGATTAAATATTATATCTTAAGTTATATATAATAAAATATTTATGTATCTATTTCATCAAAATAAAGTTATTTTTATAATTTTTTAAGTAAAATCAATGCAATATATAAAATATATAAAATTTTAATAAAATATGCTTAAATAAATAAAATTATATATCAATATATTTATTATATATTAATAAACTATAGTTTGAATTAAAAAAAGTAATTTTAAATAATTTATTAATTAAAATTTACTTAATTTGTAAAATAATTCGATTTATTTTATTTTAAGGAAAAAATACCCAGAAATCACGAAACAAATCGTGAACGTCCAATACCGATATGCATCCTTTTCGAACGTTATCCGTTACGATGACCTTCTAGAAGGACCGGAAACGTGAGCCATGTGCGACGGTGGATTACGTGTAAAGTAATAAATCATCTCGTGGGTCCCACCTGGCCTGCTTTTGGCTTTCTCTCCTGTCCGTTCGGACGAATTCCGGGGAAAGAGGATATCCGCATATTAGTTTTGTTTGTTTTCCTTTTTTTTTCCCTTCATCTGTCGAGAATCTTGTCACGTATAACTAAAAAAAATGTAAAACCAAAAAAAAATATTAGCTTTTTTTATCTAAGAGAAAAATGCTTATAAAAAAAACAAAATTTATAAACTCAGTAAGGTCTTTTGTTCAAACTCTTCTCCTCTCAAGAGAGGAGAAATACCTTCAGAAGACAAAAGAGACCTTCTTTTTATCTTTCAAGCTACTTGGACGGCAAGCAACAGGAAGAACTGAAATTCTTCTTTCTTGCAGCAGTAATGCCAGCAAATAATTTATTATAAATATTGTAATCCCGTTGACCCTCGGGGCTGACAACATTGACTTCTTCAAAGACGGACGATAAATTATGAAAAATCGAAATAGAGTGTTTGGTTGCGTAATAACTTTTTTTACGTTGTATGTTAACAAGTTTTATTAAAATAAAATAAAAACCAACCAAAGGACATGTCGTCATGTTTATTAAGAAATGGAGGAGGACCACAGTAAAAAAGACTCGCATCTTTTTTTTTGCTTAAAAAAAGCTTTCTTGAAATATAAAGCTGTAACAATCGGCCAACATTTTATCGACACCTTTTTCATCATAAAAATATATTTTTAAAATAAAATTTGAATGTATCTTGCAACGAAACACCTCATAAATTTATTTTCTTTTTTTTCTCTCTGTCTGCACATAAAATATAATTTTAACCATTTTGATTTTTTACATATTAATAAAAAAAATTGGCTTACGGCCCACCGTCTTCCCGACCGACAACCTCCCCCGCCCCCTTTACAACAACGCGGCAAGGAGAGGAACAGCCAAAGATCCCGCCTTTTGCCATCTTACCGGCCTCCTGAACTTCCCTTCCGTCGCCGGACCTTCACGAGCAGCGAGGATGAGGAGGGAGGGCCGGCAGCACGGAATGGTGCTCACCCTGGAGCCGTCGGCCGGCCCCCACCCGCCGTCGCGCCGTCGCCGTTTTCTCCTCGACGGCTCGGGCTCCCCGCCAACCACGGCCTTCCGCACCCGCGTGGCGACGAAGCCGACTAACCACTCCAAGTACACGGGCAAGCCCACCGCTGTCCGCCAGCAGCCGTCGTCCAAGTCCAGGGACAAGTCGAAGGGCGCGCGCAAGGGCCGGGACCTCGACGTCGGCCTCAACCCCCGCCTGGCTTCCTGGCGGGTCTCTGGCGGGGGCGGCCGCTGCAGGATGGCGGCTCTCAGCGGCGCGTCTGCGAGCGCCGCCGCCGTGTACTTGTCCGGCTACCCCCTGTTTGGGCAGGATTGCGGGTACGATAAGCAGAAGTGGCTCGAAGAAGATGGAGACCCGGAAGTGGAAGAAGAAGAGGAGGAAGTGGAGGTATGGGGAGGGGGAGACACAGGGATGGTCTGTGAGGATGTGGAAGACGGTGGAGATGAAGAGGGGCAGATGGAAGAAGGTAGGTCTGGTGGAGTTGATGACACCGACGAGGAGGATGGCATGAGCTTCTGTGAAATCTTATATGCGTGGGACTATGTGGATGAGGAGGACTGGTGTGTGGTGGAGGACATGGAGATTTGAGCTGCAAAATTGATGCTTGAGGCGCAAGAACGGCCAGTTCCATCTCTTCGTCACCACTCTGCAATTCCTTCCGTCGTTATCCCATGTTTTTCTTACAGAATCTCTTGTTGTCTTCGTTGTGAATTGATCTTGGTCCTGTAAATTGTGTACATGGTCTAATTCTCCTCCGAGGTGGAGGAAAAATAGCGGAAAGAAGAAAAAAAAGGGTGTACATAATTTCTGAAGTTGTCTTGAATTACAAATAATTGACTGGATTTGTTTTATAAGATCATTTGTATTTGGCACTTTTTCAAACATATAGATATGATGACGTTGGAGACCCTCTGTTCCTGATCTTCTGAAATTTGTTTCATCTATGGTCCTCGGTGTTCTGTGTGTTTCATTATTCTGTTTGGATTAATTCTCTGCTACTCTTGGCTCTTGCTAGTTGATGTGCTTGTTAAATGAAGAAATTTAAGGTACTTTGGCTGCAATGGGTGTCTATCTTATTTTGGATATAAGAAATTGGGAGCTCATCTGTATCTGCTTGTCACTTTCGCTGGTACATCTTCAACAGCCAGCCAGTCCATTTTCTTGTGTTCTTTGATCTACGAAATCATTTCAACTCTATTGCATCTCTGGTTAGCTTTCATATGGTTGCAGTTATGAAGGCTTTTGAGAAGCCCAAAATTTTCTCTCTCTCCTAAATGAGCAAAAAAAAAAAGTTTGCAAAGAGATAAATGACGGCAGGTGCAAACATTTTATAATAACAGTATCTTTTCTTTGGCATCAATTGAATGAATGGCTTCATTCCATGAGTTGAACAAACGACAAAGCTAGAGGCTTATTGTGCAAGCCCCTGGAGAATATAAAATTCTTTAGCCAAATCATAATGTCTCCAAGTCTCCATCCTTTTCAGTTTGTGATGTTAAGTTTGTAGGGATCAAATTATAAGCTAATGTGCTTTTTTTTTTGGACACGTGGCCTAGTGGCCCTGAACCCCACAGCACACGCGGGCGGCGAGGGATTGAGCATGCGCTCGATCCCCACATGTCACCCCCCCCACCGGGCGCCCGGCTGCAGCCGCCGGGAGGTGAACCCCCGCCCTGCTCCCCCAGAAGCAGGGTCGACGCCAGCCGAGCCACTCTCGGCCTGCTAATGTGCCTTTTGATTCATGAGGCTTTTCAAGTCTCAAAGCTGTTTTGCTTTTTTTTCCGCTGTTGTTCAATTTAGTTGAGATTTATGGCTTAAATATGGAAATCCTCTACCTATTAGACAATCAAATGTTTCATTTTATCCAATTTGTGGAGACTGATCATCTTACATGTGATGCTCCATGACCCATGTTTCATGTTCCAATGCTGCTGTTTCTTTTTCTTCAAATTAAGAATATCTTTTTCTTCCTTCAACTCAAAATCCTGGAATTCGGGTTGGTGAAACAGAGTACATAAGAAGTTCCAGTGGCAAGAGATGAAAATACAAGTTGGTTCTTAGTTGTGTCTTTTGATCTCTCAACTGCATATTTCTTCCAACACTAGGTAGGTGCTCTATCAAACTAGTATCATTGGGTGAAGGTAAAGCAGGAAGCCTCAATTTCTTTTGAGAGTGCTTTCCCAGAGACAGACTATATAATTTAATAGGCTCGCCTCTCTTATATTCCAACATTATAATCTGGGGCAACTTGCAGTGCTTGCATTGTTTACGGAATCGGACCGATTCCGACCGATTCCGGAATCGGATCTCTCCATGCGGAAGGACCGATTCCGGCATGAATTCCGCGGAATCGGTCGGAATCGGTCCGGAATCGGAATCGGAATCAGATCGTTTTTTTTTCTTTTTTTGCTATTCTAGTCGGATCGGCCAGAATCGGTCCGAATCGGCCGGAATCGGTCCGGAATCGGAATCGGATCAATTTTTTTTTTGTTTTTTTTCTTACCGATTCTGGATCGATTTTCTTCCATTGAATCGGTCGGAATCGGTCCGATCCGATCCGATCCGGATCGGATCGGTACCACCGATCCCGATTCCGATTCCGATCCCGCGATCCTTGAGTGCTTGGCTATGCAGAGGGGTTAGGAGCGTTTTCAAGAGTTTCTTTCTTTGTCAAGATGAATAAGAACCCATCTTTTCCTTTCAACTAGGCAGTATGAGTCTGTTTTGTGTTAAAAGGTTGGAGGATCTTAAAATTGTGGGCATGCTATATCAGTTAACATGCCCGATTAAAAACCAGGTGAGAAAAAGCTGCTGGTCAGATATTATAGTATGTGTATACCACAATGTAAAAGAGGTCTTAAATCTTAATTCTATATACTTTTAGATTTTCAATGCCAAAGTCATGCAACCCACCACCTTGACCTTGACCTTGACCTTGACCTGTGAAGCTATGGAGCATATTCTAATGCCAAACCCATGGATACCACTGCCGGTGGTGCAAACGCAAGAGAGGTCCCATCCTACACGCCTTTTCTGTAATATGGGTTTGATGGTTTGCCTACTCTCTTCTAAAGTCATGACCCATGAGGTGGAGGAGAGAGGAAGATATGGTGGTGGGGACAAGCCTTCAATTTGAAGAAAAGAGAGCAGTTAGGAATCTTGAGGAAATTATTCTATCTACTCCATCCTTTGTTATTTATGGCTTCTCTAAACGAGGTATGTGTTTTTCTAGTTCTTCGTTGATTGATTTCCTACAACCATGTAGAAGAATTATTTTCCGACCGTGTATTCTACTGTATATACACACAACTACTTCTCAATATCATATTGGACCATCCGCAGTTGTATTTTTAAATTTAATAAGAATAAAAACATGTAATTATCAGGTTTGTGTGCTAATATCTAATTAGATAAATTCGGCTAAGCCAAATAACCTGTTTCGTGTGAGAGCTATACATACTGCGCTGTTTATTTTTCCCGTCTAATGATAAAGGTATTTGGTAATGATGATTAGAGTATACTTTAAAAGAAAGTGAAACTTTGATAAGAAATGAAATATTCCATCTTAGCATCATACAGTTCGCATCCTTTTTTTTTCTTCTAATAGATGATCCCATGTCACGAGCGGTTACTTTTTAATCAGATATGGTGACTGTGTTTCCATTTAATTTTAATTTAATTTTATTGTATTACTCATCCCCCAAAACTCTTACCCGGCTAATTTTCTCTTTAGACAGGATCAAAATAAAGTGAACATTTGGAGATTACCGTTGATTCATGCTCAGAGATACGCTTGAAGCTCAGGAGAGAAAAATTTAGATGTGACATAGGAAATGTACTGAATATCTCGTAACGAAAACAAGATTTAGATGCTACCAAAAACGGCATTAAAAGTAAATATTATATTCTAAGATAATGTAAATAATAAATATTTCTTTAGAATATTACAATTCAACTATTTTTTAAAAATTTCCAATTCATGTAAAAAAAATTCAACCTGTTCATTATGGAGTGTTCGACTTCGAACTCGAGCCTGCGATTATTTTTATATCCGAACTTTTAATTATAGTGTAATATTCTTATCTTATTTCCACATTTATATTCGAGCCTTTGCTTTTAGAGGAATGTGCTTCTAGCCGACAAGATTAGCCTTTTTTTTTTACTTTTTTAGTATTTGTTTAACATATTTATTTACACGATACTTGATTATCCTATCCGGTATTGTTCCAACGTTAAATTTAGGGATGTCAACGGGTCGGATACGGGTCGAATAATAGTATTATCCGTATCCGTATCCTATAAGAAAAAGGTGTATCCACTTGCTGTTCGTTAACTATCAGTATCGGGTGTATCTGCGAACCGCATTGTTCTATCCGCTTAAAAATGGTTTACGGTCGGATAACGGACGATTATCGAATATATAAAGAGATAACATACGTATAATACAACCTAGCAAAATAAAGAAGTAAAGATAATTTTACCGTTAAAGACACACATAAAAAATATATATATTACAATTAAAAGTATCTATTTATAGCAATGAACAAAAAGAAAATTCTTCATTATATATCTACCACAAAACATGAGATATAGAAAAATAATTTACAAGTCTATGGTAAAATTAATTTTTGAGTATGTAGTAAATATTATATGTGCAACACAAAATATGATATAGAAAAAAAATCTTAATTACATGTTCAAAATAATATATACCCAACATAAAATATGAGATAGTCGATTTGCAGCAAAAGTGCGTACGTGGATTGCACCTTCAAGAAGCGAAAGATGATAAAAACATCACTGTTAGACGTCAAGACAAGGCTTATCCAATGTTAAGATCTCAAGGAGGATAGTGAACCGGTGAGTTAAGAACAATAAGATTTTCTAGATGGGTCATATATACTTAGATGTCATAAATTGTGAGTTATATCGTATTATGTATTAGTTAGCGAATACGGATAACGATTTTCGGGTTCGATTTATGGTGTATTCATGACCGCATCCGCTAAGATAACGGTTAATCGGTAAACGAACGCGGATAACTTATTCGGAAAATTTAAACTATCCACTTGCTGTTCGTCAGCTAACGAATGGGTCGGATAATCAGATAATCGGTAACCATTGACATCCCTAGTTAAATTCGGATCCTTGCCTGATAGGACAGTGTGATCCAACGGTTGTAGCGGTTCTTCCTCCCGCCGAAGCCCTAGGGGACTCCTGCGTTAAATACGATGGCGTCCGGCGCTGGTGGCGGGCCGTTGCAGCGCCGCCGTCCGAGGAGTGGGTGGGGGCGCCGCTTCCTCCCAGCGACCTCTGGGGAAGGTAACGTTGTAACGAAGGCTGTTTTATCTCAGTAAAGTACATTCCGATGTTCTACGCTTGGGTTTTTCAATGCTCCCTGACGTCCTGGCGCTTGTGCTTATCGTAGTGTCCTCGTTCCTGATCTGTTCTACAAATCTTAAAGCGAATGCTGCTAGTGCCATTGGTACGGTACTCGCTTGAAGATGCAGTGATGATGATATATTGTAGAAAATTCGTTGATCGGTGGGCATCTATTGTCTGCGAGATGAATTTAATCACATCAATCTTGGTTCGTATTCTCTGAGCATCTTTGTTTTAAGCATCTTCTTGTCTACAGCCGTAATTTGTCTCTGTTATGATCTTATTCGTTTCGACTCCCTGTTTTGGCTTCTTCGCAAACGCCTCGATCGGTTCTCCGAATCACCTGAATTCGAGTTGCATTTCTCTGTTGCATCATCTCGAATTTTTCGTTTGAAATCAATGATATATTGCGGATCAATATCGTCAAAATGATATGTGATTTTTACAAGTAGCGAGTAAGGTGCTCTGTTGCGTTCTATGGTCTTGTTTTCCGCTGCGATTGGCAAAAAGAAACTGAAGATATATGGAATGCGAAGGCCCCAGCAGAGGATGTCAGATTTCCTTCATGAGATCCCTCTAACTGCGGCGACAGGCCATCCTTCGCAGATTAAGAGGTTTCAAAGCCCCGACCGTTTCGTAGGACGCCTGAAATTGCCTAAATTTCTCAGCGTCTGAATCAACGGCTACACTGACGAGCTTGTCTTTCCCAGAAAAATGTGATTTTTCGATTGTGTCACCGTTGTTTCTTCGTTCTGATTGTTATCGTCTTCTCTTGTTTCCCGCACTGGAATTCATTGGAGCTGAAAGCCTGGAATGAACCCCCCCCCCCATCAAAAAAAAAGAACAAACTGCAGGGGTTATACTGCTCATCCGAGGATTATCTCGAAGGTACCTTTTGCAAAAGTTTAATTTAGTATGAACTTGATTTATTTCAACATTTTCAAGAATAATTCAGATTTATTTTCAAAATAATCCCTCTCTCTCTCTCTTCTCAACATGTTCAAAATTCGAATCAATGTTCGACGCTTTTGGTCAGACAGAATTTATTAGAGATTTTTGGCAAGATTTTTTGATTCAAAAAAGACCATATTTAAAGACCCAATCACCAAGCTTGCACAACACAACCATGCTATTTGGTAAATGAGAAGAAAAACTCATTTACAAGTTCAAAAAAAAAGATAAATACTTTCAACGACGATTAATAAGGGAATGAATATGCATACCTTTTAATTTTTACAGGAATGTTTTACGTTCTTTTGTTACTTTTTATAGTTCAGATGGCCCAGCAGCTTGAAGCAATATTTGCATGGACTTCCGTGCTTAAAGAAAAAGTAAGGGGGAGATTTTGTGAATGGGGAAAGGCGTAGACACAGAGAATGTGTCGGAGAGTTTTGGCTGACATGACTTTTTGGAAATTTTTGACACAAAATCTCCGCCAAACGATTTTCAGGTCGAAAATTTAGCCTTTGTTCGACTATATCTGCTATATATTTTTATTACACCATTAGAGGCGAAGGTGACCTTTTGTGATTGAGTTCTGGTATCGAATAACGTTTTCATGGGATGCTAATGATAAATTTTATCTTTTATTGTATAAATGAAATGTAAGTATGCTATTATTGGAATACAAGCTCTGCCTGTTTTGTTCTACGGAGGAACGAGTGCCCCGGAAATAAAAGTTTCAAAATACACGAGGTAAAAGCAAGTTTGGACTATTTAGAGATATGGGAATGATATATAATTTAAATGCCCCGCTTTCAGAAGCAATTCAATGCTCAATATAATGATCAAACATCTAATATCCCCGATTGTTCTCAACACTCTACAACCATTGAATCACAGTAGACAAAATGGTATACATTGAAAGGGGAAAAGAATAGTGAAACATGAGATATACAACATCAAGCTCCACCTTCAGCTCCCTGGACAAAGGGGTGTGGCCGCTGGCTCTTTCTGGATCAGCCCACAGATGATTTTTTTAGTTAACTGTCATATCAGAGCAGGAACCAAGCTCAACTAGAAAGTTCATAGACATGGCTTCAGTCCCTAACTGTTTACTGATCACTGAAAGCTAAGAGGACTGTAGGAACCACAAATCTTTTAAGTTATGACCCACATCTTCTTTGAGTTAAATGCCTGTCATGAAACAGTTGAACAAACAACACCTGGGGTGAGAAGATGGAATCATAACCTTGCTAAAGTGAAACATCTAGTTACCTCGATCTTGCCTGCCTGTGCATCTCAGCCACTTGATTCACCAACCTGTGGTGGTTGATGGCTTGCCTTTCAATTCTAAACAGAGTAGCTCTTGCATATGCATGAGATTTGCAACAGTCTGCATATATATGATAAAATAGGAGGAAAATGAAAAATATTTAGCGTGATTTTAATCTTGAGCATTTCCTGATGCATTGGCATTTCCAGCCCTCCTATTTTAACTTCCAAGGTAATAAGTGTCTACCTTATTATAATTAAAGTAATAAGTGGACTTTGTTTGGTCATGGATAAAGTTAAAGCAGTTGTGAGAATCTCCTTTTTCCTCTTTTCATTTTAGTTTTCAAAATCATTTTTGCATCTCTTTTGGACTACTTAAAAAGATAGGTGATAACCTATAAATATATTAAATAGTCTGACGATACATTTAAAATACTAGAACCGAGATTCGGGTTCTTTGAAAATTTGATTTTGACCCCTCTCCGCCGGATGGTGCGAATACCCGGCGTTAACTTACATCGAGCAAGTACTCGAATGCCCTTGATTAACCGCCATAGTAATCCGTTTGGTAGAGAGTGCACATCCATACAAAACAATAAACTAGAGGGCCGTAAGCCTTGCGGGCCCGATGAGATGCGAACAAGTTACGTTACGTTTGGTTGACGTTGATTTTATTTGATTAAGATGTGATTTTTTTTACCAATTGATTTAAGTTTGATTTTTCAAGTTGTTTATTTTTTTAATTTGATCTTTTCATTAATGTTTTGAATTGATGTGTTAAGTTTGATTTATTTGTTTAGTTGAATTTCAATTTGATTATGACCTTGTTTTAAGTTTAAAGTTTGATTAAATGAATTAGGTGTGCTATGATTTGAGATTTAGATCACCATTTGGGTTGAAATTATTTAGTTTCATGTGCTACTTATGTTACAACGTTGGTTTAAGTACGTTCAACGCATTAATTTAAAGTTTTGATTAGATTGTTTAAATATGTTTTTTTTATTTCTTTGAAATTTAATTTAAGACTTGATTTTTGATGTTTGAAGATTGTTTTTGGTGAATTTTAAAAGCATTGGAGATTGCTTATTTAATTTCCTTTGGTGTTATTTAATTATCATTTAATTAAGGAATTTGATTTCGTGGGTTAGATATATTTTAAGGTGAGTTTTAAATTGTTTAAAAAAACTGATTTGTAAACCTTCAGATTTAATGAGTGTTTTTATTTAATTTGAGTTTGCATCCCATCTGGCCTATCGGGCTAACGTTCGGTGCCCAATTCGAACATCCATGTCGACACTTGAACAAACTTCATTTCATTTCAGGTCGGGTTACATCATGTCGGTGCCGAAGTCCAAGGTTTGAAATTTCTCTTCCCCGGTGCGCTTCTCACAAGATCGGAGGAAAAATCGGCATTTCGGCAGTATGCCGGCCGATCCTCGATCGAGTGGGCTCACCTCCAATATGACGAAGTCTTTTGACTTGTCGCACCGGGGAGAATGGAACCGTTTGCAACGGGAACATGCCCACGCCCACGTCCAGGAGCGCCTACCCGAGACGTAGTCGGAATAGCCGTCCTAGGGCGCTCAAATTTTGAGCTCACCCTTTATTTAATATGGCATTTTCGCATTTTCAATTTTTTTATTTAGTTTTTTATTTGTCAAAGGGTTTTAGGCTTGGAGAGCGGATCACCTCAGTCACACGGTGGAGGGAGAAGCCTCAGTCCCCAATCAGGGGCGGCCACATACCCCCGTCACTTAAGTGGCGGTTCAAGTTATGTTACTGAACCGGTTCGGTGAACCGCTACCGAAAAGGGCTGAACCGCTACCGAGCCCTTTGTAAATCACTGTGATTTACAAAGGGCTCGGTAGCGGTTCGCTTCAAATTTTCGTAGCGGTTCACCGAACCGCTCAACATAACTTAAAAGTCTCAATCCGCTCCGAAAGGGCCGAATGCTACCGAGCCCTTTGTAACTCACTACCCGTCGGTAGTGAGTTACAAAGGGCTCGGTAGCGGTTCAGCCCTTTTCGGTAGCGGTTCACCGAACCGGTTCAGTAACATAACCTGAACCGCCACTTAAGTGACGAGGGTATGTGGCCGCCCCTGATTGGGGACTGAGGCTTCTCCCTCCACGGTGGGACTGAGGTGATCCGCTCTCTTTAGGCTTGCTGCGAGTCGACTCGACTGAGTCGAGACGGTCCAGTTGAGACGGCCTCCGGTGGCAGCAGCCGCGCACGCACGTGCACATGGCCGCAGCCTCCCTGTTCTAATACGTCGGTCTTCCGTGGGCCCCACCGTGGGCACAATGATCCCAAAACCACCTCTTTGCGGCTGCCGATACTGGACCGGCGTGTTTTCCCAGCTTGATCGAAGGGGGCGCTTCGACGCTCGCACCCCAGGCTGCTGCAGGCAAGAAGGACCTCCCCGCGGTCATGGCCGTCGTCGCGGGGGTCGCCTAGAGGCCTCGCCGCTGCCATACGCCATCGCTGACTCCGTCACGACTGACCGCGGGAGGATCCCTCCTCCGCGACCATGCTCGGTGGGCTGGAAGTGAATGGTCGAGAGCCTTTGGAGACGACATGGCAGAGGCGTCACCGTTGGAGGACTTCTTCCGGCTTCGTCGAAAATGGTGGCCACGGCGCTGCCGGAGGGGACGACCGCGCCTGCAGCAGTGTCGACATTGGGGGAGATGGGAAGTAGCGTCCTGAGTTTCTTCCGGCGTTGCTGGAGGGGATGACCGCGCCGGCAGCGGTGTCGACGTCGGGGGCTTCTTTCGGATGGAGGTCCCCCAACAGGTCTGATGCCGCCGCAAGCAGCCGACCACGCCGCCTCGGAGACTTGCAATCGCAAGTATGCCTCGCGCTTGGAACAGGGCAGCTGGGCTGCGGGGGAGGTGCGACGACCCAGGTGTCAAGGAGGGCGTCGCGCAGGTTGATCTCCGAAAGGGCAGGTGATCGGCAGAAGATCGCGACGGATCCACCGTTGGGGGATTCCTCGAGAGAGCAAGTCACCGACGCGAACAAAGCCCACCCTCGGGACAACTGCGATGGACGATGAGGCCTGTCGCGGCCTTAAACATTGTTGCCGGGCCTTGCGGAAGTCCCGTCCGTAGGTGGGGATCAACGGGGAGACGAGATGTAGAAGAAGGTTGATCCGGGAAGAGAGAGAAGTCTACATTGCTCACCTCTTTTTGCTTCCGTCTCTTCTTTCGCTTCTGTCTCCTTGGTGTGCTCCTGCAATGGGCGGAACCAGATCTTTTTTCTTCTTTCCGTCTCGCCGCCTGCCTCTTGCCACTTTCTGCTCCTCCAAACTTCACCCCCCGCTCGCGCGACCTCTTCCCTTTCCCTTTTATTGTGCGACCGCCAGTTCTTCAAAACAGGGCCTTGCGGCTGGCCTTCCGCATGGGACCTGCCGTGATTCCCTTCCTCCCCGTTTTTTGGACTTCTAATGGCGGCAGGTGATGCTCAGACCAACTCTCCTTGGGAGTTTTTTTTTAATATAACACGCTTTTTTTTAATTTTAAAACTAGCACGCTAAAACTTTTAATTATAAATCTAGCACGGTTTGCGCAAAGTCGGGTTTTCAAAACCCGACTTGTGAAGAGACTCGATTTTCGTTGGTTGATCATCGAAGATATTGGGTTGATCATAGTTAACCGTCTTTTAAAAGTCGAGTAACAGAAACTCGACTTTTGAAAGTCGAGTTCCTATAACTCGACTATGCAACAGAAGTTTGCGCGGTGTTGCAGGTTCTGGGTGACGGAAAGTCGAGTTATGAAAACTCGACTTTCACTCACACCTTGTTTGAAAGTCGAGTTACTATAACTCGACTTTGCCACAGAAGTGTTTGCGCGATGTTGCAGGTTCTGGGCGAGGTAAAGTCGAGTTATGAAAACTCGACTTTCACTCACACCTTGTTTGAAAGTCGAGTTACTATAACTCGACTTTGCCACAGAAGTGTTTGCGAGAAGTTGCAGGTTCTGGGTGAGCGAAAGTCGAGTTATGAAAACTCGACTTTCACTCACAGTAGGAATTGAAAGTCGAGTTCTTAGAACTCGACTTTCTCACAGAACATTCATACAAATATATTCATACCATTCAATACAACTCCATTCAACACATTTCATACAACTCCATTCAACTCCATTCAACACATTTGATACAACTCCATTCAACACATTTGATACAACTCCATTCAAGACAATTCAAGACACCATTCAACAAATAAAATTATGGTGAACACCATTCAAGACAATTCAACATACAATTTCGGAAATGACTTGTAAACCGCATTACTCATACCAACACCATCCCACACATACAATTTCACACAATCAAACTGTAGACATAAAATTTTGCACATATATGGATATACAAACGATGGCATATATTCATTCATATAATAGTGCATGTGAGCGAACAGTTAATATGAATTTATAAGATTTTACATAGTCAATCCGTCTCCAAGAAGATATTGTACATAAATACATTCGAAAAAAGTCTAGCGTTCACCCCCTCCTTCCTCTTCGAGGACGAAGTCTTTTTCGAACAAGTTGTTCTTCCTCTTCTTCGGGAGGTGATAAATCTAACCTATTGGGCGGGAAATCGGCCACCACATTGTCGCCATGTCGACTAGGCCGCATCGGTGCGGATGGAGTGGGATTTTCAATCGAGCCACGTCCTGTATACCCATAGCCGGCCTCCGACGGAGTAATCATCGACGGATCACGTTGTTTTCGCCGCACATATGTAGACGGTCCGGCTCCCGTAGATGGTCCGGCTCCCGTAGACGGTCTCGTTCCCGTAGACGGTCCCGCACCTTCCCATCCGGTCCAACCGAATGGAGGTTGTGAGCGGTGTCCCGATGAAGAATGTGGCGGCTCAAACAAGGGCTCATATGATGGCATCGTGATATGGAGTTTATCGTGCATATGTCGTTGCAACTCCAAGATGTCAGCCCTCGTTTGTTCAAGTTGGTTTGGCATACTCGATTGAAGCATTCGTTGGATTTCATGATGGCTTTGTAACTGTAGAAAACATATTACGAACATTCAAAGCAATATGACTTAAAAAAGAAGACTAAAGAAAATCTCTAAAAAGTAAATTAGTGTCTTACCAATTCACGTTCCACGGGACCCCTCGGATAATATTGCTCGGGAGGTCCGGGAGTGTCTTGAACAAGATATGGAACAGTTCTTTCCGTATACCAATTTTCGTAATTTTGTGTTTGTGATACAACATCAATCTCCTCTCGAGGTGGCTCATAAAGAAACTCCTCCCAACGATTCCACCAATTAATCCAATATGCATAAACTATGGTCCAATCGGTACCCCATCGACCACGTCCATCTTTCCTTTCATATTGTTTTCTATTCCGCGGCATTGTTTGGACGAGGCCGAATTGTCGAAGTACACGTTCCGGTGTATGCACCTCCATGACCGAACAACAAATGAGGGGTACCGAGGCTAGCCAGATCCGGGTGTTTTCTATCGACACAGCAGGAACGGTTTCCAAGATCTGTGGTGTATAAGGCTCCCATGTAATCTAACAGTTTAAAAAAATAAGTATACAAGTCAATAAGTTTTGCAAGAATGATAAATAGGGAAAAAAAGTTTAACAGAAACTGAATTTACCTGGCTAGCCTCCTCGGTGTCAAGCTCATTTCTGTAAAATAAAAGCGTAAATCTATGTTGAGGTCGACTTCGACGTGGATTCCACCTGTATAAATTATACATTTTGATTACTCCGTAAACCGTATTAATCAAGAAAACATATGCAGTATGAATTGAGTCTGCTCCTTACCGGTGTCCATGAATTGAATCACCTGTATAAATTTGCCTTATTTAAAGTAGAAAGACCATGAATTGCCGAATCGAACGATTCAAATCAATCTCAGCCGATGCCGGCCGAAACTATCCATCCAGATCCGTCTTGGCCAATTCTGGCCGAAACTACCGATCTAGGTGGATCAATTTGGAAATTGATCAATCCGGATCGATTCCACACATCCAGGATAAGGATCAATCCGGATCAATTTGGCTGATGTCAGGTATGCATTTGTCCTTGGTTATACTGCCCTCACTATTACGATTGAAATGACAACTGATGGGGGTTCTTTTCATGGTTATTGACTTAAAGATTAACAACAACAAAAATATTCTATCGGATGATTGAGGATACCTTATGGCTGACAATGCATTTCACTGTCACCTCTTGAATTCAATAAAAAGGAGCAATGTCAAGTTGACTAGGTAAACAAATACAATGGAACCTACCATCTAATTGGTTTGAAGTAGAAAGACCGTGAATTGCCCAATCGGACAATTCGAATCAATCTCTTTGGAATAACTCACTTAAAACAACTAGACTTAAACAACGTCAATAAATATATTACAATATAATTAACCTAAAACAACTATAATTAAACAATATTTATACAACAACTCTAAATAAACAATATGACATAAACCAATTACTAATTAAACAACACCTAAATAAACAATATTTCTAAAAAGAAACTCTAATAAAAGTAACACAATTCAACACAATAAAATCAACAATAATAATTATTAAACAAATAATAACATTAAAAAAATCAAACACTATCTATTAATTAAACATTAAAAGTTGTCAATTTACCTTCGCTTCTAATCGATACCGATTAGAACCCTAACGTAGGATGCCTTCACCAAATCGACCTCAAGTCTTCCCACCTTTCCCTAGGTGCTCACGGCAACTAGAAATGCGCCGTCCACCGCACAAGCCAAAGCCGCCCGGAGCTAACGCCGCCGCCGTCGCCAGAGAGTCACGTCGCCGCCGCCGCCGTCGACTCACCCCGCCGCTGCCGAGGACACATGCGCCGCCGCCGGGTACTCACGCCGCCGTCGCCGCCGCCGTCGACTCACCCCACCGCCGCCGAGGACACACAGGATGCCGTCGGATACTCACGCCGCCGTCGCCGCCGCCGGGTACTCACGCCGCCGTCGACTCACCCCGCCGCCGCCGCCGCCGCCGGGTACTCACGCCACCGCCGTCGCCCAACTCACTCGCGAGGTAAACTGGCCGCAGTAACAGCGAGAAGGGGAAAAGGGTTTTACGCGCCGTTAAAACCTGGATACAAGTCGAGTTTCTAAAACTCGACTTTACAAGTTTTAAAGTCGAGTAACACAAACTCGACTTTAAAACCCGAAATTTATTTTCGTTGACATCCGTTAATACACGCAGCTGTTAAGTGAAAATCGAGTCTCTTCGCAAGTCGGGTTTTGAAAACCCGACTTTGCGCAAACCGTGCTAGATTTATAATTAAAAGTTTTAGCGTGCTAGTTTTAAAATTAAAAAAAAGCGTGTTATATTAAAAAACACTCCACTCTCCTTGCCCCCGTGACCCACTCCTAAATTGTAGGATTTGATTGGCGTTGATTTGATCAATAACGCCACAACGGGGAAGGGGCTCGCGTGCGAGATTGGTGTGCGGTAAACTGGCCGCAACTGGCCTTTTTTTCTTCTTTTTATTCATGAAATAGATATAGAATAAATAGGCATTTAGAGAGCATGGATTTAAATGGGTTAGGATCCTCCCAATTGCGCCTTGGAGAAGGCATGGCATCTTTAAACAAAAATGATGCTAACCGATTGAATTGGGATATTAATTCTCTCTATATATTTTTAAATAAAATTGGGTGTCCACAAATGCCCCCCACTGGCGGTTCTTTGGAGACGTGAGTTGCCGTTGGTGACGAATGTCGACATAGAATCGCCCGTGTAGATCGGCACTTTACTTCTCACCCACTACCAAAAGGTTGGTCGACTTGACGTTGCTTCGTTGTCTTAGGAATTGGGAAGGGCTTGGGCCCTCAGACGTGACCGACTTTCTCCATTTTCCATTCATCATTCATCTTTTTTTATCCCTTCATTTTTTTTTCTTTTTTTCTTTCATTTTTTTCTCTCTATTTTTTGTTTTCCCTCTTTCATTATTTCATCTCTCTTTTTCTCTCATTTTTTTTTGGATGACTACATGGAGCTTTTCTTCTATTATTGCTTTTCTTTGCATGGCTACGTGGAGCTTCTGGAGAAAGAATTTCTCATTTTTGCATGTTTACGTAGAGCTATTGGAATTTTCTATTTTTGCATGTTTACGTAGACCACTTAGAGAAAGAATTTCCCATTTTTGCATGTTTACGTATAGCTCTTGGAATTCCCATTTTTGCATGTCTACGTAAAGCTCTTGGAGAAAGAAAACAAAGGAGTGCCGCGGCCAAACTTAGACATAACCAAGTTTCGTTTGAGCTGTAACCGCCGTCGCGAGTGGTGTCTGGCCTTGCAATTACGCCCCTCCGTGGTCGTCCCTGCACCTGCAAGGGGGGTTGCTGTCGTGCAGTCGGCATTGCTGTAGAGACCGGTGGAGACCGTCATTCATGCCGAGTGGGGCCTGTTGAAGCCAATGATGCCTTCCCTTGCTGCAGCCGTCGCATTGTGGAGGAGACCGACTAATTAGTCAACTAGGGGCTGACGGAACTTGATTGCGACCAATCTTTACTAAACGATCCTTGAAAAGAATTTTATTTCTTTGGGACGGACCAGGTTCTATTTGGATTTTGATTGGGCTAATCACATTTGATGCCGCCTCCTTTTATTGTTGCCCCTAACCAGCTTACCCTCTTCATTCTAGAGAGTTTAATCCTCATCAAATTTTGCTATAAACATTGTGTTCCTCCTTTTTTTTTCTTCTCTTCTATTTTTTCATAGCTACGTATAACTTTTGGAGAAAGAAAGTAAAGAGGTGTTGTGGCAGAACTTAGGCAGATTCGAGTCTTGTTATTGGCTTCCTTCCCTCCTCCCTTGCGGCAATGTGAAGCATGAAGCATGCACTCCGCCGCCTTGTTAATGCAGCTGTGGTGACACTGTTGCCAACGTCCACTTCGCATGTCCGTCCTTGCTGGTTTCTCTCACGCGACCATGGCCCGTTGACCCTTCTTCTTTTCTTTTTCATTCGTTTGCGACCTGTGTTTAGCGAGTTCTTCTGTGGGGGCTGCTACTACAAAGCCGCTGAGTTCCCTACTGTGATTTTTTTTTGCCATCTGACATCAGCACTTGCTGGAGTTGTAGGTGCCATCAGCTGTTTTGTTTCTCTTTTTATGCACATGAAGATCCTGTGCGATCATGACTCTTGATGGCGATCTGTTCGCCGTTGCGGCTTGCGACCGTCAACATGGTCGGCGACTTGCTACCGGGGCTGTCAAGAGGTCATGCAGGAGCCGTCGGGTCCTCATCTTTCTTTTTTCATTGCCAAGGGTTCATGCCACCTAGCACTGTTGCCGCAAGGTGCTTTAAGAACTGCTTGCGTTTGTTGCTGCCGTGACTTGGGAAGATATCGGTCGGTTGCTACTCTAACCGCCACAGGGGCCGTTCATCCATCGGCGGTTGTCACTAACCCCGTGAGGGGTGCCGCCACTTCCGCCTCAGTTGGTACTGCCGTGAAGGCCACGCGAGGATTATTGTCTATGCCGGGGGGCATATAGAAGCCGACGACGCCCGCCATTGTCGCCGCTATCACAATTTTAAGGGATTAACTGATTGGCACATTTGGCGTGTCAGTTTTTTTTCTTTTTATTTTGAGTATGACTCGTTCGAGTCAGCTTGCAAATTTTCTTTCTCTTTTTTTTTTGCATGAATCAAGTCCTTCTTAAGTTCGGACTAGTCTAGTTTTGAGGATATGGTTTCCATGGACCAGCTGGCCCAATCTCCACCTCTCCTTTCCTTTTTTTTAGCCTGAATTTGAATCGAATAGATATGAGATGTACCCCATTTCTTTGAAGTAGTCAGCCTCAGTTTCTCTTTCTCCCTCTTTCTTCCTCCGAATCTTATCAAGACACGGATTGGAGAATTGGAAAGGACATTGGGTGGATCCTAATTCCATTCGCACATTGGGTGGATCCTGTGTCCTCCCGGGCGGCAGTGTCATCTTCTTTCCTTCGCAGCTCTCCGCGGCGGTGCCGTCCACAAGAAATAAACGGAAGAGGTCGACCCATTTATGAGATACCTTCCTCTGCCGCCGATTTTTTTCACAAAAAGGTTTGGACTTTGGATGTCTAAATATATATATATATACAACGAAAAACGAAAATAAAGAAAAAGGTCTATGCAGTGTTAATTAATGGCCGGATTATCGGCGTTGCCGTCGGTTTCTACGCCCTGATTAATTCATGGCTATTCCGCTATGGCGCTCAGCTTCTCTCTCGAAGAGGGCCTGTAATTTCTGTAAGCCACCCGAGATCTGATGGAGCCGACCCTTATCATCATCATCTTGCCTTGGGCTGAAACCGGCTGCGGTCCCCGGCCGGCTTTCTCGTCTGACGGCTTCGGCCGGTGGAAGCCCCCAGCGTTGCCGCCGCTGGTCCGGTCGCCTTCCGCGTCTAGCGACGGAGATACCCTCATCTTCCTGCTTCGCCGTCTTCGTGGAAGGGGGACCCAGAAGTCCGCGTTTGCTTGCTGCGACCAATAGCTCTCGACCAGAAGCTCTCAACCAGGAGAAGAAGCTCCACTGGACGATGGTCGGCAGATTGCGCAGTGGCGACGAAGATCAGGAGGTCGCGAGGCGTCACGGCAAAATAGGGCAAGAGAAGGGAAAAACAGGGGCCGAGGTTGCGAGCGCCGGGAAATGCACGAGGGCAAAATGGGGATACCAGGGTAGTCGAGCAGCAAAACGGATCCGGTGGTAATAGAATGCGATGTCAACGGATTAAAGAGGAAGAAAAACTGGTCAATAGAGTTTTTGGTAAACCGATTTTCTTAAATGGACCTGGTGATAATTTCCCCAAATTAAATTGGAGGGTATGATCAATATTTTGCAACTTCTAATAGCACAACCTCTTTATAACTCACTTTAGCTACATGACAAGCTTTCACTTTCTATGCGTCCTTATTTCTTTAGGATTGTATTATTTCAAAATTAATGAGAATACTGTTTTTTGGTCAGATGACGCAGCGGCCAAGGACGCACTGCACAGTGCGTAAGACGGGAGATCGAAGCCCCCCGGATCCCCCCTCTTCAGGGGTGGCCCGACAGTACCTATCGGGATTTGAACCCGCGCGGGGATCGAAGCCCCCCGGATCCACCACCCTCCCCAGGGGTGGCCCAACAGTATCTGCCGGGATCGAAGCTCCTTCAAACTTTTTTTCGGAAATTTCATTTATCCTTCTTATTAATCAAAAAGATGTGACATCGACGCTATCCTCCTTTATTCTGAAGTTATTTTTTTTAAAATTTGATGTGTGGTGGTGCTTGCATGTTTGGTTTAGTTTGATTTTTGAGTTTTTTTTAGAACCAAATCGGACTAATTCAATTAGACTAGGGTCCATTTAGATTCTTCTTGTAAACTAAAATTAACTATAATCTTTCCAATAAACAACTTCCAAAAATATTTAAAACTTGATTACATATCATTTATTGTATTTATAACTAATCGTAGTTTAAAACTATTAAAATTTTTATATTTAAATAAAAAATAGATGCATATATTATTAAAATACTCAAGTTAAAATAAATATTCAATCAAATTAACATTATCATGCTTAATTATTCTGATATGGTTTGAGGCGTTTGTATGGTTTGGTTTCTGAGAAAAAATTTTTTTAATAAAATTGATGAGAACTCATCATATGTAGTGCTTGCTTGTTTGGTATGCCTTGGTTCTTAAATATTTTTTTCCAAAGATTATTCCAGAACTAAGTAAAACTAAACCAAATTAATTTACCTTGGTTTTGTATCAAAGCATATTTTGTTGAGGTGTTGTACGTGATTTTTTGGGTCTGACTTTTAAAAATACTTTTATCGAAGTATAGTGCTTATATATGATTAAATTTATCTTAAAACTAGAAATATTTAATTTTACGCAATAAAATATGTATGTATTATTATTAACATGCTTGAATTAGGCCAAATATTTACTCCAATTCTACTTATTTTCATTTACATATTTTCAGGAACTCAACGACATTAACCAGAACCTCTCCTCTCCGAGAACGGATCACCTCAGTTCCCGGGTGGAGGGAGCTCCCGTAGTCCTCAATAGCGTGAGGACACCTGGTGTCGCGGAAAACGAAGCATCAGTGCGCTTTAAATAGGGCGTAAATTAGATATGACGTCGCTCGGTAGTGGGTAAATAGAGGGTCGGTAGTGGGTCTTTGAAGCCTCGGTAGCTCGGTAGTGGATAAATAGAGGGTCGGTAGTGGGTCTCAAGGCTCGGTAGTGGGTTAATAGAGACTCGGTAGTGGGTCTTTGAAGCCTCGGTAGCTCGGTAGTGGGTAAATAGAAGGTCGGTAGTGGGTCTTTGAAGCCTCAGTAACTCGGTAGTAGGTAAATAGAGGCTCGGTATTGGGTCTTTGGAGCATCGGTAGCTCGGTAGTACCCTCTATTAATCCACTACCGAGCCAAATTTAACTTGCTATCGAGTATTTAAAGACTCGCTACCGAGGCCTGTTACACTTGCTACCGAGGCTTCAAAGACCCATTACCGAGTCTCTATTAACCCACTACCGAGCCTTGAGAATCCACTACCGACCGCTTATCAACTCGCTACCGAGCTACCGAGGTTTCAAAGACCCACTACCGACCCTCTATTTACCCACTACCGAGCCTTGAGAATCCACTACCGACCACTTATCAACTCGCTACCGAGCTACCGAGGCTTCAAAGACCCACTACCGAGTCTCTATTAACCCACTACCGAGCCTTGAGAATCCACTACCGACCGCTTATCAACTCGCTACCGAGCTACCGAGGTTTCAAAGACCCACTACCGACCCTCTATTTACCCACTACCGAGCCTTGAGAATCCACTACCGGCCGCTTATCAACTCGCTACCGAGCTACCGAGGCTTCAAAGACCCACTACCGAGTCTCTATTAACTCACTACCGAGCCTTGAGAATCCACTACCGACCGCTTATCAACTCGCTACCGAGCTACCGAGGCTTCAAAGACCCACTACCGACCCTCTATTTACCCACTACCGAGCGACGTCATATCTACTTTATGCCCTATTTAAAGCGCACTGACGCTTCGTTTTCCGCGACACCAGGTGTCCTCACGCCATTGAGGACTGCGGGAGCTCCCTCCACCCGAGAACTGAGGTGATCCGCTCCTCCTCAGATCGTCGGCCATCTATAGGGTTGAGGCCTCGGCAGATTGGCCGGCGGGAACACCGACGCCGCGTGGATTCGCGGAACCGAGGTGATCGCCTCTCCGCATCGGGCAATTTCTCCCCATTTGTTGAGGAACATCGCCGCCGACGCCGCATCGGCCACCAGGTGTGAGATGCACACGCTCAAGGCGACGCCGCCGCAAGGGAAGGCGGTGAGCTGTGCCACTACGAGGGGATCGCCGGGCTCGGGGTTTGCTCCGCCGTTGGGCATGAGATCGTACAGCTCTCTCATCGAGGGCCTCCTTAGGATGGCGTCAAGGGGGCCATCCACCGCGGCGGCGGCTTCAAAGAACTCGGCACCCTTGTCGTTGCAGTCGACATGGGCGTGCTCACGCAGAACGTCGCCGGAAGGCCTCCCGACAAGCGGATAGAAAAGAGCCAAGCTCTTAGAAAGCGACTCTTTGAGGATCGCCGCCGTGTCCGGCGGTGGGCGGCGCTGCTTGCGGGGAAGAAGAGGACGACCTGGATATAGATTTCTGGAGAAAGCTGATCGGCGATGGAGAGGGGCATGAACCGGAGGTGGCTGGGCGTTGGGGAAGAAGGCTTGATGGTTTCACGGGAGGTGATGTTTACTCTCAGTCTCACCATGGTTGCCGTGGTCGGAGTTCCCGGAGACGACAGACGCCGGAGAAGGGGAGGAGGACGAGAGAACACAGATAGACAAGGATAGGGGTGTTCATGGTTTGGTTTAGTTTGGTTTCTTAGTATTTTTTCTCAAACCAAATCAAATCAAACTATCTCTCAAACCAAACCAAATCAAACCAAATTAATTCGATTTGGTTTGGTTTGGTTCGGTTCAAACCATAATTTATTAAGGTAGAGTAAATATGTCAATATATAATTTTATTTTATTTATTTTAAATCATATTTTATTAAAATTTAGTGTATTTGTTTATACATTTCATTAGTTGGTCTTAAAAACTCTTGAAACAAATTTATTTTTATAAGAAAAGCCACATAAGCATTGTATTATATATAACTTAAAATAAAATATTTAATCTAATTCGGGTTATTCGGTTTAGCGGTTTGGTTTGGTTTGAAGGGCTCTAGGAACCAAACCAAACCGATCGGTAGCTCAAACCAAACCAAACCGAACCAAACTCTTGGTTTGGTTTGGTTTTTCGGGTCGAACCAAATAGTGAACAACCCTAGACAAGGACACGAGCCTCTGTTGCCGGTTACCATAAGACTTCGGATCATCTTGGTCACCCAATCGTTAAACGATCACAATCTTTAGATCACGTAAATCGTTATAAAAAATGTCAAATCATGTATTAAATTTAATAATGAATTAATAAAACATAAATAATATTTAAATCTTCTGATGTTTCTGATATTCTCCTACACTTCATTGCTTATATACAACGTTTTTTTGGATTGAATATAAAAAAATCAAAACCGACAATGGCTCTGAATTTTGCAACAAAAAACTTGACGCTTTTTTTACCTCTTGTGGAATTGTTCATGAAAGAACTTGCGTTTACACCTCCCAACAAAACGGAATAGTCGAAAGGAAACATCGACATGTTTTGGACGTTGCAAGGGCCCTCAAAATCCAAAGTAACATCCCTCGAGAGCTTTGGAATTTTTGTATTCTTACATCCGGGTATCTAATTAATAGATATCCGATGAAAATCCATAATGGGAAATGCCCTTATGAAAAATTATTTAACAAGTCACCTGACTACACCCAATTGAAATCCTTTGGGTGCTTGTGCTTTTCTTCAACTTCTAATTTGCAATCCGATAAATTTGCCCCTAGAGGACGCCCTTGCATATTTCTTGGTTATCCACCTCACCAAAAGGCCTACACCTTAATGGATTTGGAAAATAAGCATATATTCACCAGTCGAGATGTGGTGTTCCATGAGAAGCTATTCCCTTACAAATACCAAAAACCCACTCACCAAGATGAATACACTCCCACTGTCATACCCCTGTCTGTACAGGACCGTATAGAACCTACTCCTAAGGATAGTCAGGATTGTGAAAATGAAACCTTCATCCCTCATCTCCAAACAGGTCATAGTTTAGAAGATCATATACCGAGCACAACAGAAACTGATGTTCAACCAGAAATCGTTGTCCAGCCGGAAACCCATGTTCGGCCTCAAAGAGCAAAACGAAGGCCAGCTTACCTAAGAGAGTATGAGACAGGCCTAATTGCCAACCGCCATCCACCTCATCTTCACTTGTCCAATTTCATATCCTACAGAAATTTCTCTCCTGAGCATCGAACCTTCTTGTCCTCTATTGATAAAAATCATGAACCAACAACATTTGAGGAGGCTCAGGACTGTGTTTTCTGGAAAGAAGCCATGCGGATGGAATTAGATGCATTGGAATTAAACAAAACGTGGATGATAACAGATTTACCACCAGGAAAGAGAGTGATTGGGTGTAAATGGGTTTTCAAAACAAAGCTCAACACAGATGGAACGATTTCAAGACATAAGGCTCGTCTTGTAGCCAAAGGGTACACTCAATTAGAAGGAATGGACTATCATGAAACATTTTCTCCAGTAGCCAAACTAGTTTCTGTTCGATGTTTGCTGTCCATTGCCGTAAAAAGGAATTGGAGTTTGTTACAAATGGATGTAAGCAATGCGTTTCTTTACGGTGAATTGAAAGAAGAAGTTTATATGGAACTACCACCGGGATATCCTAGACAGGGGGAGAATCAAGTCTGCAAACTACTCAAATCTCTCTATGGTCTGAAACAGGCATCCAGAAATTGGTATCAGAAATTGACATCCTTTCTTTATGAAATCGGACACACTCAGTCCAAGGCAGATTACTCCATGTTTGTCAGGAAAAACTCAGATTCTATTATTGTGGTTTTAGTGTACGTTGATGACCTCCTCATTGCAGGAAATAATTCTGAACAGATTGAAGAATTAAAAAGGGAAATGTTTAAAGTGTTTCATATGAAGGATTTGGGGAGACCCAAATATTTCTTAGGCATAGAACTAGCCACGTCAACTGAAGGTCTATCCTTAAACCAAAGAAGATATGCATTGGACATTATAGCTGAGACCGGGATGACAAATGCTAAACCTGCCGCATTTCCTATTCAGCAAAAATCAGATTTGTATGAACCTGATACATACATGAAGGATCCAGGGACTTATAGGAGGTTGGTTGGGAAGTTAATGTACTTGACCGTAACTCGGCCAGATATCCTGTATGCAGTGAATATTTTGACACAGTTTATGACAAATCCATGTAAGAAGCATATGGATGCTGCACTTCATGTGGTTAGATACCTTAAAGGTAGTCCTGGAGCTGGCTTATATTACAACATGAGTTCGAATGAACATATTCGCGTTTATACCGATGCCGATTGGGCATCATGTCCGATTACAAGGAGGTCTACGACTGGGTACGTTGTTTATATTGGAGATCACCCTGTATCTTGGAAAACCAAAAAACAACATACCATATCTCGGTCTTCCGCTGAATCAGAGTATCGTGCCATGGCTGCTGGGATGGCTGAAGTACAGTGGATGTGTTATCTTCTTAATGATATGGGTTTAGAAATTCATCCCGTAAAACTAATGTGTGACAGCAGGGCAGCAATTCACATTGCCGAGAATCCAGTTTTTCATGAGCGAACCAAACATATCGAGTTAGATTGCCATTTTGTTAGAGAAAAAGTACAAAACGGGTTGATTCAACTTGTGCACACACCATCTGTGCAACAAATTGTAGATATTTTCACTAAATGTCTACCCAAAGATCAGTTTATGTTACATGCTTCCAAGTTGGTGCTAAACTATCAAGCACCATCTTGAGGGGGAGTGTTGAGATTGGTTCACTTGGGCCTTCATTGTTGGGCCCTCTTCCAAGCCCAATACTTTGATGACCGGTTATTTACATCAATTGCACATTACAGGACAAGGCTTTACTCTGCGACAACCAGTTCTGCAGAGGACCTCGGCGAGGAGCACCCACCACTGCTGCCCGCTACGCTGCCTTTTTCCTGCCATCCACCAACTATTGCTGCAACACCTTTCGCAGAGGATATTCTCTGTCGGGACATTTTTTCCATGTCATTATTTCTTTATATGCCTTCATAATTGTTTTGCCTATTAGCAACCCCTATAAATACAATTGATGCTCGGACCGCAAGAGGTACGAGGAGGGCCATTTGCCCATTAACTTGCTGCATCGTCTTCCTTCCTTCGTGTCCTTCTCCTGTGTGAACGATCCATCGGGATTTCAACTTCTTTGAGGATCGTCGCCGTGTCCGGCGGCGCTGCTTGCGGGGAAGAAGAGGACGACCTGGATATAGATTTCTGGAGAAAGCTGATCGGCGATGGAGAGGGGCATGAACCGGAGTTGGCTGGGCGTTGGGGAAGAAGGCTTGATGGTTTCACGGGAGGTGATGTTTACTCTCAGTCTCACCATGGTTGCCGTGGTCGGAGTTCCCGGCGACGACAGACGCCGGAGAAGGGGAGGAGGACGAGAGAACACAGATAGACAAGGACACGAGCCTCTGTTGCCGGTTGCTGTAAGACTTCGGATCATCTTGGTCACCCAATCATTAAACGATCACAATCTTTAGATCACGTAAATCGTTATAAAAAATGTCAAATCATGTATTAAATTTGATAATGAATTAATAAAACATCAATAATATTTAAACCTTTTTTATAATGAATTAATAATGATTTAAATTTTTTTCGATAATTGTTAACAATTATTTACTAGCACGTTAATTATCAAAAAAATTTAAATTATTATCAATATTTTATTAACATGTTACTTATCGAATTTAATACAATTTATTATCCATGACATTAATTCGGTTCTTTTTGATAAAATTTATTGATTTGTTACTGAACTGTCACTCAGATGACTGAGAACTGTAATCATTTTTCATTAGAGACTTCCATCCAAGAACAAAAGTCATTTATTCTTTTTGTTTTAAATAAAATCATTAAATAAATACCGAAAGTGTGTCTCTTCAAAACATAAAAAGTGATGGAGCTATATTTTTTAAATTAGAGAAAAAAACATGAACATCGATGGTGAAATAGGTCGGATATTTCTAGACAACTTCAATAATTTTCAGATAAAAACTATTATACAAATAAAAGTACCTAATTTATGAACATTATAAAAAACTAAATCACAATGAAAAATAATTTCTCTACCACATTTTAACCACGGAGTGAGATTTTTAAGGCTTCTTGTTTTGCTCACTCAAATATCCTAATTACGAATGCACCTCACAAAAATATCTTTTAGATCTGTACATGTTAGAGATCCCTGACGTGTCTCTTAGAGGTGAAATTATCCTCTCTTCTCCCTTGTCCGGCCTTATTTTACTACAGCCCACTAAATTTTTTAAGATATTTTTTATTTGTTGTGGTATTTTAGTCATTTGTTCTTTCTTGATAACATTATCGAAAAGAAATTTGACAATCCATAGTGTTGAACCATAGAGCAAATATTTCTAGACTTGAATCGTGGGTGCTAGTCAACGGACCTCGTGTTTCAAACAGGTCAACCTTTTCATGCTTTAAAATATACACAGCAAACTGTTAAAAAATAATAAATAATAAACTTTTGTTCTTGTGGCACAACATAAATTTCAACCCAAGCTGGCATGGCTGCTGGCTCAAGCAAGAAGGCCCCTCGATCGGTCAACGTCGGAACGCCAGACCAGTGCTTTGACCGGAGTCAAATCTCTGACCGGCCGGCCATGTCGGCAGCAGCGCCGTCTTTAAATAGACCGACGCTTGCCTCGTTCTTCTGCATCGATTTCTCAGGGGAGTAGCCGCCTCCTCCTTCTTCTTCCCAGTTGCGTCGCTCCTCCGCTCCGCCGCCATGTGCATCACCACTCCAACTTCCACCGCCACCGCCGTGGCGTCGCTGAAGGTGGAGCTCACCTCTCACGAGATCATCAAGCCCTCCTCCCCCACCCCCGAGCACCTCCGCTCCCGCCGCCTCTGCGTCACCGACCAGCTCGCCCCCGACATCTACGTCCAGGCCCTCCTCTTCTTCCCCGCCGACGGCACCCCCGCCGCCGCCAAGGCCGCCCTCCTGAAGGACTCTCTCTCCCGGACCCTGACCCATTTCTACCCGCTCGCCGGGCGGCTCTCCTCGGACTTGCAGCACGAGCTCGCGCACATCGAGTGCAACGACGCGGGGGCGCAGTTCTACGTGGCGGCGGCGAAGGCCCGCCTCGATGACCTTCTGCGGCGGCCTCCCATGAAGGAGCTGTACAAGCTCATGCCCGGCGGAGGGGTCAACATAAAGGATGACACCCCGGTGCTCTCCGTGCAGCTGAACGAGTTCGCCTGCGGCGGCGTCGCGCTGGGCGTGTGCGTCTGGCACCAGGGCGCCGACGCGGCGTCGCTGGCGCTGTTCCTCAACAGCTGGGGGGAGATGGCGAGGGGAGAACACCGTCCCAGCTCCCTCCCGTGCTTCGACGCGGCGGCGGTGCTCCGCCCGTTGAACCTGCCGCAGCCGCTCGTCCCGGCGAAGGTGGAAGGGATGCTTCCCAGGCGCTTCGTGATCACCGGCCCCGACCTCGGGAGGCTGCGGAAGGCGGCCGCCTTCGGGCGCACCCAGGCGCCGACCCGCGTCGAGGCCGTCGCCGTCCTCGTGTGGCGCAGCATCCGGCGGATCCGGGCGGCGGCGGGCGGCGGCGGCGGGACCACCACCCCCACCACCCCCGTCGCGCTGGTGCCGGTGAACCTCCGCAAGAGGATGCCCGGAGAGCTGTCGGACGCCTTCTTCAGCAACCTGATCATGTACGCCACCGTGGTGGACGCCACGCCGGAGAAGGGCGCGGGGAGCGACCGGCAGGCCCACCTGGAGGAAACCATGAAGGAGATGATCAAGATGGTGGACGGCGGCTACGCCCGGGGCCAGTTGGCGGCCTTCCTCGCGGGGGAGAACGTGTTGGAGGACGGCGGGCTGGACATCGTGGAGTTCAGCAGCTGGTGCCGGATCTCCATCTACCAGACGGACTTCGGGTGGGGGGAGCCGGCCTGGTACTGCTCGCCCATGAGGGACCTGGTGAACTTCGTGGTGCTGGCCGACACCCGGGACGGCAACGGCGTGGAGGTGTGGGTGTGGCTGCCGGAGCCGGAGATGGAGGCGCTACGGGCGGACCCGGAGCTGCTGGAGTTCGTTGACTCTTTTTCCTTCTGTCTTTAGTCAAGTCCAGCGTAGCTGCTATTTTTTTTCCTTATTTTTTTTTGGAGTCGCCGAGAGATGAACGTATATATCAATATATATATAAATGTAAACCAAAATTGATTGTTCTACATGTCAGAAAATGCAAAAAAATAAAATTCTTTTTCCTTTTAAGATCGAAGCTCTGAGCAATTGGGTTCGGGGGGCACTACATTAAAAAGCAAGCTTCACCTCTTGTTTTAATCTAAAAAGAAGATCTCTCTGGACATAAAATTGTAACAAAAACTTACCGCGTAACAAAACACCTCCGTGAGAAATAGATATCCGATGAAGAACAAAAACAGAGTTTTGAGAGTAAAAGAATAAAATAAAATCTTCTAATAATAGCCGGACTTGCAAATGATTCAAGAGTCAAAACTTGAACCCCTCTGGTTCTTCGTGCCGACGGCTCACCTACTTTTAATATTCTATGTGGCGTAGCAGAGCGAAGAGCATCAGCCAGTTCATTATTTAGTTCAACATGAAAAATTAAATTAAATTAATAATTTGATATGATTTAAATCAAAGGTGTAAACGGAATTTGATATTCTGATATGTTGATACGATTTCGATAAAAATTAACGGATTTAGAACTTATTTTTATATCATACAAGTTATCGGAATCGGAATCAAAAATTTCGATAGCTTATCAGAATCGAAATTGGAATCAGTTAGTTTCGTTTTCGTTAATTCAATTTTGATAATAAATAATTATATATACATAAAATTAAATAAAATGAAGTTAAATAAATTATAAAATATAATATATAAATCGATAAAATAATAAAAATAAAGCTTTAAGAAAATTATATCAAATTTTAATAATTATATATAAATTATTGACTCACTTTTGAATAAAAATTAATATTTAATAAGTATTTCGAATTTTATCGGATCCAGTTCCGATTTCGATAACGAAATCGAAATTGGAACATAGTGATTCCGAAATTATCGGAATCGGAACTCCTTAACCTTTATCGGAATCGAATTCTGGTGAATCTGCTACCGAATCCGACCCGATTACAATTTACAGCCCTAGTTTAAACTATCGATCGATTTAGTTTAATTTGATTTCTAGGATCTCTCGAATCAAATTAACTTGAATTGTACTAAATATTTAATTTTTAATTAAATATAATACAATATTTATGTTTCTTTTTGATAAAAATAAATTTTTTTGAAGAGTTTTCAAGATAAACTAATGAAATGTATAAGTAAATACACAGATTTTAATAAAATATGATTTAAAGTAAATAAAATAATATAATATATTGATATATTTATTCTAATTTTAAAAAAAATAAATCAAATCATTTTAATTTGATTTCTCTTGTTTCGAAAGATAATTTAATTTGATTTAATTCGAAGAAAATACTCGAAATTCGAATCAAAACATAAGCACCCTGTCATCAAGTTATCAAGTAGGTTACGTCGGCCTCCGAGCAGCCTTGATCGGCAGAAATGGCTTCTTCTTCCTCCCACGTCGCCGTGCGGCTGGACGGAACCAAAGCAGGACGATCTTGACCGAGAAGCAGCAGCCGGCGGCGGGCCGCTCATCACTCTTCTTCGTCTTCTCTGCTCCGTCCACCCTCCACAGCTCCAGCCTCCGCCCGGTGTGAAGCCGCCGTAGCATGTGTTTCAGGACGACATTAAATAAACGAGGAATGGTGGATCATTTTAGTGAGAGGCGAGGAAAAGAAAAAATTGTATGGGCCATAGTTATGTCATTATACCACTTAGTAATAATAAAAAAGTACTCTATGGGTTTCGGTTACGGCATGCTTCTTTATACATTTTCATCGTAAAAGTTGTGTTAAAATAAAAGCCAAGACAGCTAAGATCATAAGATTATCATGTTTGGTAAAACATGATAACCCAGAAAAATATGAACCGCACATAACTATGGCCCATGACAATCTTTCTTTTCTGCAGTGATCCCCTAACATTTATATATCACATGTAGGGTCTCCATATCTTATAAGATATTATTTTCTAATAAATTAAGATTATACCACTTAGTAATAATAAAAAGTACTCTGTGGGTTTCGGTTACGGCATGCTTCTTTATACATTTTCATCGTACAAGTTGTGTTAAATAAAAGCCAAGACAGCTAAGATCATAAGATTATCATGTTTGGTAAAACATGATAACCCAGAAAAATATGAACCGCACATAGCTAACTAGACCGGTAAGTGGATACGGTTAACCCGTAATCCAACCCGAATCCGAACGAAAAAATAGGATTTTGGCATTTGATTGATGCTCCCGATAAATATTGATATCGGGTTTAAACATGCCCGATTTTAAAGATGCCCGAATGTCATATATCGGGTTTAATATGATAATCCGATCGCCAGACCCGATTTTGCACAGCGCTACAACAGGCAACATGTCGGTCGACTCCACCCGGTATCTCGTAACATAATCCCCTTTGTTTAAGTCGGTTTGTCTTCTTGGGAATTGCCAGAGCGAAGGGTGAGAACAAAGCATGATGCCGGCGACCGGATTGAGCTCCAGGTTGCCGTTTGGTGCCGGAGGAAACCTCGGGGCTTTCCACCCCGGAAATCTTGTTGTAGTTCTTGGGGACTGATGTGTGAACCTTATTCAGCTCTTCTCGTGATGGCCTGCGAGGATGCGTAGGAGCCCCTGTGTTGTTTCACCTGCATTTTCCGCGTGTCTTTTTCAGCTTGTTGGTTCTTGTCCAGCCTTCTTGCTGCCCCCAACGTCCGTGTAAGTGCTCTGATCATTATCTTTGTGGTTTTATTTCCCTTCTCTTCCACCTCGTCTCTTTCTTCCCGGGGTCCTATGGAAGAGAGGACAGTTAAAGAAGATGTGGACCAAGATAGTATTGTTAGCAAATTCCAAAAGCTTCTGAAGCCTCCTAGAAAGCTGTCGCCGGTGGAAATTCAATGTCCATCTCCTGATGTCAACCTGAAATGGAAAAGAACGATAATCGTTTCAGTGCTTTCTGCTGTTAGAGTTAGACCTGCGGGTCTAAAAGAATGGATTGAAAAAATGTGGAGGCCAATATGTCCCTGGTTTATGTTGGATTTCCCCAAAGGTGCCTTCATGATTACACTGCAAGGAGAAGAAGAGGTTAACAGGATATGTAGAAGGTCTCCATGGTTCTATGGAAAGGATTTAGTTTTAGTTGAAAAAGGTAAACCAAATACACCTCCGTCTGCATACCTTTTGAACTCAGTTGATCTGTGGATGCGCATCTATGATCTACCTCAAGAGCTACTACACAGAGACACAATCATGCAGATAGCAGCACAGGTGGGTAACCCCCAATGGCCAAACCAAGAGATAGCGGATGCTTGGAGTCTCTATGCCAGAGTTAAGATTTCATTATGTGTAAATGAGCCTCTCCCCACTGAGGTTTGTGTTGTGCTCTCGGATGGTAATTTGGGTACCTTTGAATTGGCTTTTGAAAGAATATCAAATTTCTGCTATTTCTGTGGGATCCTGGGGCATGAACATAACGATTGTTCATTGTTACTTCAGTTGAAAGATCTAATCAAACCATCTTTGCCTGAGGGTACTCAGAAGGAATTAAGAGAGAAACTTAGCTTGCGGTTTGGGAAATGGCTTACTGTAGATGGTAGATCAGCGGAGGGTGGTAAGAGACCACCGGAGTTCAGAAGGTCAAGCATCTTTTCCCAGACGTATGGCGTCAGACCACCAGAAGACTTTTCTGAACCTCCCCCCCTCTCCGTGGATAGTCCACCATTACGGTTGGTACAGGAAAAGTCAAAAATGATTATTACGCCCCATACTCCTCTCCAGGTCCCTAGGCGCAGTCTCTTGTTTCCGGCATTACCACCTGTGCGGACCCCAGGCAATTTAAATACTACTTTTAATACAGTTACAGAGATGCCTCCCCTTCAAATCAATCTAGTGCAACAACGAGTTTCGTCATCAGCCCAGTATCTCAAGAAAGAAAAAACTGCTGAGGCCCATAGTAATATTAAAGAGTTACCTGGTAACTGGACCTACTCCTTCACTCCTTTTAAGACGGACTTACCATTTTTGCGCCGGACAGAGAAAGAGATGGGCACCAGTGGATCTGCTATTGTGAAGAACTCCTGGATAAATGAAGTCGGCCTAAAACCTGATAATCCCAAAACTGGTCAGAATGCTCTAGCAGTTAAAAGACCTCTGAAGATTGAGAAGACAAAGAAAAAGTCAAGGAGAAGACTATTCATGCAAGAAATGATAGTGGATTCAGACATGGCCTCCTCCTCAAATTCTTCCGGAATTATTGGAAAATCTACATGGGCTCTGGCAGCTAGCCCCAAAAAGCTGCAAGAGGATAAATGAGGGTTTTAGCTTGGAACTGTCGGGGTGGGAATGGGCACCCGACAGTAAATTATATTGATAGCATGTCCCATTCCATAAAACCGGATATATTATTTATAGCTGAAACAAAATGTGGTATGGAAGCTTCAAAAGAATTTTTCAGAAAAAGGAATATCACAAATTTTGCTATCCAACCTTCGGTTGGGAGGGCAGGGGGGCTATGGCTCTGGTGGAATGACAAAGTGCAAGTTCAGATGTTGAGTAGTTGTAATTCCTGGCTTGCCGGAAATGTGACTGATTTAGTTTCCGGGGAGAATTTCCTGCTCATTGCTACTTATGCCCCAAATAACCATGTTTAGAGGAAAGATATGTGGAATCAGATGTCCAAGGTCTTAAAACAGTCAAAGATGCCTGCTTGCCTCATAGGGGATTGGAACTGCATTAGATTTCATTATGAGAAGTGGGGTGGCGCTAGACCTAGACACTCTCACATTCTGCAGTTTGAAAAATTCATTCAGGAGAATAGGCTAGTGGACGTTAAGCTTGAGGGGCCTGCTTTTACTTGGTCGAATAGACGCAGTTATAAATTCAATGTTCGGGAGAAGCTGGACAGATGCATGGCCAATATGGAATGGATACATATGTTCCAAAATGCTAAGGTGTGTTCTATCCCGGCTTATTATAGTGATCACAACCCTTTATTGCTTATTACTGACCCGGTTTATCACACTAGAAAAGGTTGGTTCAAAGTTGAATCTGCCTGGTTCGATCATTGGTCTTTTAAAAATAGTGCTAGACTAGCTTGGCAGAAGGGTCCTAATCTCAGCTCAAATTATGAAGGCAAAATGAGTTATCTCAGGAAAGAGTTAGTTAAGTGGAAAAGATCCATATATGGTAATTCAAAAAATCAAATTGAGGACATCAAGAAAGAGTTGGGGAAGTTACAAGGGATTCCCTCAGGTCAGCAGCAAATCGACACTGAATTAAAACTCCAAGAGAGACTCAGAGGTCTTGAAAGAAGGGAAGAGGTCTACTGGAGACAAAGGGCTAAATCTTATTGGCACAAGCTCGGGGATACTTGCTCAAAATTTTTTCATATGAAAGTCATTTATAGAAGAAGGTGGAACAAGATCCCCGGGGTTTATAAGCAGGATGGTACATGGTCCAACAAGTGGAATGATATTCATCAGGTTTTTAGAAATTATTTTCTCAAGCTTTTCTCTATTGGAAGTCAGTCTTCTACAAATTTGGAGTCCCCTCGTAATTTGCATGTTCTTACGGCTGAGCAAAAAGATAATCTGATTCAGATGCCTACTGAGCAAGAGATTAAATCTAAACTCTTTTCTATGAAATCTGACAAAGCCCCCGGTCCCGATGGGCTTTCCCCGGGGTTTCTACAGCTTATGTGGGATATCATAAAGTCTGACATAACTGCCATGGTGTGCTCCATTTTTTCTTCTCACTATATTCCTACCGGTTTGAATCACACTATCATCTCTCTCATTCCTAAGATTGAAAACCCCTCTGGCCCTGAGCAGTACAGGCCTATAAGTCTCTGCAATGTCATGTTCAAAATTTTAACCAAACTGCTGGCTGATAGAATAAAAGTCGTTCTGCCCCAACTTATTTCTCATCATCAGGCCGCCTTTATCCCTGGGCGTATGGGGTTAGATAACAGTATCATAGTTCATGAAATTATCTCTTCTTTCAAACATATGAAGGGCAAAAAAGGTTTCTTCATGGTCAAATTGGACATTAGAAAAGCCTATGATAGCATCAGATGGGACTTTATTGAGGACATGCTTAACAATTTCGGTTTTCCAACTGTTTTCATAAATCTGATTATGAAGTGCATCAACTCTGCCACTTTTTCTATTAATCTCAATGGCCAGAAGTCTAGCTCTTTCAAGTCTTTCAGGGGTATCAGACAGGGCTGCCCGTTATCCCCTTATATTTATATCCTATGTGCTGAAGCCCTCTCTGTTATAGTCAAAACCTGCGCTGATCATGGCTCTTTCAAAGGGATTTCTTTAAGCAGAAGAGGCCCTATTATTACCCATCTTATGTATGCGGATGATATCATTATGTGTGGAAGAGCAAATGGGGATGAAATCAAGAGTATGTTGAGTATCCTTAATAGTTATCAGGAGATATCTGGTCAGTCCATAAATTTTAACAAATCTAGCATTACCTTTAGCAGAAATGTTCCTAAAGAGGTGCAGGACCAGCTGTGTGCTATTTCGGGTTTTGCCTTAGCTTCTCCTTTTGAGAAATATTTGGGCATCCCCCTTGGTATTTCGGATCATAGAATTAATCATTTTAGTTGGTTAAATGACTGTTTCCTCAAAAGATTGGACAACTGGAAGAAAAGTTTCCTATCTACTGCTGGGAGGACTACCCTTATAAAGTCAACTTTGAGTCAGCTTCCGGTGCATGTGATGTCCTTAAGGAAAATTCCTAAAGGCACTATAAGCAAGCTGGAGGGTTGCCAGAATTCCTTCTGGTGGGGGCATGAGGGTGATAAGAGAAAGATTCATTTTCAAAAGTGGGAAAACATCAAGAGGCCTAAACACCATGGTGGGCTTGGTATTAGGGATTTGGGTTCTATGAATGATGCTCTTCTTTTAAGATTGGCCTGGATGTTCCTGAATGAGGAAGATAAGTTGTGGGTTAAGGTCTTGAAAGAGAAATACGTTAGAAACCGGAATTTTTGGACCTTGAAAGCTAAAAACTATAACTCGGACGTCTGGAAAAATATTTTGAATGCTAGAGTTAATTTGACCGGGGGCAGCATCTGGAAAATTAAAGACGGATCTGATATCAACATCTGGAATCATACATGGATTATTGACAGGAAGGGACCTCCTCTCCCGGGGCAAAATCACCTTCCTCTTCCTACTCTTGTGAAAGAGTTAATTTCTGAGGGGACCTGGAATAAGGTCTTGCTGGATAGTCTCTTTGATTCAAATTCTGTGGGCAGGATTCTTAAAACTCCTATTTTTGCTGATGAAGCGCATGATAAGCTGGTTTGGAATTTCACTCAGAATGGGGTTCTAAATGCCAAGTCGGCTTACAGGTTTCTTATTGAGGCTAACCTCCCCCAGGGCCCTTCGGATCAACCTCTTTGGAAGAAGATTTGGAACCCCATGATCAGTAAGATTTTTCCCCAGAAGATCATTTTGTTTCTTTGGAAAGGGATTGCCAGCGCCCTCCCTACAAATGAGGCTATTTCCAGAAGATGTCATGCTATTGATCCTATCTGTGCCATTTGCCACTCCCAAAATGAATCCCTCGACCACTTGATAATTGGCTGCCCGCGTAGCAGAGCGGTGTGGTTCGCTTCACTTCTGGGTCTCAATGAGACTAGGAGTTTCCAGAATTTCAATCAATTAACTACCGTTTTTCTTGACTGGATTCTCAGTCGGAACCATGAAAATCTTTACATGGGTATCCTTGGCATCTCGACTATGTGGTGTATCTGGAAAAGTCGTTGTGATTCTTCTATAAACTATACTCATAGGAGCCCAAAATGGATTATTATGAACGCTACTAGAGATGCAAACTTCTATTTGTCTCAAGCCGGTTTTCCCTCTCTTGAGAATGAACAGAAATGGAAACCCCCCCTGATACGCATGTGAAAATCAATGTAGACGCGGCTGCGGATGATTCGGGAGGAGCTATTGGGATTGTGGTCAGAGACTCACAAGGTAGCTTGCTGGATTGGAGAGCTTTCCCTTCCCGCTTCTCCGATCCTCTAATCCTGGAGGCGGAAGCTCTTGCCGAAGCCGCTAGCTGGAAGCATCTCAACCTCGCTCCAACCATCATCGAAAGTGATGCGCTCAACGTGGTGAAGGCGATCTGCAACACCGGTCAACAGATCTGGAAGGCCAGCAATCTCATTCACAGGTGCCGGCAGCGCGTCCGCAGCACTGGTGCCTCCATCGCCTGGTGCCCTAGAGAATGCAACGAGGCGGCTCACCGCCTCGCAAGATGGGCGTTAAGAAGAGATGCTGACTCGGGGTGGTCGTCGTCTGTTTTGTCGATCCCTAGCGTTGTTTTGGATCAGATCATTTTGGAGTCACCGGTTCTACGGTGATCGGACGCGTCTTCTTTGTATGTTGTATTTCTTTTTCCTTCTTATTAATATATGCGTTAGTTTCTGTGACCAAAAAAAAAAAAAAGAGAACAAAGCATGCGTAAGCTTTGTCCTTGTCTATCTTTAGCCTTTGAAATCAACCCCCCCTCTCTCTCTCTCTCGCGTAGAAAATATGTACTTTATGTTTTTATAAAATATGATTTAAACTACTCGATGAAACAGACAACATTATTTAATGCAGTTGGTTCCGCTGAGCCAAACACGGCCTAGAGAACGCCAAAAATCAAATTTGCATTGTACGAAACAAATCACCACCATTGTTAATAGGGTGTTCATCGGTACTTTTAATTTTAAGACGACCTCATTTTTAAAATCAAGATTATTTGACTTCTTAATTTTATTTTTAAAATCAAAAGAGTCTAATTATTTGGTGCTCGGCAAAATTATCATAATTTTTAAAATTTAGACAATAGTGTTTGATCATGACCAACGACTTTACAAAATTCTCTCGAGCTCTCTTCGCGGAGAAGACCTACAGCTCTACGAAGGCTCCCCGCAGCGTCGTCTGTCTCCCTCCCTTCGGCGGTGGCGGCGTCGGCCAACGAAAGCCCCCACGCCCCTGGCGCGTTCCACCTCCTTCCCCCCACGGTTTTCAAAACGCGGCCGCCAGCGAAAACCCGCGTTTTCAAAGCCCCGACCGTTTCGTAGATTAAGAGGTTTCAAAGCCCCGACCGTTTCGTAGGACGCCTGAAATTGCCTAAATTTCTCAGCGTCTGAATCAACGGCTACACTGACGAGCTTGTCTTTACCAGAAAAATGTGATTTTTCGATTGTGTCACCGTTGTTTCTTCGTTCTGATTGTTATCGTCTTCTCTTGTTTCCCGCACTGGAATTCATTGGAGCTGAAAGCCTGGAATGACCCCCCCCCCCCCCCCCCACCAAAAAAAAAGAACAAACTGTAGGGGTTATACTGCTCATCCGAGGATTATCTCGAAGGTACCTTTTGCAAAAGTTTAATTTAGTATGAACTTGATTTATTTCAACATTTTAAAGACTAATTCAGATTTATTTTCAAAGTAATCCCTCGCTCTCTTCTCAACATGTTTAAAATTTGAATCAATGTTCGACGCTTTTGGTCAGACAGAATTTATTAGAGATTTTTGGCAAGATTTTTTGATTCAAAAAAGGCCATATTTAAAGACCCAATCAACAAGCTTGCACAACACAACCATGCTATTTGGTAAATGAGAAGAAAAACTCATTTACAAGTTCAAAAAAAAGATAAATACTTTCAACGACGATTAATAAGGGAATGAATATGCATTCCTTTTAATTTTTACAGGAATATTTTACGTTCTTTTGTTACTTTTTATAGTTCAGATGGCCCAGCAGCTTGAAGCAATATTTGCATGGACTTCCGTGCTTAAAGAAAAAGTAAGGGGGAGATTTTGTGAATGGGGAAAGGCGTAGACACAGAGAATGTGTCGGAGAGTTTTGGCTGACATGACTTTTTGGAAATTTTTGACACAAAATCTCTGCCAAACGATTTTCAGGTCGAAAATTTAGCCTTTGTTCGACTATATCTGCTATATATTTTTATTACACCATTAGAGGCGAAGGTGACCTTTTGTGATGGAGTTCTGGTAGGGGTGCAAACGAACCATACACTCGACAAGTAACTTGAAGCTCAGCTCGATAAAAACTCGACTCGACTCGTTTATTACGTTAAATGAACAAGTTTGATCAAAAAATAAAGTGCGACTCATTAAACGAGCTAAGTTTGAACAGACTCCTATTCGGCTCGATAAGTTCGCGAACTGCTCGATTAAATATTATATTATAAATTTTATTTTTAAAAATTAAATTTTAAGTATTAATATTTATATATTGTCACTTAAATATATTAAATAATTTAAAAATTGAGTTTAAAATTAGATTGAGTTTCATAAATGAGTTAAATCTAAAGTTTCACAAATGATTTTTCATTGATTTTGGGTTTATAAAGGAGTTTGTATACAGCTTAAGTTTGAATATGAATTGAAATTTAGTCTAACTACTACTCGAGTTCAAACTCGACTCGGCTCGATTAATAAACGAACCAAGCTTGAACAAGGGTTCCACATATTCGCTAAAACTCGAGTTCGAGCTCGTGTAAAATAAACGAGCCGAGCTTGAACACCATACTACTCGGCTCGGCTCGACTCGTTTGCACTTCTAAGTTCTGGTATCGAATAACGTTTTCATGGGATGCTAATGATAAATTTTATCTTTTATTGTATAAATGAAATGTAAGTATGCTATTATTGGAATACAAGCTCTGCCTGTTTTGTTCTACGGAGGAACGAGTGCCCCGGAAATAAAAGTTTCAAAATACACGAGGTAAAAGCAAGTTTGGACTATTTAGAGATATGGGAATGATATATAATTTAAATGCCCCGCAAAATTCTAGCCCCATCATTGCAAAGTTGAGGTATGGAAACCGTTATTAGAAATTCTATACAACAGATTAAAATGATTTTTTTTCAATTTTGCTTCATAAATCGGGTAAATTGTGATGAATAAAGTGGTGTGGAAAACAAATCAAAGCGTAAATGCACATTAGGTTCGTTTTCGCGCTGCTGCTTGCATGATAGGTCTGTTTTCAAAATTGCTTTGTCACTAATGGGGTGTTTGGTTGCATGATAATTTTTTGTACACTTTCATGATAAAAAATTGTATTAAAATATAAAGTAAACCAACTCATGACATAAAATTATCATGTTTGGAGGGATGTGATTACAAAAAAGAGTAACCACCGCACATGACCAAATAAAGTGGGGGACCACAAGAAAAAAGAAAGAGGTGAGACCCTCTTTTTTTGTTTAAGAAGAAAATCACTTTCAAAACATAAAATTGTCATGGTTGTCAAACACCTCTTTTAACAAATTTTCTTACAATTTTTAAAAATTAAAATAAAAACCTCAATTATCATGCAACCAAACACCCCGTAAGTCTATCTTTTCAAAATATCTTTTGAAGAAGATACCTAATATGTATTCCCTCTTAATATTAAACGGAAAAATTGAAATAATGCTCTTTTAATGTTTAAAAAATTGATTAAAATGTTTTAATTAAATTAAAGTTAATTATTTAAAATTTAAGATATAGATCATAATTTAAAATAAAAACATTAAAATGACGTTGAACCTACGGCTATTCTAAACAGATGAAAAATAAAAAAAACGTTGAAATAGCGTACAGATGAAAATATGTCGGTCCTGCGTCCTCGCGGGCGGCGGTGTCATCTTCTTTCCTTCGCAGCTCTCCGCGGCGGTGCCGTCCACAAGAAATAAAGGGAAGAGGTCGACCCATTTATGAGATACCTTCCTCTGCCGCCGATTTTTTTTCACAAAAAGGTTTGGACTTTGGATGTCTAAATATTTATATATACAACGAAAAACGAAAATAAAGAAAAAGGTCTATGTAGTGTTAATTAATGGCCGGATTATCGGCGTTGCCGTCGGTTTCTACGCCCTGATTAATTCATGGCTATTCCGCTATGGCCCTCAACTTCTCTCTCGAAGAGGGCCTGTAATTTCTGTAAGCCACCCAGAGATCTGATGGAGCCGACCCTTATCGTCATCATCTTGCCTTGGGCTGAAACCGGCTGCGGTCCCCGGCCGGCCTTCTCGCCGGACAACTTCGGCCGGTGGAAGCCCCAGCGTTGCCGCCGCTGGTCCGGTCGCCTTCCGCGTCTAGCGACGGAGATATCCTCATCTTCCTGCTTCGCCGTCTTCGTGGAAGGGGGACCCAGAAGTCCGCGTTTGCTTGCTGCGACCAATAGCTCTCGACCAGAAGCTCTCAACCAGGAGAAGAAGCTCCACTGGACGATGGTCGGCAGATTGCGCAGTGGCGACGAAGATCAGGAGGTCGCGAGGCGTCACGGCAAAATAGGGCAAGAGAAGGGAAAAACAGGGGCCGAGGTTGCGAGCGCCGGGAAATGCACGAGGGCAAAATGGGGATACTGGGGTAGTCGAGCAGCAAAACGGATCCGGTGGTAATAGAATGCGATGTCAACAGATTAAAGAGGAAGAAAAACTGGTCAATAGAGTTTTTGGTAAACCGATTTTCTTAAATGGACCTGGTGATAATTTTCCCCAAATTAAATTGGAGGGTATGATCAATATTTTGCAACTCCTGATAGCACAACCTCTTTATAACTCACTTTAGCTACATGACAAGCTTTCACTTTCTATGCGTCCTTATTTCTTTAGGATTGTATTATTTCAAAATTAATGAGAAGACTGTTTTTTGGTCGGATGGCGCAGCGGCCAAGGACGCACTGCACAGTGCGTAAGACGGGAGATCGAAGCCCCCCGGATCCCCCCCTCTTCATGGGTGGCCCGACAGTACCTGTCGGGATTTGAACCCGCGCGGGGATCGAAGCCCCCCGGATCCCCCCCTCTTCAGGGGTGGCCCGACAGTACCTGTCGGGATTTGAACCCGCGCGGGGATCGAAGCCCCCCGGATCCACCCCCCTCCCCAGGGGTGGCCCAACAGTATCTGCCGGGATTTGAACCCGTGCCTTGTTTCCCCACGAGCAGGGCAACGTGCCAACCGAGCTAAGCTCGGTCGACGAAATTAATGAAAAGGCATTACTACGTAGAAGGCAAGAGCTCCTCTAAAGTCCAAAGTTTGCCTTCCAACAATGTTCCTAAGCATATAAACTGGACAATTTCCTATTGATATACAAATTTATAAATTTGGTACAAATATGAACCTTTGTTTCCTTCTTGAAATTTGGAATCAAGATTCTCCTGTTCACTATTTAACACTGCAGTAGAGAAAGAGAGAAGAGAGTGTGTAGAACAAGTGTCATTATATGTTGAAGCAAGAAACTTCAAGAAACCAAGTTCTTGAAGTGGCTTCATTAAGAATAGTGTCCACCATGGATGTTAAGACATTTGCCAAAGCACCGCCTAAGTGGTTGCAGCCGCTTTTTGGAAAGTTCAAAAGGTGCCACCTTGGTGCCCCCAAGGCACTCAGGTTAGATGTTCCAAAAAAGTATATATAATAAAAAATTTAATATTACAATAATATTTCAATATTATATATAATATCATATATATAAAATATTTATAATTATAAATATATATTATATACTTAAATTTATAAAAATTCATTTTAACTATTTTTCATGTGTCTCTCACACACGTCAAGTTTCTCAAGATTAATTATTTCTCAAAATAAATATATATACATAATTACATAAATAAAATCACATTTAAATGTATGAACACATAAATATATAGATTCAATTATAACATACAAATATATAATATTAACATCTAATTAATATATATATTTATGTGTATTAATATATATAATATTAACATCTAATTATTCATATGATGTGTATTTGCATATACATATACATATATACAAATATCCAATGGTACTGTCTTGATTATTTAGGTGACACCTAAGCGATTATTTTGTCGCCTGAGCAGAATTGACATCCTTCAATGTCTTGAACACTTTTTCCCTTGACGACTATGGTGTCCACTGAATTAGCTGGAGATATGGATTATTAGGCTACTACCACCGAGTTAGAGTTGAAGGGGACTGGCCAAGTGGTGCAACTACCATTTCAGGTGTGCGAATACAAATGTCTTAACATCTCTTTTCCATAGCCACATATCTTATGCCTAAGGAATAAGAAATCTTTCTTCACTTACGTGAATCAAATGTTTCATTGTATCCTATAAAAGCCATCATTTTATCAACCATATTTTTGCCATTTGATCGAATATTCTTCAGCAAGATAAGAACATAACTTAAAAAATTAGTATCCAAACTTTATAAAGATCATTAACTCATAACTTGTGGATGAAGTATTAGACTTAAAATTGTATTAGATAAGGAACTATTAATTATAAACCATCTCCAGTGATGAATCAATTATTCGAAGAACTTTTTGCTACATAATTTATCCTTTACTTTCTTTTACATTCAAATTATTTTTAGCCTGCATTTCAAGAAAACTCAATTGCTAACATGGGGGTTTATGCACCCAAAGTAAGGAAGTGTAAAAGTTTTATTTCTGAATGGCCCATTTTCAATAGAAAATCCACTGCATCACCTTCTCCTATAAAGCCTGAGGTAGGTAGCCATGTAAGTGAAGACAAATCCTTCTGATCTTGGTGTTACGAAATCCTCATGTGACATCAAAGATGAAATGCCAAAGCCCAAGTCAATCAACTTGTTTTCACGAGAGATTAAGGATATTGAACAGCTAACTAACAATCAACTGTTGAGACAATTAACTCGTCAAATTTTGTACTTAGATACCCTAAAATGTTTCTTGAAGCTCCTTCTTATGCCAGTGCATTGTTAATTCCAACCAAGGTATGTTGTTGTTTTCTACTTGCTACTAATTATTTTTCTATACAATATTCTTTGTTAGTATTATTTCCACAACTCGGATGAACTCTGAATATTCATTTTCAGACATCTGCAAATGTATTGCCCAAATGTGCATCTTTGATTGCCCAATCAATGACCAACAAGTACAAGACTAATCAAGCTCCACAAATATATAATAGTAGGAACATCTATATCAAAAAAATTAAAACTATTCTATTTGTAAGTTTTGACATATGTCTGTGTTGTAATTGGGTGACATGACCTTCTTTAAGACCACATATTTTTTTGTCTTGATAGTGAAATGCCATAAATGTTCTTATTTCAAGGAGAAAACATTTTCTAACACTAGCATAAGGCTAAAAAGACAAATGTTGCTACGAGGTTTACACTATTTTTAATGCAATGGTTATATTAGAATTAAAGCATGTGTTTGTACTATATTTTTTCAGCATTATGTGCTCGGCGCCATGAGCTCCTTATATTATTTATTATAATTGTCATGACAAAATTTTATTTAAGAGAACAAACACTTTTCAAAGGTTAGAACTGGTGGCATATAAAGGGTTATGATCTAGTGAGGTTATTTATAAATCAATAGGGCTGCCTTTTTTATAAAAAGCTTTTAACTTATAAAATTTTAATCAAAATTTTTAAGATGCTAATAGATTTCTCAAAGTTTAGCCAGGCCTCTTGATCGTTTGGATCAACGTAGATCTACCACTGGACAAAACAAATATTAGTGAATCCAGTGGGATAATTTGTTGTCATAAGTGTAGTTGTTATTGCTAAACACTATTAATAAGCCAAACAGTTCTGAAAGATACATAAGAACATCACAATTTTGTATACAATTGCTGGAGATCTTCAAGTTGTGGTTGAAAGAAATGTTCTCACATCATGTGCTCTCCATTCAGCTGCAAGTGTAATAAAAGGGGACGAAGGGCAAAGAAAATAAAAGAGGAAAGCACATACATTCCAAGTATCAAATATTTGTGCTTCTTGCTTATTTTAAAATTATGTTTGGTGTATTTCATGAATATGGAATCATCTGTTTTGTTTAAATTTTAAGCCCTTACTTTTTAGCAATTTGCCATTTTTCTCAATTTTCAACTTTTTCATGGTTTTCTCATTTTCTTCTAAGATTGAAGAAAAGCACAAGAAGACAAATTATGGTTCCTTTTAGCATCATATTCTTTTACTACGAGGTTGTTACTAATCTTTATACAGGCGGCTTGATAGGTAAATATTGTAAATGATGTTCATCTTATCTAATAATTCAATAATAGTATCAATATTGTCTCATATGCCACCAAAAGAAATGTCCACAAAGTAGGTACTGTTTAGTGACCATCATAGAGCTAATTTGGTATTGGATATACCGTATCATATGATACCCACTGAGTCTTGCCGATGAAAGTTGAAGGATGATGTGTTTGTGCCATTTTTTTAACATTGGCCGGCCTTCTTTTCAAGTGTAAACTTAGACAACTAGATAGATATTCTCTCTCATCAGCTTGAAGTTTACACATCTTTTAATTTAACAATTTAAACAACTAATATCATCAATTTAACTAGAAAATAGGGTTCTTAATAGTACTCTTTCTTTTAATTTAACTTAACACTTTCACCTACATCAAGACAATGAGAGGAACCATCTGATTAGATGTGTATCTATATTTTTTATACTTTCTTAGTTCTGATGCAAATTTCAGTATTTGTTATCCACTTTCTTATGGAACCGTCTTCACTTATTTGATGTTGATTCAATAAATAGTTTCATAAGTTCATAGGCTAGAAATAAAAGTAAATGTTCTTAAAATTCCTAATTCAACTAACGCAATTTGCCTTCTCTTAGGCCTTCCAAGCAAGGATTGTCGTTTCGGATCTCGGCTTTGTCTCGGAAGCGTGAAAGAGAAGAGATCTCGTGAGATTCTCGAAAAAATCTTGGGAGATCGGATCTCGGATTTCATTTATGCAAGGTATACTTTACCCAATGATTGTCATCTCACATCTATATTTTATCTCACGGAGATTGAAGATAAAATATCTCAAAAAAATCTCAAGGGATTAGATCTTAGAAATACCAATCAATGTGCATGTTTAAATGTAGAATGTCATATAATCTATTTAAAAAGGACAAGAAAACTCATTAAATATTAAAATAAGGCTGTGAGAGAATTAAAAGTGTAATACAGAGATGGTGAACTATTGTTAGCATGAGACATACAAAGGATCTTATGTCAGACCAAAGTTTCATCTTGAACAATATGGATAGGAGATTGATAACATTTTAGGTCAATTGTACATATATAGTCATTAAAATATTAAGTTATGAAATTTTATCAAACAATAATGCTTAGATGAATACTTGGATGGATTTCATGATAAAATTGGCAATATAAGAAGAAAACTTAACAAGATCATTTAACAAGTTGGGGATAATAATAGACGGAGAAGATCAAGGTATCACAGGTACTACATAGATATTCTCGTTTCGGCGATCTCGTTTCTCGGACGCACCGAAGAAAAGAGATTCTCGGGAGATCTCGAGAGATTCTCGGGAGATCGCATTCCATGCTTCCAAGGAAATTGATTGCACGAATGCCTTGGAGGGAGAAATTGGGAGACAAAAAACTCCCTTAGATTGACTCTAGGGAAAAAGATGGGAAACTATGCATAAGTAATAGTTGTAGTTCAGACATTATTTGAGACCAAGAGTGGTGAGAGAGCATGCTTTTGTTAGCCTACAAAATTAGCCTTATAAATGAACCTGATGTTGGACGAGCTTCTGTCCTCAACCATACAATGGGAATGGACCATATGTTGCTTCACTTCTCGCTGATCACAAGCTCATCAAGCATCTGCTTTAATATCCTCAACAAAGAGTGAACATAAAAAATCATGGATGGGTCTGCAAAAATGACTACATGATGAGTTTACCAAAAGTTACTAACCTTTTAAATTAACCTTATGAGTTCAAGTGCCTTGAGTTAGGAATTTTACTTACTTTTTGTGGTATTTGTATAATCTCTTTCTTCGTATATGCAAGTTAACGAACAAAGATTGAATAAGGTCTTTGTTGTTGTTCGATAGGCTTACGAACACAATTGCACTAATACAAAAATGCTTGTTTGGGAGTCTAGAGTCATATTTTTCTCAATTTTCATTTAAAATGATGAGTAAAAACTAGAAGACTTGAATGAGCTGTAGTGCATGATTAGCTTCCACTAGGAGGGTGAGTGAATTGCCCTTGTTTTGAACAAAAAAAGAAAAGAAAACTGCCCATCCATGCATATAAGTATGATGGCTCATCCAAGTGATGGAAGCCGCCCATCAACGTGTATGAGGATTGTGACATGCTCAAGTGACATATTTTGTGTCGATGTAAATGGCTTTTGTATTCATGTATTTAGGAGATGGATTTGTTGCATATATGCCATTCAATTTTTGAAATGATCTTTTTATACTTTTGCTACTGAAATATTTTCTACACATCAGCAGAAGAAAGGAGAACATGAATCTTTCACACTCGCAAACACATTTGAAAGGAAATAACGAAATTAAGAAGAATCACTCTTATTATTTTGAAACCAAGATTGCAAGCTCTACATCTTAGATTATTGGGTTTAGAGCAAAACTTCAATAATTTGTGGCAAGCATTTAAATCTAAGATTTTAATAAGTAATATCTCTTCTCCTATTCATTGGTAAAAATTTAAAAATGATTCATCCAAAGATGACAAGTGTATTTGCTTACCACGGTGAGTCTGACTGTTGGGTCTATTGGCTAAGCTAACCTTAGTGTGTTAGATTCTCTTCCTACTTCACTTGGATCAACAAGATGTCTGTTTCTTCCTATTCTTGTATTTGTGATTCTACTACTATTTTGATTTTTCTTGGTTATGTCATGATCAAGATCAATTGGTTAAAACACCATACAATACCTTGTTGAACACTATTCACGACTAAAAGACAATGGTGAGAATGGAGAATTGGCTGATCAAGTAGCCCACAGATATCTTCAAACAACTATATTAGCAAGAAATAAAGAAACTCTTTGTGTGAATGCTTACAGATGTTTGATTGCATGACAAATTAAATTTTTGTTACTAAAATATGTTTTATTTATAAAGTTTGTTAAAACAATGTTTGACAATCATTATAAAATATTTGTCAAAAAGAGGGGAAATTATTTGTACTTACAAATTTTTTAGTTATATATAGCGCATACTCTTTTTGTCCTCATATCCTACTAAGCATGATAATTTGGTATCTTTAGTTATCTTACATTTTATTTAAATAAAAAATTATTAAAATAATATTAAAAAATTATTATGCAACAAAATAAACTCCCTATGACAGTGAGCATGGTGTTACTTGTTTGCCCCATATTCTTGACAGTGAATTTCTAACCAGAATCTATAATAAATACCGAGAAGCTCTCTAAAGAAATAAATATTTGCAAACTTGCCTAAGTTGCCTTTCTCTCACTAGATTGCAATATGCCCAAGAAGTACAGACAATGAGAGAAATACAATATAAATCATTAGAATTCACAATATAATTTATCTTCACTCCAAAAAATTTATATTTTTATCTAATTTTATTCTGAAGATATGTTCGATGATCTTTTAATTTTTCATTGATAAGAAGGAAGGAATCATCTTAAAACCAACTAGTAGAAATAGCGGGAAGTTGCACACTAACTTTCGTCACAATTTGAAGTTAACAAATAAGTAGTCTATGACACTTTTTTTATGCTAGATGATCTCTGAGATGCCTATAGGATGCCAGCCATCACCTTCTGAGGTTACCTCAAGTAATATTGGCTATTTAAGTTATAAGCAGTTGCTTCCCATTTTGCAAGCTAACATTGTCCAAAGAGTATGGCCTACCTAAGACTTCTTTATCCTTTTCCTATCAATTGTTTACAACATACTTTTTTAACAGAACTACATCTAGGGTTTAATGTAACAAGCGAATTATTGTGTGAATTCAGGTATTGCACATTTCTGATTATTTTACTCATGCTTATTTTCTTATCTGAAACAAAGTAATTATATCTGAATGTTACAGTGACAACATCACCTCACCCAACGACTGATGGTGGCATTTCACTTTCATCAAACATTATTGAAAAGTCCTTGGGAAGTATGCACTTCTCATAAGAATCCAGCGGCCATTTAGACAGATATTATTTCATGAAATTCTGTTGCTCTATTATTGATTACACAAGTACATGTAGATTTCAGGGAGTTGAAGTATATATACTCTTAATGGACATTAGTATTGAATGATCTATGGCCTTAGCTATGGTTGGTGAGGAGTGAGAAAACTAAGAGGAATCCTAGGATGCCACAGTTTTTGACAAACAAAATTAGGTGTCACGTGAGTGTTCTCTTGAACTGCTTTATTCTCCGTGAGTCCATGTAGGATCACTGATTTATTTATTACTAACAGTAAGAATAATGCATGCTATATGTTTAATTTTTAAGCATGTGTGACTAAATCTTATAATGTAAATGTTAGTATGTTTTCAAGGGTTGACAATAAAAGTTTGCTTAATGGGACCTGATAAAGGGTATGTTCATTTTGAAGAGGTGACACTATATTCAAAAGAGGATTTTCACCATATTTTTCATTACAATAGTTTGATTGGACTCTAAGAGTGTGGTGGTGCCACCAGAACAATTCACATCTTTGATAGACTTTGCCCTGACTGCATTTACATCAATTTATAGCTGATTATTGAGAGCAGATTATATAAGGGTATAGATCATTGAGAGGAGATTAGATAGGGATATTGATTATTGAGAGGATTTGTAGCAGCCACAATACATTTTAGTTGTCATAGACAAAATGAAAAAATAATAGGAAGAAATATGTCATGGTAAATATTTTGCATAAACTTACTTTTATTTATTATTTCATATGTGACAATAAGGATAACAATGCTCTGTATTGTGGAAGAGTAATATTAGTCAAGTTCGGAAAGTGCACTAAAAGGATATGCATAGGTGGCACTGCCATTGCCATCGAGAAGGCTATTAAATCAATTTTTGAACTACAAATGTAAAGAGCTTCTTGACTGAAGGATGATAATGACATTGTTCGGTCTCTTGATGATGATATGCCACCAGAAACATACAATCTTCATCTAGATGAAGGAAAGTTTTCTTGCAAGATATTATATATTTTCCAAAACCAATAGATTTCTTTTGTGTCTTGAGACTAAATCTCTTATAAGTTCTCCAGGGTTGACAATAATAAATTTCTTGTTGGGAGCTGATAAAGGACATGTTCATTTTAAAGAAGTGACACTATATTTTGAAGACGACTTCCACCAGATTTTTCACTACAATAGTTTAATTGGATTCTAATAGTGTGGTGGTGTCGCCAAAATAATCCACATCTTTGATGGACTTTGCCCTGGTGGCATGTACTTTGGCGTTTACAATTGATTATTGAGAGAAGATTAGATAGAGGTATGGATCATTGAGAGGATTTGTAACAACTAGAATACCTTTTTGCTCTCATATAAATCTTTCAATTGACTTGTAAATTCAAAAGGATAACAAAGCTTCGTAAAATGAAAGAGTAGTATGAGTCAAGTTCGGAGAGTACATAAAAAAGATGTGCATAGGTGGCATTGTCGATGTTATCAAGAAGGCTATTAGGTTAGTTTTTGAACTATGAATGCAAAGGGCTTCTTGGCTGGGGGATGAGAATGACATTGTTCGGTCTCTTGATGATGATATGTCACTACGAATGTACAATTTTTATATAGGTAAGTTGTCTTGCATGATATTATGTATTTTTCAAAATCAATGTCTTTCTTTTGTGTCTGGACAACAAAAATTCACTTGATGGGAACTGATGAAGGACATGCTCATTTTGAAGAGATGACACTATATTTAGAAGCGGTCTTTGACAAGATTTTTTGCTACAATAGTTTGATTGGACTCTTTAAGTGTGGTGGTGCCATCAAAACAATCCATATCTTTGATGGACATTGCCTTGGTGGCATGTAAATCGGTGTTTATAATTGATCATTGAGAGAACATTAGATAGAGGTATGAATCATTGAGAGGATCTGTAGCAGCTATAATACCTTTTTACTCTAGTATAAATCTTCTAATTGACGTGTAAATTTAAAAGATGATTGGTAGAAACATGTCATGGTAAATATTTTTTGTGTAAATTTGTTTCTATTTATTATTTGACTGGTGGAGTTAAGGATAATAAAGTTCCTTTCAATAGAAGAGTAATATGAGTCATGTTCGGAGAGTACACCAGAAAATATGCATCGATGGCACTGTCGTTGCCATCGAGAAGCCTATCAGGTTAGTTTTTAGACCATGAATACAAATGGTTTCTTGGCTGGAGGATGAGAATGAGATCTTCTAGTCTCTTAATAGTGATATACCACCAAGAACATATAATTTTTCCTTAGATGAAGGTAAGTTATCTTGCATGATATTATATATTTTTTAAATCCAAGAGCATTACTTTATGTCTTGACACTTAATCTCTTACATATTTTACATGGCTGACAATAAAAATTCACTTGATGGGTGTTGATGAAGGGTATTTTCATTTTGAAAAGGTGACACTATATTTAGAACAGGACTCCACCAGTTTTTTTACTACAATAGTTTGATCGGACTCTAAGAGTGTGGTGGTGTCACCAAAATAATCTACATCTTTGATGAACTTTGCTTTGGTGGCATATATATTGGTGTTTACAACTGATCATTTAATAGATATTTGAGAGAATATGTAACAACTATAGTTCATTTTAGCTTTTATATAATTCTTTTAATTGACATCTAAATTCAAAAAATGATAGGAAGAAGCTTGTCATGATAAATATTTGTGTATAAATTTATTTCTATTTATTATTTTAAATGTGGGAGTAAGAATAACATTACTTTATACAATGGAGATAGTACCCCAAAATAAGAACCTATTGTAATGTGAGATCATCTTAATCATTTGATTCTTTCCTTTATTTTTATTTTTTGTCTTTTTGAAAATTTCATCAAACAACTTAAAATCCATGTCTTGAAATCCTAAAAATGTCATTTTGAGACGAGATTTATAACAAAACAAACAATTTTTAATGAGTTTTGCACCCCCCCAATAATTGTAACTGATATGAACAACTATTATGTGGTCCAGGGGTATGACAAGTCACTTACCTTAATCAACAACAAGGTAATATCCAAGATCAATGAACAACAACAATGACAACAATAATATATATATACATATATTGTGTACATACGAGATATTGGACTTTCTGGAACTCTTTAAAAACTTAAGATTCTAATAAGGGTTATACCTACGTAATAAAGCTCAATATGTGCACATAATTTTAATTTGAAAACTTTGAATCTATTTGTTAGAAGGATTGGTGTAACATCTTGGAAGAAGCATGTATATATAATACTCTTTTAGAGTTATTATTAATAAATAAAAAAATTGTATATATAATACTCGATTTATATGCTACAATAAATGAATTGATGAAAAACAATGCCAGTACATATATATGTATATATATTCTGTGCATGCCAACCTCTATGAATTACTACGATATTAATAATTTTTCAAGTGTTGGAATCTATGTATTTCTGGGAAATGAGTTAAGCACAATCATCTTTTTTTGGTCATGGCCTAGTGGTAGTTGGGGAAATGCTCTCAATGGGGTGTGTTGGGTTCGAACCCGAGAATTGCCGCCCACGAGAACGATGGTGTTCCACTCCGCCAGGAGCGGGGAACAAACACAACCATCCTGATGTCTATTTATTCAGAATAGTATTTAATCTCAGTTCTAACCTCTGGGCCACATACACAAACTCATGAGGAACTACCTGCAACATTTATTGTTATTTTTTTTCTAATGGTCTAAAAGGAGGTATTATTTGACATGCCATTTGCACATTCCAAAAATTTAATTTCGATTTATCTATCAGGAAAAAGAAAACGATTAATGGGCTAGTGTGGCCGATTACAAATTCTAACAGTTGGGCTTTGATAGCCTATGACCACTAAATGGGTTTGGCCCAATAAGAGGGTCAAGATAATGGGTTGTGATGAGGCCCAGAACTATCATAACAATGGCAGTGAAGTATCTGATAGTCCAAGACCGATCAATAGTTAACGTCATATTTGAATTAATGATAGATTCGTTGAATAGCTAGCAGCTTATGGAAGAAGTATGTCAAATAGTAACGTTAGAAGAAAACCAATAACATATTATATGTATTTTTAATATATGCAATATTAGGATGATATGTTGCATCTAGTACGTAGTAGCATGTGATATAATACCTTTTTTTGGCGGAAAGATATGATAGAATACGACGTTAAATTACTGGGTATGATGATAATCTATTCAAGTAATAAGGTATGAAGATATATGATAGCATAATATTACTCGTACCGACAAATAGAAGAGAACGGCAGTGAGTGTATATTAGTATTTGTTACGTATGCTTATGGGGTGTTTGGTTGCATGATAATTGAGGTTTTTATTTTAATTTTTAAAAATTGTAATAAAACTTGTTAAAAGAGGTGTTTGACAACCATGACAATTTTATGTTTTGAAAGTGATTTTCTTCTTAAACAAAAAAGAGGGTCACACCTCTTTCTTTTTTCTTGTGGTCCCCCACTTTATTTGGTCATGTGCGGTGGTTACTCTTTTTTGTAATCACATCTCTCCAAACATGATAAATTTATGTCATGAGTTGGTTTACTTTTTATTTTAATACATTTTTTTATCTTGAAAGTGTACAAAAATTTATCATGCAACCAAACACCCCATTAGCATATTAAAAATGGTAACATATCAATTTTGATATTGTCATTCCCACATGATAGAATGTCAATGACAAAATTAATACACGTGAAGATTTGTATTACAATTTATATATTGTGTGCACTATTAATTTAAAATTTAATATTTGTAGTCAAATTACTTGTGATGATTTGTAACAACACTATTTTTCAAAATAATGGCCATACAATGGTTAACAGTGTAATCAACCAGCTTCTTAGTGTAAAATAAACGAGTGAAACTTGAACACATACATCTCGATATTGCCACTCTCATCTATCAACAACTTTGCAAAGAAAATAATACAACATAGGGTGATGAAAAAAGTACAATGTGAAGAAAATTTTAGCACCGAAAAAACAATGGCAACCGTTTTAAAATGGATGGAACAAAAATAAAATGGGCACCATAACATTTGCTTTTAGGTGGGGGCTAATTATCTGATAATGAGATACACATAACCGCAATATATAGTGGAATACATTTTTATTCTAAATCCTAAATCGCTGACTATATACACGGCTACACATCTTAACTCTGTGATTGTGTACGAAGATCTAATGGTTAATAAACCAAACACTCTTCAAGAAGATGATGCTTTTATCATGATATGACAAGTTTGAATTGGTGTAAGTCATCTCAAACATGATTTATTCTTATCATCATACAAGTTAATTGGTACAAAAAAAAGAATGACAATAAAGTTGATCATTTATTTCTTAAACAAAAACATGATTTAGGAGAAATAAGAACTTGTAAGTGTTGGATTTGCGGAAGTGTACCTGAATCCATCGTAAACAAACCGTTCGAGATGACCTCTCGATCACGTCGGACCAAGCGAGTACGAGGTCTTCCCTCCTCACGTCTCCCGTTCAGTCTCGTAGTCGATGGGGAACTCGAGAGCACATTTCCGTGAGAATAAGAGAGACCAAGACTCAGTCTCAAATAAATAGAGTCAGCCCATCGTGACTCGAACCCTTAAATTATTAGAATTGTAGATATGTCTTTTACACTAATGAACTCCTTAAATATAATACAAAAACTTTATTTTATAAAAACCACCTTACGAGTTAATACCAACTGTAAGCACCAGACAGATATATATATATACACATATTATAAATATGTAGAGATTTCATCATTATCCATTTCTTCTTTTTCTTCGTGAGCAAGCATGACCTAACTATGCCCCTTCTTGGGAACAAAGTAAACAGGGATGTGATAGATTATGCTCTATGTGACACAGGTTTTTTTTTATATTTTTTAGAACTGTCACATTTGCACATATACCGATAAAAATCTGCCTGTATTGTATTACTCCACCATCTTTCAGATTTACAGTTGTGCCTCCATAAAAGTATATATACAGACGAAACTAAAATTTTGTAGGGCACACAGTGTAATAGAACAAATATTTAATCATAACGATCAACTGCAGCCAGAAAATATTTATTATGTTCAAAGATATCCCGTACTCGAACAAAATAAAAAAAAACAAAAGTTACTTGTTCGACTTACTTATATTTATCTGGCATGCAGATTCGGGTCGTAACGATTTGATAAATATATAATATTTTTATTAAAAAGAGATTGAGAAAATTAATTCCTAATTTAAGTAACAAATTCAGTTTCATGATAGATCCGTTGACGAAATTTTCTTGGCAGACAGTCTCTTAGATGAAAAATACTTTAACCCATGATCTATTCCGTTAGCTTCTGTTGTGTTGATGGTACATAATATTTTATAATATCATGATTGTCCTTCCAAAATAACTAGATCTGAGTAGATCTCTTTTTCTTGCCATTTAGACGGGAGAGATATTATTAGATGGTCATGCATGTTATTTAAATAAATAAATAAATAAATAAATAAATAATGTATTGCATTATTTTTAAAAAATGTTCTGCTTGAAATGTTTTTTTGTATCATATTTATTTAAAAATTAATATATATATTACAAATATTTTTAAAAAGTTAATTTATTAACTATTCACTTAAAAATTAAAATCTAATACGGATGTTGTATCATGTTAATTATATTTAATTTATATCTTCAAAATATTATTATGTTTTGAGAGAAAATATATGTTGGCTACGAATTTATTTAAAAATTTCATATGATTTATGATCGTAAAATATTAATATGTTTGAAAAAAGATATTGTAATTAATTTATATTGAGTTTTAAATATAATATAAAACATATAATATCAACCTGATTATTTCTACTTTATAATTTATTATATCTAATTTATATTTAAAATTATTAAGTTTCAATTTATTTATTATGTGATATTGATTAGATCTAATTTAATCACATATCCTCTAATAATTTTTTATATATTAGAAGTATTATCATATAGATAACCTAACGGATGCGGTGTTTAAAGTTACTTAATTTTAATTCACTGAAAAGTATCAGATCATTTTTAATTTGATATTTTTTTGAAAGAATATAAATTTTATTCATATTTAAAGTTGAATTAATTTTAATTCACTGAAAGTCTCGCATCATTTGCTGGATATTTGAAGTTAAATAAAATTTAACTTATCCAATACATTTTGCCATTTATGACTTTGTTGGTATCTTAATTAATTTGTTTATTATAAATGAGTCATATATCATTTTGCCATTTATGATTTGGTAAAAATTTATTTTTTTTCAAAAAAAAAAAGATTTGATAACTGAGAATATTAAGGGTCGTCTGCAGCTCCACTCCTCTTCCTTGTCTTGTCACGCTCCAATCCCCGGCGCTTCCCCCATTTCTTCCTTCTTCCCTACCCTCTCACACAGCGTTGTTCTTGCCGGCAGCTCAGCCAACGTACTCTTCTCTACGCACTCTCTCTCTCTCTCTCTCTCTTCTCCAAAGCTTCTGCCTTTTCTTGATCTTCGTTTTTTTTCTGGGTTCTAGGGTCTCAATTTGGTGGACTTACCCTTGATCGGGGAAATGGGTAGCTGCCGCATCGCAGTCATCTCTGTCAGATTCGATATTTGGAATGTCAAGCCTTGATGTAGCGCAACTCCATTTTTATCTACTACCTCATTTCCGTGGGGAAGAGGCGGACGAGGTGGTGGCGGCGGCTGTGGCTATTGAGAAGGAGGCGAAGGAGAAGGCCATGTATTTATCTGAGAAGCCGCACCCCGTAGATTACTACAAGGAAGAATCGAGAGATATCGTGATGGAGATGGTTGGCGAGGGCGATCTTTCATCGGCGGCACCACAGCCACCCCTACAGCCGCCGCCGCCGCCGCCACAGCCGCAGCAGCAACAACAGATGGTTCTGGGGGAGAGCAGCGGCGAGGATCACGAGGTGAAGGCCCCAAAGAAGAGGGCGGAGACCTGGGTACAGGAGGAGACCCGTAGCCTCGTCGGTTTACGGCGAGAGATGGACGGACTTTTCAATACATCCAAATCAAACAAGCATCTTTGGGAGCAGATCTCGGCTAAGATGAGGGAGAAAGGTTTTGACAGGTCCCCCACAATGTGCACAGACAAGTGGAGAAACCTTCTCAAGGAGTTTAAGAAAGCCAAGCAACAGGGAAGAGCGGGAGGCGGGCCGCCGAGGATGTCATGCTACAGGGAAATTGACGAGCTGCTGAAGGAAAGAAACAAGAACACTGGCGGCTGCGTTACTACCCTTTATAAAAGTCCCGCAACACCATCTGCCAAAGTTGACACTTACCTGCAATTTTCTGACAAAGGTGGTTACCGGTGCTGGATTCCCTCGCTGTTTTTTTTAATCTTGTTGTAGAGTGTTTCCGTCTATCAACTTTTTCCAACCCGTCCTTCTATTCATGCATCGTTCTCCGTATCCTTTTTTTTAAATATAATTCTGTTTGATAGTAAGTTGATTGGGAATTTTCTACCTAGTAAGCTTGTAGATACGTTTCATAGATGTTCGACCTTGACAATTAGCCAGAGGAATTTAGACATCGACAGCTATGTGGTAGCTGAAAGCGTTACTCTTATTCTATTTCCATGCTTGATGGCCTTCTCATTTTGCCATGTATTTTAAGCTTGGACAGCTACTGACAAAGCTACAATATTTGCTCTTGTTTCATGTCCATGCTGTGTGAGCGTTGAGTACATGTAAACAAGTATACATGCATATGCCCTATATGTAGAATCTGGTATTTACATAAATACCTACATATATACCTCTATTTTTTTCTCTATTCTTCAAGTGCCTAAGGGGGTTTGTAACAAATTGGAAAGTATCAGAGCTAGATTCTTTTGACAAGGAAACCAGGACAAGAAAGGTTTTCACCTAATTATATGGGAGCATGTTTAGGGACGGACTAAGGAGGGGGAGGGGTGTAGGCCTCCTGCTATTTGAGGATTCTAACAAAACTCTTCTTTGTAAATGGCATTGGAAACTCAAAAAGAATAGAGATGTTGTGTGGGATAGGATAGCAATTTCTAAGTATGGGGTGGGTACTCACGGGGAATGGGTCATGGATTTCAGAGATACTTAGATTGTTCAACATTTGGAAAGGCATCTTACATAATTCGGAGTTCTTTCATTCTTCATGCTTGTCTAATATTGGGAATGGCAATAGGACTGCCTTTTGGGAGGATAGATGGACTGACCATGCCACTTTGGCCAACTCTTTCCTTATGTTGCATACCCTATGCCACTTCCCCCATGCCAGAGTGAGTTCTTTCTGGGACACCAATGCCAAATGGTGTATTCTCTTTTAGAAGAGACCTAAAGGTTGACGAAATTAGGGAAGTAGCTAGCTCTCTTTTTATCATGGATCATCACAAGTGTGTGGAGAATAAGGAGGATGACATCATCTGGTTGCCTTGTACAAAATCAACCTTCTCAGTCAAGTCAGCTGCGAGCATATTATCCTTTGGAGGTGTTTATGTTCTGTGGCATAAGTAATCTGGAAGTCTTTGCTGCCCATCAAAAATTAAACTCTTCTTATGGAAAATCTGCAAGCATTGCCTCCTGACTAGAAGCTATCTTAGTGGGATTTCTTTGGAAATGTCTACTGCTTGTATCTTCTGCGGCTGTTTGGAAGAAGGCATCGATCATCTATTCATCCATTGTGGAATTATCAACTTTCTCTAGAAAACTTTATTTAGAAGCTGGAATCTCCTTTGGAGTGAACCAACCAGCATCTCCTATCTTCTGCTCAATTGGTCCTGTCTGAAGTCTGAACCCTTAACGAACAGACCCAGACCCTTTGTTGTGGGATCTCATTCTACCAGCCTGGCTTTGGGCTATCTGGACTCTGGAGAGCAAGGAATAGGTGAATTTTCGAAGATCACTTCGAGCATCCCAAGTTCATTATTCAGAGGATGTCTTGGTTTGTCAAAGACTGGTTTTTCGCACTCAATGGCCATCGTTTGGATGAGGATTGCTTCAGGAGCTTTTTCATCTTTGATTATTTCTTCATGTAATCCCACCCACCTATATCTCCATGATATAGGACTGATGGGATTTTCCCAGTTAATGTTATTTTGTTCGTTATTTATCATGCAAATTTTATTTTATCTTTCATTAATGGAAAACCATGACCTTCCAGTTACATTAAAAAAATCTATATGTATAATCGGGTATTTACAATTTACATACAAGAAAACCTGGAGTCATTTCCTTGTTCATTTGGCTTGAAACCCATTACTTCAGCCAGTATTCTATCAGCCTTATCTAGGTTTACTTTTTTGATGTCAATCAGAGCTTACAAGGTCAGAAAAATAATCTAAAAAGATAATTAAGTTTATAAAATAGAAAATTTGTCTTAATCTCATGCATCTACTATTCAACTCAAAATCTTAATCCTAAATTATATGGGGTTGACCAAATGGAATCATGTGTACAGTAGTAGTAGGACTAGGGAGGGGGTTGGTATTTTACCTCTCGATATTTTAGATTCTTAATAATGCTCTCCTTACCAAATACATATGGAGATTGAATAGAGGTGGTGATTTTCTTTGGAGCAAAATTGCCTGCTCTTAGTATAGGTTGTATGATGATCATCTATGGGTAAAGTATTTCAGCTTTAGCAGCAGAATTTTTAATATTTGGAAGGACATTTTTCCACAGTTGGCACTTATTTTCTTTAGCTTCATTGATCTCTCTAAGTAATTGGGCGAGGACATTGTTTTGGAAAACCTTTTTTTAGGATTACTGTGAACAATGATGCTATTGTTAATTCTCATTGGGTTGCCCTATCTTACATGATAACTGGTTTCTTTCATTTAGAAGGAACTTGAAGGAAGAGGCAGTCTCGGAACTTGCTCTCCTTTTAGACTATTTAAGGGGGTTCAAATGTGTTGACAGGGAGGACCAACTTGTTGGGATCTGAAAAAGGATATCTTGTTCACTATGAAATTGATCTGCAATAGATTGAGCATGGGGGTATTGAAGTCTCATGGTGAAAGTGGTCTGGGCTTACATATTTCATTTTCTAATCAACTTAATTTTGTGTAAGATTTGTAGAGGAAGGCTCCTTACTAAGTCTAACTTGTAAAATTTTTCCCGATGGACTCAAATTATTGTGTTTTCTGTAGGTTCAAGTTCAACATCAAAGATATTGATCACCTGTTTCTGCTTTGTGATGTTATTATATATCTTTGGTGTATCTTGTCCTTCAGCTGGAGGATTGACCGGGTTGATCCTTCAAATGTTATTGTTTTTATCCAGTGGTGGGAGAAGGGAAACAACTGGACTGTTGAACTTTTGTTATGGAATTTATCTTTGCCTACTCTGTTTTTGTTCATATGGTGAATCAGGAATAGGACTTTTGATTATCAGTTTGATAAGCTAACAAACATCCTCCATCTTATGGCAATTTGCATGAAGAATTGGTTATTCACTTTCTTGGGTTGTGCTCCAGAAGATTCAGTTTATAGAGACAGATTTGTTTGTTGGTTGCATTTCTGTATTTTGTTTGGTGTTCTATCATTTGGGTGACCTCCGACCGCTGCCATCTTTGTAGAGTGGAGGCTGTGTTCCCTTTTTTATCATGGTTGTATCTTTTTTGTTTTTTCTCTTGTTCTTTTCTTGTAACTTTTTTTTCTCTTCGTTTAGTGTTAATGAACCTGAGAGTTTATCACCTTTAAAAAATAAGAAATTTAACTTTTAAGTTTGGATGAAGGAAGAGGGCTACTATAAATGATAGTCAATGTAAAATTATAGTCACATTTTATGATATATATTCAAATGATATTAAGCGTATTGATGTATCTCTTTGGTGTAAAAGCATCTTATTGAATTAAACAACCCATGCACATTACACACCTTTAATGTGAGCACTTAAAAGTCAATAAAATACCTATGTAGTTGAAGGCAGTTGCCACAAATGAGTAGGCATTGAGGCTAGGTGGGGTAGGTGTGCCCTCGTTGTTTCAAGGCCTTGGTTGAGGTGCATCCTTATAGCCTACTACTAATAGTGATGTGATCAATTTTTCTTAGGTGCCTCCTTGGCTATAGGCTTATAGCATCATGAGATGTATTTTTAAGTTTATTATGTGATTTTTCTCATCTTTATATTTGAAACTCTTGTTGTGGTTAAGATGAAATGGTGTCGTTACTCATAAATGTCTACTCTCCAAGATGGTTACCTAGAAAAGGTGTTCTATAAGCTATTTATCTTTATATTTGTTTATCTTTCTGTATTTCTAGTAAGGAAGAATGATTTCTATATGACGTTACTTTGTCATATCTTTAAGCTAAATGAACCATTCATTTTAGTGGTCAAATACCTTTTTTTTTTTGAAGGTGGCAAGAACTACAATTTTGTAGAACACATTATGAGTGTATCCATCTACCACCCATAGTTGTCAAGGCGACAAGGCGCCCAAGGCGTTGAAGGGTACCGATTCCGCTTAGGCGACAAGGCGGCCGCCTAGGCGTCGCCTAGGCGGTCAAGGCGGTATTCAAGGAAGGCTGAGTCGGGAGGTTGTTATATATAAAAAAAACATAAATATAATTATATTTGTTATGTTATAATTGAATATGAGTGTTTTATCAATGCATATAAGTAAATATGATGTGTGTGTGAAAGAGAAGAAAGTTAAATAGATTTTTATAAAATTTAAGTATATAACTCATTTACGATTATAAATTTTATATATGTGCAATAGTATAAGTGATGGTAAAATAGTGTTATAATATTATTAAATGGGGGGGGGCGCAGAGTAGTCGCGGATCGACCTGGTCGCGGGGTCGGGGGCGGCGCCCCGCCTCGGGGGGTTGTCAGGGGGGCGAAGCCCCCCGAACCCAAAAAAGTATGTAATAGTATAAGTGAGACAAAGAGCGAGAGAGAGGAAAGAGTTGAAAAAGAACTTAATTAAGTATATAATATATGTTTATAATCATAAATCTTAAATATGTATCATAGTATAAGTGATAATACAATATATTAATATATTGAAACTATCATTAAATAAGTGTCCCTTGTGAGGGGTATCAAGAGAGAAAAATCTCTCAAATTTTTTTTTAATGATGTAAAAATACCCAAGGCGCCTTGCTTGGGCGCCTAGGCTGGCGCCTTGGGCGCCTTGGCGGGCGCCTTGGGCGCCTTTTTGGCCCCAGACAAGGCGCCCTGGCAAGGCGCCCTTGGAAAGGCGCCTTGCCGCCTAGGCGGGCGCCTTGACAACTATGCTACCACCTGCTGAAAGTAGCTTACTTTTTCGACCTTGTTGTTTTCCTTAAAATTTTTAAATGAGATTTTCTTAATCTTTTTTTCTTGTTCCCTTGTCAGATAAAGGAATGCCTAAATTGTAAGGAATCGTCATACAAAATTTGGTGTAGCGAAAACGATGATTTCTATGAGTTCATGTTGCACTTGTCTCAATCAGAACCGAATGACCAAAATCGAAAACTGAAAACCAGTCGAAATGGGTTCGAATATACCTGATAAGTATTCATACAATCCTATGGAGAAGAAGAAAAAGACCTTCTAAAGCTCTTTAAACCGTTCAAATGTATGGTCTCCAGTGGTATCCACACGAATTTCATCCACAATAGGTTCTCTCTTTTCGTCGGCCTCGAGAACTTTTCCCGAATGAGGCTCCATCGCCCATAGACGCTTTTCAGAGAGAGGAGGAGGTAGGGAGGAGGTTGAGGACGTGGTTTTCATCATTGGCTTAGTAGGCTTTGACTGAAATCATTATTATTTTTTAAGAATTTGAAATTTTTCTTAAAAATGTAATTTTTTTATAAATTACACTGTTGTCCCTGTACTCATGGATAAGTCCTTATGTGTGTGACCCACTAGATCTAATAACTTATTTGGTCGAGGTCTAAATAACATATAACAATTTTTTAATTAAATTAAAATTGTTATCCGATAACAAATTAATTGACCTACCAATCATAAAGGGTATAAGTCATATCCCATGATCCTAAATTGTTATGGTGATAAATTTATGTTCATTGAATTTTTCTATCATTAGTTACCACATGGATATAAACTCTTATCCATATAATATCTTAGTCGGAAAGGAATACGTCATCGACTGTCAACTTTTTAATGTATCGACTCTATAAAATCTTAGACTTGAAATCAGATCAATTGAAAATCTTTTTTTCAATTATTTTTTATATCGTAGTCAGGGATTTAAAGTACTATTCTATAAGATATTAACTCTCATTTACCGAAAGTGAACGATCTCTTGTTGTTCGCTCAATTACCTCCATCGGGTTTTCTTTGTACTCGATCCATCTCTATACTGAACTATTTAAACAGTGATCTATAAGTCAATGGTCAAAGTCCAATTTTATCTAACAATGCATTTTCAGCGACTATGGTCAAAGATTTAACCATATAACCGTGATGATATAAAATCCTGATTGACAGTTTAATAAGATATTATTCAAAGTTTCTAATTTGGTCAATTCAGTAAACTCATTTGAATAATGAGCACTTATATGTGTATCTCAATGTCTCCATATTAATGACTAATGATATCGATCATCCTTATCATATGAGAAGACATCACATACACAGTAGTCTATCCGGATCCTTGATGTCCCGCCTCGAAGATCTTATGACTAGAAATATTTAGATCACATACTTTTAGATGATTGATCTCATTCTTATGATCTCATCATGGTTCAATCATCACTATATATGATTAAGAATTTCATTACGGTGTACGTATCTAATAAAAGTTAGTAACTAAGATTTGTCTAATTATTTGAATGATATATTTTTAGAAATATTAAATCATATCATATATGATTAGTTTATAAGACATACATTTCTATCACGAATAAATAATAGCGAAAGAAGAAGTATGCATCCTGAAAATTCTTTGCAACTTTCTCAGATGTTCATCACCCAAATGTAAGTCAACTAATTCACATTTATCCTTGTTGATTTTCATCCACATCACTATCTCATTAAAGTACAACAGAACTTAGTCAAGCATTTCCTCTCATCATTGGAGGCAAAAAGAAGTGTCAAGCAATCTGCAAGTGGGCAATGTGCTCTCAGTGACTCCTCACAAATATCTCTTCAATCATTCCTCCTTTGAGAAGCTTTTTCTCACAAGTAGCTGAGGACTTGATCAACTGGAGCAAACTGTAGTGGTTAAACATAGTTGTCAAGGCACCTGCCTAGGTGGCAAGGCGCTTTTCCAAGGGCGTCTTGCCAGGGCGCCTTGTCTGGGGCCAAAAAGGCGCCTGCCTAGGCACCCAAGGCACCCAGGCAAGACACCTTGGGTATTTTTACATCATTAAAAAATATGTTTGATGGGTTTTTCTCCCTTGATACCCCTCACAAGGGACATTTATTTAATGATAATTTGAATATATTAATATATTGCATTATCACTTATACTATCATACATATTTAAGATTTATGATTATAAACATATATTATATATTTAATTAAGTTTCTTTTCGGCTTTTTCTTCACTCTCTCTCTCTCTGTCTCACTTATACTATTACATACTTTTTTGGGTTCGGGGGGACTTCGCCCCCCTGACAACCCCCCACAAAGGGTGCTGCCCCCCTTGACCCCCGTGACCTGACCGCGCAGGTCGATCTGCAACTACTTTGCACTCTCCCCATTTAATAATATTATAACAATATTTTACCATCACTTAGACTATTGCACATATATAAATTTTATAATAATAAATGAGTTATATACTTATGTGCATTGATAAAACACTCATATTCAATTATAACATAAAAAATATAATTATATTTATGCTGATTTTTATATATAACAACCTCCCGACTCAGCCTTCCTTGAATATCGTCTTGACTGCATAGGCGACGCCTAAGCGGTCGCCTGGTTGCCTAAGCGGAATCGGTACTCTTCAACGCCTTGGGTGCCTTGTCTCCTTGACAACTTTGTGGTTAAATATTTTTTTGGAACTGAAGAAATGATCGAATTCTAAGGGACTACCATCATGATTTATTAGCATTTTCACATTTTAGTGACTTGAAGTTTGGTAGGTTTATGGTTTAACATTTTCTTGGTAGTCTCTTTGATAACATGGAAGCAATTGTGGGTGTGGACCAGCTCTGTTGCTTCTTGTGGGAACATCGAAGCAAATGCTTTGTGTCGAAGTTGAAAGGAAATGAGATAATTTATGAATTTACCAGTCAATGGCAGGCAAAGCTAGGTAGTATAAAGAAAAAAAACCTTGCTTGATAAGTCTGTTTTGGGGATTAGTATTGTTACCCGACATGAGATGGTGACCAAAGTTTGATCTGCAGCAACCTATCTTGGACAAAGTTTAGAACTCTTATTTTGTGCTGCTTACTATGTTATCTGAGGTGCTCGCCTTGGGCACCTAGGTACTGAGGCTAGGTGAGACGAGGTAAAAACACCTCGTCTTGACATTTTTTGCCTCGCTCACCTTGTCCGGATTTGGTAACTTAAAATCCTTTTCTCCAGCCTTGAAACCTCCCAATACTCGGTCTTTCATCTCGAGGTCCTAACATCCTGATGCCTTGTAGGTCTTAAAAGTGAGTTTTTTATGTTTTTCTTCAAAAGTTTTAATGTTGTATATAAGTATATATTATTACAATATATCTCGCCTCAAGTGAGGCGCTCACCTTGGGCACCTAAGGTGAGGCATCCCTCCCCTTTCCTCGAGTGCCTCATGCCTTGGACAGCATAGGCTGCTTACAATTTGTATGGCTTTGTTAGTTCATGTGGTTGAGCAGCAACAGAACAGATTAATCAAACCAGAAGACATTATTCTGTCGATTCACATTTTGATTGATGAGAAAGGCTACATGTTGGTGGAAATCTACTTCCATATTCAAGTTTGACCAAAGTTGAGGTACTCTAATGGTTTCATTTTTTGAGGGTTTTGAAATCAGATATCCTGTCGTGTCCAGTAGATTTTTGAATATTGAGAAGTCAAATGTTCCTGCTTTTGTTGTTGAATGGTCTGCCAACTTCTGACTCTATTTTCACCTCTTCTTGTGTTGTTTCATCTACCATACATTTAACTTTACTTATTTTGACCGTATATTAAACTGTGTATGTACTTATTTTACCAAAATCAGAAAATTTCATGAAGTTGACTCATTTAAGTTTTAAATTTAATAAGCCATCGAGGATGATGGGTTTGAAACTGTTGGTCTTGGTTGAAGTTGGGTAAAAGTAAGAAATTCAGCTTGCAGCTAACGATTGTGCTTGCCATATAGAACCAGAAAAGTTAACCTAATTGCCGGGCTTGCTTTTTGGAAAAACAAAATTTTTGAATCACAATTTACAATTTTTATTTTTAGAAAAAGTGTTTATAACAAATCTTATATACTTTTCCACCTTGTAAAATGGTGTTGATTTCATCAGTACTTTACACCATTTTTTAATGACAATGTTATTTGCTTGTATTTAAACTTTTTATCTATGTGATCAGAAAAGGTTCTCAACCACATACCAAGACATCTTTGCATTGCCATTATTACGATTTTTTTTCTTGCATCTTGTTAGTCACTTAAAGCTTCCTACAATCTTGTTTTCATTCTCCTGTTTTTCTTGAATGATTATCTATTATGAACTGCATTTGTTTTATTTTATGACAGTTAAGATTTACTTTAACCCATGTATTGATTCTGGTGTCATTGCAATTGTGTTTGCTGATCTAGGGCTTGAGGATGCTGGTATTCAATTTGATACTGTTGAAGGTACTGACATCCACATTAGAATGCTGCCTTCATTTGGATCGGTTTGCTTAATGTGTTCTATCATGTCTATCTTCGTTGACAGTTATCTCATTTCAAGGCATTGTGCACCGTTCTTAAATCATCTAGTTATTTAGCTTATGAAATATTTTTTATCTTAGAAGTTTGGATTTGTTAATTTATGTCATTTTTGATTTTCTGTTCTCTATCGTGCACTGCTGGATATTTTATATTGAGCCATGAAACTGTGCTGTCAATTCTCCGAGCGTTGCATCATAAAGGAATTGCGAAATTAACCATTCAAATAAGAATGTACACACTATTTATGGTTGTAGGGCAGTCTCTCACCCTTACTGTTTCGCATTGTTCCTTTTGTTTTCTTTCTTTCTGTCTTGTTTCTCTTATACTTCTACAATATGAAGGTTCAATTCTAATTCTTCTCTTCTTGCTTTGTTCCGTGTTGATAGCTTTGTATGTGACTATTTAAGAGAAGAAATCATGCTCAAACAGAAAAGATCTAATCTTATCCGCATTTGTGTGAACTAGAGAAAGCTGATACAATCAGAATTATATATATATATATTTATGTAACAATGTCATCCATTTAGTTTTTAAATATTCCTTTGCCTAATGTAATATTATATCTACATTTTAGGCTTCATTTTGAACCATGATACTTATGTAGTCACATGTCATGTGCTATGTTATTTAAGACGTTCACCACAAGCGCCTAGGCACTAAGGCGAGGTGAGGCGAGTCGAGTCAAAAATGCTTCGTCTCAAGGCCCTAACATCCTAATGCCCTACAGGCTCTAGAAGTGAGTTTTTTATGTTCTTCTTCAAAAGTTTTAATGTTATATATAAGTGCATATTATTAAATATATTAAAATATAAACTTTATCTCAAGTGCTTGAGGTGAGGTGACCCTTCCCTCTTCCTGAGTGCCTCGCACCTCGGACAACATAGGTCATGTGTTGAGAGCATGGTTGCTCACTGTTCTAGACATCCGTTCCATCACCTAGCTTGTATCTTGGTCTGCACCTTTTAACTGTTTATATTTAGCAAGTGGAGGTTCCAGTCCTGATGATTTGATCCATAGAGCACATTGTTTCCTGGAATGGCCATCACCCTAGCGACTTTCTGATAAGTTCACAGTGTACCTTTGTAGATACTGGCATTCTACACTTTGTAATATTGCTTTAGGAAACCTGTTATAAAGCACACTATCATTTATGTCTTTCACTGACAATTCAAGTTTTATAACTAAGACTTCAGGGATATGACCAAAATATATAAGATATGATGCAAAGTGATATCTTTTGTTTGCGTTCTTTGGACAGTGGTTGGACGAATAACTGCAGGCTTGGATTGGCCTCCGTGATCTGCTAGTGCTGATCATGAATTCACGATTCTTGTTTGGCTCAAAACAGCCGGATCAGGGAGTGTTGACCCAAGCTAAATCATTATACAATGCAATCTATGCCACAAACTGAAAAGAAAACATAAATATTTCACCATATACTGGCGGGGACAGATATTAGTGAGTTTTAGTTTTTCTTTCATAGTTCAGTCTTTAAAATGATATGTTTGTAATTGAACTAGCTCTATATAAAGAGGCAACCATGTAGTCCTGAAGAACACACAGTGAATGAAATTTTTGGTCGCTTTTTTGCAGTTCGTCTACATAGGGGCACGACCCCGTTTCTTTTGTCATTACCACCCCGATCAGTTGAGGAGACCTTTCCTTTTCCACCTTCTGGCTGGCAAGCCGTTCTTCTCCCCTTTCCTTACCTTCTGCCTCCACACTGTTCCTCCCTACTTCTTTTCAAGTTCATCTTCACTGGCATAGTTATTCATCTCTGGCATCACCACGCAGTTTTGCACGAGCAACAGGAGGTTGTAAGCATCCTCAGAAGTGCTCACCTGACATCAGCATTGTGGGAACCTCGTTTTTCCGTTTCGGGAAAAAAGTTTTAAGCATCTTTTTCAGTCTAAATAGGTGATATCTTATATTAAGCAGCCCGACGACACTTGTAAAAATATGTAGGACCAAGGTTTGAGTTCTTTAAAAAAATATTGATTTTTGACTCCTCTTTGCCGAATGGTGCGAATATACGGCGTTGACTTATATTGAGCAACGGCTCAAATGCCCTTAGTTAACCGTCGTAGCACCCATTTACGAGAGTGTGAGCATCCACAGGACATGATGTACTCAAAAGAGAAGCGGTCTTTTGGGCCCGATGAGATGCAAACAATTTATTTAGAGTTGATTTTTGTTGGTTCTATAAGTTTACTGATTTGATTTTTTTTGGTTTGTTTGGCCTTTTGTTTGGTTTAGTTTCAATTTGGTTTGATTTGGTTTAAGTGGTTTTGATTTCGGTTTTAATGTGTTTGATATGTTTTAAGTATTTTTGGGATTTGGTTTGACTCATTTAGTTTTAAGGTTTCAGATTGTTTGACAATCTGTTTTTTTTTGTTTTTAGGTTGGTTTTGTTGTATTTTCTGTGTTGAAATGTTGGTGGTTTAGTTTTCACCATGCCATGTCCTACCTAGACCAGCTGATCACACCACAATCGGCCCAACCTTTCAATGCTGATTTCAATAAATTTCAAATGGTTCTAGTTTTACAGCATTTTAATTTCGGTGAGCGCTTTTGCTTCTGGTTTTATCCTTTCCTGTCTTGCATCATATACACAAGGCCCGTCGATGAAAGGGACTTACAAATGGGAAACCACCTTTAGTCCTCATACAATGACTCTTAAGTGGGATCTACCTTCTAGAAGAATAAAGAAAAGCTAAGAAAAAATAAAGCATCAGTTGGCTAATACGTACTCTAGCCATTCGCCCGCTCCCATCCTTGGGAGATGAGGGTGCCTCACTGACAGGCGACTGTACCAGCTATCCACGTGGTGCGCCAGAATGTCATCAAGAATGCAACGACCATCGCAACCCTCCCCATTAAAGTGGGAATTGTAGGGCATCAAGAATAACCCCTGTCGACGCCGAGATGCGTCCGAACAACAAGCTCGGTCTAAATTCCACATCCCAGGCTGAAAGTCACGCAATCGGAGAAACTTGGCCTCAAGATCACCCAAGGAGTCCATGAAGTGACAAGGGGGAGTATGCTGATGATGAAAGAGCCCCATAGGAAAAGATGGATAAGAACATACAACGAAACCTCGCAAGCTGTCCTTGTCTCGCAGTATGACACGTTCCAACTAATGTTTCTCTACCAAAGTCAAACAATTGGATGCAGTAGACCCTCTAGCAGAGGGGTGTAGAATGAACTTCATGATGGCCTCGTCAAAGGGATAATGCATTGGATAGTGAGCTGGTCAGGTGTAGGAAAAGTGACCGCGCTCACGATATATCAACTCGACATCCAGAACTCCGCTATCAATATCAGCCCCTTTGGGTTCTTTGGCAACCAGGTGATGGTCATATTGCTCAAATCTGCTTTGGGGCATTTGACTGGGCATAGACATGAGAGATATCCTGACATCGGGAGCCCTTTTCTTAGCCATAAGAGCACCTATTGATAAGAAAAGAGTTAAATCAAGATAACAAATGCGGAGAAGTCAAGAGAGGAATGGTTTGCGTGTTTGCACAGGTGGTTCCCTCGATAACCTCTATTTACCGAGAAATCCCCCATGGAGAGCACTTGTTAACACCTAAAAAAATTGCTATGTATGATTAAGCTGAGGTCGAAGTTCCATTACACACCAACAAAAGGATAAGCTCTGGTTCCCAAATAGAATGGAACACTACAACTATTGGGTGGAATGGATTGGACGTATAAATGGCATACTTTCTCTACCAACCTGATAGGAGAAGTCCACAAGCAAATCACCACCTGCCTGAGGAAGGAAGTATGACGGAGAAGCAAGGGCTCTGCAATGCTTCCTGCACACTCGAAATCCCACAACAATTGTGGGAGCTTTGCAGTCACAACAGGGGAGTTACAGCACCCCATTGCCGTGTAACATAAGAGGAAGAAGGAAGGATAGTTTAAGCTTACCAATGTTGATATTGAAGACCACTCAAAGCCTAGTGCAATGGTAGGATGGGTCCCACAAGCGAGTGGGGCGTTGAGAAGCAGCAAGGTGAGCTGGTTGCAGCAACTCTGGGCCAGTCGCAAGCTCCCCTGGGAGAAGTCCAGAGAAATGGCAAGGACCAAGGACCGTAAACAAACTTCAGAGGTGCCGATGGGCTTCAAATCCCATGAATGGGGTGCACAAAGGAGCAATGAGACCGACTATAAGGAGGCAACAGTGTCAACGACGACTGTGCCTTGATGAACGCGAGGGTTGCCCACATCAAGCTCCTCCAGAATCCTACCGTGATCAAGAAACCCCACCCAACATTGAAGTGGAGACAGGGAACACCTTCTGAGGGGTCAAGATCGTCAACCCCACCAGAATCTTTGTTCACGATGACACAAACTCCGTTGTTGTTAAAATAGGGCAAACACGGAAGAAACGGCAAGCCGACCGTTGGGAACCTCCTGTCGTTTCATGACAAGGAAGGACTTATCCCAAACGGCTTTGCAATGACGCAGGGGTTGCAACTGGCGTCGAGGCGAAAGGAGGAATTGATCAACATATTTACGAAGAAGAATTGCAATGTCACCAGGCCTTGCCTTTGACACCCACAGCCAAATCGTGAAGCCGGATAGGTCAGCAGCTCCTACAATCAACGCGAGTGGGATAGGGGCTGCGCCACCTTCTGTTTCTTGGTGGAGTAGCTCGGACGACTTAAAAGGAGGGGGTATCTACGCTGCCCGGGAAGAAGGAGAAGGGAAGGATAAAACTTGTGCCGCGAAGAAAGAGCGTGGGAGGTATGAACCGCTTACCTCCCCATCGTTATTGTCTTATCTTCTCATCGCCTCTCGTCCTCGAGGTCGATCGCCCATCGTTGTCATCGCAAGAGCCTTCCAAGGCCATCGGCATCGCATCTCCTTTTCACCCCCCCTCCGGAAAAAACCCCTTGAGGCCTCTGAGCAACCACCAAACCCCCTTGGCCGCATCCGTCGTCGTGTGGGAGGGTAGAAGTCGCCACCATCGAGGAGGTCGGAGGCCTCGCCTGCCTTGCCCTTGGAAGGTTTTGAAGCCATCATCCATTGCCATGGGCCCTACCTGCCGAGGGCCTAGAAGTAGTATGTCCACCACTAAGAGTCCTGCCGGCCGCGAGGTCGCTAAAAGAAGGGTCGCCGCGTGTTCGCTAGCCCGCGATCGTGCGAGACCGGTTCCTCCCCTCGACAACGTGTGGTCAAGCTATGTAGTCAAGCCGGCCAAGCCATTTCTCCATCCAGTTCAAGCTCGTGCGAGGCTTACACAAAAGAAGAATAAGAGAGAGAGAGCCGGCCAAGTCCCGACGCAGCTAGGAGATCGGCTATGGACAGCGGACATAGCTTTGCCCATTAAACTCGGTTGAATAATGCTCCAAAAGATGACTTGAATTGACCAATAAAAATAAAAATACCCTTGGGCCGTAGAATGGCTATATGCTAAACTATAGGTTGATGAGGTGGTGTCCTTAGAAGGGTCCTCCACAAGCCCTTTATGGACTGGAGCTACCTTTCCTTAATTCTTAATAATTGTGGGGTTAGTCTCTAATTCCCAAAATCTATTCAATATTAAATTTCTTAACGCCTATAAATGGGCCATGATTTTTTTTTGTAGGGTTAGTTTCTAATTCTCAAAATCTATTCAATGTTAAATTTCTTAACGCCTATAAAATGGCCATGAGAAATTTAAATTTTTGTTTGCGGGGTTAGTCTCTAATTCCCAAAATCCATTTTGAGATGAGTTCCTTAATGGTCGCGAGGGGCTATGAGCATGGATTGCAGAATCGGTCGATCCGGATCGGGATCGACCGATTCTTGGATCGGATCGGTACCTACCGATCCGATTCCTATCGGAATTAGCGATCCAGCCGGGAGTCCCGGCTGGATCGGCCGGAATCGATAGGATCGGTCGATCCCGGACCGATCCACCCGGATCGATCCCAAAATCGGTCGATCCGGACCGATTCGCCGGAAAACCGGAAGACCCGGAATCGAACCGATTCCGGGATCGATCCAGATGCGTTTTCAAGTCCGCTCCCCCCGTATTTGGGGTCGAGCCGGACCGATTCTCCCCCCCACTTGCCCCCTTCGGCTTGTTCTCCTTCCCCCCAAGGCACCTTGGAGATCTAGGGCTTCAGCATCCGGCGATCCAGCTTTTGGAGGGGGCGATCCAGCCTATTCAAGGGGCGATCCAACCTTGGGGAGGGGCGATCCACCCTAAAGTACACAAGGTTTGTAAGAGGGGGGTTTTCGATCTCTCCCCCCCCCACCCCCCCCCCCCCCCCGGGCCTTGGCCCCTGGCCGGCTGCAGCCTGCAGCATGGGATCCCCCATTGGGGGGGATTATTTCACCCCCCAATGGGGGTGGAATTGCACCCCCGAAGGGGTGATTAGCACCCCTTCGGGGGTGTTCGACGATCACCCCCGAAGGGGGGGTGGCCGTTTTTACGATCCCCCCAGGTGGGGGGGCTGCGGCATAAAATCCCCCGTTGGGGGGATTATTTCACCCCCGATGGGGGTGGAATTGCACCCCCGAAGGGGTGATTAGCACCCCTTCGGGGGTGTTCACGATCACCCCGAAGGGGGTGATTTTTTCTGATCCCCCCAGGTGGGGGGGCTGCAGATAAAATCCCCCCGTTGGGGGGATTATTTCACCCCCGATGGGGGTGGAATTGCACCCCGAAGGGGTGATTAGCACCCCTTCGGGGGTGTTCGACGATCACCCCGAAGGGGGGTGATTTACGATCCCCCCCCAGGTGGGGGGGGGGGGCTGCGGCATAAAATCCCCCCGTTGGGGGGATTATTTCACCCCCGATGGGGGTGGAATTGCACCCCGAAGGGGTGATTAGCACCCCTTCGGGGTGTTCGCCCACCCCCGAAGGGGTGACTATTTTTACGATCCCCCCCAGGTGGGGGGGGGCTGCGGCGTAAAATCCCCCGTTGGGGGGATTATTTCACCCCCAACGGGGGTGGAATTGCACCCCGAAGGGGTGATTAGCACCCCTTCGGGGTGTTCGACGATCACCCCCGAAGGGGGTGGCCCCCCGATCCCCCCAGGTGGGGGGGGCTGCGTATAAAATCCCCCGTTGGGGGGATTATTTCACCCCGATGGGGGTGGAATTGCACCCCGAAGGGGTGATTAGCACCCCTTCGGGGTGTTAACAAATACCCCCGAAGGGGGTGACTATTTACCCCCCCCCCCCAGGTGGGGGTGGGCCGGAATTGCTTGGCCTAATATTGGTATGGTTTTGTGTTGTAGATAAGATGTCGGACGAGGAGCATGGCACCGGACCCGCGAGAATTTCGTGACATTGGATGGCAACATGGCCATCTCCTCGATTCGATAAGAAGAGAGTCGGATGCAAGTGGTGCCAAAAAGAGATGAATGGAGGTGTGTATCGGCTCGCAACATATAGCCGGGACGGGTGGCAATGTAAAGAAGTGTGATAAAGTACCGGGCCGAGCCGAGGGAGGAGATGAGGGCTTATATAACCGGAAGGGCATCGCGAGAGGGAGGTGAGAATTGGTCGAGAGACAAGACCTACGACGAGTTGCTAGGTCGGATAGACGCCGATCTTATGGCCGGAAAGGGCAAGAAAGGGAAAGGGCCGACACGAAAGGGTCCAAGTTGATTCTCCATCTTCATCGGATGAGGAAGATGCCCGAGTTAGGAGAGCCGTTCACGAGAGTAGGGCTCGTGCCCGTGAGGATGAGGAACGAAGACGAGGAGCGGGGAGGTTCGGCTACAGACGATCCGATGTGGGGGCGGGGACAAGGCCTGTTCAGGAGCCTGAAATTCGGAGGACACATTCTGTTCGACCGATGCGGACAGGAGACACTGCCATGTATAGGGAGGGTGGTAGAGGTCAGAGGGGTATAAGACAAGCATTTAAAGGGGTGAAGGCATCGACTGGGGCAGCAAAGAAAGCCCTTAAGCATATAGTCAAGTTCTTTCTACGTACGCAGTAAAGATTTGTTGAAGTTGTGGTTAGCATTTGCTTGTCGATATGAATTTCTTATTAGGCTAGCTATTATTAACAACCCTCTCTTTTCCCTTATCTTGTTTTTGAATTTGTAGGTGTCCCGGCACCTGCAGCCACCAGTCCATATATTCAAACTATGGTTGATGCGATTGGTGAGGCCTGGCACAGGGTTGAAAGCCCCGACATCAACGTATATATATGAAACGAGGCTTGGATGAGGAGGTCGATGAGTTGACTTCATGGATAGATGGATTCAAAACCATACGGAAGGAGAGGGTGCACCGTAATGTGCGATGGATGGACCGGAATCACAAGGAGGTCACTTATAAACTTCCTTGTGTATTGTTACGAGGGCACCGTATTTCGAAGTCGGTTGATGCCTCGGGCCAGGTGAAAAATGCAGGATTACCTATTCGGCTTGATGAACAATGTGGTGGATGAGATAGGGAGGCCAACATTGTGCGATTGTCACAGAACAATGAGGCCTCATATAAGGCCGCAGAAAGAAGCTAATGGAGGCTCGACCTCGCTTATTTTGGGTGCCTGTGCGGCACATTCTATTGACTCGATGTTAGAAGATATTGGTAGGGATCTTAATGTCAAGTCCTTGGTCAACCAAGGACAACTTATCACCTCGTTTATCTATGGCCATCCACGACTTTTACATATCGTAGGCAAAGACACCGATGGTCATGATTTGATCGACCGGGTCCCACAAGATTTGCCACCCATTTTATTGCATTAGAGAGCCTATACTGGTACAAGGCTAGTTTAAAAAGGTTCATTCTCTCCACTGCTTATCAGGAGTACATGGATACATACAGGAGCTCCTTGGATCAGTATGAGATACTGCTAAAGATGGAGCAGCTGATAGAAGATAACAGGTGGTGGGAGAAGGTGCAGTACTATTTGTCTGTCATAGACCCTTTGGTGCAGGTACTTAGGTTGGTGGATTCAAATGACAAAAATCAGATGGGGTACCTGTATGATGCTATGGATAAAGCTAAGTTGAAAATTAAAGAGAAGCATCCCAAGGGTTACAAGTATGGTATGCCGGGTCGGCGACCCGGTCGCCCGGGTCGCCCGACCCGGCCGGATTCCGGGCCGACCGGCCCGGAATCGACCCTGCCGGGCCGACTCCAAGCCGGCCCGGCAGGGGTCGCGCGACCCGGCCGGGTCGCGCGACCCGGCGACGGTCGGCGACCCGGCCGACCGGGTCGCGCGGTGCTGACCGCCGCCCCCCCCACTAACGCGGGTTAGTGGGGGGGTTAGTGGGGGGGCTTTTCCCCCCCACTTAAGAGAGTTAGTGGGGGGACTTTTCCCCCCACTAACTCTCACCATTTACCAAAATGCCCCCCCTCTCGGGGGCTATAAATAGCCCCTGCGGGGAGGGTTCAACTCACTCCAAGTGGAAGAACTCCACACCTCACCTCCTCCCGGCCTGGTTGATCACTCGTTCGGTCTTCTTCCTCTCCTGCGATCACTTTTTCGGTCTCCCCCTCCTCACCGATCACTCTTTCGGTCATCACCGCTCGACGGCTCGTCCCTCCACTCGGTTCTCACCCCTCGCTCGGATAGTTTCCGCTCCACCTAGTGTCGTTCACACCCTTAAAGCGTTATTTTTGACCTTTGTCAAAGCGGTTTCTTTGTCATTCTAAATTTTATTTCGTGTTATTTATTGTGTGGATTATTTTTCTAACATGTCTTCCCCAAGCCGTGAGACTTCCCGCTCCACCCGAAATGACCCAGCTTGGCTCCATTGCACGGTCGTGTCAATGGAGCAAAGGAAAGTAAAATGCAAGTATTGCGACAAAGTTCTATACGGTGGAACTTACCGCTAAAGCATCATCTAGCCGGTATCGAGGAGATGTTGCACCGTGCACACGGACTCCGCCCGAGGTAAGAGCCCAATTTAGACAGCATCTTCAATCCTTAGAAAGATCCAAAGGAGCTTCGAAGAGGCATCAGGACACTGTGCGTGAAGAAATTGCGGAACCCGCAAGACGTTCGCTACACATATACGGCACCGGACAAGAGAGACCAGAAAGAAGTGAATACCAAGATATTGACGAAGGTATGTAATAATTAATATTTGATATTTTACAATAATATACGTATTTAACATAGCAAACAGATGACTTAGCAAGAGCCGTGGATGCAAGCCGAAGGTCATTCGCCGACGAAAACATGTATCGACGTACCGGGCGGTTTATGGGTCAAGGTTCTGGCAGTGGGAGTGGACGTGGAAGTGAAAGCGGGAGAGGATCAAATCCGGACCCTGAACAACAAGTGCACGATCTCACCGGGATGACGACCGGGAGTTGGCCCTATAGATCCGGTCATCACACGACCGCGTCAAAGGCAAACTACCATCAACACGGCATTAAAGAACTTGAAATTGTGCGAGGAGAAGATCGGGCGGGCAACTTCCGGATGGTTCTTTCATAGTAGTATACCGCCTAACGCCGCAAAGGGGCCTTATTATGAGTCCATGATTGACACGATAGCAGACGTTGGTCGGGGGTGCCGGGACCAACCCCAAAGGAGATATACAACACATATCTTCCATTGGAGGTAGGCGACATTAGAGAATATGTCAAGACGTTCGAACGTATCCGGGACGAACGTGGCCGCACATTGATGACCGATGGTTGGACAGGTTAGTCCTTTTCAGCATAAAGTTGTCAAACAAATCTTTATGAATTTTAAGCTTAGATATATCATTTTATCCTCTTAATAGGTATTACCAGGAAGACAATGATCAACTTTCTCGTTTACTGTCAAGCTGGGACCGTCTTTTGGAAGTCGGTGGATGCATCTGGACAGGTAAAAAATGCAACATACTTGTTTGATTTAATTGATGGTATTATCGAGGAGATAGGTGAGGATCGAGTTGTCCAAGTGGTGACGGACAACGCGGCCTACAAAGCCGCCGCCAAATGTTGATGGCCAAGAGACGAAGTTATATTGGGCACCATGCTCCGCCCATTCCATAGATTTAATCTTTAGAGGATATTTGCAAAGATCCTCAATTGATCGGGTTGTTAAGGCGGACAATATATTGCCATCCTTCATCTATAACCATAATTTCATTACGAACCTAATGAGAGAGCACACAAAGGGTCGAGAGCTCTTACGACCCGGCGCTACACGGTTTGCATCACACTACATATCTTTGGAGTGCCTATTTGAACATAGGCGTTGCACAACCCAAATGATACTTTCTCGGGGTGGGCTAACCGGATTCTTCAGAGCCAATCCATCAGACAAACGAAAGGGAAGGAAGGTGGAAGAAACATTAGAGAGTGGAGACTTTTGGCGGCTTGTAAAGAAGACAATGGATATTGTTGGTCCATTAGTCAAAGTCCTTCGCATAGTCGATGGAGATAAGAAGGCGGACAATGGATACCTTTACGATGCACTTGAGCGGGCAAAAGAAGAAATTTCGAAAAGGGTGTCAGATTTTAGCGTGGTGGGATATCATTGACCGTCGGTGGGAGAGAACATTGTACCATCCTATACGTACGCAAATTGGTATGTTTTTTACAACTTAATCAAATGTCTATATGTTTAATCAAATTGTTACCTTTTTGGTTGATGCATCTAGCAAACTTTTTCACGGTCAATTACCAGGTCATTTTTTCAACCCAAGATATTGCTACGATCCGATCTTCAAGCCTATCAATGAGCTTGTTGGACAGCGTAAAGGAAGTCATTCGGAGAATGCTTGGGGACGATGACCGTTCAATTATTGCAACAAATAAGATGCATGATTATAGGATGAGGTTATTTCATTTCGGGACAGCAAGGGTGCAACGAGCAGTTATACTTCTTAGTCCAGGTATGTATCGTTAAATTAAGTTACATTTTTAATTAAGTAATTAGCTTATTAATAGCATTATGTACTAAGACATAATGATAATGTACAGCTGACTGGTGGATGGATCATGGAAGGGCACCGGGATATGAAGACTTGGCTAGTGTTGCAATCCGAGTACTAAGCCAAACTACGTACGCTTAAATTTGTGAAAGAAATTGGTCAACGTTTAGCCTTATTCATACCAAGCAAAGGAATAGGCTAACATCACAAAGACTTGAGCGGTGGTCTCATCGTCACTATAACGTGAGGTTGAAGCTAAGAAATTTGGAGAAGATAAGAGAGAACCGAAGGAGGAGCAAAGGTGGGTACAAGAAGCAAGTGGAAGACGAATTGAGGTGCCCAATTGTACAAGAACCGGAGATTGACTTACGTGAGATATTTCAACGAGGCTTCCTCTGAAGCCCGGGTCAACGAACGTGAGGGGTTGGGTGAACCGAGTTCAACCCCGATGATCGGGAATGGGCTCGGGGAACTTGACAATGTTCCTCTTTCCGAGGAATTTCGAATCCCTCCTTACGTGGCGAAAAGGCAAAAAGCGGACAATCTTCTCGTCAAAGTAGGCAATCGAAAGGGCAAAGGTAAACATGTTGCAACTAACCCTCTTGATATTGCCGATCCGGACACGATTGACGAGACAAGGGAAGATACACGGAGCCTAACATCCGAGTGCAATATCGGACGTCGGATGATTCAACTTCGAAAAGTAGTAGTGACGGAGATGACAACACGTACGGCAGAGGCGGAGGAAGCACCGCCGGCACCACTTCGGTCGAGGAGAACCAATCCACAGACACCCCCTTCACAAAGAATACCCGCATTTTACGGAAGAGGAGCGGTTACCCACGCAACACAAGATTATGACCACGGGGCAAGACGGCGTGGGTATGGTGCGAGTTAGAACCATCGCGGGTTCTTGGTGCCCATCTTATCAAGGACAAGATTATGGGATGATGCGGCCTTCACTAGATAGTTCTAGTACGTATTCGTATGATAGTTATGGTGGTTCTTTTTCCAATTATCGTAGGACAATTGTACGAGGCGATGAAGAGTATAATCAGTTTGTCTATATGTTTAATGCGTCGTACTCTTCCTCAATGTCATGGGCAGAGTACATACATTATGTAGAAGAACAATTTAATGTAATGTTTGAATGAATGTTGAATGAATCTTGTTAAATCACATCTCTTATTCTTAAAAAAATTCGGGTATTTTTTCTGTTTTTTTCTATTTTTTGGGTATTTTTTATGATTTTTTCATGTTTTTTTTGTTTTTTTTAAAAAAAAATATAAAACCTGACCCGGTCGGGCCGGGTCGCGACCGGGTCGGCGACCCGGCCCGACCGGGCCGGGTTGGGGGCCGGCCGACCCGCGGCCGACCCCCGAGTTATCCTTCCTTGGTTACAAGAAGTGGTGGAAGGTGATTGACAACAGATGGGACAAAACCCTACACCACGACATTCATGCTGCAGGTATAATTTAGTAGTGTAATATGCTAATGATTACAAGTTATATTTTGTGTATTACCCCCACTGTCTTTAAACTAATGGAGTAATAATGTTGTTACAGGGTACTTCTTCAACCCAAGGATACAGTATGGTGGCTAAGTATGTAATGATGGTGAAGTATTATCAGGCACACTATCTGTAATTAAACGACTATGTAAGACCCAAGAAGACAGAACGTGCGCAGAGGTTGAAGTAAGTAATACGTTTCATATTAATTAAACTTTTAACTTTATCTCAAGAGAAGATAATTGTTTTAGTTTGTGTTTTCGGATGACTTCATACGAGCACAAGATTGGGGTGTACGGGGATCCAGATTTGCGGTACTCGCGTGATAGGGTCCCCTAGTAATATGCTTACCCGAATTAATGACTCTTTCGTTAATTGATTTTTTACATTACGTTACTGATGCATGTAATTGTCTTCTTTACAATTACAGCTGAGTGGTGGATTATGGTGACAAACAGAACTGGATGGAATCCACTCGCTGCCGTTGCAATTCGGGTGCTAAGTCAGAGCACATCGTCATCCCAGTGCGAGAGAAATTGGAGCACCTTCAACCTTATTCATACGAAGAGGAGAAATAGGTTGAAGACAGAAAGATTGGAGAAGCTTGTCTACTGCCATTACAATATGAGGCTGAGGATAAAGAATATCAAAGATAGGCAGAAGACATCGGAGCAGAGATTTGCACAGTTTGCAGGTGGATTGTACCAAGAAAGAGCACAAGCCCAAGCTACTCGGGGTTTGTCCCCGGGCGGATGTGGACTTGGAATATCTATTCCAAGGAGATCGTCGGCTTGGGGCATGGGTGGAAGAGAAGGATGCTGAGGGAGAGCCAGAGTGCGACCCGAACGACAGATCATGGGCCGAAGGAGAGGTTGTCAGCGTTGTTGGTGAGGATGAAGACAAGCAGGAAGTTGAAGAAAGTCTAGATCCGTGCACAGCTCCACTTCCCGATCCACCCGGACTACGGCTTCTCCAGAGAGACATCCGGCTCCGCCCCGGCCGCTACGGCTCTGCTCGGATTCCGGTTTCGGGTCCTTCTACCACCACCACCACCAAGAAGGCGGTGGATTATTTAGGGCTTTAAAGAAAGCATGCTTACCTTCACAGCAAGCAAGTCAAGGAGGTACTACATTGAAGAGGAAGAAGATAAGTATCAAACGGCGACATCATCTCCTTGACACCGAGACCACTCAGCCACCTTCATCAGATGAGGATGAAGAAGAATTTGTGCCACCCACACAACAACAGCGTACAGGGGGTGGAGGTGGAGGTGGGGGTGGCGGAGGTGAGGGTGGCTCTACTAGTAGTGCTCGGACGAGTGGAGCAGGTACAGATGATTTGAGTGATAAAAGACACTCATGTTCGAGTGGCAGGGGCAGCGGACGGTGGACGAGGTTGAATGCTTTTGACGAGTTTGCATCTTCCTATCCGCAGCTGCCTCGGACGGTGAGCCCGGCTATCCACCTCCACCATCTTTTTACCTCCACCTCCTACTGATCAGAGAGTTTATGAGTTTACCGACATGGCCCAGTCTTTATTTTCTTATGGATACGGGCCAATTATGACTGACCCTAATCAATGGAGATTTGCAGAAAATCAAAATGACCAAGACAGAGATCCAGATCCAGATCCATCCTACTCCGGACGTTACCATAGTTGGTGGTGATGCATATGTATAATGTATTTCTTTGTTTATTTCACGCAATGTAATATGAGTGGTAAGAAGAATGTGTTGTACAATTTGTGGAGTTGGGTATGATTGTTTGTTTGGTAAAAACATGTATCTTATTTGATGCATGATGTGTTCTATTGTGTGATTGGGGCTGATATGTGTTCTATATGATTGATTGTTAATTTGTTATATGAATGAGTGTTCCCTATATTTTTTTCACATTTTTCCTGAGTTCTATGTATTTTTATTGATTTTTTGGCGATTTTTCCATATTTTTTCGAAAAGCCAAAAAAAAAAAAAAAACCGATCCAGACCGATTCTGGATCGGTCTGGCTCCATTGGAATCGGCCTGGATCGGTCCGATCCGATCCGATCCGGATCGGATCGGACCCCACCGATCCAGGGTCCGATCCCGATCCGGCGATCCTTGGCTATGAGAAACTTAGTCTTAATAATTATGGAGATTAGCATCTGATTTCTAAAATTTATTTGAGATTGAATTTCTCAATGCCTACAAAAGGTCGCGAGGGAGTTAATCTTAAATCATGGGGATTAATCTTCAAAAATTTATTTGAAATTTCCAGTGTCTATCAAAGGTCGTGGAGTGCTCAAAATCGTGGGATGTTTTTCATCTGGACATGTATTCAAATGCTCCTGTCGATATAGAAATTTCAGCTTCTGGCACATCTTGCTGAACAGAGTATAAATGACTCCGTGAACTTGAGGGAATGTAAATGAAAATGATAATCAACTACATGGTTCCATTTGTCCATCCTTTAATCCAACTTAATTTTACAGTTTTCTCCACAGTGAAGGAGAGGGAGAGTCGAACAAACATCTGGCTAAAAAAAGAAAAATCAAGATTAAATGCTCGTGCGTTGAATTCCAAATAATACACCTGCTGATTTTAACAACAAAAAAATGCAACAAATGTTGAGGTAATTCAAGCCTTTGTTGGCCAACGGTTCTGGCCAAACCTGAACTCCCCCTCTCGTTTTGGGTCCTTGCTCTAGTGGACGTCTGATTCCCAGGATCAGATTGGAGCTATTCGGAGTGACACTAGCCTCAAGACAGTCCAGGTCGAGCCCTGTTAGAAGCCGTCGGATCTTGGCACATCCAAGATACAGCGCTATGATGAGTTATCAATCCGAAGTAAACCTGCAAAAAAAAAGAGAGAGATAGAGGTTTCTTATAATTCAAAGCAATCCCAAAGAAACTGTCCATTGTGATCATGGAATGCGATCTCCCGAGAATCTCTCGAGATCTCCCGAGAATCTCTTTTCTTCGGTGCGTCCGAGAAACGAGATCGCCGAAACGAGAATATCTATGTAGTACCTGTGATACCTTGATATTCTCCGTCTATTATTATCCCCAACTTGTTAAATGATCTTGTTAAGTTTTCTTCCTATATTGCTAATTTTATCATGAAATCCATCCAAATATTCATCTAAGCATTATTGTTTGATAAAATTTCATAACTTAATATTTTAATGACTATATATGTACAATTGACCCAAAATGTTATCAATCTCCTATCCATATTGTTCAAGATGAAACTTTGGTCTGACATAAGATCTTTTGTATGTCTCATGCTAACAATAGTTCACCATCTCTGTATTACACTTTTAATTCTCTCACAGCTTATTTTAATATTTAATGAGTTTTCTTGTCCTTTTTAAATAGATTATATGACATTCTACATTTAAACATGCACATTGATTGGTATTTTTAAGATCTAATCCCTTGAGATTTTTTTGAGATATTTTATCTTCAATCTCCGTGAGATAAAATATAGATGTGAGATGACAATCATTGGGTAAAGTATACCTTGCATAAATGAAATCCGAGATCCGATCTCCCGAGATTTTTCCGAGAATCTCACGAGTTCTCTTCTCTTTCACGCTTCCGAGACAAAGCCGAGATCCGAAACGACAATCCTTGATTGTGATACAAAACCCATCCAATTCCAAATTATAAGAGGGGTGTTCAGTCATCAGTGGTAGCAGCGGCAGTCAACCCAATTGGGGGAGAGAACTGTAACGGTATCTTGATCCAGGCACTTGGGGATCAAGGCATAATTGGAGTGGAACCAGTGTAACCTGCAAATAATAATAATAATGATAAATGATATAAATCTTAACCAATTCCCAAAGTTAAATCCAGCAATAGAATCGAAGCACTGATACACTAAAGCTATGAAGGGCATTAAGTCCTAACCAGCTCTAATTAAACCAAGTTTATTTCACTAAAAGCGGAACGTGAAAATGCTGTAAGCTCTAATTCAAGGGGTACCAGATCTTAAGTTAAACAAGCTCCGGTCAGTTTTAAGCCCTGCGAACAGCACCCACATCAAGCCCACTGACGTCAAACATTCAAAAAAAACAGAATCTAAGCTAAACCAGATCACACGAATCAATGCAAACCAATTCTAAGTGATAAACAAATTCAATTCTAATTAAATTAACTGAGAACCAACTAACATATTAACTAATGCAAATCAATTCCAAACCAACTCCAAACTAAATTTAACTTAGTTCAAGTTAATTCAATTCAAGTCAAACCAAAGCTAAAACATATTAAATGTTTGCATTCCATCAAGTTCATGGGGCCATTGTTCGTATATGTGTATCCTTATTTTTGTAGATGCATGTTTTCTATTCCATGGATTGCTATGGCGAATAATCAAAAGTATTTGAGTATTCTCGATGTAATTAACATCGGATCTTCGTAGTAAAAGGGCTGTAGCACGTTAAAGGGCTGTAGCACGTTAAAGAAAGATTAATAAATGAAGTAAAATTTTAACTAAATCATATCTTTGAAATAAAATAATATGATCAAACGGGGATGATCAGAAGTTCCAAAAATGATGTAAGAAATGTAAAACTGAGAATTTGGAAACCTTGTGTTCAGTGTAATTTAATTCAAATTGAACTCTTTGTAATTTTACTTCACCCTACAATAATGAAAAATGTCAATTGAAATCCTTAGTTGTCTAAAATAATGGGAAATGTGTTATAAATAAATAATTAAATCAACAAAACTGGGAAGTTACCTTTAAAATATAAAAAATTAAAATAAAATGACTAAAAATGGTGTACGTTGATAGATGAATTAAAAATGCTGGGTTCAGTTAAAAATGTAAATAAATAAATTAAAATGAAAAATGATCTTAGGTCAATTGAGTCTAAAATGAATTAAATTTAAATAGTAAATATGCAACCACTTAATCAGAAACTAAATTAGTTAAGATCTGAAATTAACAAGACAAGCTAAACCAATAAAGAAGGAAGATAGCCAACCTAAAAAATATAGAATATAGTAAGTAGATTCTTACGAATTCAATTAGCAACTATAAAAGTTAGAAAAATCTAAGTATCTGATTTGGTGTGCCAAATCAAATATCAAAAGTGCTTCAATTTAGTGTTGCTTTTATGTTGCTACTTTCTATTCATAGTTACGTTGGTTAATCAAGCGTATCTGTATTTGTGCAACAAGGTAACTTCATTGTATCTGTTGACACTTTCCACAGAATTGTCTATTTGCCCCCTTGTAGATCTTCAGAACCCATATTCTTTTAACCCGAGTCGGAAATAACATTGATAGCCTCTACTCCCTTCTTGGTGTATTTAATGTCGGAAAATCGGTCAAACAAACTTCAGCAAGAGTGAAGTAAACAGAAGGGGATGAGTGAATACCTGGAAAAGAAAGTGCTTTTATTCTTGGGGGGAAGAATTCGACTTTAATTAAGCTGCAAGCGGGTCCCCTCTGTTATCATATACCAATGGAAGGAATGTGTATCCCGACATCTGTTCTTGCTCGACTTATTATAAATCCATAAGACCAAGGATCGCGGGATCGGAATCGGTCCCTGAATCGGTGGGGACCGATTCGATCCGGATCGGATCGGATCGGTCCGATCCAGGCCGATTCATCGGAAGGAAAATCGATCCGGATCGACCCTTAAAAAAACCCTAAAACACCAAAAAATTAACTAAATAAGGAGGTAGATCGGATTCCGATCCGATCTACCCCATTTTGGGGCGATTTCGGGCCCAAAAATAGCCCGAAATCGGCTCCACGGCGGCAGCATGCCACCGTGACATCTTCCCCGCCCTATCGGGCGGGGAAGACGACCTTACCGGGTCCATCGGACCCGGTAAGGCCAGGAAGTCACCGGATCCTCGACCGGTAGGGCTAAAATGCCGGATCCGGTGACTTAAGTCACCGGATCCTTGCCTTACCGGGTCCGATGGACCCGGTAAGGTCGTCTTCCCCGCTCGATAGGGTGGGGAAGAGGGCTGCCGCGGTGGGATGGCCGCCGCGGCAGCCTGTGGGTCGATTCCGGCGAGGGAATCGCCGGAATCGATCCGGAATCGATCGAATCGGTCGATTCTGGCACCGATTCCACCTACAAACATCGATCCAGACCGATCTTTGGTCCGGATCGGTAGTTCCGCCGGGAATCTGATCGGAGGGGTCCGATCCGATCCAAGAATCGGCCGATCCCGATCCGGATCGGCCGATTCTGCAATCCATGCATAAGACTAGTTACTAGTTAATCATATCCTTTCCTCGCTGTTGCCATCAAGCTTTTGAATTTCGCCGCAAGTGAGAAAATGGAAAGTGTGTTCCGCTCATCCCCATAGCGATCTCCAAAAGTGGCTTAGAAACCGGGGATGATTCTATTTAAGTACTCTAAATGACTCTCCGTAGCTATCATGTGCAAGATAGGTATCATTTTCATTCAAGAGTTGTGTTTCCATTCCACGCCTTTTTTATATAATCCTTTTTTTATAATCAGCTTCTGTATATTCAGGGTTCGATCATTTTTAAATTTGGGGAAAAAGATAGGGAGAGATCATATTTAAATGTTAAATCAGATAACCCTCATACACAATTTCAATAAATCATAGATTTTTAAGTCAATTTCAAGGTTCTCATAGATGCTCAGCATGGTTTGCAGAACGGGGAGGAGGCTTGCTACCCATGATGGCTGCATTGAATTCACCTAGCCGGTGAATCGAAGTAGTTTGAAGCAGAATTTAAGGACCTCATTTTGCCTTATGCTTGCCTTGGCTATGATGATCAATGCACCTGAATAGTCACTCGGATAAAGAGACGGTATAAAGCAATGATATGTTTCATGGATTGCATAAAAGCACCCTAAAACTGAGTCTGTTCATGTATTTGCTTGTAACATAACCCTTTTTAGGGCAAACTGACTCAGCTTCATTTCATTTATAAACAAAATGACTGTTTTTGGTGATCCTGTCTTGACCTGTTTTCATTTTATTTTTACTTGTTAGATCTTAGAGATATTTGACACATCTGTATGAATGAAGTTTTATTTCTAGGTATTATATATTCACATTTATCATATTTAATAGTATACTTTTACAATTGTAATTCTCATCTAACTACGTGGCATAGCTAAAGTTTTATCTTGGATGCTGACAACACTGTTTTTGTCTGCACATGGCCAAAGAAAGCATCCTCTCCCTAATTCGAGTGTGACAACCTTGCATTTTGAACCAGTGTGTTAAGTTCTAAGTTTCATGTAGTGATTTCTTAATATATGTGTTGCATTGTGAGGAGATGAGATATATGCAGCTGTTTTAGGTATAGCTTATTAACACTTGTTCTCTTGTTATACAGCTAGGTCCGCACTCAACTTAGATAGGGGTATGGATCATGATGGGCTTCCTCTCGCCATTACAGCTGCTGATGCAGTTGGACCCAGTGGTGTTCCACCTTGGAGTTGGAGAGATGCAAGTGGAAATGGTAATGGATTCTTTTCTTGCAGAAGAAAGGAATGGAGAATTTACAGCATGCTTACCTTTTAGCTGTCATAGAAAACTTCCAATTGACTTGTCTAATTTTATAGAGAGATGGAAGAGCATGTCATGGTGCATCCTATTGAATAACTTTGCTTTTATTTATTTATTCACAGGTGGGGATAACAGTACTTCTTACAGTGGAAGAGTAATATTTGTCAAGTTGGGAGAGTACACTAGAAAGATAGGTATAGATGGCACTGCCGATGCAATCAAGGAGGCTATTAAGTCAGCATTTGGATTACGGACGAAAAGGGCTTTTTGGTTGGAGGATGAGGATGAGGTCATCCGGAGTTTTGATAGGGATATGCCACTGGGAACATATAGTCTCCATCTCGACGAAGGTAAATGGTGATTTTGATATATATGTATATATGATATCATGCATGACAAGCACTCTTTTGTGTCATAGAAATCTTTTAGTATTCAGTTCTTATCTGGTTTCATATCAATTTTGAGAATCTCCATGTGTATAAGCACTTAAGACCCTGTTTGGTAATAGTATTAGATGCCTCAATTACTATCAATTTTTAAATTGATATACATATCAAATATAAAGAGTTGCTTTGCTAATAGTATCAATCATGGTTGTCAAGGCGACAAGTCGCCCAAGACGTTGAAGGGTACCGATTCCGCTTAGGCGACAAGGCGGCCGCTTAGGCGTCGTCTAGGCGGTCAAGGCGGAATTCAAGGAAGACTGAGTCAGGAGGTTGTTATATATAAAAATAAGCATAAATATAATTATATTTTTTATGTTATAATTGAATATGAGTGTTTTATCAATGCACATAAGTAAATATGATGTGTGTGAAAGAGAAGAAAGTTAAATAATTTTTTATAAAATTTAAGTATATATCTCATTTATTATTATAAAATTTATATATGTGCAATAGTATAAGTGATGGTAAAATATTGTTATAATATTATTAAATGGGGGGAGCGTAGAGTAGTCGCGGATCGACCTACACGGTCAGGTCAAGGGGGTCAATGGGGCAGCGCCCTTTGTGGGGGGTTGTTAGGGGGGCGAAGCCCCCCGAACACAAAAAAGTATGTAATAGTATAAGTGAGACAGAGAGAGTGAAGAAAGAGCTGAAAAGAAACTTAATTAAGTATATAATATATGTTTATAATCATAAATCTTAAATATGTATCATAGTATAAGTGATAGTGCATTATATTAATATATTCAAACTATCATTAAATAAGTGTCCCTTGTGAGGAGTATCAAGGGGAAAAAACTCTTCAAAATTATTTTTTTAATGATGAAAAATTACCCAAGGCGTTTGCCTGGGCACCTAGGCTGGCGCCTTGGACGCCTTTGGCGCCTAGCGCCTTGACAACTATGGTATCAATTTTAAAACTTGTAGTACAAACAAAGAAACTTATGTAATACAATTGTCCACTTGTATCAATTTGAATATTGATACTCTACCCACTTGAGATATCAAAATCAAAATTGCTATGGTATCAAATTTGATATTCTAACCATGAAGTAGACGTGGTCAATAGGTTTAATTATTCCATCTACCTATTCCTTCAAAAGTTTTGATGGAGTTTTTTTTGGGTGCTTAGTATTTTCTTGAAGCATATATAATAGGGTAGAATTTATTTGTCTATCTTGATGCAAATGTTTGCTTGATGAAATGGTATGTCTGTTTGTGTGAGCTGAAGTAAAAGGAGCAATATTTTCCTGACTGTTGTTTCTATTCGAGGTTGCATTTTTTTTCTATAGGGACTAGGGAAGGGGGCATTCTTTAATTAAGTCACTTAATGTTTATCATTTAGGAATGGGTGCCACCCAATATTTGACGAGGCCATCAGGGGTGATAATTTTCACTCTGTTTAAAACTGACACTGAATCAAACACATTTCCAGGGCTGACAATAAAGGTTTGCATCTACGGACCTAATAGACTGCAAGCTCATTCGGAAGAGAGGACGTTTTATACGGAAGAGGACTTCCGTGAGTTCCTTGGCCATGGTGGTTGGACCGGACTCAAAGAGTATGGTGGTTTCAGGACAATCCACACATTTGATGAACTTCGCCCCGGCGGCATGTACGAGGTTGTCAGGTTGCTGGACGATCCACACCAGCCTTCATGCTGATGAAAGCTGCCACGGGGACGATGGGGGGTTGATTTGATACCCCTCTGGTTTTGCCCAGTCCAGCGTGAAATCTGTTGCAACCACTCAAAAACTCCAGATGAAGCTGAATCTTTTACACCTAGTCTCCAAGCAAGTCAGATATGTACAGTGATTTTAAGACAAAAACGAAGAAAGTAGATTGGCCTTTGAGCTTCTTTCAAGTTGTTTGGTTTGCCTTTGCCATACTCAGAGACATTATCGTCTGTAAATATTTTGAAAAGCTGTTCTATCCTCACGGAGGCGCATGTGCCTGTTCTACCCATTTAGTGATAGTTATTATCGTTTTTGGCTTTTCTATTCATGTTGTTTTAATTGGAAGATATAAGCTGACAAATCAGAGACTTGTATATATATGTATATGTGTATACAGAGAGAGAGAGAGAGAGTGAGTGATAAATGTTTTTTTGAAAAATTCAACCTACAACGGGGCAATTTGCCCCTCAGAATTCAAGATAAAAACGAACAAGTAATCTGACCCTTGTCATGTTGAAGCGCAAGCGGTTTGTCATCAACATATGTGACACATCATCTTCTAATTTGGCCAGTGTGAGGCCTAGCCTACCTTGAAATTGTTGGAGAGGTGAGAAAAGTTTAGAAGTCTGAAAAGATCATCACTATCCTCATTTTGAGATTATCTTATCTTGGATGTGGATAAACATGTTGTCTTTTAACCACCACAAAAATTGATTTTTTTTGGTATTGATCAGTATATGTTTGTATATGTGAAGAACCATTTTCTCGCGTGTCTGGTTGCTGTAAGTCTATAAGCACCGCCGTCACGCCACCTATCATAAAACACTACGATACAGCAGAATTGGATACGGAAGCAGAGACAACAACTGACTCTTTATATTGAAGCTAGGAGACGTCAGTACAGAATATTGTTCCTTTGTGTAATCTTAATCAAACACTAGAGAGATCATATCTAAGACAACCAAGAAGATCATCTCCCATTTATAAAATTTGAAAAAAATTCTCACATTCTACCTTGAAAAGAACAGAGTAAAACTTTATTCCGATCTCACAATTTTTAACCTTTTTTCTTTTTTACATATATGGAGTGTTTGGTTGCATGATAATAGAGATTTTTATTTTAATTTTTAAAAATTGTAAGAAAACTTGTTAAAAGAAGTGTTTGGCAACCTTGACAATTTTATGTTTTGAAAGTGATTTTCTTCTTAAACAAAAAAAGAGTCTCACCACTTTTTTTTTCTTGTGGTCCCCCACTTTATTTGGTCATGAATGGTAGTTACCCTTTTTTTGTTATCACATCCTTCCAAACATGATAATTTTATGTCATGAGTGAATTCATTTTTATTTTAATATAAATTTTTATCATGAAAGTGTACAAAAGATTATCATGCAACCAAACACCCCATTGTTTGGTTGCATGATAATTTTCTATAAACTTTCATAATAAAAATTTGTATTAAAATAAAAAGTGATCCGACTCATGACATAAAATTATCATGTTTGGAGGGATGTGATAACAAAAAAAGAGTAACTACTACACATGACCAAACAAAGTGGGGGGACCACAAGAAAAAAGAAAGAGGTGGGACCCTCTTTTTTTGCTTAAGATGAAAATCACTTTCAAAACATAAATTTGTCATGGTCGACAAACACCTCTTTTAACAAGTTTTCTTACGATTTTTAAAAAGTAAAATAAAAACCTCCATTATCATGCAACCAAACACCCCATTAACCTTCTTAATTTCTGACTATGACAATTTTACCATTCCGATCATTCTTCGAAACATGTTAATTTACATCCTACTTTTTACCTTTTCCGTAGATCCTTTGGATGCATGTCCATCATACATTTTTTAAAATTATGTTGCCTAATGAGAAATGTGCCTGTATTTTTTGGCCAGGTTCATCGAACTACAAGTTTACAGGTTTCATCTTACTATATTTTTATATATTTCGTTTGAATAGATTATATAGAATGATGTCACCTTGTATAGAAAGTTATAATGTCTTCCTCCCCAAGTTGAGATTTGCATCCTCAACCAGTCAAAGTCAAACCATCCGGCCCTGGGGCACTAAATAGCAGCATATATATCAATTTCAATATTAATATCATATATGTGGACACTTGTATCACGTACGTACGTTGTTTTGTTTGTGATATAATTTCAAAACTGATATTATTAGTCAAACATCGATCTCAAAATTTTAAAAAAATATTAATTTCAACGTTAATAATAATAATAAAATTATTCAATACAGTTATGAATTGTCTGGTACGGTATGTTTTCCGGTTCAGAAAATATATATCAGACATTAATTGAAGAGACATACTTCCAACTTGTCGATACAAATTTAAAATGAACGTATCAAATCAATTAAAACAAAATATTAATAAAATTGATATCTATATAAGCTCATGATAAAAATTACACTCATCCTGATTAATTATAACTAAAGATGACTATGTACGTTTATATCTTTAAATATTTAGTTTTTTCTTAAATTAAACTGATTCAATTTAATTTCGAAGGAAAATAAAATCTTAAACCAGATAAAAACGAACCATGCACACCCCTCCCCCCTATAAGGAAAAGACTATTCATCACGTGCCGCCGCATCACGAGCCATATCGACGTTCGGCTCCGCCATCCGTGACGTCGCTCACGTAATTCGCTGGATTAGCTCCACGTAACCGTTCCGACGATCAGACGGCTCCGCTTGCGATCTTCTCGGTTGACTGGTCTGGCCTACGATGCGTAGCGACTGACCGGCGGTCTCTCCAAGTCCCGCCGCGAGTATTCTGGAAGCGGTGCCCACTTTCGATTTTTCCAAAAATTAAAAAAAACAGCAGGTTTCTTCTTCTTTTCTTTTTTTAACGCGGGGCGCGGGCCCACCGCAGGGGAATTTGAACCGGAAGTCGCTTTCCTATTGTTGCCTCCACCCACACCTCCCCCGGCCTATATAAACCGCAACACTACCCCGCCAGCCCGCCTCACCGCCCGCTCTCAGTCTCGGCCGTCCGTGCCCGTGGTCTTGCACCCTGCAGATCTCTCCGTTCTCCGAAGAGGCGCTTCTGATCTCGCGATGGGTAATCTTTCGGTTCTTGCGCTGCCGCCGAAACCTCCTCCCCTTTTTTCGTGTGTCGTCTTGTCGGTTGGCTGATGGTGTTCCGTGGATATGATGCAGCATCTGCCAAGAAGGTGAAAATCGGCATCAACGGTGAGTGCCGGAGTGCTTCTTGTTCTTTCTGCGGAATGCTGTGTTCTGATTGACTTTTTTTGAGTTGTTTGATCTGTTCCTACTTTTTTTTTCTTGTTCTCTTATATCCTGATGCGTAGTTCCTTCTCTCCGAATCTTCGTTTTGTTTACTGTTCGTGGTGGTGTTGGCGATTCAGGTTTCGGTAGGATCGGTCGCCTGGTGGCGAGGGTTGCCCTACAGAGAGACGATGTCGAGCTTGTTGCCGTCAACGATCCTTTCATCAGCACGGACTACATGGTAGGGTTACTTAGACCGCATGGATCGTCCTTGTTGTCGCGCACATCCGGTTTCTATTCCATGGATCTACTCTACTGTGGTTGATGGTATTTCCCTTGTGATATGTGGACGCAGAAATCCGTGGTTCCTTGAGTTTTTGATCTGTTCCGTGGATGGTATTCTTTGGTTTTGTGATTTGAACATATCGGATTGTACGTGCATGGATCGGTATATAGCATATTCTAGCTGACAAATTTTATGGATGCCCTAGTCGTAGGCATCATTTTTTTTTTCAGATGGCTTGTGTTGCATAGATTGGACATCGAGCGATCGGTTTGTAGCATGTTCCTTCACTGAGTTTATGTATGCCCTGCTCCCGGACTTTAACAGTTTTCTTTAGATGTTCTTGCTGCAGAGATCAGCACAACTAGTCTGCTATAGTAGGTATCTACTGTCACTTTTTTCCTGTGCTGTCTGCACTCGACTTCTCCCATCATCATCGTCCTTTCTGGATGCAAACGCTTTGACCTTCAGTTACAAGAGCAGCCTTTTTCTCATGGGTGGTGTCAGCTCTTCGATGCTCCTTACAGTGTCTCCAATGTATTGTGTTTTCTATTCTGTGAAATTTAAAGAGAATATTTTTTTTAACAATCGTCAGCTGTGATTCCAACTATTTGGACTTGCTTACCTAGCTCGCGTCCGAGGTATTCTGTTTGACAGGGGTACCTTGGTACTAGTGAATTTATTCATGTATGCAGCAAAGCATGTAGTCCTGGATAGTTTGAAATTTGGGTCTCCATCCTCTTCTGAGACTTGTTATAGTAGAATTGATTTTTGGCGGATTTGTGTGGTGAGAGAGATTGTTTATATATCTTGCATTTGCTTGAGATGAGATTTAGGTATCTTTCAGGCTGACATCTTTTCCGGCTATATTGTATGGTTATTTCTGTTTTTTTGTGCGATATACCGGCCATGATATGACAGAAAGTAGCTCTGTTTCCTGCAGCTACACGGTTTCTTATGTATAATCTTCTTCATTTTCAATACTTGCTTGACTGGCTATCATATTTACTGTTGTTTTGTGTAGGCATATATGTTCAAATATGATACAGTACATGGTGCATGGAAGCATCACGAAATCAAGGTGAAGGATTCCAAGACCCTTCTCTTTGGTGAGAAGGAAGTTACCACATTCGGTGTCAGGTGATTGTTATATCCTGTCAGATTTAGACACTTGTCAGCGAATACTGTCTTCTTAGATATGATTGCTTGTAAATGCAGAAACCCTGAAGAGATCCCGTGGGGTGAGACTGGTGCTGAGTTTGTTGTTGAGTCAACTGGTGTGTTTACGGACAAGGGTAAAGCTGCTGCCCATTTGAAGGTTACCAGTTTTAAACTTCTCATTTTTTAATTTAAAGTAACACTCTTCACTTTGTTGCTTTCTTGTTTCAACTAGGGTGCATGATTTTTAATGTTTTTATATTTTGTAGACCCTCTTAATTCTGGTTGTGTAAACTTTTCATGGTTTGGCCATAATTGAAATTCATTGACTTCATTGGATTGGCTATTACCTTGTGAGTCTCCATGATTTAACTAGCCTTCATGATACAGTGGTTGAGCAGCTTGTTTAAGGTTGCTTTGCATGAAGTCAAAGAATTGTAATCATGCTATTATTACATTTATGACACAATTATAAATGTGGTGCTTATGATTAAGCATCGAGGGAAGAAAGTAGAAATATGATAGCATCACGCCTATGAACACAACGATGAAATTGTGGGTCAACTGAGCGGATGTAAGTGGTAAGTTTCTATTTGGATACTTGTGCAATACACATCCAAGTTTCTATTTGAATACCTGTGCAATACACATCTAAATTTTTATTTGAATACTTGTGCAATACACTTTTTTTTTTGCTTTCTTTCTGTTATACAATGCTGTATTAGCTTGATCTTACCTTTTGACAATAAGGTCGTATAACTTTTATTCAGAGCTTAACCAATGTACTGCCTTTATGGTATCCTTCAGCAAAGGGACAATTAATTGTTGACCTATTTTCATTTTCATAATACAGGGAGGTGCCAAGAAAGTTGTAATCTCAGCTCCCAGCAAAGATGCTCCCATGTTTGTGGTTGGTGTGAATGAGGAAACCTACACTGCGGACACTGATATTGTCTCCAATGCTAGCTGCACGACCAATTGTTTAGCAACTCTTGCTAAGGTACATTCTTACGGTTTTGTTCTGAAGTGCATTTTAAGGCACGTGGTTCCATTTAGACTCTAGTTGGTCTCTTTTCCCCTTAATCTAACATTGTATTCATGCGCATTTGTTAAAGTGCATTTTAAAGGGGTGGTTACAAGTAGGCTTAAGTCCCTTACCTTATCTTCTAACATTGTCTTTCTTTTTCTTTATGAAGGTTATTCATGACAGGTTTGGCATTGTTGAGGGTTTGATGACTGCAGTGCACTCGATCACTGGTAAAGTTCTTTTTCTTCTATTATTTCTTTTCTGGAGATAAGGGTGTCTGATTGTTTACTGGCTTTCAGCTTCTCAGAAGACTGTTGATGGACCCTCTGCCAAGGACTGGAGAGGTGGAAGGGCAGCATCTTTCAACATCATTCCCAGCAGCACTGGAGCTGCTAAGGTGTTTGATTGTTGTCCCGTTCTTGTTTATAAAATAGGTTTCTTGCTTACAAGTGAAGACAAGATCGTCAACCTGAAACTTCTCTTATTTTCTGTTTTATCAGGCTGTTGGTAAGGTGCTACCAGCATTGAACGGGAAGCTCACTGGTATGTCCTTCCGTGTTCCCACAGTGAATGTGTCAGTTGTTGATCTTACCGTCCGTCTTGAGAAGTCGGCTACCTATGATGAAATTAAGGCTGCAATAAAGTGAGTAAACAAGTTATTTTTTTTGCAGTCAAGTGATCGGTGTATGTATACGTGATGCTTTAAGCAAAACCAAAGTAAATTATTTTACTATACAGGGAGGAGTCTGAAGGGAAGCTAAAGGGTATTTTGGGCTACACTGAGGATGACCTCGTTTCCTCCGACTTCATCGGGGACAACAGGTGTGTGCTTTTTCCGGGTTTGCTTGTGATTATTGTGGTGCACCATTCGAAGTGGGTTGATTGAATTTACCTGTATGTCTATGTACGCTAGGTCGAGCATCTTTGACGCGAAGGCCGGCATTTCATTAAACCAGAACTATGTTAAGCTCGTGGCTTGGTACGACAATGAGATGGGCTACAGGTGAGTAGAAGCTGAAGCATTTCATTATGGGTTAATTGTGTTGGGAAAATGTTTAGTTCTGTCTGCTGCTTCTAATGTAATTACATGCAATGACTATGTTTCCTTTGCAGCACCCGCGTGGTTGATCTGATCCTCTACATGAGCAAGAAAATGCAGGTGTAAGTTATTCAACCGCTCGCTAGGCACAAAAACCTGAGTTAGAGGGCTCTTGCCCCCTTCTTGATTGGCGAGTGCTTTTGTTTTTCTCTTAGAATAAAGAAGTTGGTTCAGTTTGGGAGACTTTTTTTTTGCGAGGACTCGTCCTCCAGTTTTCTTTTATGTGGCGTCCTTGTAATGTGTCTTCGGAGTGTAACAATCTGAACGTTTTTTTCTTTTCACTCTTTATGTGTGACCCTTTCTTTTCTGTAAAATGTGAACATTGGTAAACTGGTGTTCCTCTGTTGTTGCAGCTACTAGGGTTGCTCTTCTTCAACATTGGTCAATGAGCTTTAATTAATTTTCCATGCGAATTCTTAGGGAAAAAAACAACATTGCCCCCATCCATGTTACCTTGATTCTATGTACATTTGATTTTGATAGATTCCAGTTTAGCCCCGCTTCTTGTTTGCTGCTGCTGTGTTGGCAGTCTTTCCCGTCTGGTGTGTAACTATTTTGGAAATATATGGAACTTTCCTTCGTAGCATGAATATACAGATCGAAGTTTAAAATTTTAAATAATAATGTCGGCATTAGCAGCTATTCATGCAGCCAAATCTAATTACTGTCTACCTTAAAGCAAGGTGCTACAAAAGTTTATTTTCCGTAGATCCAGACTGGAAATGACTCTGGCATGGCTCAGGGTCCCTTCTCGCTGATCAAGTTATTCTTGTAAATTCTGTCTTGAAGGGGATTAATCTCTACTCAGCATAGGTGAGCATGACAGGTTCTCGTTGTCTAAGCTTGAGGTTGTGGGCTAAAATAGTCTCTCTAAATATGGAATAAGAGAATGGTTCGTGGATCAAAGACTTTGGGAATGGAAGCAGAGTTGCAAGCATTTGTAGAGGTACTTTTGACAATTGAGAGTTAATTTACTTCAATTTACTTTTCTTATAGAAGTGGGGGGATGGCAGGGAAACTTTCTTTTGGGAGGGCCAAGGGATTAGGCATGCTCCGTTGGTTATCATGTTTCTTGGCCTTCTTGGCTTATGTTGTGACCCTCAAGCTAAGATCTGAACCAAGTAGGATATCAAATCTAGTTGGATTATTTTCCAAAGAAACCTCTAGGATGAGGAGATTTGTAATCTTTCTACTTTGCTCATGCTCGTTAGACTCACAGATGCACTGAGAACCATGAGGATAGATTGGTGCGGCTTCCGTGTAAAAAAAAAAAGAGTTTCATTCACAATTAGCTGTCATTGTCGAGGCTTGTTTCTGGGTTTCCTGTCACTGTCGAGGCCAAGCAAGTGCCACGAAGGCCCCTACGTTTCCTGCTGGCACTGTCGAGGTCATCTGTGAGCTCTCTAGCGACTGTTGATGCCAGAAGGATACTGCAAGGGCCCCACAATGGTGTCTGCTCTGTCAAGGTCATCATCGACCTCAGATGCACACCGTGCAGCCCACAGCAACCTCGTATGTCGTTGTTTACCCTGGAGGCATACTGTGAAGTCCGTTATGACGCTGCTCAACTCCACCATGCCCGGGGCCCATCACCTGGTTTCCAATGGCATCCTGTCACCCTAGTCATGTGAAGCAACTGACGGTAACTTCAAAACCTCTTGGCTAGAGGAAGGGGAACAAGTGGATACAAAAGTTGAAGGAAAAGGTGAGCAAGACAAAACATAAGCAGGAAGAACCGAAGCCGATTGGAGGAGATCAAGGCTGCCGACAACAGCCCATTGAGGCCCAACGGATGTTCAAAACAGGCCCAAGAGGCATCAAAACTATGTCTGTTAGAGATTTTGGGGGATTTACATGTGCAACATAGAAATATACCAAACCACAAGCCGACAGGTTCAAAACATATACCGATCAAGCTAAGGGAGGCTTATGCTAGGGGAGGCTATACATTTTCAACATATAGATTGTAGATGCCGAACCGTAAACTAATGTGATCCATCAAAACCCACGCATTAAGTTAAGGGAGGCTATGGTGTACAACATTTAGATGCCAAACTGCAAGTTAATGTGGTCTATCAAAAGCCACCTATGAAGCTAGGGAAGGCTATACGTGTGCAACATGTAGATGCAGAATCACAAGCTAATGGGGTTCATAAATCAACGGGAAGAGTTTCCACATATCCATTAAAACTGTAGAGAAAGGGGCGATCAAGTTTTTTCTCAGTCCATTAAAAAAATCAGATCTTTAAATATTCAGTCAAAAAATAATAATAAGACTAAGGTTTAGAAAGTGGGAAGTATTGATTGGAACCAAAGGTCCCAAATCCTAATAATTCACCACCAAAATTCATAAGGTCGACAAGGCACTAAACACAGAAAATTTAAAGGTGCCCAGGAAAGACTCAAGGTAGAAAACATGGGCCACAGTGTCTAGCCCATTAGACTCGGATTGGGAAATCCCAGCCTGGTCGAAGTGCTGGGATATGTACATTTCATGACATAAACGATGAGAGTAGATTAGCCTTTGAGCTTCTTTCGAGTTGTTTGGACGTTTGCCATGTTCTGTGACACTACCGTGTCTGTAAATATTTGAAAAGTTGTTTTGTTTCTCATGGAGATGGATGTGTTTGTTCTACTCTTTTAGCGACAATTGATTTCTTTTTTCGATACGAAGAACCGTGTTCATCCCTCTTCGTTTTTTTCCCGATGGACAGATGCCAGACACTATGCCCGGTGGTCATATTATAACCCTCGCCGTCTTGCCACCCTCCCCGCCCATGGCCAGCTGCCGCACCGCCCGCCCTCTCTGCCAGCGGCCCCGCTCTGACGCCCGCTTTACCCCACCTGCCCGCCGATTGAAAAATGGACGAACCGGTAAAAAATCGAACAAGCCGAGAGGTTGCCCATTCAGTTCTTCTCAAATCAAATCGGACCTATAAATTGGATGGCCCAGTTTAGGGCTGCAAACGGTATCCGATATTTTGATAATTCGACCGGATTTCATTTAATTTATCTCTAAATGGAGGTTCGATAACATTACCGATAAGTTATCGGAATCGGAGTTCCGGTAATTTATCGGAATCGGAATCACTAGATACCGATTCCGATAAATACCGATACCGATAATTATTTGAAAAAAATAAATCTAGATAGTTGATCTGTTAGATCAAACGATCGTAGTCCGTAGACATGGTAGTAAGTACTAAGTAGTAACCGGTAACACTATCGTCGATACCGCAGCCCGCAGCCGACGGCCCCAATCGCCGATGTTATCTCTCTAGTTCCTTTCCTGCCCTAGGAATTCTCCATTTCTCCCAATGTCGACACTCCCATCCCTGCCCTAGTTCCCTTTCTCAGCACTCATAAGCCAATCGCGAGGGCACGAGCAGAGCAGCAAACGACCTCTTCGGCTCTTCCGCAGAGTGGCTAAGTTCTTCAACAGACGAAGGCAGCAGTCAGCAGATTTCTCAGCAGGAGTCAGTCGCGAGTGGGCCACGGGAACACAGACACATAGGAGCCCCTCACGACACTGGCGCCAGGACCAGGTGCGCTGCCGACTGCCTTGGCCCCTGAGCGGCTGAGTTCTTCTCTTTTGTGCTTTCCCTGACCAAGACCATCCCCTTGCCCGCCGGCCAGGAAGCTCGTCTAGTTCCTCCGATCACTCCCTTCGCCGACCTAGTTCCAGAGCTTGCAGGTTGGGGTGAAAAATGAGCAAGCAGCAGCTGCTCCAGGTGAAGCTCATCACCAAGAGGCCAAGGGACCACAGAGGCACGAACACGGAGGAGCCCTTTGCAACTTGGACGCCAAGACCAAGAGCGTTGCCGGCTGCCCTGAGTTCTTCTTCGTTTTCCCTGGTCGTCCCTTTGCCGCTAGCCAACAAGGTCCTCTGGTTCCTTCGGTCACTCCCTTCACCAAGTCGGCCAGTCCCAATGCCTGCAGGTGGAGTTGGAAAATAAGTATGTTTTGCATGTCTATCTGCGTAGAACATGAAGGGCTTCTTTTTTTTATTCTTTTTTGTTCTATTTTCTCCAAATTGTAGTTGTACCAGTTAGTTTTTCTTTTTCGATATTTATGTAGGACCTGAAGAAGGCAATTCTTAAGATCCCGAGAAACTTGAATTTTCAGGTATCTGAGGAGACTCCGCACGGTAATATTTATAACTTCTTCAGTGGTTAACTTCTGGATGTCTCTTAACTCTCATATTATAAAATTGACATCTACTTAGGGTATGTGGCTACATGGGTCAAGTCCTTGTATCCATTTTTTCTTTGGAGGCATTATATGCATATGTATTAGATATTTAATTTTTTTTGTTCTTTAAATATGTAGATATTATTGGTGTATCACAACCAGTGATAGTTTGAGAAGTAATGGACACAATTTCTATGCCTCAAAATGAAAGATAACTAACTTTCTTATCTCTTATTGTTTGTCATGCTTATAAATTTCAATATTAAATTACACATAATTTTTTCAGACCATCTGAAAATATTGATGTAGAAGTTGAGAGTAACTTGCAAGAGTCATCCCATGTACAAACTTCATCTCAACCACTTGAACATGCAAAAAAAAGGAAGTTAAGATCTACTGTTTGGAGTGATTTTGATAGAGTTCAAGGTGAAGATGGCAAATTTATTGCTAAGTGTTGATATTGTCAAAAACAATTATCAGGAGATAGCAAGCAAGGGACTACACATTTAAAATCTCATTTAACTCATTGTTTTAAGTACAAGAAAAGTAATACCAAGGCTCCTTCTATTGGACAATTAGTGTTAAGAACAAGTGAGGGGAGCAATGATGAGACAAGATCTTTGGAATGTTTTCAGTTCACCCAAGATAACAGTCGGGAAGAGTTGGCAAAAATGATTATCGTGCATGAAGTTCCATTCTCTTTTGTTGAGCATTCATTCTTCCGTTCATTTTGTAGTTCTTTACAGCCACAATTCAAGTCTATAAGTAGAACAACGGCAAAGGTTGATTGCCTGAAACTATATGAGAAAGAGAAACAACAAGTGTATGACATGCTTAAGGAGACCTCATCTCGTGTTAGTATTACTGTTGATCTTTGGACATCTATTGGCATGGTCCCTTATATGTCATTAACCTGTCATTTTGTTGATAAAGATTGGAACTTGCAAAAGAGAATTTTAAATTTTGTAAATGTTAAGTCTCATAGTGGTGTAGAGATTGCCAGAGTGATAAAAGCAAAGCTATTTGATTGGAATATTGTGGGTAAGATATGCAGTATCGTGTTGGATAATGCATTCTCCGACAATGTGCTTACTAGAAAGCTTTGTCAAATTCTAAGATGTTGTTGTCATATCTTAAATTTAATTGTTCAAGTTGATTTACGATCTTTAGAATTGACTATTTTAAAAATTTGTGAAAGTGTAAGACATGTTAGTGGTTCACATGTAAGATTAAAGTATTTTAAGAAAGCTGTTGAACAAGTAAATGCACCAAAGAAGAAGTTGATTTTGGATGTCCAAACAAGATGGAATTCTACTTATATGATGTTGTCTGTTGCTTATGAATTTCGTGATGCATTTGACCGTTTGTCATGTTTTGATAATGAGTACAAAGGTCCTCTTAGTTTTGAAGAGTGGGAGAATGTGAAAGCAGTCAAAAGTTGTTTACAATTGTTTTATCAAATTACAAATAGATTTTCTGGCACTAAATATCCAACTTCAAATTTGTATGATGTTTGCTTGATTCGCAAACAATTAAAGAATTGGTTAAGACATGAATGACCTTTCATTATTTCTATGGCCACCAAAATGTATGAGAAGTTCAATAAATATTGGGGCACTTTGAGTTTCGTCTTGTTAATATGATGTATTTTAGATCTTCGGTACAAGATGAAGACCATTGAATATTTTTTAAAAGAATTTATGACATAGAGGCCTCTACAAGAGTTGATGAAATTCGCATATCTTTTTCTAAAGTCTATCAAGCATATGTGGAGGAACAAAGGAGAGGTTCTCTTGATAGAGGTAGAGGTGGACCAAGCAATATGACAAGTGGTAGTGGGGTGCCTCCTGCACTTGATAGTGGTAGTGTTGATCTTTCATGTTCTTTAGTTGTGAATGAATTACTTGAGCTTGATCTTTGACTTAAAGAAAATTCTTCATGTCAACCACAAAAATCAGATTTGGAATTATATTTTGAAGCTCCAGTTCTTAGCAATGATATTGTTATGCAAAAATATGGAGGAAATTTTGATATTTTAGCATGGTGGAAAGAGGAAGAAGGAAAATATCCAGTTCTTGCTGAAATGGCTCGTGACATTCTTAGAATTCCTATTTCAACTGTTGCTTCTGAGTCTGTGTTTAGTACTGGAGGGAGAATATTGGATGCTTATCGAAGTTCTTTAAAGCCTAGTACGGTTGAAAGTTTGATTTGTTATCAATATTGGTTGAGCAATAAAACAAAAGGTATTGCTTGAATTATTCTCCATATCTTTGACTTATTTATATTTGTTTTTTTCACTTATTCTAACTTTTTTAAAAATCTCATTTGGCTTAGTGAATATATCATGCGGACTTGCTTCTATTTCTTTGGCTTCAAGTTTGGATGAAGAAAGAAATAAGGATGATATATTGCTAAATGTTCCGTTGTTTGATGTACACAATAATGACGATGAAAATGAGTTAGTAATATTTGTATCATTTTATTAGTTAAATGCCACTCATATTATTAGTTAACGTGTTCTTATATTTGTTGGGAATAACTTCTTTTGACCATGAAGAATGCGAGGAGAATATCATGGCGAGCTAAAAACTATTTTGATAAATTCTAAATTGATAAAATTTAGTTTTTTATCTATTAGTTCCGCAGCTAAAGAGACTTTTAGTTTTTAGTTTTCCATCTATTGGAAATAAGAGACTTCTTATCTATTAGTTATTTAGTTTCTTATTTATTAGTTCCGCTCTACAAAACATTATCTATTGATCAGTTTCTTATTTATTAGCTTTTAGTTTGAAATTGATAAAATTATCATAACATGTATCTCATTATGCTGTGAATCAGAACAAATCTTTTTTCAAAGATAACATATATTTTTTTTCTTTTATAAATGGTTTTCAAGCATAACACATAGATTACGTGACTACTTTCTTACAAAGAGATTTCAAAATTCAAATTAAGTCAACCATTTAGTCTTTCTTGCAAGGGTGAAGGATGTATGGAAAATCTAATATTTTCTTGTCTTTTTGGTACAACTCTGTCAATATGGAACAATTAAAAGAGCAAGGACTGGGAAAATGTGATCTCTCAGGAGTGATGCAGCTACAAAATGGCATCAGTCACAATTCTCAACATATTTTGAATCTCTTATGCAACGGTTGTTAATTCGGTTCTTATGATCAGATTAAACTTTCATCCTACATATGTCTATATATTATGATGTTTGTTAGTGTGCCGTATTTTGTTTGAGTTTATCAAACTAAAATGTGATGCCAATGGTTAGTGGAAGTGTTGTTAAAAGTGATTTAAGATATTATTGTTCTATTTTCTGTACTATTATTTTATGCTAAATCAGTATTGTGTTAAGTTCATGAGTTAACGAAATCGGTATCGGAATATTCCAATTTTGATATCGAAATCGAAATCGAATCGGAATCGGAATCAGTCATTTCAATATTATCGAAATCGGAATCGGAAACATTAAATTCTTATCGGAATCAGAATCTGGCAATACCGATACCGAATCCAACCTGTTTTCAGCCCTAGCCCAGTTTGACCTATTTTATTTATATAATATATTATTTTAAATATATATGTTATTTTAAATTTATGTTGAGTACTATAAAAATATAACTATTTATCGAGAACAGAGTATTATTCTTAATTAATTATTGCAATTTAATTTTATGTATCATTATATATTATATTATTTTAAATTTATGTTAAGTAATATAAAAATATAACTATTTATTGTAAACAGAGTATTATTCTTAATTAGTTATTATAATTTAATTTTGTATATCAATGTACGTTAAACCGAGGAACCGAATCGTTCACATAACCGGTTTGGGGGTTCGGTCAAAGCTTATTAGGGGTGTAAACGGGTCGGATTCGGTAGCGGAATCACAGAATCCGATTCCGATTCTGATAAGGGATAAGGTGTTCCGATTCCGATTTTGATAATTTCGAAATCACCATGTTTCGATTTCGATCCGATTCCGATTCCGATTCCATTATCAAAATCGGATTCGAATCCGATAATTTTCGATTCTGATAATAGATATTAATTTTTATTCAAAAAATTATTAATAATTCACATATATTTAATAAATTTTGATATAATATTTTAAAACTTTATTTTTATCATTTTATCCGTTTATATATTATATTTTATGATTTATTTGATTTTATTTTGATTATTTTTACTTATATATATTTATTTATTATCAAAATCGGATAAACGGAAACGGAATCACCTGATTCCGATTCCGATTCCGATAAGGTATCGAAATATCCGATTCCGATTCCGATAACTTATAGGATACGAAAACAGTTTCCAAACCCGTTAATTTTTATCGGAATCGAATCGAAATTTCGGATTATCGGATTCCGTTTACACCCCCAAAGCTTATTCATTTGATTCCATTCGGTTTATTATTTAATTCGGTTTCATTTCGAAAAAAAACTAGAAACCGAGCTGTTCCCATGCATCTACGACCCGTCGTCAGCTGCAGCGCCGTTGGGCCCGTGAGAACACTCCGAATTTGTATTCGCTAAAATAATATTCCACTTTAGATATTCGTAAGAACGAATATTTAGAAACGGATATTATCTGAATGTTAATAAGAACAGATACAAAAATACTTGTTCTGCTCCGTTTAAGATCTGTTCCGAATTCATCTTTGATAATATATGCATCATATATATAATTATATATTTAAAATTATTATATTTAAAAATATAATTAAATATTCTTTATTATATATTAGTATACTAAGTTAATGTTAATAAATATATGATAAAATTTATATTTTATATTTTTATTTCTATGTATTTGTATATTATTAAATATATTAAATAAATAAAATTTAATTAATATTTCAAAATAGATATTATCCATATCCGCTTCAAAGATTATACGACTTGTAATAATTGATCCGTATTCGTATCCGATCAAATACGGATTATCCGGATAACTAAACGGAAGGGATTGGAAAACATCATATGAGCTCCGTTTACATCCCTACTCATGAGCCAGCGTCCATATCAGGCCGAAGGTGGTGAAGCCCATAAATAACAGTGTCAGTCTTATATGGCGGTGGGCTAATAATCTAACACTGGCATCAACGGATCATTCGTTTTTTATCTAATTTTCAAAACCATATGTTCAAGGGGTAAATAAAAAACGGGTAAAAATCGAGCTGTGTTGGTGTTAAGAAAAAATACTAAATGGAGCCATGTTGGTGTTAAGAAAAATACTGAATTTTTTCTTCAAGCAAGACCAAATATCTTGGGTCGTGCACATTTCATTTACTTTTTTTTGTTTGTCATTTTTTTCAAAAAGAAATTAAACCGAATCAAATTAGGTGCCCAATATCTCGTTGTGACGATATCCATTAATGCTGTCTATGCGGTGCATATATATATATATATATACACACACACACTCACACGTCAGTCATTGTAATATGCACGGACAATCTCACTCTCTTCCTAAATCCTCGAGAATGCAAGAATGTCTGTCATTGCTGGCCGAGCTTAGCTCGGCTGGCACCAGCCCTACGCCTGGGGGTGCAGGGTGGGGGTTTGCTTCCTGGCGACGTCAAAGTTGGGCACCGGGGGGGGTGAACTGTGAGGTTCGGGCGGGGCTCGAACCTTCGCTGCCCGCAATGCAGCAGGCCTCGCGGCCACTGGACCACAGCGTGACCCAAAAAAAAAGAAGAAGCAAGAATGCAACACCCTAATTTTCTTTGGGTATGTAGCAAAAGATCAGATATATGGAATGTAATGTAGCTCTCCTCTCAACATGTCCGTCCAAGATGTGCCACTATCTTTAAATTTTAATCTCATATCTAACTCCTTAGTTTGTGATAAATTAATTTACTTAATTTGATTAGGATATGTATATATTCGGAGTTTTTTTAAATAACATAGTTTATTTATTTTTTTATAAAGTAACGTGGTAAAACTTTAAATTGCAAAACTAACGTAGTTTGACGAAAGTCGAAGTTTCAAACTCCAACTTACTAAGAAGTCGGACAATAATATATCGACTTTTTCATAAAAGAAAGTCAGAGTGCTTTAAAACGACTTTAAAGTCAGATGATCTAAAGTCGGAATATTGTTTTCCGACTTTGCATTCAAGTTGGAGCCTCCCAGAAAGCCCCCAAAACCGGGCTTCTGGGAGCCTAGTCGGAACACTTCCCCGACTTTAAAATCGGAGTTTAGAACTCCGACTTGGAGCCTCCCATAAAGCCCCCCGAACTGGGTTTCTGGGAGCCAAGTCGGAGCACTTCCCCGACTTTAAAGTCGGAGTTTAGAACTCCGACTTATATGCAAAGTCGGAATATGGAACTCCGACTTGGAGCCTCCCAAAAAGTCGGACTCTAACAGTTTGACTTTCTGGCAGTTAAATTTTTTTAAAAAAGTTTCTAGTAAATGTAAAATCTGTACAAACAAAGTTATGTACACCCATACAAAGTTACACATCCGACTCACATCATGTAAATCCATCCATCATGTAAACCCATCAAATACAAAGTTATGTACACCCATACAAAATGCCATACAATAAACCTGTCCATCATACACACTAATATGCCAAACATGTCCATCATACACACTAATATGCCAATAAACCTGTCCATCGTAAGAGATATCCATACAAAATAACAAAAAAGCATCCATACAAATCTAGTTCATCCAAAGATATATATCCATACAAAGTGACAAAAAAACATCCATACAAATCGAGTCCATTCACTTTCGACGTTTTACAACAGTTTTTTCCTACGAACAAGTCGTTATCGCCGTTCCTTTTCTTCTTCTTCCTCTGTACTATGATACCGAACAGGATTTATTGGAACTTGTTTTCGTCCACGGCTTGGACGAACTAGAGCTGGTGATGTATTCCCATCAAGTACCATGGATTGTTGTGTTCCTCGAGGATCCATAGGCGTACTTTGACGTGGCTCTTGTGTCAATGTGCTCGGGCCACCTGGTTCGCTCCAAGCAAAAGGAGGTTGACTCCATGGCCCAGTAGGAGAATGCATCGGATTTGGTACCGGTTCATACGTTGGAAATTCAAACCGAAGCTTTCGATGAAGATCTTCTTGTAACTTGAAAATTTCCATTTTTGTTTCTTCATATTGATAAACATTCCTTGTCACCAACAATTTTTGTATTTCATGATGTCCTTTAAGCTATAAAAAATAAAAAAAACATTAATTAAGATAAGAACTATAAGGTTAAATTGACATAGTACTAATAAAATCGTATCTTTCTCACCAATTCTCGCTCCACCGCTCCCCTTAGGTAAAATTGAGTCGGAGGCTCTGGAGCATTTTGACCTAAATATGGAATGGTATGATCCTCATACCATTGACTATAATACTTCACTTCCTCCAGTTGGACATTATCGGGAACTCTATACACGTGAGCCATTCGATTATTCCACCATGTGATGTACCTATCGTACTCCATGGTCCAATCCGTGGACCAACGTCCTCGGCCGTCTCTCCTTTGATATTGTTCTCGAGGGGGTGGCTTAGTTTGAATGTGCCCAAATTGTCTAAGTACTTTCTCGGGCGCATGCACTTCCATAACTGAGCAGCATATCAAAGGAACAGATGCCAACCAAATAGACGGATTCTTAAGACATACCTCCGGCACGGACGTCATGATATCACGATTGTATGGCTCCCATATGATCTACAACGATTGAAACACAAGAACATTAGTTTAGGATGTAAACATTAACCATGACCTAGATATGAAATTATTTAGCTCATACTTGGCTAATCTCACCCACATCAATTTCATTTCTATAAACGAGCAATGTGTACTTATGTTGTGGCCAATCCTCCACCCGATTCCATCTGCATCCAACTGGAAGAGGTTGGTTGCCTAATTCAATAAGACGTGGGATGTGAGGCTGGCCAACATGTAGATGTTCCCAACTCCATAACTGTTTCAAAAAATTGAGTTTTCAAATAAGATTATTGGATAAATTTGTAATGGTATAAATCAAATTGAAGATACTAACCTGCAAAAGATGAAGACAACTCCCAATCTGGTTACGGGTTGCAGAAGTAGCCGAACATAGTTGGCGGTATAGAAAACCTAATACCGCACTACCCCAAGAAAATCTCCCTGAGAGATCTATGTCCTCCATGAAGAATAGATACTGCATATACACCTCATTGCCCAACGTGTCGAGCATTAGAACACACCCGATTAACATTAGCATAAGTGCCCTACTATGACATAAACAAATACTCAAAGACTCCTCACTATCATCATCTGGTAACTCAATAGCGTGACGACCAAATGTGTTAAATAGATAAACTAATCTCAAGGTGCTCTTGCTTTGGCCCATATCTGCATCGATTGGTGTAACACCTATGTACCTCTGGCAGACATGCACCCAATCTGGAAACTCTTGTGACGGAACTCGTATACGAGTAATGACTGCATGGCCGTCTACAAGTATACCCATGAGTATAGCCACATCCTGTAGTGTAATAGTCATCTCACCCCGAGGTAGATGAAATGTAGACGTCTCTGGACGCCATCGCTCCACAAGAGCAGTGATAAGCTGTCGGTCTAATGGAATCCAATGAAGTAATGTAACATAAAAAAACTGGCCCTACGTAAAAACTCTAAGACATTGCAGTTTTCAATGGGCCATACTAACAACTAGCGAAAATGTGAAACTAGTAAAAGTAGTGTGGCGCCCTGTAAAATGCAAGTGAAACATTTGTTACAAGACACATAAAAATTCATCTATCTATGTAAAAATAAAATTATCAAATTTCATGGTTGTACCTCAGGTCTCGCCGAACGATGGTGACCCTGATCACTGAGAAGAGAAGTTTATCATTGTTTTAAGAAAACAATGAGGTAGAGCCAAAGTCTCATTAGAAGTTTCAAACTTCTAAGGCAATACCATAGAATCAGAGAGAATGCAGTTGATAGAGATATAATTAAAGATAGAGTATCTTCCGTTAATAACATTACAGATCCACTAACTGAAGCAGTTACTCAAAGAGTGTTTGAGCTTCACCTTGAGCTGATAGAGATCAGCCAGATGGGTGATTGACTTTAGTGCAAATGGGAGATTGATAGAAATGTATCCTACAAGCCAATCATATATGATATGATTCGACATTTCTAGGAATATCTCATTCAATTAAATAGGCAAAACTTTGTTACTAGCTTTTATTAGAAGCGTATATCGTAATGAAGTCCTTAATCACATGCAATGATAATTGAATCATGATGAGATCATGATAATGAGATCGATCATCTAGTGGTATGTGATCTAAATGTTCCTAGTCATAGGATCCTTGAGACGGGACATCAAGAATCCGGATAGACTAGTGTGTGTGATCTCTTCTCATATGATGAGAATGACCGATCTCATTAGTCATCAGTGTTGGGACACTGAGATACACACACATGTGCTCATTAGTGGAATGAGTTCACTGAACTGACCAATTTAAGAAAACCTGATCGGTATCTTACCGAACTGTCTATCAGGTTATTCTTACATCTCAATAGCACTGTTGGATCTTTGACCTGAGTCGCCAAAGATGTCTTGCCATATGAACTATGTACTTTGACTATTGACTGATGGATCACTTAGTATTGTGGTCCTATATAGTTAATGGATTGGGTATATGGGAAACCTGGTGGAGGCAATTGAGCGGACAATAGGGGATCGTTCACTCTCGGTAGGAGAGAGAGAATGTCTTATAGATAGTACTCTAAATCCTTGGCCAAGGTAGATAGGATAATTGGAAAAGGAGTTTTCCAGTTGATCCATTCATGAGTACAAGATTTCATAGAGTTGGAATACTTAGGGGTTGACAGTCAGTGCCGAACCCCTGACCGACCGGGACATTGTATGAACGAGGATTTAAATCCGTGTGGTAATTGATGATGGAAATGTTCAATGGATGTTATTTAACTCCCCATAGTCATTTGGGATCATAGGATGTGGCTTGTACCCTTTATGATCAGAAAGCCGTAAAAAACTGTTATCGGGTAACGGTTTTGATTTAATTTAAAGAAATTGCTCTTTTAAATTAATTAAGGCTTCAACCAAATTGACTATTGGGCCTAGTGGGTCACACACAATAGATCTGGTCAATAAGATGAGGGCATGGACGCAATTTTATAGAAGTTTTGAGTTTTTGTAAAAAATTCCATCTTCTATATATAAATGGCTTATGAAGCCAAACCCTAACAAACCATAGGGCTGGAGCACGTCCCAAGCCTCCTCTCTTCCTCCTCTCTCCTCTAGAAGGTGATCTCCCATGGTCAAGCTTGGATCTAGAAGGTTTCTAGAGGCCCGAAGGAAGGGAGAACTCGTCTATTGAAGCAGATCGTGTGGATATCGCTAGAGACCGGACACTTGAACGGTTTTCAGCAAGGAGGAATGTTCTCTCTTCACCCATGGTGAGAGATTTTAGAAATCCCATGAGGTACTCTCGTTCTACTTCATATTCGGTTCCCGATTTTACTCGTTCGGCATCGATCAAGGCAAAGATCATGGTTTTATGGAATCAAAATTTTTCCGCTGTCATGTATTGATTCCTTACATATGGATCCCAATTAACAGACCCAATGACACACGTTGCATGTTTACACAGAAAATGTTTCATTAGGGGCTCAGAACAAGTGCATTTAACACTATCTCGTTGAACATCAACTCAGAATGCACGCCCGTAACTGTCATTGACATCCCACTAAGTCGCATTTACTCTAGCTTGAATGATTATTTCTCTGCTGTGCTCATTCATTTGTGACAACATCTTTTCAAACTTAGGTGTAAGGATTGTTTCAATATTCATGCCATTTGTACGGCGTTGGAAAAACAAGAGCCTAAGCCAATGATAAGTCATATGGATGAAAGCATGAATTGGTAATCCCCTGGCAACTTTCAACACACTGTTAAAATATTCTGAATAATTCGTCGTCATTATTCCAAATCGTTTACCGTCAGTATCACAAGCCAATGCCCAATATTCTAGATTTACTTGTAACAATCAATCATAGGCCTCAGAACATATTAATTGTATATCAGTCATGCGTTTGTTAAAGTCTAACATGCTATAAGCCTGACCGGCATTATACATCCTCTTGAATAGATCTCTTCCAGTGAAATGTGATTGATTATTTTGTCTGTAATGTCTAAGACAATAACGGTGAGCTGCCAATGGAAACTACTCTGTAACTACTTTCTTAATACTAAGGTGTCTATCTGAAATGAAACACACCTGATGTCACCGGTCTCTAATACAATGAATTAACGTATACAACTGCTCAAAAAACCACGACCATGACCGGTCATTTTCACTATTTACGATTGCAAAGGCAATTGGAAATAATCCCTGGTCTGCATCTATACCGCAGGCAACTAATAGAGTACCACGGTATTTTCCATGTAGAAATATTCCATCGACGCTAATAACTGGTCTACAAAAATGCCATCCTTCAATGCAAGGTGAGAATGACCGGAAAAAATACAACAATTGAGTACTGTCAGCCTCACATAAATAATGATAAATCGTTCCGGGCATACTCAACTTTACAGCTTCCATATACCTCAACAAGTGAGTATAAGAGCTTTCTCAATCTTCAAAAAGTTTTTTAAAAACTTTTCGGCGAGCATTCCAAGCTTTGTGATACGATGGTCTTATGTCGTATTTCAATTGCACCATATCCCTGATTTCTCTTGGCATGATGTTTAAACGAGCCCGAACAATGGGCATAATTAAACGAGCTATTGTCGTGGAACCTAATTGTTTGTGAGTTGTATTATGACTAGGAGTTCTACAACTATGACTCTCATTGAACTTAATTATTTTTCATAAATCACCAACTCTTTTACTTATTGACGCGTGTAATCTCCACTGACATCTTTGTTTTTTTTGGTGACATATTAGTGTCAAGAGAGACTTGGTTGATCTATCAGTACGGTATTGAACGTTGCGCTTCACTGACCAATTAGAGATTGCATGAATTACATCCTCTTTAGAAGTAAAAATATCTTCTTCTGCGATATTCTCCACATTTTCTCCTTCACCTCTAATTACGGGTGTCATATCTTCGCATCCAGAATCCTGTTCCTCATCATCCACGAAGTAATTACTGGCAACCGCATTGTTTATCCAACTTATATCTTCAGTGTCGTGAAATTCATCAACAAATGATATACTATTAACCATTTCAGCAGTGATGTTATCATTGTCACTTGATGAGTCATCATATGCTTCTTCTAACTCATATTGTTCATTCAAATCAATTTCACTTTGAGATTGAGTTCTTCCGACATTAATATATTGTGATAACAACTGACTCATTGTCGGTTGATTTTGTGTGTATGGATCCCAACTTTCACAGTGACCATGTGTAACGTATGATGGGTAATTACTCCTATTGTTTTCATTCTCTGATGACATCTTTATAATATATTGTAACTGAGTTATAATGAAAATCGTCAGAATCATCTAAATCAAACAACATGGACGGATGAAAGTGAACAGAACATATTTAATTGGACGAAAAATACTACAACTAGCTACTTCATAGATAGTTATGTCCAAATAGACAAAAAACTTCTTCCGCACATCAGTAAGGGATCCAAACCCAAACCCAAATCCAAATCCAAGGTTGGTCAAGTCCAACATGTAAACCTAAGCAAATCAATTCAAGCATAGGTGCCAAACAAAATCAAAGTAAATTCTACGCAATTTTCTAAAACTCGGACCAAGCCAACCTAACCAAAATATTATTCTACTTTGATTTTTTTTTCAACTAAACACAATGAGGTATATAATTCAATCTACTCGAAACATAGGTGTCTACATGACAAAATTTTTAGATATTTTTTTTCTAAAACAAATCAATGCATAGGTGCTAAACGAAATATAGCTAAATTCTATGCGATTTTATAAAATTCGGACCAAGTCAGCCTAACAAAAATATTCATCTACTTTGATTTTTTCAACATGATCAACACAACGAGATATATAATACAATCTACTCAAATTAATACAAAAACAATTGTTGCCGACGTCAATTTTTAATTTATAAATTGTTCACCTCTTCAATCGGCTATGCGGATGCAATACGGGTGGGAGGTTGCCGCCGGTGGATGCACCGGTGAGATGGAAGGTCGCTGCCGCCGTCACCGCCGGTGATTGAGCTCGCCGCCGCCGGTGAGGAGCGAGGTCGCCGCCGCCGCTCAAACCCTTGGAAGAATGAGGCCGCCGCCGCCGCCGCCGTCGGAGAAGGAGCCGGTGCAGTCGCCGCCGCCGGAGAGAAATAACGAGCTGCCGCCGCCGCCGGAGAAGAACAAGGGGAGCCGCCGCCGGAGTGGAATAGGTGACGCGGAGGTAAAAAACACGCGGCTAGGGTAAGAACGGGTGAGGGGCATGGTAAAAGGTATAGGAAAGTCGGACTCATGAAATCCGACTTTAAAGTCGGATCTTTTTAGTCCGACTTTCGTGTCCGACTTACGAATTTAACCAGCCGATTGTCCGACTTCTCGGTAAGTCGGAGTTTGAAACTCCGACTTTCGTCAAACTACGTTAGTTTTGTAATTTAAAGTTTTACCACGTTATTTTTATAAAAAAATAAATAAACTACGTTATTTAAAAAAAACTCGTATATATTCGTCATTTCAGCATCATTGAAGTTAGACGGTTAATTACTTCTATCTTCTACAAGGAGATTGTCTGGAAAGCAAAAGCTAAAACACGGCTTAATCTAAGGAGGTTTATTAAGATATTAAGATCTATGTTGTAAGATTAATTAATTTAGACACCATAATCAAACAATCACCGAAACATAGGCCAAAAGTACGTTTAAGACTGATGAGGCGCAGCCTTAGGAGCATGTTGATCTGCCTTGGATGATTAAATCACGCTTGAACATATATAAAACGGAGGAGATTCTGTCGATAAATAGAAATTACAGAACCTCTCTCTCTCTCTCTCGCCTATCCTTGAAAGATCAGGACGTAAATGGATAAGCATGTACGCATCCAGAAGGGTCTGCTCTGCTGGATATGGAGCGGTGCGGACAGGGATCAGGAACGTCGGTAGCGCAGTGCACTCCTTGTCTTGTTCTTAGTGTGGGTGAAGTTATTTACTGCCGTGTGTTGTATAGGGTTCAGCTGGCCCATTTAAAATCAAAACTAGAATCCAATATTCTCCTATTAATTAAGGTTGGTTTATATTATCTGGTGTCCTGAGGCAGAGATTCTGCAAGTCGCCCTTGCTCCTATCCATATATATGTATCACAGTCGTTTCTCTCATGCTTCATGAACGTTTCTGATGTGATCTCGCTCTCTTATACGGATGATCACATATATATATATATATACGCTTCCATCCGGCATCCAGAAGGGTCTGCTGGAGATGGGCGGTGTTGACAGGGAGGAACGTCGATGGTGCAGTGCACTCCTATAAGAGCAGACACGTGTGTCTCGCACGGGAAGCCGACCAGACCGACCCTCCCCACGTGCGAGCTTGCATTTCCTCCTCCAGGAGCATCTCTTGGTGGTCATTCTATCTACTGGGCGCAGGCTGAAGAAGCTCGGCCGAACAGTCTCCCTATAAGCTGGCAGTTCTGCAGGTTCTCTCTGGTGAGTGATCTGCAAGAGTTCTGATTTTTTATTTTTTATTTTTACTCGGCATATGCATGTCTTGTCCTCAGTGTAGGTAGAGTTATTTACTGTTGTGTGTGATAGTAGAGTTATTTACTGTTGTGCGTGATAGGGGTTCTGATCAGCCGTTTAATTAATTGCAATCCACTATTTTTTTTATGAAGGTTGGTCTATACTATATGGTGTCCTGAGACAGATTCTGCAAGTTGCCCTTGCTTATCTCTATCTATTGCACCCGTTTCTCTTTCTTTATGGTAATTTCGGATCTGATCTGGCTCTCTTATGTAACCGGCCCCTCGTGAAGAGGGTGTTTAACGCCAAGACAAAGAAACTAGCTAGCTATCTGGTGATTATCATAGAAATGAAAAAAGCCGTCAAACGTAACCAAGGAATGCTGGATCGGAATTGGGGTCGGCACTTGGCCGGTGTCGATACCCATCTCGATCCGGACGGAATGGCCGGATTAGCTGATCTAAAAGAAGAAGAAAAAAAGACCCAAGACCATAGGCTCATCCAAAATTTTAAAAATATAGATAATAGAGTATAGATCAGTCTGGGGTAGGCTCGCCCAAAAATTTTAAAAAAATACATGCATTAGAGCTTGAGATTAGATTGGACTTATGTCTTCCTTTTTGCTGCATCTCGTTTTTTTTAATACCCGCCAGCTATTTGGACTAACCGTGGGAGAGGACTCTTGTATACATGTCTGATGATCTCTTATTCTTATATGATTCTCTACACTCTGTTGGTGGTTAATTATTTGATTATTGCTAGATTATTCTTCACGTTTGAGTTCTTACGTAGCATGAGATTATTATATCATTGTGATGATCAAATCTGCAATAATTTTGGGTACAAATTAATCTCCTAAAAAGGTAGTCCTTTACATGGGTCGTCTGCAGTTCAGCTTCAGTTGGATTCTGCATCCTCCTGTCCTGCAACATGCTGATCTTTGAAGGCGAAGATTATTAAGTAGCTTGAAACTACCTGGCTATCAATTACTATATATATCATTTAGAGCACTAAAAATGATTCTATATTAATTTTAATCTCGACAACTTTACATGATAGAGTATAGATATCAAAATTGATACAGCCGCAAACAAGTCATTTGTATCATATACGTGTATCTTCGCGTGTTTGTACTACAAATTTTAAAATTGATATTAGTACGATCTAATCATATATTTATGATCTGTATCGACATCAATTTTAAAATATTGAATGTTGATAGAGGTGTTCAATGGGATTGGTCTCCTCACTCTCTTAAATTTGACGTACGTGAGCAGTTCTCTCTCTCTCTCACAAGCCCATTCCGGCTTTTGGTTAAGGGGAGTCCGGATCATCTCCGGTCGATCGGTAGAGAGATCTCCCGTCCCAACCAATCGGGAAAGGCCACACCCCTGATCAGTGATCAACCCTCTCTCTCTCTCTCTCTCTCTCTCTCTCTCTCTCTCTCTCTCTCTCTCTCTCTCTCTCTTTTCTTAAGTATATCATTAACTCCTTACCTAGAAATATAGGTAAGAGGTTAGACCCCCTCCAGCTATTGTGTACGTACGTGCCAAGAAGGTCAGGTGGTGAGGCATGGCGAGCATGGATCCCCCCGTCACTGTTAACTTGGGGACATCAACTATTCTATTTTAATATCAAGACGTCGAGCATTTACATAGATATATATGATATTTATTGCCTCCTTTAGACGATGTGTGAATATATAGCATATCGACAAAAGAAAACTTGCTACATTTACATAGAAGATAGTCGATGCGGAACGGTGATGGGATCCGGGTACCATGCCTAACCAGTTGACATTCTTCGCGCGTGTGTACATATATATATATATATACATATCAAACATTTATATATTTATATGCCGGAAGAATATTACCGCACGCTTGTAAATTAAGATCAGGAAATTGATGACCAGAGAGAGAGAGAGAGAGAGAGGAGTTCAGGTCAATTCGAGAGGAAACACTTTCCACCCTTTTATAAAAATGAGATTCATAGAAATTGACAATTACAAATAAATTTGTAACAATAGGTTACCTATATATATATATTTATATATATATTAACTGATTCAAACGTAACACACTGCGTTTCTTATAATATATATATATATATGTGAAATTGATTACGAAGGTTCCTAATGGGGTGTTTGGTTGCATGATAATTTTTTGTACATTTTCATGATAAAAAATTATATTAAAATAAAAAGTGAACCAACTTATGACATAAAATTATCATGTTTGGAGAGATGTGATTACAAAAAAGAGTAACTACCATACATGATCAAACAAAGTGGGGGACCACAAGAAAAAAGAAAGAGGTGAGACCCTCTTTCTCTTTTTTTGTTTAAGAAGAAAATCACTTTTAAAATATAAAATTATCATAGTTACCAAACATCTCTTTTAACAAGTTTTCTTATAATTTTTAAAAATAAAAATAAAAATTTTCATTATCATGCAACCAAACGACCAAACGCCTAGTAACTGAATCAAATAAGCTGACGTTACAAGCCACCTTAACAAAACACATGACAAAGTTGAACACGATGGACACTGATTATCAAGACGTACGGCTCTAAATTTAACCAAGTAGGCTCTAAATTAAACTGCATAGCTACACTCCTATACAATCAGAAAAGAAAAAAAAAACAATATCGATGCTTTTTTGGATAAAACTCGAGGACAAGGGGATCTTCTGCGACGATATCGATTCGTCGTCGAACCGGATTTTTCGTCTCTGCATCAGCACCGAAGAGACGAATCGGATCCGAATATCACCAAATTACAAAAGAAGGCTGATTCTCCTTCTCTTCTTGAAGTATGCTTGAACGTCGCTGTTCTAGCTAGCTAACCGTTGAAGACCGCACGTATACGTACGTCTATATATATATATATGCTAGCTATATATATATATATATATAGACTGCTACTCCAGTTCGCAAACTCTCTCAGGCCAGAAGGGATAACGTACGGGGGGGTTCAAAACCGAGATGTGCCGAACGATCCATATATATTAATGTCTCTCCTTTGTAAAAAAAAAAATTGATTTTTCCATCAATTTAATTAGGAAAGTCGTTGTGAGTCACAAAGCCTTCATTGACCCGAATTTTGTTTACTCCGGGGTCTATGATATCATCTACGCATACAGCTGGATACTTGATTTCGGTTGCTATTTCTCTATCACTACAAGAAACTGGGTCATTGGCGACGGGTTATTTGCGACGGCTTTTATAAGCCGTCGCCAATAATGATAAAAGCGACGGCTAAATTAACGCCGTCGCTAATATTTGGTAAATAGCGACGGCTCAATTAAGCCGTCGAAAATAATGGTTTTTGCGACGGTCGAAGCCGTCGCAATAAAACGACCGTATGGTTTTTTCTCGAAAACTGGCGACGCGTTACGATACGCCGTCGCTACTAATATTAGTGCGCACGGCAAGCCGCCGCAATACCCAGGTAAAACGCCCGTGCGGATTTTTTCCCTCGGAAAATTGGCGACGCTTCACGTCGCTAATAATATTAGTGGCGACGGGCGTAAGCCGCCGCCACTAATTCATGGTGACCGTTGAACGGTCGACTTTTGATAGCGACGGCGAAAGCCGTCGCCAATGTAACTTATCTCAGTTATTGGCGACGGCTTCAAGCGGGGGGCCGCCTAATAAGTTTGGGTTAACAACCCCTCGCCGCCCTCCTTTCTTCCCCCCGCCGCGCTCTCTCTCTCTCTCTCACCGTCTGATCCTGCCGCCGCCGCCGGTCGCCGCCGCTTCAACCGTCGCCGCCGCCGCCGGTCGCCGCCGCCGCCGCCGCCGGTCGCCGTCGCCGCCGCCGTGGCCGGCGCCTCGCCGCCGCCGCCGGCTTGCCCCTTCTCGCGTAGGGCACGGAGAGCTACCTCCGTCACCGCCGTGGGTGTCGCCGGCTCCCGCCGCCGCCGCCGCCGCCACCTCCTTTGTGCTAGATTTAAACCCTACTTAGGGTTAATCGAACCTCCTTTGAGGTATACATCTTCAACAAACGAATTTTATTTTAATTTTTTTTATATACATCACAAAGCATATATGTGCCAAATAGCCCTAACAAATTAATAGGTTAGGACCTCCTCAAACCAATTATGTAGCACCTTGATCACTTTAATTATTTAGGGAGATAGAACAAAGGTAGATAGGTGCATAATTTATTTAATCATGGAATGAGCCTTAGAATAATTTCGTTTGAAAATTTCAGATGCCGTAAAACCCGAGATTTTAGAGCTTAAACTTCAAGGAAGAATTTGAGATCTCATTTTTTTTGTTTGAAACATGAAGTTTCGTATTGAGGGACTTTGACATTTGATTGTGATTCCATATCAAAAAAAAATATTCAGATTTTTCTGTTTTAGATTTCAGAGTGGCAATTTTAAGATTTCAATTGTTTGATTTGGGCTTTGACATTTCAGTTTCAAGTGATTTGGGATATTTGGGTATATAGATCGAACCACAAAGTTTCAAGTTAAGGATTTATTTTTTTGTTTGGGATTTTCGGCTTTGAATTTCAGATTGGAGATTTAGGTTTAGGTTCAAGAGATTGAAGTTTCAAATTAAGAGTTGATTTGGGATTCTTGATTCAAATTCTAGAACTTGGAGATTTCTTTATTGGTGATATTGGCGATTTGGGATTTTGATATCCTGGAGTTTCATATTTGAAATTTGCGGGTTTTAAACTTTGAGATTTGAAATTTCGTCTTGATGAGTTTTTCAAGTTTGAGATTTTGGATTTGAACTTTCAGCTTTGGAGAGTTGTGAATTTGGGAATTCGATTTGCATTTTTTTTTTAGATTTCAAAAGTGTCTTCGTACTAAGGATATTCAATTTTTGAATTATTAGTTCTTGATTTGGTTACTTATTTTAAGGACCTTTGGACTTCCAACTATTGATTTTGTATAATTTTTTGTTTCGTTTTAACTTAATATAACAAATCTGAATTCTTAGTTTTCATGTCTAACTATTCGTTTGTGATAAAAATATTTAATTGGTATGTATAAACATTTATTGTTCAACAACAAGTCTAATTTTGATTATTTTATCTCTTTTCGAGAAACTTCAATCGAGATATATACTTGAGAGTTTCTTCTTTCGGTGGAGGTTCGGTTATATATTGATTTATTTATTAAATTAACATTTCTTCATTGTATTTCAATCTTTTGACAAATTAAGATGAGTAACTTAGACAAATCATGGATGCATATTCCTAATAGATTAGATTCTAGATATATTGAAGGAATCGAAGAATTTTTAAACTATTCTTTTCATGATTCTAGAATACAATTTAGACATGGACAACATAACGATCTAATACAGTGTCCATGTAAAAAATGTTGTAATACATTTATTTTTAAAAGAAATATTGTCAAAGAACACCTAATATGCAATGGTATATGGTTAAATTATCAAAAATGGATATGCCACGGTGAAATTGAAGTCAATATGATAAATGAGGACATTACAAATTTAAATGAACCACAAGATAATTATGTAGATGATGAGGTAATGGAAATGTTACAAGATATTCAAAATAACGAATCTTCTATTCATATAATGAGGAAGAACACAATGAAGATAATTTTCAATATTCTAAATTATTAAAAGATTCCGAAACACCTCTATATGAAGGTGTTAAAAATGTATCTAAATTAAAATTTATATTAAAGTTGATTCAACTTAAGTCCAGTAATGGTGTCACTAGAAAATGTATGGATATGATATTATCTTTATTTAAGGAAGTCTTAGCTGATGGGGCGTGTCTTCCCGATAATTGGTATGAACTTAAGAAACTAGTTAAGGAATTGTGAGTTACTTATGAGAAAATTCATGCATGTAAAAATGATTGTATTCTATTTTGGAAAGAGAATAAAGATAAAAATGTTTGTCCATATTGTAACACCTCCAGGATATAAAAATGATCCTAAAAATCAAAATAAAAAATAAAGACAAAAAGTTTTACATTATTTTCCATTAGGAGTTAGGTTGCGCGTTTATTCATATCATCCAATACGGCTAAGTGGATGACATGGCACTACCAATCACGATCATATCAATTGAGAGGTGAAATGCGTCATCCTGCCGATTCTCCCGCTTGGAAAAGGGTGGATGAACTTTATCCAGAATTTGCGTTAGAGAAACACAACATTCGGATTGGATTGGCTTCAGATGGCTTTAATCCATTTGGTCAAATGTCTTCAAAATATAGTGTGTGGCCTGTTGTTACAATGGTGTACAACTTACCACCGTGGATGTGTATGAAAGCCACATACACAATGATATCATTATTAATACGTCCGAAAGCTCCCGGAAATGATATTGATGTATTCTTACAACCATTGGTGGAAGAGCTAAAAGATTTGTGGGAGATTGGATTGAAGACTTATGACGCCGAAAAGAAAGAGATTTTCATAATGAAAGTCCTACTTTTTAGTACGATAAATGATTTCCCGCCATATGCAAATTTATCTGGATGGAGTACTAAAGGAAAATTGGCGTGTCCTATATGTAACGAAGAAACACATACCATTCGACTTACCCATAGTCGAAAACAATGCTACCTTGGTCATCGTCGGTTCTTACCAATAGCACATCGGTGGAGAAAGAACCAGTATAAGCATCTTTTTGATGGTCGACGATGTGTGAAGGGAGCACCAAAGATACTTACGGATATGACCTATGGAGGCAACAAAAGGAGATGGACACTATTAGGTTCGGAAAAAACCGTTTAAGAAAGATTTAGAGAACTTAAGGAAAAATTTGTCAAAGAATAAAAATTGGAAGAAGAAGAGTATATTTTTTGAGAAACTCCATATTGGTCATCTCTTATCATTCGGCACCATTTGGATGTCATGCATATTGAGAAGAATGTGTGCGACAATATATTAGAGATGTTTAACCTATCGAGAATTGACAAGGACAATTTGAACTCACGGAAAGATTTAGTAGATTTAAATATTCGTCCCGAGTTACATCCGTACGAGGTTCATCAAAGTTTCCAGATGCAATTTATAAACTTAGCAACGATCAAAAGTCTAGAATACTTGAATTCATTAAGAATGTTCGAGTCTTGGGATGGTTATTCGTCGAATTTTAGTAGATGTGTAGATTTAAGTGTCCGAACAATTAGTGGTTTAAAAGTCATGATTGTCATGTATGATGATGCAAATAATTATTCCTTTGGCATTTCAAGGAAATGTGCCGAAGGATGTACCGAGTCCTATTGTAGAGTTATGCCGGTATTTTAAGATCATGCGCTAAGGTTTTGAACGTAACATTTTCGAGAGATTGGGAGACAAAGATTGCGGTAACATTGTGCAAGTTGGAACAAATTTTTCCACCATCATTCTTCGATGTAATGATTCACCTAGTTGTGCATTTGGCTTATGAGGCAAGAATGTCCGGGATTCAAATCAATACCGATGGATGTATCCAATTGAAAGATATTTAAAGAGGCTCAAAGATTATGTGGGCAACAAGGCGAGAGTTGAAGGTTCTATTGCCCGGGGCTACTTGGTCGAGGAGTGTACCCGCTTTATTTCAACATATATGCGTGATACGAGTGAATATAGTAGAGATCGGAACTATGACGGTGGTTCGAAGAAGTTGATACGGATGATAGTTCAATATTCAAACCAATTGGTCGCCCTTTGAGATGCGGCGTGTGCCTAAAATTTTGACGGAAAGAGAACAACGCTTAATACATGCATACGTGTTAAATCAAGTTGATGACATCGATTATTTTCGTCAATCTCATAGTGATGCTCTTAAAAATAGACCAACTACGGAAGAAAACTTCTTCGTGTGGTTCAGAACACACATTCAAGAGTTAAGAAATATAGGTTCTTCTAGATATACCAAGGAGCTGGATATTTTATCACTCAGTCCGTCGAGATTTGCGTCGTCATTAAATGGTTATATATGTAATGGATTTGGATTTCGAACATTGGAATCCGATTCAACCAAATCAACTCAACTAAGTGGTGTTATTGTAAATGACCATCTTCAATCCGGTTGTGACGATTATTATGGACGAATATTAGATATAATTGAGATATCGTTCGATAGGAATAGCCGTTTAACACTTTTTGAATGTGAATGGTGGGATGTACATGATAATGATCGAGGTTTTAAGGTTAATGAATATGGTTTTATATCATTAAACACACAGAGAAGATTAGGAACGGATGAACCGTTTGCACTAGCAAGCCAAGTGGAACAAGTTTTTTATGTAAATGATAACTCTAATAAGGGATGGGTGCTACCAAGATACGATCACTACCTCGTAACTATTACAACATTTCGGAAATGAAAGTGAAGATGAAAACGAACCGTATCAAGAACAACTTATTAACGTACCTATAACATTTGGAGTAATTGACGAAGATGTACAACTTCAAGAAACTCTTATACAAATAGAAAGTTAATCCGAAGGATTGGCCAAAAAAATCCAAGTTTTTCAACTGGGCCGGATTGCTCGATCGGACCCGTTAACGTCTCGGATTGGACAATCCGGCCTCGGATTGGCCAAAAAAATCCAAGTTTTTCAATCCGAAGCCGGATTGCCCGGTCGAACCTGCGAACGGGTCTCGGATTGGGCGCAATCCGGCCTGATTGGCCAAAAATCCGTTTTCTCGATCCGGCCGGATTGCCTGACGGAACCCGCAACGGGTCTCGATTGGGCAATCCGGCCTCGGATTGGCCAAAAAGCCAAGTTTCAATCCGAAGCCGGATTGCCCGATCGGAACCCGCAACGGGTCTCGGATTGGGCAATCCGGCCTCGATTGGCCAAAAGCCAAGTCCCACAACTGGCCGGATTGCCCGACCGAACCCGCAACGGTCACCGGATTGGGCAATCCGCCCCTGGATTGGCCAAAAAATCCAAGTTTTTCAACTGGCCGGCATTGCCCGATCGGAACCCGCCATACGGGTCTCGGATTGGGCAATCCGCCTTCAATTGGCCAAAACTAAGTTTCTCAATCGGCCGATTGCCTTCGACCGGAACCCGCTAGCGGTCTCGGATTGGGCAATCCGCCTCGGATTGGCCAAAAGCTAAGTCCTACAATCCGGGCCGATTGCCCGACTAACCCGCAACGGGTCTCGGATTGGGCAATCCGCCTGATTGGCCAAAAATCCAAGTTTTCAATCCGCCGGATTGCCCGACCGGAACCCGCATAGCGGGTCTCGGATTGGGCAATCCGGCCTCTGATTGGCCAAAAGAAAGTCCCACGAACTGCCGATTGCCCGACGGAACCCGCAACGGGTCTCGGATTGGGCAATCCGCCACCGGATTGCCAAAATCTAAGTTTCAATCCGCCGGATTGCCCGACCGGAACCCGCACGGGTCTCGGATTGGGCAATCCGGCCTCGATTGGCCAAAAAATCCAAGTTTTCAATCCGGCCGGATTGCCCGACGGAACCCGCAACGGGTCTCGATTGGGCAAATCCGGCCTGATTGGCCAAAAAAGCTAAGTCCCGCGTCCGGCCGGATTGCCTGACGGAACCCGCTAGCGGGTCTTGAGTTGGGCAATCCGCCTCGGATTGGCCAAAATCCAAGTTTTTCAATCGGCCGGATTGTCTGACCGGAACCTGCGAACGGGTCTCGGATTGGGCAATCCGCCTCGGATTGGCCAAAAAGTTAAGTCCACATCCGGCCGGATTGCCCGACGGAACCCGCAACTTGGTCTCGATTGGGCAATCCGGCCTCGGATTGGCCAAAAAATCCAAGTTTTTCAATCCGAAGCCGGATTGCCCGATCGGAACCCGCAACGGGTCTCGGATTGGGCAATCCGGCCTCGGATTGGCCAAAAAAGCCAAGTCCCACAATCCGAAGCCGGATTGCCCGATCGGAACCCGCAACGGGTCTCGGATTGGGCAATCCGGCCTCGGATTGGCCAAAAAATCCAAGTTTCTCAATCCGAAGCCGGATTGCCCGATCGGACCCGCAACGGGTCTCGGATTGGGCAATCCGGCTCGGATTGGCCAATCCGGCCTCGGGATTCGCTAAATTTTTTTTTATTGCACAATTATAAGCCGGGATTGCTGCCTTTAATATTTTTATGTGACAGATGAAGAGAATTTTCAAAGAAAAAGTCGTAGGACATCTCGTACTTCTACACCATCCGAGGGCGGTGGACCTCGGGGTCAATCTCAAGCATCTAGGGATCGACCTTCCACCTCCGTGGGTGTTGCTTCCGAGCCGCTAGGGAGGCACCCCATGAGCCTAGTCCATCTCGGACTCCTTCTCACCGGGTTCCGACGACGCCTCCTACGGATGGTAGTAGTCCATCTTCCCATGCTTCAGTAAATATTTGAATAAATGCTAGTAAAAAGGTTTTTTAAAAAATCGTCGTTGTCTAATTGTAATTTTTAATTTATACTTAACTAGCTACATCGCTAGACGTGGGAGAGGTCCAAAGAAAGGCCATCGGTGTGCGAACACTTGGCCTCGATGAGTCCTACAACGTCGTTCTAGTAGGAGGATCCGGCTGGATCACGGGACAGGAGTTTACCTCGTACTTAGAGTTATGAACAGAGTTTATTGCGATTTGTGGGAGCATAATTACATGGCTCTACCGCAGAGAAAAAGGATGCCATATTCCGTGATTTAGAGGTAACATTCAAGTAGCTTCATCTTATCTAAATTTTGGTGAACTTTTTAATCATTTTTATATTAATGCAAAGAACATTTTACCTTTCGAGCGGAATCCTCAATCGGATGCACAGATATTAAGGCATATGGGAGAGATGCAAAGAAAACAAAGAAATCATTTGAAAAGAAAGGTAAAATATAATTTAGAATGTAAATTCGAGATAACTATTTTTTTGTTAACAATATTTGTGTACAGTATTTTACAGGACGATCAAATGAGGAAGCTCGTGCCAACATTCCTCCACAGTGCAACGAGGAACAATGGCATCATATGTGCCATTTATGGAGTCAAGATGATGCTAGAGTAACTCCAAATTTTATTTCCTCTTATAATTAGATCCTATTCTTTTCATTTGCATTTTTTTAATGTTGTTTCATTTTTATATATATATGTAGGCATTGAGTGAAAAGAATGCCGATAATAGGCGGCAATTAACAATGCCGTACAGAAGAGGAAGAACAAATATACATCAGTTAGAAAGAGACTTTGTAAGTAGTTAAAACTTAAAATTTCATATTAGTTGATTCTTATTCTGTAATCATCTCTTATCTTTATTTTTAATTTTTGGTAAGGTACGAAAAGAAGGTCGACCTCCAACTCGTCCGGAGGAATTCCAGATGAGTGAAACGGATGGAGAATTCGATGGAGCAGTTTTTTGGGGTCATGACCAAAGTCGTCTTATGATGGTAATTATTGATTATCATAACCTATTTTTCTTTATAATCCACAATTCATCACGGTGGGATTTTAGTTTTTATTCATATTATTTATAGGAAAATATGCAAGGATTGATGAATCCCCCAAACATACGAATCCTCGGATGCCGGGGTATCGCAGCCTCCACTCACCGCGGAGGGAAGCTTTCGTATCCGTGTTTGGTAGAGGTCGACCAGGGCGGATCCGATGTGGTGGGCGAGGTGAAACTCGCCACACTTGGTATGGTGAGTCAAGCGGAGGTGCTTCTACCTCGACTCAAGAAGTGCGAGAGCTTAGAGATCACGTGGCGAGGCAAGGCGAAATCAATGAACGTTATGAAGAACAAATAACTTCATTGAAACAACAATTGGACAACCAACAGAAATCATTTCAAGATAATTTCGATCGCCTCAATCTGATCATTGAAGGCTTGACTCAAAGGTTCCCGACTCCTGATGTGCCATCCACATCGGGGCATCCTCCGCCTCAACAAACAGAGGACAGAAATGGCGATGACGACGAGGACTACGAGGATGCCGAGGAGAGTGAAGATGATGATGAAGATGAAGATGAAGAAGATGAATAGAAGATGTATTTTTTACTCTCTATGAATGTTATTCATATGTATCAAAACATTTTGTGTATGAATGTTATAACGAATATGGTATGTGAATATGAATTTAAATTTGATGAATTTCAATTTTGGTATGTTAATGTGTGTTGTTTCATCCTAATTCGGTGTCCGTTCCGAGTTTGAAACGAGCAATCCGGCACCGAAATTATTAATATAATTCAATTTTTGGATTGGTAGATCCGATTTTAGATCTTTACGAAAGTTTCAAGAATGATTGATTTTCCGGATTGGATCGTATAATTGATCCAATCCGGCCAATCAAATTATTTTTTTTCGAGAAATTGATTATTGGCGACGGCCGTGTATAGCCGTCGCTAATAAAGTTATTTGGGACGGCTAAAGCCGTCCCTAATATTAAAACAAATGTACTGCCGCAATACCAGAGGAAAATCCCGGAACCCGGTTTTTTTTCTCCGGTATTGCGACGGTCGTTTTAATATTAGGGACTATTTAGCCGTCGCCAATAAAGTTATTGGCGGCGGGTATACAGCCGTCGCAATACCAGAGTAAAAATTCCCGCGACGATGGCGTGGGGTTTCTGCTTGCCATTTGCGACGGCCTTGCCGCCGTCGCCAATAAATTTATTGGCGACGGCTCACTAGCCGTCGCCACTAAGATTATTTGCGACGGCTTAACCCGTCCCAAATAACTTCGTCGGCCGTCTAATCTTCTTATCATTTGCGACGGCTTATGCCGTCGCTAGTAAACTTATTGGCGACCGCTCTCTAAGCCGACTCCAATAAATGGTCGTTTTGCTAATAACTTATGCGACGGCTCATAAGCCGTCGCCAATAAATGTACTAGGGACGGCTTAACAAAAGCCGTCGCTAATATTATTGGCGACGGCGTTATTTGCGACGCGTTTGCGACGGCTTTGAAGCCGTCGCTAATATGTATTAGCGACGGCTTTTTGGTTTTTTGGGACGGCTTACAGCCGTCCCTAGTAACCTATTTTCTTGTAGTGTATCACATGATCTCTTCTTTTGGGTACTGTTTGATACGAAAATAATTTGGTGATAAATCTGGATTATCTTAAAATTTTAAGAAATAACTCAAATCTATTTCTAAAATTTTATGGTACCAAACACCCCATTAGTGTATATAGATATGTTGTCGGATTTTAATTCAGCACAAACACAATTTTTTTTTTCATGTTCATGCATGGCTTGATTAGGAGAGATCTATGGAAAGGTCAGAACAATAGGTAGACAGATCACACTCGATCATAATTTTTCGGTAAAAATTATTGTGAAATGACACACGGATGTAATTACAAGGGAAAAAATACTGAATTTAGTCATTATATGTATTTTTCGTGTGAGTTTCCTCTTTTATCTATTCAGCCTTTGTATCTAAGTATTTTATGAGTTGGTTCTTGTTGTTTGAATAAATAGTGTCGTGGCTTGATTAAAGTAAGCAAAATGATTTATCATGATCAGCTCGTGCCCTCTGAAATATAAAGTATGTAACATATGTTGATTTTTTTATGAACCTCAAAATTTAGGATGTAAAATGGAGGAACAGTGTGGCAAGAAGGCTGGATAGATTGTAACAACTCGATTTGTAAATATATTAAAAGATTAAATTAGTGAACTATCGGAAACACCGATTAACTATTTATCGAAAGTTGAGTTAAAAAAACTCTGAAATTAAACATACTATGTTGAGAGTACAAATGACATCTTGGAAAGGTTACTAATTAACATGGTTCACATCTACTCTCTCTCTCTCTCTAGCCAAAAAAGAAGTGGATCTTTCGTTGAAGAGAGGACCAACTTCTTCTCTTTTTTTACTTTTTGGTCTCGTTAGAATGGAGTGGAAGACTGTTGACTGCTCAAACTAAATTAATAATAAATTCTGGAAGAGAGGATTTTATTCAGGGTGTTTGGATAAGCAAGACATGTCTCGTTGATGGCGATATATATATATATCCTTTATCTCTGATTATTCTTCCGTCTCTGTTATATGCATCTTGACTAGCTAAAGTATTATTAATATTGAGACGAGGGCAAATTTAGGAGCTTTTGGTCAGTTCAGCACGTAGCTAGCTGTATATATCCGGTGCTAATTAATCAGTAGTAATCAATCCGCACCTCATATGTACATACATACATAAATATATATATATGTGTATCCTGGATTCTGCAGGAAGATTCATAATATAACTTCCTGCTATGTACATGCATATATATACGTATATGTAAAGATATGCTCGACCAATTAAGATGAATATTGAAGAAGCAAAGCACCTGCTTGTTATATATACACACACTTAAAAATGAGGGTGGTTAGTATCAAGGGAGATGGGGTCGGAATCAGGATCGAGTCGATTTGGCCTCAAATCGACTTAAGTTGACCAGAATTACGAACTGAGTCGGGACGGAGTCGTTCGAGATCATTAAAAATAATAATAAAATATTAATTATGAAGTTAGAATCTTAAAATCTGAGTCGATCAACCCTAAAATCAATCAGATCGAGATTAGGTCAGGACCGTGACCCCGCAGGGTTAGGATGATGTCTATCTTCTCAAAGTACCTTAGTTTCTTTTGTTTTTATATATATACCCAAGATTCCAAGAACACGGTGGATTCTCTCTCTGAGGATCGCGCTGGACGTGAAGCTGGATCCACGTGGATCAAAGAGAGAGAGAGAGAGAGAGGCGCCAGGCAGGCGCAGCACGCCGGCTCGGTACCCGCAGCCGCCAAGTCGGAACAAGCTCAGCCGCCGACATGTCAGGCACGTGGGTCCACGTGTCATGCAGAGATTGCTCACATGGGGGTACTCCCGTCGTCCTGCGTAGTATTGTCCTTGTGTCTCGTCTGCGAACCGCCGCCGCCGGCGGGCATAAAAGCTGGCGACCGTGTTCTCCGGCGACGCGACCCCAGCAAGTTCTCTCCCTCGAAGAAGACGGGGTATCGCCGCCAGGCCGCATGTTACGTGTCTGAGCACGTCCGTCCAAGACGTCCTCACGTGCCCTCCCCGGCCGCCTGCCTCGAAAAGCTCGCGCGGCGACCGCCGGCGGCCGTGCCGGCCCGGGAGACCAGTTGCGCCAACAGGGAGCTCCGGTGGCGAGCATCCGATCCGCAGACGACGACGACGGAGGGCAGTGCGCCGCCCCGTAAGTAGGAGTCCAACGTCGACCCCGGGGGACGCCGCCGCGTCGGCTCTTGCGCGTACCGCCGTCGCCGTTTCTCTCGGCCTCGCCCACATCTCTTATCTCTCCTGTTTCCGGGCGGCGGCCGGCGGGTCTCAACGGCAGCCGCTGCTTCATCTCGCTGACGTCGGAGGGCGGCAGCACCACCGTCCGCCGCAAGCAGAAGACATGGATGCTCCTTCCGGCTGCGGCGGGCATCCATGAGAACCGCTGGCAGCGTTCTCTCCGACGGCCGTCTCCGTCTTCGTGAACCCGCTGGTAGAGGTAGGTAGGTATCGCTGTTGCTCATCCGCCCGCAAAAAAAAAAAGGAATAGGATAACCCGACCAAGATTGTACCGATAAAGAGAGAGAGAGAGAGAGAGGGAGAGAGATCTGTACTCGGAATTCAAAAAGTTTTTTGCTTTCATGCCCTTACAAAGTACGGGAACAATATCGATTACTTCAGTGTTCGTACGCGCCTGTGTTCTTAACCGGACATACATACATTCAAGTTAATTGCAAATATGTACCCTTGTGCGTCCCCCGGTTGATCACATAGCTTTCGTCTTAGAAGAGCTAGCTACTATATATATATAACACCATCGATCATTTGTTCAGCTCACAAAAAGATTTTATTGACGCTGCTTCTTCCTTGGAACATCAGTTCTGACGTTCATCCGATTGCTCTTCCTAGCAGCAGCTCTGATGGAGATGCTGACAGAGCTCCCCTTCGTGGCAACCTTTTGTTTGCTGGTTTCCTGGGTTTTGGTTGAAGTTACCACAGCATCATTAAGGAAGGATTCAGAGCATGGAGTGCTGGAGCTGCGTAAAGAATACGAAGGCTCGGCCGTTTACGGCAATCTCGTGGTGCTCGGCAATATATTGGCATCCTCTTCGTACTTGGGTCTTTGCATATTGCAGAGGTGGAAGCATATGGTCGTCTCCTTGCAAACCCTATCCATGGCGGCGTCTTGGACCGTGGTGAGCGCCTTCGCAATGTATTGCAGGAGGAAGGCAGATGGGTGGAGGAACAACTGGCCTTTGGTGCTCAAGCTGTGGTGGGTTTTGTTCGGCCTCTACAACATGGTCTCTGTATCCATCTCTCTCATCGCGTACTTGAAAACAACGTCGTCTCCGGTGTTCTTCCTATCTGCAAGCACGGCCAGCTTCGCGTGCTTCCCCTTCTCTACACTGCTTTGCATATATGCTCTCTTTTTGAGATCTTCCTCTAGAAAGCTGCCAAAGCTCCGACGCCCCTTGATAGCAGAGGACGATGGCGACGACAGCAATGAAAGAGGTAATTTTGAGAAAGCAGGAGTTTGGAGTAGGGTTACCTTTCGGTGGTTGAACCCTGTATTCGACAGAGGTTGGGCTGAGAAGCTGGAGCTTCACCATGTTCCTCCAATCCCCGAAGCCGAAACTGCCGAAGGGTCCTATTCCTTGTTGCAAGAATGTTGCAAGCAGAAAGGCGGAGCTCCCAACCTTTCACGGGCCATCGTTTATGCTGTTTGGAGACCACTTACTGTCAGTGCATTTTTTGCAGGTAATAAAACCATAGAATTGGTTGTTAGCAATTTGTTTAGCAAACCTGTCTGCTGTCAAACGTAAACAAGGATAGATTTATTATGAACATCGTCCAAAAAAAATTTATCTTTGAACTCATTAGATATAGCAAGCCTGAGGCAATAACTCTGTCCTATGTTTTTGTAACTTGTACGCTTGAATGGGCCTAAATATTGTGCGGCAATCTATATGAAGTTCATACTTCCTGACAATTGTGAAATTCTTTGCAGCTGTGAACACTCTTTCTTCTTACATTGGTCCATTCCTGATCAACAGCTTCGTGGAATTCCTCTCTGGAAATGTCTCGTGCTTGAGCCACAATTTTGGCTCTACTCTGGCATTCCTCCTCTTCTTCTCCAAGACAGTGGAATCACTATCCCAGAGGCAATGGTATTTTGGGGCACGCAGGATTGGAATCAGAGTCCGTTCAGCATTGATGACATCCATTTATAACAAATCACTCTCTATAAAGTACTCGGGCACGGGTAGTGGAAAGACAATAAATTTGCTTGACATGGATGCCGAGAGAATTGGAGACTTCTGTTGGTACTTCCATGGCATTTGGTTGCTCCCCATTCAGGTCTTCCTAGCTTTGCTTATTTTGTACAACAACCTTGGCGCGGCCGCCTCACTTGCTGCACTGTTGGCAACAGTCTTGGTGATCATAAGCAACATACCACTGGCTAATTTGCAGGAGAAAATGCATTGCAAGATCATGGAAGCAAAGGACTCAAGAATGAAAACAACCTCAGAGACATTAAAGTGCATGAGAATCCTGAAGCTGCAAGCTTGGGAAAATGCCTACTTAAACAAGATTCTCAAACTAAGGGATATAGAAAGGAGATGGCTGAGAAAGTACCTGTACACATGCTCAGCCATAGCCTTCCTTTTCTGGGCTTCTCCAACTCTAGTATCAGCCATAACATTTGGAGTTTGTATTGCAACAGGAACACCATTGACAACAGGAAACGTACTCTCAGCACTGGCAACATTCCGGATCCTACAAGAACCCATTTATAATCTGCCAGAGCTGGTATCCATGATTGCTCAGACAAAGGTTTCAATAGACCGGATCCAAGACTATGTTAGAGAAGAAGACCAAAAGGTAACATCCAATTGCCAAAAGGAAGGCTCAGATGTCACGTTGGAAGTAGATACAGGTGCATATGCCTGGGATATCGAGGCATGCTCAAAAAAAGCTACAATTCAGATTGATAAAGCAATAAGGATTATGAGAGGTGAAAAGGTTGCCATCTGTGGATCAGTAGGTTCTGGAAAAACAAGTTTTCTGTATAGCCTAATAGGTGAAATACCGAGGATTAGTGGGTCAGCAATAAAGGTGTTTGGGAAGAGAGCTTATGTTCCTCAGAGTGCATGGATCCAAACGGGCACTATCAGGGAGAACATATTGTTTGGAAAGGAGATGGAAAAAACATGGTATGAAGAAGTTGTACGGGCATGTGCATTGGACAGGGATATCGAAATGTGGACTTATGGGGACCAGACAGTTGTGGGGGAGAGAGGTATTAATTTAAGTGGAGGCCAAAAGCAGAGGATTCAGCTAGCAAGAGCTGTATACAGTGACTCAGATGTTTATCTGCTAGATGACCCGTTTAGTGCCGTGGATGCACAAACAGGGGCACATCTTTTTAAGGTAATTTCTAAGTTGTAGAAATGTCACAAGATTTAACTATAGTGCCCATAAAAATTTATGTGTACAAAAATATTCTCTTTCACAAACTTTTTACTTAGAAACTTTGGGAAAATTTTAGTGCCCTTGTTAACTTACAAGAGACCATAAATAAAAGAAAAGACAGTTAAATATCCCATGACAAGAATAGAGAATAAAATATCTAATCAACTAAAATATAATCATTTTTGCCCTTTTCATCCCTATTTCTGTCAAATAAAGAGCTCTGTTTCTCTCCCTACAATGCATAGAAATTAGACAAAATATATATTTTCAACAACATTTTATTGAAAATGATAAAAAAAATGTCTTTTATTACTTTATCTTTTAGTTATTTTCAAATTTGTACATAAAAAACTACTTACGATTGGATCTGGTATCAGGTTGGCCATATCGAACCACACCCAATGCCAAAACTAACTTCCTTGTTTCTAACATTGGTTTTTCTAGGCTAATGCAAACAATCTGACAAGATTTATATCTCAACTTAAATTATGATGATATCACATTTCAAATTTGAGCTTGTGGGAAGTTTGATTGATTACATTTCACTCTGTATAAATGATTTCTACATTTTGCATTCTTTTTTGTATCATATGCTTTTAAGAATCCACTACAAGGAAAGCATGAGATGTCGACATTCATGTAGTATCTAAATTCTTCATCAAATCTTCATAATATTTTATATCTATGTAAATGCAGGAATGTATGATGACACTATTGTCCAATAAGACTGTCGTTTATGCTACTCATCAACTGGAATTTCTGGAAGCTGCAGATCTCATCCTGGTAAATTCTCAATCACTGCACCATATTTAATAAAATAAAAGAACAACATTAGTGTTTACCAGGAGTTTCCTATTCTTCAATTGTGGCTTCTAGTATACAGATATAGATGAAAATATTCAACGGCATCACCTTCAATTGTGGCTTCTAGTTTCCTATTTGTAACAAATTGGATGCAAGACATTTAATTCTGTAGGACATAGTGTATATAAGCAATCGTGTAAAGTGAAATGATATAATCATACCATGGACAGGAGATTTTGTTATTTTACGTGTCAAAATTACTCTTGAATGTTAACGAGGTTATGTTCCAATCATCCATTTCTCTGCAGGTCATGAGAGATGGAAAGATTGCTCAAGTTGGAAAGTACAAAAATCTGATTACAGATGCTGATGGTGAGCTAGTAAGACAAATGGTTGCCCATAAGAAGTCCCTGAGCCAAGTGCCAAACGCAAAAGAGCATGATTCAAGGACCAACCAAATTACACATACAACAGAATGTGAGCTGAAGGAGGAACAATGGAGTAACATAAATGACTACGAAATTAGTCAAGAAGAAACTGGGAAAGGACGAGTTAGGTGGAATGTCTATTCCACTTTTGTAACTTTAGCATACAAGGGGCTCCTTATCCCAGCAATCCTTCTTTGCCAAATTCTATTTCAAGGGTTGCAGATTGGTAGCAACTATTGGATAGCTTGGGCAACTGAAAGAAAAGAGGAAGTCACAAAAGGGAAGTTGATTGTGGTATTTGTCTTGATGTCTATAGGGAGCTCTATTTTTGTCTTGGGAAGGGCAGTATTACTTGCCACTGTTTCCATCGAAACAGCACAAAGACTCTTCTTTGGCATGATCAAAAGCATCTTCCGGGCACCCTTCTCTTTTTTTGAGTCTACACCATCTAGTTGTATCTTGAACAGGGTGAGATTCCAACTTCTTTTTTACTATAAAAAGCACATATTCCCGAAGGAAACCTCGTTTCGATGCATGGTTTTTGCATGTCCAAGTATCTACTTAAGTTCCTGTACTTGTCCAAGTATATACTATAAAATTCCTGTACTGAATAAACCCTTCTCCGTTACATTTTTGCAGTCTTCCACAGATCAAAATGTAGTGGATGCAGACATCCCATACAGACTAGCAGGATTGGTTTTTGCTCTTGTTCAGCTCCTGGGAATCATAATCCTCATGTCCCAAATTACTTGGATTATATTCGTTTTGTTCCTCATTGTATTAATAATCTCTTACTGGTATCAGGTAAGGTCAATAATTTAAACCATTTTCAAGTCTTTATACTTTAAGCAACACATAGCAATGAACTGAATGTGAAATCTGTGTATAATGTATATTGAGATTCAACTCTTGAGTTACACACATGTGAATCTAATGTAAACTCTCTAGATAACAAGAAACTGAATTCACTTTCAAACAAGGATCTTGGATATTCTTGGACCATGAACCTACAGAGAATATGTTTTAACTTCATTTCTTATCAACTAGAACTGTGTAATTTGGTTATTCTTGTGTAGAACTACTATATCAGCACAGCAAGGGAGCTGGGTAGGATGGTTGGAATAAGAAAGGCCCCAATTCTCCACCATTTTGCTGAGTCCGCTGCAGGAGCTGCCACCATACGCTGTTTCAACCAGGAGGATCGCTTCATGGTCAAGAACCTCACACTAGTTGATGACTATTCACGTATCACGTTTCACAACTCAGCAACAATGGAATGGCTCAGTATTCGCATCAACTTCCTTTTTAACTTCATTTTTCTTCTCATGCTGCTCATTCTTGTCACCCTCCCAAGACAAGCCATTAGCCCAAGTAATCTCTCACCCTCGTACATAATGAGTTATCAGATGAGTCTATGTTTGACAGTTTTTGACAGTTTTCCTCTAAAGAGTATATACTATCCCAGTAAGTATCTAATAATCCTGAACAATGTCTTGGAAAGTAACACTTAGGATTTCATCCTCAGGTCTTGCTGGGCTTGCTGCAACTTATGGTCTAAATCTAAATGTACTACAAGCATGGGTTATATGGAACCTCTGCAATGTGGAGAACAAGATGATCTCTGTTGAAAGAATTTTGCAATACTCAAATATACTGTCAGAACCTTCACTCGTCAATGAGAACTGTAGACCAGATCCACTGTGGCCAACAAATGGCAGGATCGAATTTGATAATCTTCAAGTTGGTTACAGCCCTGCACTTCCCCCTGTTCTACAGGGAATTAATTGTATATTTCCAGGAGAGAAAAAGATTGGAATTGTGGGCAGAACTGGTAGTGGGAAAAGTACTCTAATCCAAGCTCTTTTCAGAGTGGTGGATCCATACGAAGGAAGAATTATAATTGATGGACTAGACATTTCTCAAATAGGTTTGCATGATCTGAGGTCCCGGCTGAGCATAATTCCACAAGACCCATCATTATTTCAAGGAACGATAAGGTCAAATTTAGATCCTTTGCAACAACATTCGGATGCAGATATATGGGAGGTAATCATTTTCTTGAATAGGCTATGTTCTTCATACTTAGGTTTTACCAAGCAATGACCATTATCGGTCTAAACTTGAAATTCCAGGTCCTCCGAAAATGCCACCTTGGAGAAATTGTAAAGGGGGATCCAAGGCTTCTTGATGCACCAGGTGAGTCTATCATGAAACTCAGTAAGATGCATGAACGTTGGCATCCGGTGAACTTGTAGCATTTTATGTACAAAACGTGCTACATGGGTGAACTTTTAAAGGTAGACTTATTTTGTTTTACAATTCATTGTGTCAGGGAAGTCTTATAATAGATTCAATATTATGTCAAATCTGATTTTGTTTATGAAGAACTAGTGTACAAAAGTAATAATGGTTATTCACATGTTCAAATCCTTCTGACCGTTGCAATGGTGTATTACTTACCAAAAAAATCTGTGTGATACAGTTGCAGAAGATGGAGAAAACTGGAGCATGGGTCAAAGGCAGTTGGTCTGCCTTGCTAGAGCCCTTCTAAAGAAGAGGAGAATCCTAGTGTTGGATGAGGCCACAGCTTCAGTTGACACAGCGACTGACAATGTCATTCAGAAGACCATAAGGGAAGAAACAAGCAATTGCACAGTCATCACTGTCGCACACCGCATACCAACAGTCATTGACAATGATCTGGTCCTGGTGCTTAGTGAAGGTAAAACTAGAAAAAAGAGAATAAAAACAGGGGGCACAGTGTGTATGCATGTAAAATGACAAGAACTTAGGTCTTTGGGTCATGCTTGGTGATCAATCAACACCAAGCATATTTATGAGGTTGCCTGCTTACATTATCTCTCCTTTTCTTTCCTTGATTGGTGCAGGTAGGATCATGGAGTTCGACACTCCTAATGAGTTGCTAAATCGTAAAGCGTCTGCATTCTCAAAGATGGTTGCAGACTTTTTGAGGAGAACTAGAAGTAGCTGCCACTAAAGATGCGACACCTCACAGAATTAACCCAACAGGTGAAATATACATACTGGCTGATGAATGATCAACATAGTCCAAGGAATAGCAAGCAGAAGCATGACTTGTGGATACAAAGTCTTCATACAAAGCTCGAGAAATTTTTTTTATACAGCATTTACAAGAATAGCAAAAGAAACCTAGAAGCATAAATGGATGCTAGAAACAAAGAACAATAAAAAAATAGATTCTCCTTCACCAAAACCACCTTCAAAAACAAAAAGATTATCTTTCCCCAACCGCAGTCTGTCTCACCGAGCAGTAACCTTGAATTTGTGATTGCTTACTGTAATGTTCTGAGAACAGGTATCCTTCTGCTAGCTTGTACCCAACGCTAGAAAAAATTGCGGATTCATTTGCTAAACAATGAATAGAATCTGTTGGAATTCTAGGAACACAGATGTTGTGCAAGTATGTCCGCAAGTCAAGAAGAGGGCCTAATATTATGACTGGCAAGCAAGCGCAAACGAGAGCTAGAACAAGCGAAAGCGGGTAGGAAGACTTCTCTCGGCTGGACGAAGAACATCTCTTCTGCTATGTAGGCCATTGGCATGGAAGACTTCGCTCAGCTGGTAGTCTCTGCCAGCAATCCCTTCCCCTGCTTCCGGAGTTCTTATCAAATATCAGGCATCGCTGAAAGCAGCGGATCGCCGAAGCACAAACTCCGCGGTTATTTCAAAAAGAAAAAAAAAAGAAACGACGGGCCGACCACGGATTAGGATGTCAATGGGTGGGATACTGATTCGATAATGATATTATTTAATATTTATATCCTATAAATAAATTATGTATTCGTTGGTTTTTTTTGAAGATACGTATTCGTTGGTTAGATATCGAGAATAAATGTATGGTGATGGTAGTATCTATTTAAAAATAGTTTACGATACATTAACGAATATTAATAAATACATAAAGTGATATGTAATTTAATAAATAAAATTTATTCTACTCAGATAACAACAGATCATCAATATCAATAAATTATTTAAAAATTTTAAATTATTTTTTAATTATTCATCAACGCAACAGAGTCGAATAATCAGACAATCTGTATGTGTATCCATTGACATCGCTGCACACGGAAGCACGAGGAAACACCCGTGAGCTTGACGTCAGCTCTTACGTCGCCTACCAGCCGTGTATGATATCACCACCCAATAATGAGGGGCATAGTCACATGGCTATTTAATTATCTATTACCCTCTATTATATAAAAAGAAAGAACCACGAGACGCAAAATTGGATAGGAAAGCAGAGACAAAAATTCGACTGTTTATATCCATAAATATAAATGTCCTTTTCTCCTCGACTCCTCAATATACTCTCGTAATTCTGCTGCGCTGAGATTGATATCTACTATTCTGGTTGGGTTGGTTTTTTTTTTTCCCTCAGAGAGAAGCGTTAGATAAGAATGCGTATGTACTACCATATTTTACAACCATTATATATTAATCTCCATCTCTACAGGACTGAAATAGATTCTCTCTTTTTTTCATTTTTTTCCCTTGAAGCATGCCTTACATTCTGCTTTCATCTTTCTGTAGATCCTCGAGTCTACGTTTGGTACGAGGATAACCTTGAATAAACCAGGTTTATCCTTAATCTTATGTTTGGTAGGTGAATAATTTTTATCTTATTCTGGATTTATTTAATCCAGTTTATCCCTAAAAATAAGGTTAATGTCAAGGTTAAACTATCCCTTGTTTTCGGTGGGATAGGGCGAACGATTTAGGGATACGATACCGGACTGGTTCTCTGCGGGGGAGGGGAGCGTGCGGCCTCCGCGGGGGTGGTGGACCTTCCTTCGGAGGGGTGTCCGCCGCCGCGAGGGGGGGGGGAGCGAGGCAGACGCCGCCACTTGGGAGAGCTTCATCTGGAGAGGCGGGGAGCGCGCGGGCTCTACGAGGGCGGGTGCTGGAGCTTCGTCTGGAGGGGCGGGTGCCTGGGAGTAGGGCTGGCAGTAGGGCGGGCTGGCCCGCGGACTCTCGGGCCGGGCTGCCCTTGGACCTGTTTTCGGGCCAGCATAATTGGCCCGCGGGCTTAACAAGGTTGTTGTTCGGGCTGGCGGCAAAGCCCGTCCAAATCATGCTTGCTATTCACGTTCAACTTTCTACGTAATGAAAAAAATATGTAAAATGTACTATGTTCAATTTTCTGGCGGACCTAACACGGCTTGCCATTCACGTTTCCTGTTCAGCGTCAAAGTATTTAACATATATTATTTATTATTCTAGTTTGATATAAATTAGATAATAACTTGGATAATGTTTGATTAATATATTTAATATTATAAAAATCTATAGAAATAAAATTTAAAATATAACATTTATGATATATTTATTTTCCTTATGTTAATATACTGGTTGACAATTTTTTTATTTTAATTCTCATTAAATCATTTTTTAGAATGTATCACCACTAGATTATGATTAAATCAAACATATAACTCCAGCAAAATTTTGATGTTACTATGTCCCTAGTCACTCAGGTGTTGTAATATTTATATCTCTAGTCACTCAGTTGTTGTAATAATTAAATAATTTAATTAATTTTACATTTTTAGTTAATATTATTTTTTATCATAAATACAGAGATCACCATTAATAAGACACATCATTGGTAAGATCATAAAAGTTATTAAAGTTTTTTGGTTTGATGTTTAAAAAATTTAAAAAAATATGAAATATATCTTATAATATGTTAAAAAGAACGGGCCAGGCTGAGCCAAACTTATATTTTTTTGGGCCGGGCCGGGTCGGGCCGAAATGTAATACGGGCCGGGCCGGGCCGACCCATTATATATTGGAGCGAGCTTTGTTGGGCCGGCTGCGGGCCGGGCCCGGCCCGGCCCATTGACACCCCTACCTGGGAGCTCCGTCCGACGGGGGGAGGGGAGCTTCGTCCAGGGGGGGCTTCATTGCCCGACGACGCCGCGCCGCACGGCGGGGGGGGGGACGATGCCGCGGACGGAGGGGGCTGGAGCCTCGTCTGGAGGGGCGGGCACCTAGGGAGCTCCATCCGGGCGGGCCGGGACCTTCCTCCGGAGGGGTGTCCGCCGCCGCGGGGGGGGGGGGAGCGAGGCGGATGATGCCGCCGGGGGGGCGGGGGGCCGGCGCTCACCGCCGGGGAGAGACGCCGCCGCGGGGGGGGGGGGGTGGTGGCTCGCTGGCCGACGACGCCGCCGGGTGCTGTCCGAGGGGGAGGGGGTCCCGCAGTCGCCGGGGGGAGACCCCGTCGGGAAGGACTTCTTTCTGGCCACCGGGGGAGCCCCGCCGCGTCCGCCGGGAAGGGGGTGTCTCGCGCTGCCCGCCGGGGAGTGCGCCGCGGGCCGCCGTGCGAGCGCCCGCCGCGGTCCGCCGGGAAGGGGGGTGTTTGTCGGTCGCCTACCGGGGGAGCACCGCCGCGGGCCGCCGGGGGAGCGCCGCCGCGGTCCGCCGGGAAGGGGGGAACACCGTGCATCTTTTATAAATTTTTTTATTAAGTCAATTTAAACGGTTTGGTTTTATTTAAATCGATTTAGAGGTTTTCCAAACCGAACCAAACCGAACGGGTCCCAAACCGAACTGAATCGAACCGAATGCGGTCCGCCGGGGGGTGGCGGGAGGCGTCGGTCCGCCGGGGGGGGCGGGGAGCGGCTCCGCGGAGAGCACCGCCGGTCTGCCGGGGGGGCTCCGTCCGCCGAGGAGGGGGGTGGGGAGTACCGTCAGTCCGCCGGGGAGCGGCTCCGCAGAGAGCACCATCCGTCCGCCGGGGGGGGCTCCGTCCGCCGAGGAGTGGGGCGGGCTCCGTCGGCGGGTGGAGGAGGGGAGGGGGGCGCGAGGAACACACTTGCTCCCCGTTAAAATATTTTGCCTAATAAATTACATTATTTATATTTTCAAATTTATATTTCTAAGTTTATTTTTATTTATATATTTAAATAGAATTTTAAATTTATTATATAAATATGTAAGTGAGTTAAGATGTTTATGAATATGTTATGAGTAATAAAATAAGATAACATAAAAAACAAAGATAAAAGTATAAGAATATAGGGTTATCCTCGAATTTATTGTTAATATACCAAACATAGGATAGGGTTATTCCTAAACTTATCCTAAGTTAAACCAAACATGATGAGGATAGGGTTAACCACAAAGATTGGTTTATCCCTATCCCCATTAATTTTATCCCGATACCAAACAACACCTAAGATCTCTGTCCATTGTACTTTTTTTATTTATGTTGTTTACCGAGAAATATGAGTATTTTTTTTGCTAGTTTCATCTAGTAGACTACAAGTGTATAAGTTTCCTCTTACCCTAGTGGTGGTATTGTTCCTCCTGTGAGGACGGGGAGGTCGTCTCTGGTTCGAACTCGAGACCCATCGCCCCAGGCGATGACTTCTTGGTCGCATGGCTTCCGTTGCGACACCCCCTCTTCGAAAAATCAAAAAGCGCGCGCGCGCGCACACACAAATAATTGAATAAAGAATTACAATTTTGAAATGGTTAGATATCGAACCATATAATTATTTATGGGATGTTTGGTTGTATGATATTTTTTTGTACATTTTCATGATAAAAAATTATATTAAAATAAAAAGTGAACCAACTCATGACATAAAACTATCATGTTTGGAGGTTTGTGATAACAAAAAAGAGTAGCTACCATTCATGACCAAACAAAGTGGGGGGGGCACAAGAAAAGAGAAAAAGGTGAGACCCTCTTTTTTGTTGAAGAAGAAAATTACTTTCAAAACATAAATTTGTCAAAGTTGCCGGACACCTCTTTCAGTAAATTTTCTTATAATTTTTAGATATTAAAGTAAATATCTCCGTTATCATGCTACCAAACACCCCATTAAATATCGAACCATATAATTACCTATGTGATATTCAGTTGTATGTTCTAAAAAGACTGAATAAACATAGACACCTACATGCATAGACATCTAGTATATGCTCCACGAGACAATAGACTATAAATGAGACATTTCAAACATACCCTATGCAACACAAAGTGATAAATGACAAAAATAAACTACCTCACCAAACCAACTATGCCATACAGTGCAAACATGCACCTATCCTTTACAAAAGAAATTACATCTTTTCTTATTGGCAAGGAAAGCGTCGTCTTGCCACCTCAACTAGCTAGCACCAGATCTATCATATATAAAAGTATCATATACTAATCGAAATCCCATAGTGCACCTAGGCAGTGGTGGCACTTAGGATGCCCGCGGGGTCTGGGATTGAAGGATGCACCAGACGGTTCTAACCCCTCGCTGCCCACGAGTCGCGACTAACTAGTCTGGTGTAGCTCAGTTTCCATTCACAGTTTTTCAATACATCATGCATCCGTATCAATCATGCCATGCCATGATAACGTATCAACAATGCAAAATAACATGAGAAAACCACAACTACATAACCTGTTCATGATGCTAAGACCATAAAATGATGAAATTAAATGAGAGCTAACTCATGTACTACATCACACATTCAACCCCAATATGATATGCCTAAAAAAATCAGACCTTAACACCTTATTTAAATGACATAAACATGGCTAGAAAAACATGAGTTAGGTAAGCTAACTAAACAAAATCTAGTTGAATTATCCTATCACCATAATTATATAACAGAGGAAATATCAATAGACTAACTAGACAAGTTATCTAAAGGGGCTGAAATCAATCAGAATATGACGTTTAACAAGCCGGAGATAACACACTTCAAACACTAAATTATGTGCAACGTTACCACTATCTTTACTAAAAAAATTTATTATAGAATTTTTAATGATAGTAGACACGTCAAGAGTGCCTACCTGATCGACGTTAAGAAACTCGAGAATCGGCGACCGAAAAGGGTATCGAACATCGGCTACGTGATGCACAACTTGAACCGGTCGAAAAGAGTTAATTCTCACCACTTAGGCTGCTGAAAAAAAATATACACAAGAAAAATAATCTGTTGTATCAAGGAAAAATTTAGAAAAATAATTGAAGAGAAGAATATCATGATATGGGCAATAGATAGAAGAGAGAAGATGATAGGATAGGAGAGAGAAGGGCTTACGGCGGCTGATAGGGGGCGGCGCACGGAGGCGCACGGCGGCCGGCGGCGCAAGACGGCGCCGAGCGCGGCGCAAGGCGGCGGTGGCGGCCGAGCGCGGGTGGCTGCGTGGGCGTTGACCGGGTGGGAGGGCCGCCGGGCGAAACGCGCACGCGCGCGTGCGAGGCGGCGAGGTGGCGCTTGGCGCCGGTGGACGACGCACGTGGGCGACCGCGGCTGGCCGCGGTGCTGACGAAGGCGGCGTTGACCGCGCACGGGGTTTACGGCGAGGCAGCAGCACGCGGGCGGTGGCGGCTGGCCCCGCGGGGGCGCTCGCGGAGAGAGGAAGAGCGGCCGATCGCGCTGAAGAGAGAGAGAGGGACGAGGCAGGCGACGCACGCGGGGAGGAAAAGAAAAACGTGGCCGGCGGCGCACGCTTGCGAAGGCGATAACCAGAGGGAACGAGAGCGACGAGGCAGCGAGGGTTTTCGGGGAGGGGAGAAAGAGAAGGCGGCGGTTTCGTGAGGGGAAGACGGTGACGGTGAAAAATAGGGTGTAGAAGGAAGAAAAAAGATAGTAAACGTGGAGGATAAATAGGAAGGAGTTTAAATAAAAATAAAACACTTCTAAATTAATTTACAACACCACTAACATATAAAAACAAAAAAAAAACAAAACGTTACACACAGCCTCTTTGAAGTCTCTAAAAAGGCTTCCTACAATCATCCACGGTTTCAACATAGAAACAGTTCCTTTAAAAAGCTCTTTGTTACATCTTTACTTTTCATGGTGAATATTGCCGTGCAACCAAACAAACGCCATGGCTGAAGATCTGATCGCATGGGACAACGAGGAAGCATACCTTGTAGTGGGCAAGCAGGTGTCCTACAAGGCTACAAATATCTTGTGGGTCGTGCTTAGTGGTGCAAACGGGTCGGATTCGAAAACATCATTCCGTGTTCCTGATTTTGATTCGGATCCTGATAAGGGTCAAGTGATTCCGATTTAAATTTTAATCAAATCAAAATCATGACGTTTCTATTTCGTTGATTCCGTAGTCGGGAATGGACGATAATTTTTGGAATCTATAGTGTACTTTAAATTTTATTTAAAAATAGTAAATAAATATTATTTTTTTGGGTACAATATGTTCTAAAATTTATTTTTATTTTCTTAATATTTATATATCATATATTTTGACACCTATTGATTTTTATCTGAATCCGATTCCCAAAGTTCACAGGATCGAAATTAGGTTCCGAATCCATTGATTTTTATGGGAACCGGATCACATGCATGACTGGGAGATATCTTGACAAAACTTATTTGTGAAACCATATTATTCACCATTCTCCTCCCAAATCTCTTGCTGTGTGTGGTGGTGTATCCATACTTCAACCCAAGAGATCTACATGGATTCATGGCCAGTAATTAATCAAGAGTAAAACCATGAGATGAAATACCTTAGGATGACGTCACGGTGTTAGTAAATATATATACATTTCTAGATCTGAAGTTTTGGCATTGTGGAGCCATCATAGAGAAATAGATGTCTTCCTCCCCAAGTTGAGACTTGAATCCTCAACCATTAGAAGCCATTCCAGAAGAAAGTATGGGAAGAGCATTCCACTTTCTCCACCTGCCTGCTCTTCACAACCTCACACTTCCCAGCACCACATAGTTGCCCTCTTTCTTTCTTTCTTCTTCTTCTTTTTAGGTTATCTATCTGTGCCACAAGATGTATACATCAAACCAAAATATTAATAAAAATGATATTTTATAGGCTTTTCTAATAAAATATATTTTTCATTAATTAATTAAAACTAAAAATGAGCATATATGCATCTGAATATTTAATTTAATTTAATTTCTTGCTCAAATTAAACTGATTCGATTCGATTTCAAAGAAACAAAAATCTAAAACCAGGTAAAAATGAGAGATGCACACCCCCTTGCAAGAAAGAGTGCATACACACAAAATGAAAAAAGTTGTGAGGTAGAAAGTATGTATAATTACCCCTTCAAAGTCCAATGTTTTTTTTCTTTTTTTATTTTTTTTGTAGTAAAGTGTGAAGGTACTGGTTTTTCAATCTCACCACCCATCAACCTTTGAGAAGAAAAGATGTGGTCAACATACAAAGATCCAGAGCCATGCATATGAATATATCACACAAGTCACACAACCATATTTTCCCTTTTGTGGTTGGTTGCTCTGTCTTTGTCATGTGAATACCATTACTTCCTTTGATTGTCCCCCCCTCCAGGTGGCTCTAGAGGAGAAGACATGGGCACATTGGAAGCATATTCCCCCTCAAAGAATGGGCGGAAGGGGGGGTGACCCTTGTCACCTCTTGTAGTTTAACAAATCCAAGATGGGTATCACTATAACATGTTTGGTTGCAATACAATTTTAGACACTTTCCTAACAAAGTTGTGTCAAATAAACCTAAAATAGTCAAAGATTTAAAATATGATAACAACAGGAGTGGGGACCATGTATGACTAAAGACTTGTCTCTGTTTATGCTTTTAAAATGATCGTCAAAACATGTATCTATGAAAAAAAAACTCATTTTATCGTAGAACAAAACACCCCACGAGCTATATATACATTTAAAGCCCAAGGCTCCAAAAGACACCTTGTGGTATTGGGAACCCAGAAATGGCACCAATCGGGCGGCTCCGAACATGGCGGAAATCTAGATCTACGGCTCAAAATTAGCCACGTCCGTCGGATGCTCCCCAACTCAAACTTCCGCGGCCGCCTGAGGTTGAAGGTGGTGATTCGGATCGGCGAGATCCGACTGCGGCGAAAATACCGGGTAGGAAGATCGAAGCGGAAACTGATGATAAAAGAATTGCTGTTTGAAGAAGATCCGAGGGGTTCTACACCGGAACAAGAACATAGGGCTTTGGCAGCTGGCCCAAAACAGCTGCACGATGTCCAATGAAGATCATAGCTTGGAACTGTCGTGGTGGGAATGGGCACCCGACAGTTCACTACATCGATAAATTATCCCATTCCGTTAATCCTGACATCTTTTTCTTAGCAGAGACGAAGTGTACTCCGTCTTCCTCTTTAGCTTTTTTCAGATCCAGACAAATTACAAACTTTGTTTTTTATCCAGCCTCAGGCAGAGCAGGTGGATTGTGGTTATGGTGGTCGGATAAAGTGGTTTTGGATGTAAAATCTATCTCGAAATCCTGGATCGCAAGTGTGGTCACTGATCAAGAAACCAATTGTTCTTTTTTGCTTATAACTATCTATGCTTCAGTCATCCATAAAGATAGAGTTAGCATGTGGAAAGATCTGTCAACCTTCTTGCATACTCAGACTCTACCGGTATGTTTACTTGGAGATTGGAATTGCATAAGGTATAAGCATGAAAAATGGGGTGGTGCTCCACCAATCCACTCCCATATGTTTCAGTTTGAACAGTTTATCCAATCAAACAGCTTGGTTGATATCCGATTGGAGGGGCCAGCGTTCACATGGTCCAACAAAAGGGATTTTGCTTATCATATCAAGGAAAAGCTAGATCGATGTTTGGCATCTATGGACTGGGTAAACGCTTTTCAAAATGCTAAACTTTTTTCTTTGCCTACTTATTTCAGTGATCATACTCCATTATTGCTTGTTACTAACCCTAGATTGGATAAAAAGAGGGGCTGGTTTCGGGTAGAGATATCTGATTTCATCACTGGTCTTTTAAATCTTTTGTTAAGAATATTTGGAACAGGGGTCCATGCCTTATAGCACATTATGATTGGAAAATGAAACATTTCAGGAGGGGTTTATTACATTGGAAGAAGAATGTCTTTGGGAATATCAATCAACAAATACAAGAGCTTAAGGAAAAATTAAAAACCCTTCAGGATATCCCAGATAGTCAAGAGCATATTGATCAAGAGATTGCTATTAAGCGAAAACTAGATAGGCTGGAACTTTTAGAAGACATTTACTAGAAGCAAAGAGCCAAATCTTTTTGGCACACTTAGGGTGACAGGTGCACTAAATATTTTCACATGAAAGTCATTAACAGAAGACGGTTTAACAGAATTTCTGGAGTTTATAACCTTTTGGGTGTCTGGTCCACTTCTTGGCAGGATATAAACCTGATCTTTAGCTCCTACTTTTCAACATTATATGCATCAGATGCTATTTTACCAAATTTTCAGAATTCTATGTTTTCGACGGCTAAATTATCAGAGGCTCAACAGCAAGATCTTCTCTTAAATCCCACATTTGATGAAATCAAGGCAGCTTTATTTTCGATGAAACCTGATAAGGCTCCAGGTCCTGATGGTATCCCTCCCAGTTTTTTCCAATTTATGTGGGATGATCTTCAAGGAAATATTGTTGATCTTGTTAACTTCATTTTTGATTCACATACTATCCCATATGGTTTAAATCATACCATCCTTTCTCTTATTCCAAAAATTGATCATCCTATTGGTCCGGAACACTACAGACCCATAAGCCTCTGTAATGTTCTATTTAAAGTCTTCACTAAAATACTTGCAAATAGAATTAAACCTTTATTGCCTGGGCTGGTTTCTGAGAATCAGGTTGCATTTGTACCGGGCAGAGTGGGTTTAGAAAATATTATTCTTGTTCATGAAATTATCCATGCTTTCCGTTTCAAGTCCGGCAAAGTGGGGCAGTTTATGGTCAAGCTGGATATAAGTAAAGCCTTTGATACTATTAGGTGGGATTTTCTCCAGCTAATGCTTACTAATTTTGATTTTCCACCAAAGCTTATCAACATTATTATGACATGTGTTAGTTCAGTTACCTATACAATTTCTCTTAATGGCCAACAATCTGATGTCATTAAGCCTAAGCGAGGACTTAGACAAGGCTGTCCTTTGTCGCCATACCTTTTTATCCTTTGTGCTAAAGCTCTAACGGGACTGTTAAGAGACTCATTGAACCAGGGCCTTCTTAAGGGGATCTCTTTGAGTAGAGGTGGACCAAAGATCACACATCTGATGTTTGCGGATGATATAGTAATTTGTGGCTTGGCAACAATAGAAGAAGCTGAGAATATGATGAGTACTTTATCCAGATATCAAGCTTTATCGGGCCAATCCATCAATTTTGTCAAGTCCAGTATTACTTTCAGCAGGAATGTACCTGAGGATTTGGCTAATCAAATATGTACTCTCACTGGTTTTCGGAAAGCTAATCCCTTTGAAAAATATTTAGGCATACCTCTTGGTATCTCGGATCATAGAATTAACCACTACAATTGGTTATTGGACAAATTTCAAAAGAGATTAGCAGGTTGGAAAGTGAATTTTCTCTCTACTGCAGGTCGCACTACACTTATTAAATCTACTTTGAACCAATTGCCTATTCATATTATGTCTTTAAAGAGGATTCCTAAGGCTATAATTCAGAAGCTTGAATCCTACCAACATAATTTTTGGTGGGCACACTCGGCCGAGGGAAAGAAAAAGATACACTTTAAGAGCTGGGAATATATTAAAAGATCAAAGTTCAAAGGTGGCTTGGGAATTAGAGATCTTGCCCTTGTTAATAAAGCCTTGTTACTTAAACTTGCATGGTCATTTCTTCATAGTTCAGGGAAATTATGGGTTAAAGTCCTCAGTAGTCGATATGTGAAACATAATGACTTCTGGAATCTGAAGGTTACACAACGTTGTTCTGATGTTTGGAAAAACATACTTAGTGTCAGGAAGGACCTACTTAAAGGCTGTATTTGGAAAGTCAAAGATGGTACTTTAATAAACATTTGGAATGATCAATGGATTTTAGACAAATTAGGCCCTCCCTCTTCTAAGCCAGATACAGTCTAGCAGCCAACTATGGTGAATGAGCTGATTCAAAATGGTCATTGGAATGTTGATTTATTACATAGTCTATTTGACCCTGTGTCCGTTGCCCGAATTCTACAAACTCCGGTTCATGTGGAAGATGTTCAGGACAAATTGATTTGGAGTTATTCTCCAGATGGTAATCTCTCCTCCAAATCAGCATATTCCTTTTATGCTAATTTTAATTTATCTCCAGAATCGTCAGATCTTTCATTCTGGAGGAAGCTTTGGCATCCTAAGGTTGTGAAGTTTTTCCCAGCTAAGATCATCCTTCTAATATGGAAAATATTGGCCAAGGCACTTCCCACCAATGTAGAGATAGCTAAACGTTGTGCATATATCAATAATCAGTGTTCTATTTGTCATGATTCTCCAGAGAGTATTGAACATATTTTCTTTACATGTTCGCGGAGCAGGGCAGTCTGGTTTGGATCACAGCTGGGATTTAATGATAAATGGTTGGCTCAAAATTTCAAAGACATTTTCCTTGTATTTCTTAACTGGATTATGTCGAATAATCCACTTTTGCTTTATTCAGGGGTTCTTGCTATTTCAATAATCTGGCAGTTATGGAAACATAGATGTGATTCTACTATCCAGGCATTGAATAGCAAGCCGGTTCGAATCCTCTCTTTAGCAAGAGCAGATGCATACTATTTTCTATCTCAAGCAAATATACATTTTCAGTCTTATATGTTAAAATGGACTCCACCGGCAGTTTCAAAGGTCAAGATTAATGTAGACGGAGCAACGAACTTCAACAGAGGAGCAATAGCTACTATTGTTCGAGATCATAGGGGAAGAGTACTTAGCTGGAAGGCTCGTATATCCAACTTCACTGATCCTCAAATTTTGGAGGCGGAAGCGATTTTTGAAGCGTTCTCTTGGGAGCTCTTGCCTTGCTGCTCCTCGATTATAGAAAGCGATGCGCTCGTGATTGTCAATGCCATAAACAATGCCGGGCCGCTTCTTTGGAAAGCTGCCTCCTTCATCGGAGCTTCCCGCCGCAAGTTGCAGGAGCTGTGTGGCTCTGTTATTTTCTGCCCTAGGAGTGCCAACGAAGCAGCACATCGTCTTGCGAAATGGGCTTTACGGTTTGGGCGGTCAGTAGACTGGTCTTCTTTTATTGATCTCCCCGAGGATGTATGTAATCAGACTTTTGTGGATGCGCCTGGCTGGACGGCTGGGTGACTAGGTTGTCTTTGTTGTCTTTATATTTATAATATTATTATTTGCCTGTGACCAAAAAAAAAAAAAAAAAAAAAAGGAAGATCGAAAACCTCGGGCGGCCGGTAACCAGTCAGCGGGCCTCAGTGGGAGGCACACAGGAGGAGGGAGCAAGCATCCGTCGTTTCGGGCGCGGTCAAGATCCGCGGCCCGAGAAGGCTGCTTGCTCCCCATCCGACCCGCCAAGCGTCGTGAGCTCGCCGCCTGCGCTGTGATGGTCCTCTCGTAATTCACTTCTAATCGAGGGGCCCTTCCACGATGCCCCCCCCCTCGTCTTTCCACCTGTTGCCCACGTGACACGGTCACGTGTCGCCGCATCACGAACCGTCCAGACGTTCGGCTCTGCCGTCCCCGCGCGTGCTCCCCGACGCCATCCGCGGCGTCCATCACGTGATTTGCTAGATCAGCTCCACGTAACCGTTCCGACGATCAGACGGCTCCGCTTGTGTTCTTCGGAAATATCTTGTGTCCACCCCCTCCGGTGTCACGCGTCACGACACCCTCCCCACTCGCGCCGCGGGGGGGGGGGGGGTTTTCTGGAAGCCCCATTCAAAAAAAAAGTATTCTGGAAGCGGGGCCCACCTTCTATTTTCGAACATTTAAAAAACATCAGCTTTTTTTTATTTTCCGGGGGCGCGGGCCCACCGATTCGTCGGAGCAGGGGCGGGGCATTTGAACCGGGAATTACTATTTAATTTTACCCCTCGGCAAGTTTTTGTTTTTTTGGGAAAACCCTCCCATCTCGGTCACCACGCCGCGACTTTCCTGTTACCTCCACCCACATCTCCCCTGGCCTATATAAACCACAACACTGCCCTCTCTCACCTCTCAGTCTCGGCCGTCGGTGGTCTTCCTCCCTGCAGATCTCTCCGTTCTCCGTCGAGGCGCGTCTGATCTAGCGATGGGTAATCTTTTTGTTCTTGCGCTGCCGCTGAAACCTTCTCCCGTTTTTTCTTGTGTCGTCTCGTCGGTTGGCTGATGGTGTTCCGTGGATGTGATGCAGCATCTGCCAAGAAGGTGAAGATCGGCATCAATGGTGAGTACCGGAGTGCTCCTTTTCGCAGAATCCTTTGTTCTGATTTTGACTTGTTTTGGTCTGTTCATACTTTGTCTTTTTTCTGTTATTCTCTCATATCTTGATGCTCAGTTCCTTCTCTCTGAATATTCAGTTTGTTTACTCTCCGGGATGGTTTCGGCGATGCAGGTTTCGGTAGGATCGGTCGCCTGGTGGCGAGGGTTGCCCTGCAGAGAGACGATGTCGAGCTTGTTGCCGTCAACGACCCTTTCATCAGCACGGACTACATGGTACGGTTCCTTAGACCGCATGGATCGTCCTTGATCTCGCGCACATCCGCCTCCTGTTCCGTGGATCTGTAGATCTGATCTTGTATGGTCGATGGTATTGCCCTTGAGATCTGTGGATGCAGAAATCCGTGGTTCCTCGAGTTATTGATCTGTTCCGTGGATTGGATTGTATTCTTTGGTTTTGTGATTTGAACATATTCGATCGTACGTGCAAGGATCGGTGTATAACATATTCTACTTTACAAATTTTATGGATGTCCTTGTCGAAGGCTTCAAATTTTTTGTACAGATCGCTTGTGTTGCATAGATCGGACATCAAACGATCTGTTAGTTACATGTTCCTTCACCTATTTTATGTATGCCCGGTCCCAGACTTCAACAAATTTTTTCAGATGTCCTTACCGCATAGATCAGCACCACTAGCTTGCTATAGTAGGTATCTGATGTCACTTATTTCCTGTGCTTTGTGCACTCCACTTGTTCTATCATCATCGTTTCTGGATGCAAACGCTTTGACCTTCAGTTACAAGAGCAACTTTTTTCACCGTTCATCAGCTATGTTCTGCCCGGCTCGGACTTGCTACCTAGCTTGTATCCGAGGTGTTCTGTTAGACTGTGGCACCTTGGTAATAGAGGATTTATTCATGTATGAAAGCACGCAGTACTGGATAGTTTGAAATTTCGGGCTCCATCCTCTCGAGGCTTGTTTTACTAGAAAGGATTCTTGATGGACTTGTATGGTGAGGGAGGTTGTTTATATCTTCAATTTGCTTGAGATGAGATTCATGTATCTGTCATCCTGACATCTTTTGCTATCATATTGTGTGGTTATTTCTTTTTCGTTGTGCGATATACTAGCCACGATATGACAGAACGTTGCTCAGTTTCCTGTAGCTACACGGTTTCTTACTTATAAACCTCTTCACCTTCAATTCTTGCTTCACTGGCTATTATATTTTTTGTTGTCTTGTGTAGACATATATGTTCAAATATGATACAGTACATGGTGCATGGAAGCATAGCGAGCTCAAGGTCAAGGATTCCAAGACCCTTCTCTTTGGCGAGAAGGAAGTTACTGCATTCAGTGTCAGGTAATTGTCATATACTGTTAGATTTATTGACATTCCTCAACGAATGCTGTCTTCTTAGATATCATTGCTCATAAATGCAGAAACCCTGAAGAGATCCCGTGGGGTGAGACTGGTGCTGAGTTTGTTGTTGAGTCAACTGGTGTATTTACGGACAAGGATAAAGCTGCTGCCCATTTGAAGGTTACTAGTTTTAAACTTTCTATTTTTTCATTTGAAGTAGCATGCATCACTCTGTTGCTTTCTTGTTTTAACTAGGGTGCATGATCTTTAATGTCTCCATGATTTAACCAGCCTTTGTGATGGTAGTTGAGCAGTTTGTTTAGAGGTTGCTTTGCATGAACTCAAGGAATTGTAACTATGCTATTATCACATTTATGAACGCAATTCTGACAGGGTGTTTGGTATAATTTTTTTCTTGAATAGTTTTGATTTTGAAAATTATTTTACGTTGTATGGTAACGTGAAAATTAAAGTTTAGAGAATATCTTATAGTCATATTTAGTAAAAATAACATAATTATTGAAATTTTTTGGGAACTTGTGGTATTGGAAGTGGGGAAGTGGATGGACAAAGCAACGTTCCGATGTCACCCGTGGGTCTTCTGTATCTACCTATAAAAACAAAACAACTCCAGTGTGGTTTTTATTTTGAGAGAGAAGCATGTTAAAAACAACATCTCTTCAGGGATTTGGAAGCACACCTTGCCAAAAGCTTATCAAGGCATCATTCTCTTTTATTTTTTATTTTAGGATGGAAAAGATTTTAGAAACTATTTTCAAACACCCTATAAATGTGTGCTCACGATTAAACGTGGTGGACTGAAAGTACAATTATGCTAGTGTTACACCTATGAACACAATGATGAAAGCATGGGTCGTGTGATTAAGCGATTGTAAGTGGTAAGATGCTAGTTGAGTACTTGTGCAATACACATTATTTTATTTTCTGTTTTCTAATAATGATGTATTGGCTTGATCTTACCTTTTGACCATATGGTCGTGTAACTTTTATTTAGAGCTTACCAACGCACTACCTTTGTGGTATCTCCTTCCAGCAAAGAGAATTAATTGTTGACCTATTTTCATTTTCATAATGTAGGGAGGCGCCAAGAAGGTTGTAATCTCAGCTCCCAGCAAAGATGCTCCCATGTTTGTGGTTGGTGTGAATGAGGATACCTACACGGCTGATATTGATGTTGTCTCCAATGCCAGCTGCACGACCAACTGTTTGGCACCTCTTGCTAAGGTACATGCTTATGTTTTTTTTTTGTTGAATTGCATTTTGAGCAGCGTGGATCCAAGTATACTATGGTTGGTCTCTTTTCCCCATATTCTAACATTGCCTCCATATTTTAACATTGCCTTCATGCTTTATTTGTTGAAGCGCATTTTAAGGGGTGTGGTTACAAGTAGACTTTACTCTCTTTCTTCCATAGTCTAACGTTGTCTTTTTTGCTTTATGAAGGTTATTAACGACAGGTTTGGCATCGTCGAGGGTTTGATGACCACAGTGCACTCGATCACGGGTAAAGTTCTTACTCCTATTATTTCTTCCCCGCAGGTAAGGGTGTCTGATTGTTTTCATCTTATTGGTTTTCAGCTACACAGAAGACTGTTGATGGACCCTCAGCCAAGGACTGGAGAGGTGGAAGGGCAGCATCTTTCAACATCATTCCCAGCAGCACTGGGGCCGCAAAGGTGTTCGAGTTTCATCCCGTTCTTGTTGATAAAATAGGTTTCTTGCTTACAATTACAAGTGAAGACAGGATCATCAACCTGAAATTTCTCATGTTTTCTCCTTTAACAGGCTGTTGGTAAGGTGCTTCCTGCTTTGAACGGGAAGCTCACTGGTATGGCCTTCCGTGTCCCCACAGTGAATGTGTCGGTTGTTGATCTTACCGTCCGTCTTGAGAAGTCAGCTACCTATGATGAAATTAAGGCCGCAATTAAGTGAGTAAACAAGTTATTATTATTATTATTATTTTGCAGTCAAGTGATCAGCGTGCGAATGCCTGATGCTTTAAGGGTAAAAAACTAAAATAAATTATTTTATTGCACAGGGAGGAGTCTGAAGGGAAGCTAAAGGGTATTTTGGGCTACACTGAGGAGGACCTCGTTTCCTCGGACTTCATCGGGGACAACAGGTGTGTGCTTTTTCCGGGCTCGCTTGAGATCATCTTGGCGCGCACCGTCTGGAGTGGGTTCATCGAATTTACCTGTATATATATATTTATCTGGATGCCAGGTCGAGCATCTTTGACGCGAAGGCCGGCATTGCATTAAACCAGAACTACGTTAAGGTCGTGTCTTGGTACGACAACGAGGTGGGCTACAGGTGAGTAGAAGCATTTCATTAAGGGTTGTCTGTTGCGCTGGCAACAATGTTTCGTTCTTTGCCCGCGGCTTTTAACGTAAGTAATTTAATGGAATATTCGTCCCCCTTTCCAGCACCCGCGTGGTCGATCTGATCCTCCACATGAGCAAGAAAATGCAGGGGTAAGTTATGCAACCCCTCGCTAGGCACGGCCACCTGAGTCGGAGGGATCTTGCCCCCCTTCCTCCTGATTGGCGGGCGCCCCTTTTGTTTTTCCATGTTAGAATAAAGAAAAGTTGTGGTTCGGTTCGGGAGACTGTTTTCGGAAGGACTTGTCCTCCAGTTCTCTTTTTTTCTGTGGCGTTGCTGTAACGAGTCTTCGGAGTGTAACAACTTGAACGGGTTTTTTTCCTTCCTACTCTTTTATGCATGAGCCTTCCTTTTCGGTAGAATGTGCTTTTAAGTTTTACCCCTCACTCTCAGCCCCCATCTTTGGTAAATTAGTGTTGCTTGGTTTTTGCTGCTACTGGTGTGTTGCTCTTCTTCAACATCGGTCGATGAGCTTTCATCAATTTTCCATGCGTGCTCTTTGGGAAAAAAATGAACGTTATTCCCACATCCTGGCAATCTATGGAACTTTACTTCTTAGCATGAATGATACCGATCGAGGTACAAGTAATGGTGTCGGCGTGAGCAGCCAATCTTATCGTCCGAATTATTCGGCGAAGCACCACCAAAGTTTACAGGCCGTTTTTCCAGACCGGAAATGGCACAACCCTGTCTCATGGTTGTTGCACTTCTCTCGCCGATCGATTTATCCTCGTATGTTCTGAGTGGTTTAATCTCCATTCGACACGGGTGAGCATGACAGTTTCCCTTTGTCGAAAGCTTGAGCTTGTTTGTGGATTTGTCTTGCATCGTATTGGTTGTAAGGAACGTATTGTGGTATCAGATCGATCAAATTGTTTCGGGGGGAGGGGGTAGCGGTTTTTGTAAGAAAACTTTTCCAAAGCTGTGAACTCCCTGAACAGGTAACCTGGGTATCTTACGGTATTGAGTGGGAGAACAGTTGAGAATAGATTGGCATGTCGCTCGCCGGCCGTGGTTCTTGGTTGGCATGAATGGGACTTGAAACCTAGATGTAGGTTTCAATTGTTAGATGTGGCTGGTTGGATTCCCACGCCAAATGGCCTCAAGACTGTTCTTTACACCCTGTTTGGTAACACTATTAGGTATCTCTATCACTATCAATTTTAAAATTGATATTGATAGGAACCATTAAGAGGTGTTTGGTTATTTGTATCAATTTTAAAATTTGTAGTGCAAACAAAGTATATTATGTAATACAAGTGTCCACTTATATTACTTTTGATATTGATACTCCAACATTTGAAAATATTAATATCAATATTGATATAGTATCAAAAATGAAACTCTAACCAAACAGGGCATTAGGTTTTGATGGTAGTTGTGAATTGGGATGTGAGTTACTAACTTGTCGATAACTAACCATTAATGGTTTCATAGAATACTTTTATCATTGCAAATGTTCAAATCCCAGGTTCATTTTTCGTTATCGGATCAGCCGCCCCCGTACCACTCAATATATTTTAGTGTACCACGTTGTTTATAATTCGGCGCACGGTTCTCAACTACACTGCGCACTGGTGTATTGAAAATGGTCGGATCAAGTTGTGGAATGCCACGAGGCCTGACAGCACTCGAGTGAGTAGCGCAACATGGTCACTACTCCCCTGTAAACACCTCCACCACTCCCCCATGTACTAGCAACATGGTCACTGACAGAGCTTTTAATGATCAAGTACACACTTTGTCAATGAGCCACGTCTCACCCATACAACACTATCTTCCAAACTTTAATGCTGGATGTTTATTCCCTCAAACCCTCTCTCAGCCTATTAAGTATGAGGAATTGCAAAATAGTCAAACCTCACCTTTCGGTAGGACAATTATTTTTAATCAACCTTGGGAAATGCAACAGCTTCCTAGTCAAGCCCCTCTCCCAGCTCCTCAGCCGAACAGCTTACCCAAGTGCTTCACGTTTTTCGGTCCAAAACCAAAATACACTCTGGACGACCCAAGCCCATCAAGGGTGGCTATTAAAAGATCTAGCCCAAGAGAAAAAGAGAAGAGGAAAACCAGAAGGAAATTACTTATCCAAGAACGGGTTGATGAAAGCTCTCTGGCATCTACTTCAGAGGCTACAGAGAATCAATTGGAAGACTATTCTCGGGCAGACGCAGCTGGCCCTAACAAGCTGCAGGGTCTCAAATGAAGATAATTTCTTGGGCCCCAATCGGGGTGGGAATGGACAGGCAGGTCCCAATATATTGATAGGATGGTCCATTCAACTAAGCCGGGATATCTGTTTTATTGAAACAAAGTGCGGTCCTATTCACGGCCAAAGAGTTTTTTCATCGCGAGGTATTTCCCAATTTTTGTCATTCCCCCTATTGGTCGGTGGGGGTCTTTGGCTTTGGTGGTATGACAATGTGAATGTGCGAATTTTAGCTAGTTACAGTATGTGGATTGGAAGTATGATCACTGATCTTGATCAAAGAAAAAATTTCATCCTTATTAATGTTTATGCTCCTACTAAACACAAGGAAAGGATTTATATGTGGAATCAAATTTCGGAGTTCTTGAGGAATTTTAATGGTCCTGTTTGCTTAATGGGAGATTGGAATTGTATACGTCACCATCATGAAAAATGTGGAGGATCCAAACTCGTTTACTCTCACTTGACAGGTTTTGAGAGCTTCATTCAAAGTAACCACTTGGTGGATGTCGAATTGAGGTCCTGCTTTCACTTGGTCTAACAAGAGGTCATTCAATTTTCATATTAGAGAAAATTTGGACGGATGTCTTGCTTCCATGGATTGGATTAGTATGTACCAAATGCCAAAATCGGTACTCTACCTACCTATCACGGTGACCATACACCACTTCTTTTAATTACCAACCCTCGTCTGCAGTGTTAAAAGCAGATGGTTTAAAGTGGAAAATTTGCTTGGTTCGAGCATTGGAATTTTCATCAAGCTGCCACAAATGCTTGGAAACAGGAACTTGATATTATTGCCAATTACAGTTCCAAAATGATAGCTATCAAGAGAAAACTACTTCAGTGGAAAAAGAAAGTGTTTGGGGATGTTAACTTACAGAGGAACAATACCAAGGACCAAATTACCACTCTCCAATGTGCCCCGACAATGGCCAATGAACCTTTATCTTGAAGCCGAACTCCAAGAAAAATTGAGATGGATTGATAATATTGATAATATCTACCGGAAGCAAAGGGCGAATGTTTATTGGCATAATTATGGAGATAAATGCTCTAAATTTTTTCATATGAAGGTTATTCAGAGAAGGTGGAATAAAATTTCTGGTGGTTTTTTGGCTGATGGAAAATGGTCAAACAAGTGGCAGGACATCCAACATGTGTTTTCTAGCTACTTTAAAGGTATTTTTGCCGGCCGTACAGTTCATCTTCAGGATCTTACTTCCAATTTACAAGTTCCTAAATTGTCTATTGATCAGGCTAATTCCACCTTGCTTAGTCCAAGTTCTGATGAGATTAAGAATTGTTTGTTTAGCATGAAACCTGACAAAGCCCCGGGTCCGGATGGTCTTACTCCGGGCTTTATTCAGAAATTGTGGGATTGTATTAAAGGGGATATTATCTCTCTCATTCAGCATATGTTCCCTACATGTTCCATTCCTTCGGGGCTTAACCATACTATCATATCCCTTATTCCCAAAAAATGAAAATCCCACGGGCCCCGAGCGCACCGCCCTATTAGTCTTTGTAATGTGCTGATAAAAATTCTTACAAAAATATTGGCAACCAGAATCAAGGGTTTCCTTTCTGCTTTAGTTTCTGAAACTCAAACTGCCTTTGTTCCTGAAAGATTGGGGTTGGATAATATAATTATTGTTCAAGAATTTCTCAAAGTTTTCAAATACAAGATGGGTAAGACTGGTTTTTTCATGGCCAAACTCGACATCAGTAAGGCTTATGACAGCTTAGATTGGACTTTTATTAGTCAAATGTTAACAAATTATGGTTTTCCTTCCCACTTTGTTAATGTTATTATGAAGTGCATCACAATGGCTGTCACCTATTCTATAAACCTCAATGGCCAAGGGTCGCCACCATCGAGACTCACTAGAGGCATCCGGCGGGTGGATGTCCTCTATCTCCTTATGTGTATATCTTATGTGCTGAAGCTTTGTCTTATATGCTCAAGTCAGCCACTGCTCAAGGAAATTTTAAGGGGTTATCTCTGAGTAGAGGGGGTCCAAAAATTTCTCATCTCATGTTTGCTGATGATATAATCATATGTGGTGTGGCCAATGAAAAAGAAGTTAATAGCATGCTGGGGGTTCTTAAGGATTACCAATTGGTTTCGGGCCAAAACATTAATTTCTCCAAGTCTAGTATAATTTTCAGCAGGAATGTTACTCTGGACATTCAGAACCTTATTTGTAACATGTCTGGTATTTCTAAGGCCAAGCCCTATGAAAAATATTTGGGTATTCCTTTAGGCATTTCCGACAATAGAATAAATCATTTTAATTGGATTATGGAGAAATGTCAAAGGAGACTTGCGGGCTGGAAGACTAATCTCCTGTCTACGGCTGGGCGCACCACCCTCATCAAGTCTACCATTAATCAACTTCCTATCCATGTAATGTCTATTAAAAGATTTCCTAAAGGGGTGATCAGGAAACTTGATAGTTGTCAAAATTCTTTCTGGTGGGCTCATAGTCAGGAAGGCAAAAAGAAGATCCATTTTAGGAACTGGAATTCCATAAAAAGATCCAAAGCTGGTGGGGGTCTGGGCATAAGAGATCTCGCTACCATGAATGAGGCGTTACTCCTGAAACTTGCCTGGTCTTTTCTTCATGACAATCATAAACTTTGGGTGCGTGTTCTCAAGTCTAAGTATGTGAAGGACGGAATTTTTTGGGAAGCCACGATAAAACATACTCATTCAGATGTGTGGAGAAATATCTTGAAAGCTAGACATCATTTTTACAATACCTGTATTTGGAAGGTCAAAGTGAATTCTGAGTTAAATATTTTGAGTTTTAATTAGATTATTGATAGGGAGGGCCCGCCTGTTTTGAGCCCTATTGCTACTTCCCAACCTCAGTATGTCAAAGATCTTATCTCTAATGGTAATTGGGATAGGAGTCTTTTGGAAAGTGTCTTTGTTCCAAATTCTGTGGATAGAATTATGAGAACCCCGATTCATAATGCAGAGGAACCTGATGGACTTATCTGGCCATTTACGTCCAACGGTGTGCTTAACACTAAATCTGACTATAGGTACCTTCGGGATTCTAATATTCCGGCAGGGACTTCAGATACAAAAATTTGGAAACTTCTTTGGCATCCCAAGGTCAGCAAAATCTGCCCTCAAAAGCTCATTATGTTCATATGGAAAGGATCGGTTAACGCTCTACCGACGAATTCTGCTATTGCTAAAAGGTGTCCTAATGTGGAGAATCTTTGTGTTATTTGCAATAATCATATGGAATGCATTGATCATATAATGTTCGAATGCGCTAGAAGTAAAGCCATTTGGTTTGGGTCTCCTATTGGGTTTAACGCTAATTGGTTTCATCAGGGCTTCAACAAAGTCTGTCTGACGTTCCCGGAATGGATTATTCAACCTTCGCTAAATATCGTATATTTGGGCACATTGGCTCTTTCTGTTATGTGGCATATCTGGAAAGATCGCTGTGAAGCAAATTTCAGGTCCACCTGCAAGAATCCTATTTAGACCATCAAATCGGCCTCCAGGGAAGCCATATTCTATCTGGATCAAGCTAAGCTAGCTCCTAAGCCATCTCCTACCAGCTGGTTGCCTCCTCCGGATCACGTCATTAAGATAAACGTCGACGCTGCTACTAGCTTTCAGGGGTGGTTTCTTGAGTCTGGTTGCTAGGGATTCACATGGTTTATTAGTAGCTTGGAAGGTGCGTACCTCTGTTTTTACTGATCCACAGGTGCTTGAAGCTGAAGCCATTCTTGAAGGCCTCTCTTGGAAGATTTTCGGGGACAACCCGACCATCGTGGAGAGCGACTCCTTGGGGGTTGTCAGTGCCATCAACGGTGCTGGTCCCATCCTCTGGAAGAGTCGATCCATCCTGCTAGCTTTCCGTCGATCCTTGGAGCATGCGGCGGCGACTGTGTCTTTTTGCTCTAGAGCGGCTAACGAGGCTGCTCATCTTCTCGCCAAATGGCATCTGACTTTACCCTCCTGCGGTATGATGTCCGCGAGCTTAGCTCAGCTCCCCCGTTTATCCTGGAACGGCTGTATTTTGAATCCGCTGCTATACGCGGTACTGTGCCTTAGTTTCGTTTCATTAATGAGAGTTTCAAAAAAAAAAAGAAGAGTAGCGCAACATGGGTGGCCCCTTGTACTTTCCTCTCTCTCTCTCTCCCTCTTTAAAAGCATGCCTTTTTCAAATAAAAAATTAGTCATGATCTGCCTGAACTCAAACAAACATGACTTGGGCAAGGTTTTCTGCCCTCATTCAATCTGAGTTGGTGTGCGCCCTCGTCTGTTTTGTTAAATCAATGAAGTCGACGATTTTCGTATGTAGCCATAAAAGTAGTTTTGACTCGCAACATCTCGACAAGGCGGCTGCTAAGTGCGTGCATGGTTTTGCCCTCATTCGCACACGTATCTAAATTCTTTTGGTTGCATCACTTCCACGACCCAGTGCGTGCATGGTTTAAGCTCATCTTGATTTTGGAAATTCTCCAAGGCAAAGGCTGAGCCATACCTACTCTAACCAACTAAACCAAAGAAAGAAAAAAGGGTTGGCTCATGGTTTTTGTGCTAAGACACCTTTTTGTATAATAATCCTTATAACACAACGAAATTACGAAAAGCCCACCTGAACCTGATGTTCTAGTTACATGAGAACCCATAGAAATATCATTTACCGCAAAAAGTAGTAATTAAACAAGCAGCGCCATAGAATACTTTCTTGTACCTGGCCATTGATCTGCTCTGTGGCTGGATGTATTTGCATCTTAGGGTCTGTCTCTTCCTTGACCATTGCACTGCCATTCATATGATGGTAGTCTCTAGCCAAATGTTTCTTTTATATCAGATTTGCCTTTTAGGTTGTCTGTGAGAATATGTTAAACTCAACTCAACAAAACTCAAGTGATAATTCCAAATTAATTGGCGTCGGCTATATAAACTGCCTTTGTGTTGATTTTGAGATATTTCGTTGGAGACGTTTAGTACTTCTAAATTATAGTGAATTTCTCTCTCTCTAAGTTAAGTTTTCACACCTTTTTTATTTCAAATATTTTGATAATTTCTAAATTTTTTAATTTATATTAATATGTTCGAATCATCTCAATTTATCTATGATTGTCATTACTCTCGTATATGCTGAGGCCAACATAGATCTATTATAAGCATGCATGCCAACTGTGTTTAGTGAATAGTCAAGCACAAAGGCAGGCATTTGCAGGCCAGTTTAGCAAGAAATAATGAAAAAATCTTATACACCGTACAACTATCCTGATCAAAATGCCCTCTTCTTTGTTCACCGGAGGCTGGTGATCCAAGTGCAGATCACATGTTTTCGAGACATACAGTTTTGGGGACAAAATATCAAATAAAAGCCATGGAAAGATATATTTTTTTCAAAGGAGAGGGGAAAAAAGAGAGTACTGCTGATGATTATGTACATGATGGTGCGCATTGACGTTATATTTTTATTATTCATAATCTTCTTTAACTGAGAGTATTGAAGATGTACGTAGCTCATTCTTTGTAGTGTGGGAAAAAAAATCAGTCCAAATAATCCATGAATGCCAACCTACTCATGCAATCCCTACATGATGAAACCTACAAACTAAAAATCACACACATACAAATCCTAGAAATAATGTTCATAATAAATAGAGTCTAAAAATTATTATGATGGGTAACTATTCCCAGATTATGTATGTGTCAGCTGCTGTGCTATCTTTTAGATATCTCTACTTGCACAAATGTGTAGACTGATTAGAACGTGCAAAATAAACAATGAAGAAAATGTCAAAACAAATAGAAAGTGCGTAGGTATTAATTTCTTGGACCTACCATAGCACTTCCAAATATATATTTACTTCTAGCTTTGCCTCTGCCTCGGACTCAAGCTGCATAAATGAGTGAAACAATTAAGGGAAAATTACCACCAGGTCCATTTAAGAAAATCGGTTTACCAAAAACTCCGTTGACCACTTTTTCATCCCATTTAATCCGTTGACGACACATAATATTAACGTTTGATCCGTTTTGCCCAGCGATGGTCCCCGCATCCCCATTTTGCCCTTCCCGCAGCGATGGTGGCGTCGGCGACGAGGAGGAGCCTCGCGGGGGGGGGGGGGGGGTGAGCGCCGCCCCGGGGGAAGCCTCGCCGGGGGGAGCCTCGCCGGTCCGCGCGGCGGAGCACCCGGAGATGACGGAGGGCTACGCCGCCGGGAACCTCGTCACCCGGACGGAGGACTACCTCCGCGAGGCCGCCCCGGTGAGCCCGCCCGGCGCCATCTCCGTCCTCCGCCGGGCGCGAGCCTCCTCCCGATGTCGGAGAGGGTGAATCTGGTCGGGAGGTGCGTGGAGGCGGTCGCGAGACCGTCACCGCCCGAAGGGCGGGAAGGTCGGCTTCGGGCCGACGGCGCCGGGACCCAAGCCCGCCTCCGTCTACACCAAGTCCGTGAAGCAGATCCCCTACAGCATCTCCGTCCTGGAGATCAGCGCCCCGATCGTGTTCAAGGGGAGCGCCGGGGGGGGGGGTTCCGCGGGCGGGGAGAGCGCCGCCGGGGGCTCCGCGGGCGGGGGGAGCGCCGCGGGGGGGGAAGCCTCGCTGGGGGGGGGGGCCTCCGCGGGCGGGGGAGCACCGCGGGGGAAGCCTCGCCGGCCCGGGGGAGCGCTGCGGGGAGGGGAGCCTCGCCGGGGGGGGGGGTTCCGCGGGCGGGGGGGATGCCGCCGGGGGCTCCGCGGGCGGGGGGGGAGCGCCGCGGGGGAAGCGTCGCCGGCCCGGGGGAAGCGCTGCGGGGAGGGGAGCCTCGCCGGAGGGGGGGGTTCCGCGGGCGGGGGGAGCACCGCCGGGTGGAGAGCGTCGCCGCGGGGGAGGGGGCCGGCGGGGGCACTACCGGAAGGGCAAAAATGACATTTCAAATCTAAATTGGAGTGGGTGGGACAATATTTTGAAAAAACGGACCTAATGAAAAGGTGTTTTTGAAAACGGACCTAGTGGTAAAGTGACTCCCTTGAAACGGACCTAGTGTGCATTTGCGCAACAATTAATGTAGCCACTTAGAAGAGTCCGTCTGCTAAGCTTTTTTTTTTTTCTTCATATATCAGCCGATGCATTGAGTTTTGATTCATACATTTTTATTTAAATACCCATGAGGCGGCTCGGTGCTGGGAGATAAGAGGCTCTTGGTTGGGTTCCTTATTGGTTGCATGATAATTTTTTGTACATTTTCATGATAAAAAATTATATTAAAATAAAAAGTGAACCAACTCATGGCATAAAATTATCAATGTTTGGAGGGATGTGATAACAAAAAAGAGTAACTACCATGTATGACCAAACAAAATGAGGGATCACAAGATATATATAAAAAACGAGGTGAGACTCTTTTTTTTGTCTAAGAAGAAAATCACTTTCAAAAACATAAAATTGGCATCCTTGCCAAACACCTCTTTTAAAAAAATTTCTTGTAATTTTTAAAAATCAAAATAAAAACGTCCATTATCATGCAACCAAACACCTCATTAAGGAGCAATGGGATAATGAGGTGGGTAGGCCTCAGCAAGGTGCAGTTTAAGTGAAGGTTTTGTCAGCAATGGATATGTATGAAGATGGAGCCAGAGTGGGATGAATATGAGAGAGAGAGAGAGAGAGGCCATGATATCCCACCACATGCAGAGATATGCTTTAAGTGATCACTTGAATCAGGACCAATGGGGGAATGGCGTCGTCCCCCACCGCCTTAAGTGATCGCTTGACTCTTTTTTCTTTTTTTTTTTTGAAACACGCGAGGAGTTAGTAACTTACACAGATCGTTAATAACAAAAAGAAGTCATGCTAAAGGTAGGGTCTTTGGCTCTCCCCCATACTTGGCCCCGATATACGAGAGCACCCCTTCGCCGGTCGACGGAAGTGACCCGGACAGATATATAAACCTCATCTAATTAGAGCTGCTCACAAAGTCGCCATGGGCTGCTGAGTCGCATTTGATACGCCCATGCCCACACAATCTTCACTTTTAGGACCGGAACGACAACACGAAGCCACGATATCCCACCACATGCAGAGATACGCTTTCTTATCTCAATGCAACCATATGCATGTGGTAGGATATAGAAAGAATGCCCAGAGAGAAAGGGGCATGTGCCCTTCACCTAACACTCGCCATGATTAATTTCTCTTTTTGAAGCATTATTTCGGCAGCAAAAGTTAGTGCTTCTGTTCTCTTCTACATGCATCAAGAGTGTATTTATGCATGGTTGAAATTCTATCCTCAAGAGGACCCTTTCAATTTAGGATCTGGATCATCTATGGTGCTCAATGGAGAGAAGATCCTCCCTCAGTTGTAAACACCATCTTTGTAATATGCATTTGACTCAAAATATATGCGTTCATGAATATTAACAAGTGCAACAGTATATTAAATCAACCATGTCTTGCATTTACTAATTTTTCTATAGTTTACTGATAGTTTTTTCCTATTTTATTAACATCTATATTTTACCAACCCCTTCATATATACACTTAATTGCTAGTAGTAGTAATAAATAAACCAGTCTGACTTAAATGCACATGGCACAAGTGATGTCCTTCCATTGACAACTAAGAAGCTCCCTCTCCACCCGAGCACCACCGTAGGTGGAAGGCTTTGAGTCTTGACTAGATAGATACCTTGATTCAAACGCAAATCTAAGCATGACTCTTGTGTGTGAGACCATTTGTCTCCATCATATGAGGTCTTTGGGCATCTGGTCCAGGGGTGGCTACTTGTTGTCTGCTAGATCATATCATTCTGAATTCCCTTGGCCGGTGGAGAGCAAGAGCAAAATTGGTCTATCAGATCTGCAGCTGCCTGAGCCAAAAAAGGAGCTGAAAATCATCTGAGACTTCCAGTTCTAGTACATGAACAGCGGGTATGCAAAGAAAGGTGGGTTGAAGCTGAGATATCTTCTCGATGGTTCAGGCAACTACAAGAAAGAGGCGGGTTAGCCAGGTGGGTAAGGTGGGTCATGAAAGCTGGCAGCTTGAAGAATTAGACATTGGCCAAGAAGAAGAACTAGCTATGGAGAAGCATATATATACAGAGACCAGAGCACTGCCAGGCGAAGGATTCAATGTCATGGGGTGTCTGCTCAAGAGCTTGGATTTTTAGTCTTTTGGGTCTCCCTCTTTTTGGCAATTTGATTTCTCTATACATGCCCACCTTTGTCCTTCTCCCTTTTCCCTCAAATCTTATTCCTGCTATCTCGTTTGATGTAGGCTGGGTACATTATGCTTCAATGACTTCTTTCTCTTTTGTTAAATTTCACCGTTTCCTCCTTTTTCAGCCTCTATATGGTGGTTGAGCAGAAAAAAGGAGGATGTTTTCCACTCATGATCTTTCAACATATTACATGGAATAATAATAATAATATAATAGATACGGGATGACTGTTATCTGGTGATCATATTCGGGACTATTATTGTCGTAGCCATTTTTTTATACTGCTCTCTAGCCTCCAGCCGCATGTCCTGTCCTCCTTTTGCTTGTTCTCTAATTGGAGATCCAGAAGAAAAAAGCAGGAAAGAAAAGTCATCAGTCTTTATAAAAGCTGCTCCGTGGGAGTGTTGGTGAAGATGACCGTGTGTACTCTTGAAAAAGAAAAGAAAAAAGAAGAAGAAGAAGAAGAAGACTGTGTCTACTTCTTACTTTCTCAGCAAGCTGGGTGTGGCCTGTGGGGGTGATGCTGTGTGCTCGAGTAGCAGCTTTCCGGCTGCATAAACAATCTAGAGGTTCTGTGTGAAGTTATTATGCTAATGGGGGTGTTTGGTTGGACGATAAATGGAAGGTTTTGTTATAATTTTATGTTTTTGTAGCAAAATTTGTTAAAAGATGTGTTTGACATCCATTAAAATTTATGTTTTTAAAGAGATGTGAAACTCTTTTTTTCTTATCTTATGGTGTCCTAAATCTCTTTTGGTCATAGATAGTTCTCACTTTTTTATGTTATCCCATCTTCTCAAACATTCGCTTGCTCACACTTTATTTTATTATAATTTTTTTATCATGAAAGTGTGAAAAATATTATTAGGCAACCAAACACCCGAACAAGGCAATAAGTTTACTTTCCTAGTAGAGAAAATGTACTAGTTTTATTTGTAAGATAGGGTTAAATAAGAACGATGAATGGAATAAAATGAAAGGAGAATCCTACTCACTAAAGATTAAGGTCAACATAATCTTAAGAGGATTTGGGCACAAGTATATAAACCCACTCCATCCCTTCACCGTCTGATGTCCATTTTTATATTTTTATATTAATTGATTTTATTTATTTATTTTGAAATTGGATAAACAAAATGAAACCTATTCCGTTAAAATATTTCAATTTGGATAACTTATAAGATACATAATCAAATTTCAAATTGATTAATTTTTATTGAAATGAAAACTAAAATTTAAAACATCAGATTTAATTTACATCCCCATCTTAAGAAGCTGGTAAGTGCCCCTGCTCTCGCACACATAGGGCAAAATCTTTGAGAACTCATGTCTGCTCTCTTGCCCCCACCTCCTCAACGTGAGAGGACAAGGTACTCACATACAACGGATGATGACTAGTTAGGAACTTGATGGTCGTATATATGTATAAGTGCGAGTTTTATTATCTGTTGAGAGAATATTCCGTTGAAGGGTTTTATCCTATATTGACCACCAGAGGAGTATTCTATACCTTTATCATAACCTGGACCTGGGACTCCTCAGTACACGTGCATTTTTGGATTTTCACATGGTATCAGAGTTGGTTGGCTATAAGCTCTGTCCTCCGATGGATTTGCTCCTATTTACGCTCGATCCTGCTCCTTGTATTCCTATCGTGGCTCTGACAGTGGTGACTGGTCGAGAGGAGGAGTGTTGAAGAGTTTTATCCCATATTGGCTACCGGAAGAGTATTCCATGCCTTTATCATAACTTGGACTTAGATCTCCTCAACGCATGTGAGTTTTTAGAATTTCACACATTCTATGTCTACACTAAAATATGAGGTCTATCATCATTAACCTTATGATTATGATTTGATCACTTATGTGATATATATGAATCTCACGTTTTTTTTGTCTAGAGTAAAAGATGTTTCCTCGAACAGAAACTTGAGCGAACTCGCATTTATATATATATTATATATATATATATATAGAAATAGATGCTGCTTTGCGTTAGTCTGAGTTAGTTTTGTTGGAACGTGGCTAATGAGATGTTTAGTTGCACGAGATAGTCTTGTTTGATCGACAAGATTGATTCTTTCTATCTCCTACGATCTGCGGTTGTGTTCTTGAGTGTTGTCTGCTCCTCGTTTCAACAAAACATGCCGCCGTGAAAGCTCCCCCAAGGTCTGATAATTCACTCCGTAAAAGAGGGGGGGGGGGTGATCGTCAACTTGAGAGAGAAGAACATGACCCTTTTTCCTGGCCTAAAATCTTATACAAAATAGCAAAAGAAAACTTTTACATTTACCATGACCAAAATGACAAGAAGCCGTATACCTGGTTCCCTGGCAGGCCTTGGGCCTTGGATGGACACACCTCTCCCACCCCTCTCTCTCTCTCTATAATCTGTGCACGCTGACCGGAACACCTTTAGAAGAGAGCCCCACGAGCCATGGCACATGGAGCTTCCACATCTCTATCTCTTTCTCTCCGGTTTAAACAAAACAAAGAAATTGGACAAGCTCCACCACCATGTTCGCAGAAATCTGCATCATTATCTACACGCCTACAATGGATCTCTCATGCCTCCCCCACACAAAGGAATCTCCTTTTCCCTTTGTTTATGCATGGGGACCCTTCACTTCCACAGCTTAAAGTAGTCGTCCTACTGTCTGGCCTCCCATGGGGACTTGCCCTCCCTCCCGGCCCCTTTCTCCCCCTTCCTCTCGCCTCCCATGGTTCTCCCCTCCATTTCTATGCTGCCCAGCTCCCCCCCTCCAGGCCATCGCCCGTATGATGGGTACTCCATGCCGATGCCATCTCAGGTAATCCCTTTTCCGGCTGGTTTCCCCCCTCCCCCCTCTCTCTCTCCTTTTCTGGCCTTTTCCTCCGTGGTAAGAACTAAGAAGTGCAGTACCTCTTTGGTGGTGTATGCAGCTGCTGGTTCGTAGTTCTTTCCGGGTAGCATCTCCATCAGTCTCTTAGATCTTCTCCTGCTCCCTTTTCCCGTGGCTTCCAGTTGTGTCTTCCCCTTCTTGCCGATTCTTTGTTTCCCATTCCTCACTTGAAGTTCACATTTTTGCGTGCTCAATCTGGAGCTGATGATTTCCTCTTGAATGGGTTCTTCGTCTATTTCATGATCTGAGGTGTAGTTTGCTCTCGAACGCCGTCCGCGTCTGCTCTTCTTCCACCCCTTTTCTCCCCCATCATGTCTTCCTCCTATTTCCCCCTCCGGTGGGAGAGCACTGGAGACCAGTGGTGGTACGCCTCCCCGATCGATTGGGCCGCGGCCAATGGCCACTACGACCTCGTCCGGGAGCTCCTCCATATCGATAACAACCTACTCATCAAGCTCACCTCCCTCCGCCGTATCCGGCGCCTAGAGACCGTCTGGGATGATGATTCTCGCTTTGTCGATGCCGCCCGCTGCCGCGCCTACGTTGCGCGGAACCTCCTCCTCGAGTGTGAGACCAAGAACGGCAAGAACACGCTGATCAGAGCCGGTTACGGTGGCTGGCTACTCTATACTGCCGCCTCCGCCGGCGATATCGGATTTGTTCAGGAATTGCTCAACAGAGACCCCCTCATGGTGTTTGGAGAGGGAGAATATGGTGTCACGGACATATTCTACGCAGCCGCGAGGAGCAAGAGCTCTGAGGTCTTCCGGCTACTGTTCGATTACGCCGTCTCTCCGAGGTGTCCGAGAGGGATGATGGCAGGGGAGTCCGGTGAGAATATCTCCATTTTCAAGTGGGAGGTGGTGAACAGGGCTGTTCATGCTGCTGCCAGAGGGGGGGACCTGGGGATGTTGAAGGAACTTCGGAAGAGCTGTTCTGATGTCCTGGTTCACAGAGACGCCCATGGGTCTACAGTCTTGCATGCTGCTGCTGGCAGAGGGCAAGTTAAGGTGAGCATTTCTTCTTTCTGTTCTGGGAAGATCTGCCGAAGCTAACTTTTCGAGTAATAAAAATAGGAAATTCTGGTAATTTACCGTGCTACTGACAAATTTCTTTCCAGGGTACCGGGGACAAATTCACCCAGGCCCTCACTTAGTTCTTGCCACAACTATGCAAGGTCTTAGTTAACCTGAGGGAAGATACATGGACAAACACACCTTGATGATGAACTAGGGGTGCTGGCATTTAGCCCAAAGCACTAAACACCACACTTATGAAGTCCAAGGTCTAGAGTTGGCAATAATTGAGTCCCTGACCTTTGGTTTTTCACCAACTCCCCTAACCATTCCATTCTTCTGACATATGTCCGGGAAGATGCTGTTACTCCGTGGGTTTATTTTGATTGTTTGAATGTGTATTCAACGGCATGGTGAATGCCACACTGTTCAACATACCGTTGCTGTCCATTCTCGTGAAGGTTACGCTTCTGAGTTACACTTCCGCCTGATAGTGACTACCTGTTGCATTTTTTTTCCTTATCTATTCACTACAATTTCAGTGACTGCTTTCACGATGTCAAAACATCTGTACCAGATTACCAGCTCTTTCATTTTTGTGTAACCAAAAAATGGCTACAATTCAATGATCACAAAGGGATAACATGTTAAAATGAAATACACCTTATTTTCTTCCTGCAAATGCCCATCTGTTTTGTATTATTCATTTCTGCATTGTCAAAGCATAAAATGCTTTATTGTGCTTATATCTTTTATTTTTCTCCTTGATTCCCTGCTGGATTGTCTTTCTATTTCTATTCATTGCATGAAGGAAAAAGATTCGAAGAGCATACTCATTTCTTTTAAAACTTGATGCTTTCTGTCTCATTTTCTTCTGTCTAACCTCTACATAAATGTACTGTGCCTGCCTGCCTGGTATACATCTATGATGTTTTTCTGTTAAAGATGTTTACTGTATGATATTTTGCCTTTTAAAATGAGATTCCTTCTGATCCACTATTTGATTTTTACCATATACAGATGCTAAGCTGCACTCTTTACTTACAGGTCGTAAAGGATCTAGTGATGTCATGCAAGATCGTTCATTCACGGGACAATCAAGGAAACACTGCATTGCATGTTGCAGCATTTCGTGGTCATTTAACTGTCATTGAAGCAGTGATCATGGCATCTCCTTCGTCTGTATATTTGGTAAACAATTTGGGAGATTCATTCCTTCATACTGCAGTGGCTGGTTTCAGGACACCTGGCTTCCGGAGATTGGACAGGCAAATGGAACTCATGAAGCACTTGGTTTGTGGTAGGTTGATTAACATTGAAAAAATTATCAACATCAGGAATAATGATGGAAGAACTGTTCTTCACATGGCTGTGATTGGGAATGTACATTCTGATCTTGTCGAGCTTCTAATGACCATCCGGTCGATTAATTTGAACATACGGGATGTTGATGGTCTTACTCCATTAGATCTGCTTAGCCAACGACCAAGGTCTGCCTCGTGTGAGATACTGATAAGGCAGTTGATTTCTGCTGGGGGAATATCAAACTCTAAGGATTATGTATCCAGGTCGGCTATTGTTTCTCACCTAAGACTGCAGGGCTTTGGAAGCAGCCCAGGGACTACATTCAAGATATCTGACGCAGAAATATTTCTCTTGACTGGCATTGGAACTTCAGATGCCGGGGATAGAGGGAGTGAAAGGCCCAGTTCATGTTCTAGTAGTAGTAAGAGTGAAATTTCACAGTTGGAGACAAGTGATGGTAATCACAGTTCTGCAGAGAAGAAACATAAGTCGGTTAAGCATGCTGCAAAACATCTCAATTTTTTGCTGAAGTGGTCTAGAAAGAAGGAAAAGAAGGTTGATGAATCAAAGAAGTCTGAAAATGATGATTCCATGGATTCATATAAGAAATGTGTTGAACGTGAGGAACCACCCACTCCCCTTCGGCAGAGATTCTTCAAACCAACATCACTTCCGAACAACAAGAGGACTCTTTCTGTTAGGGGTTCGATTCCAAGTCCATCGACGAAGAAGAAGTTTGCAGCTGGGCTGATGCATGGGGTCATCCAAGCAATGCCACACCTTGCTCGCTCTACAAGATCACCTTCTTCCTTGGTAGCGTCGTCAATGTCTTCACCCACATCTGATAAGCAGAAAGGTATCCTATTGGAGATTGAAACTGGTGAACCTTCCTGTTCAAACTCCTCGGTGAATGGTGGATCAGTGGGCAGCTCATCCCAGAAACCTGGTCATGTTAATACTAAGGCGATGAACCAATATTTCTGCTTTGGGGCACAAGGCCTAACGGTAGAAAACTCAGATGGTGGGCATCGATCTAGCGGGTTCTTCAAACGTTCTGTTCTGTCTGCAGCTTGATCAAATGGCTGGCGAGTTGAGCAGTATGGCTACTTTTTGATCTTGCCTTAATAAAACCTACCATGGATGTTTAACTAAGTAATTCAGTGTGCTTTCCTAGGTCTTGAATTTTCTGAGTTGCAACCTGTAAGCAGTAGTAAAGCCATACCAAGTTCTGGTTACTGCTCGGTTCTTGGTTTTGTATGGAGTGTTTGTAGGCAAGCATATATAATGTTGTCTCTTGTATCACGTTAAAGTCCGCTGATCACTACTGTCAGTTTTCAGCATGATATGTAAATTTTGGATAGAAATAGAAGTATGTTGTCTTCATGTTTTTAGGATCTTTTTGATTGTTTTCCTGATCCAGACATGGGTCCAACAGTTGGAGCTTGTTCTGATTTATAGCGGACCGATATGCAAGGATCTAATCCAGACATATGAGATATCCAAATGTAGTAACTTTTTTTAGGAAAAATAGTAAATACGGATGTCGTCTTGTTATTTTTTTTTTCCAGATCCGTTGGAGTTTGGAGGCCTATTAAATGTTAAGAATACAGTTTTAAATGAGCCCAAAATATAGTAAAATTACGAAAAAGATCAAGTTGGACAGGATGCAGAATCTTATAATTTTTGATACCCTGAAATGCGTATGGGGTGTTTGGTTGCATGATAATTTTTTGTACATTTTCATGATTAAAAATTATATTTAAATAAAAAGTGAACCAACTCATGACATAAAATTGTCATATTTGGAGGAATGTGATAATAAAAAAGGGTAACTACCATTCATGACCAAACAAAGTGGATGACCACATGAAAAAAGAGAGAGGTGAGACCCTCTTTTTTTGTTTAAGAAGAAAATCATTTTCAAAACATAAAATTGTCAAAATTGTCAAACACCTCTTTTAACAAATTTTCTTATAAATTTTAAAAATTAAAATAAAAATCTTCATTATCATGCAACCAAACACCCCATTACTTGTAGTTTTATATTTGATATGTGCCCCAGGTGATTATGACCTGTTTGGATATGTTGTAACCTTCTGTACGGTTGTGATGAAATGAATACATTAAAGTAAACCAGGGTAACTGTCCAAGGTAACTGTCAGTACAAAATCATCATCTTTTCAAGGAAATAATATCTTGTTAAGTGGGATAACGTGTAAGTTGTAACAAAGGGAAGCGAAATACTACAATATAGACAAAGGTCTTCTCTCCTCTGTTATACTGCAAAAACAAAAAGGATATATTTTTCAACGAAGATGGCCAGACGTTTCTTTTAACAGATGTTGTTATGGAACATGTCTCGTGAGATATTTTTTTTCATTGTTATCACGCAACGAATATAGCTTGCAACTTCGGTCGAGAACGCTTATGGGAACTGGGCACTCGTTTTGGAATGTGATTTCATCGGTTTGCCAAACCAAATCAAATAGAAAAAAAAAATCAAATTTCATTAAAGGATATGACATAAAATTAGTAACAACATGTTAGACGTCGGAACTTCGGAATGCTCTCGCAGTGGAGCGGAACAAATGTGCAATCTAATAACCGACTTATATAGTAAAGATTAAATACAAATCGAATCGAGAACAAGATAGACGAGTAAATCATACAGATACTAGATTTACGTGGTTCGGAGAGACGATGCGTCTTCCTACGTCCACGGGGAGAGCAAAGAGAATCTACTATATATGTAGAAGAATACAAAAGTGAAAAGATGCTCTTACACCGACTCGGAGTGATCTTTCTCAAGACAGAGCAATCTCGAATCTCCAATCTTCCTCTTGGCGATACACCTTTAAATAGTTCTGTGGAGCACCGAATGGGTGCTTCCACGAACACCACAATCTCCACGATAGAAGAAAACGTAAAAGATAAGAAGAACCGAAGAAGATCGAGCACGATTTTGAAATCTCTCTCTCTCTCTCTCTCTCTCTCTCTCTCTCTCTCTCTCTCTCTCTCTCTCTCTCTCCTCACGGCGGCTACCCCTCTCACGTTCGCAAGAAATTAAGAACGTGTCAGGGCGACTGTTGCCGTAGAAGCACAACTCTCACCGTCACATCTCAACGTGATAATCAAAATAGGTTAAAAGATAAATGGAAAAAAAGAGAGCCAAACTAACCCCAAGCCCGCCCAGTTTTGACCGAGTCCAAATCACAATAACAACAACCTAGCTAGTACGACGCAATATTTTCCATTCAAGAACTGGCAGCGCAAGTGATGCATCTTCCTCTCCCCTGCACCATGCCTAGAAAAATGCCTGGTCTTGGAGATAATGTTGGGAGGACAAGAAGAGTTCCATTGTTCGTAGACTCTTGCATGCATGCTCGATGTGAAGGAAAATATATACATACAGATGAGCCGGCCGGTTCCTCTGCTACTGCAACGGCACCTATCAGAAAATGAGTAGATGTTTTCTAGATTCATCATTTGGAAACAGCTTTTAGGACAATAATATTAATTAAATACGCAGCAGTTCTCGACGAACCAGGGCGGCAATTGCCATCGCTGCTCGGAGAGAGAGAGAGAGAGAGAGAGAGAGAGAGAGAGAGAGAGAGAGAGAGAGAGAGAGAGAGAGAGAGAGAGAGAGAGAAAAGGATTAAAAAGGGGACAGCAACATGAACATTTTATTATTCAACAAAGGTACGTATATCTGTACATCGATCCCATGCGGCCTAGTCAGGTAAGCCCACAAGGATAATAGGGAAAATTCCACCCAAAAATGTCACAAAATCGGAAACAGCCCATAGCCTAAATTTTAAAACTGTTAATAAAAAAAATACATCAAAATGCATGTAAGTTTCCCGAGACTAATGGGGTGTTTGGTTGCATGGTAATTTTTTGTACACTTTTATGATAAAAATTTATATTAAAATAAAAAGTGAACCAACTCATAACATAAAATTATCGTGTTTGGAGGGATGTGATAACAAAAAAAAAAGAGTAACTATCGCACATGACCAAACAAAGTGGGGGACCACAAGAAAAAAGAAAGAGGTGAGACCCTCTTCTTTTTTGTTCAAGAAGAAAATCACTTTCAAATTATAAAATTGTTATGGCCGCCAAACATCTCTTCGAACAAATTTTCTTATAATTTTTAAAAATTAAAATAAAAAACCTTCGTTGTTGTCATGCAACCAAACACTCTCTAAATTCTTCTAACATTGCTGAGAATCAATCATCGGACCAAAATAGAGCCCAATCGACGCCCCGACGTACATCTGCTGAAAATATTCAAATCAGTCCGCACCAGACCGGGCCACATCTAGATATGCATCTTGGGCCTGATAAGGTTACGTCCGACGGGTCGCACACGATTGGGCCGAGAAAATGGGCCTGGAATTAGCACCCGATGGGCCCATTATAAGAATGGGTTGTTTCTGGCCAACTGGGGGCTGGGCTGGACCGGGTTAATTCTTGATCCGGTTTTAAAAAAAGGTGGCGCTAACGGATTCATAAGCTGAAATAATGCAATTGCACTATTCCCTTGCTGCACAGATTCCTTTCGGGTTTTTCCCATGCAAGCTGTTACCGGTCACACTTTTATCCATGTGATTGAGCCTTGAATATTTCAATGAATGAAGTCCTGTTGGTTCTGGAGATGGATTTTGAGGCTTCATGGAGGATCTGTATATATGGGTGCAAAAAAAAAAAAAATCCTTCCCAATAAATATTGTGTGTAACATCTGGTGTACTTTCGGGTGTCTTTAATTACGTGAGTGGATGGATTAGAAGGGTTTATAGTTAAGGGGTATGTATGGCAAAGCGGTACATTATCACGAGGGAGTACCACTGCCTCGAGATGTTTTTCAGTCAATGGAGCAAAGCTATTATGGCTAGCTAACAGGGTTGTAAACGGGTCGAATTCGGTAGCAGACTTATCGGAAACCAATTCCGATTCCGATAAGGGTCAAGGGGTTCCGTATTCGGTAGCAGGCTTATCGGAAACCTCCATTGGATGCTTTATTTTCTGTCTTCTATGTATGATTGATAACCCGGAGTCTACCTACTTAGTTTTTATTTGAACATGGCAAAGGGGTTGAGTAGAGATTTGTCCTACTTTTAATGAGAGAATATATATATATATATATAAACTAAAGAGAGTGCGTTGAGAGGGCAGCGAATAAGGATGGACATTTCGTTATGGCAACGCCAATAAGATTTGATCAAGGAAAGATAGATTCAGAAGTTCTTAGTTGTCTCAGCCGAATCTACAAAGATGATACCTTATTTAGCAGACTACAAAAGCTGAATGCCAAATATATAGTTGATTGTGCATAATGTATCCACATATACATTATTAATTTTTCTGTCTGTTTGTCCTGTATAATCTATCAGTACAAGTTAAGGCAAACTTGGGTGTCAGGGATTTGTCACTTCAAATGTTTTCTTGCGCTTGTACATGTTCGTTGATAGTTGTTGCATATTGTGTCTGAAGGTCAGGTTACATTTTTCTGCTATTTTAGAAAAAAAAAATAAACTGCTGGATCAGAGAGAGCGACAGAGAAAATAGCAAGAGAATCTATACGAGGAAGGACTCATTCTTTAGAGTCACAGAGAAGGGCAGATTTGATTTCACAAGAGAGATGTACATGTTTGTTGATCATCATTTAAATATGGTGGATCTCATTTTTTTGTGAGAGAGCGGAGGGTGCTGCCTCCACTACTGTAAGGACCGATTAAATCAATTGACTAACCCAACAACTATACTAATTAATAGCTTTCTCGAGAGGTCACTCATCATCGGCCTACTTCTAATAAAGCATGCTTAAATTTGAAGTTCTTTTCACTTAACTTCCGAAAAATGGCTAAACAATGTTGTTGATAGTCAACTGATTTAATCTCCTAACATATTTACAAACCAGAATGTTGTAATTTACCCCCTCAAAGACTTGACGTCCACGTCAAGACCACATATATCAAATGTCACGTACCCAGGCAAGTCATATCGGACTTTCCAATTGAGTCATGCTCTGGTACCATCTGTAATGACTGACTAAATCAGCTAATTAATCCAACAACCGTACTACTTAGAGACTTTTTCCTGGAGGTCACTCATCCTCGACCTACTGCTAATAGAGCATGTTTAACTTTGAATTTTTTTCAACTTAACCTTCGAAAAATAGTTAACTGGTGTTGTTGGTGATAGAAATGTATGCCCTACAAGCCAATCATATATGATATGATTCGACATTTCTAGAAATATCTCATTCAATTAATTAGGCAAATCTTCATTATAAGCTCTTATTAGATGCGAATATAATAATGAAGTCCTTGATCAAATACAATGATGATTAAATCATGATGAGATCATGATAATGAGATTGATCATCTAGAGGTATTTGATCTAAATGTTCCTAGTCATAGGATACTTGAGACGGGACATCAAGGATCCGGATAGACTAATGTATGTGATGTCTTCTCATGTGATGAGGACGACCGATCTCATTGGTCATTAGTGTGGAGACACTGAGATACACATACAGGTGCTCATTAGTTGAATGAGTTCAGGCGTGACCGAATTAGAAACCATTTGAATGGTATCTTACCGAGCTGTCTATCGGGGTTTTCTATCATCACGGTTGCATGGTTGGACCTTTGACTTTGAGTCGCCAAAGATGCCTTGTTGGGTGGAACTTGTGCTTTGACCGTTGACTTATGGATCGCGAATTTAGATGGTCACTATATAGCGATGGATCGGGTACAAGGAAAATCCGATGGAGGCAATTGAGCGGACAACAAGGGATCATCCACTCTCGGTAAGTGAGAGTGAATGTCCTATGGGATAGTACTCTAAATCCTGGCCGGGGTAGATAGGATAATTGGAAAAGGAGTTTTCCGATTGATCGGTCAAGTCCGGGGATCTATAGAGTCGGTACACTTGGAGTTGACGATCGATGCCGTGCTCCTTTCCAGTAGGGACATTGGATGGATGAGGGTTTATATCCATGTGGTAACTGATGATGGAAAGGCTTCAAATGGAGATGAGATTATCCCCATAGCCATTTGGGATCATGGGATGTGGCTTGTACCCTTCATGATCGGTAGGCCGATTAATCTGTTATCGGATAATAGATTTAATTAAATTAAATAGAATCGTTCTATTTTATTTAGGCCTCAACCAAATAGGTTATTGGGCCTAGTGGGTCACACACAAAGGACTTATCCACAAGTACAGGGGCAAGGACGTAATTTATAGAGATTTTGGGTTTTTATGAAAAATTCCATAATTCTCTATAAATACTAATGGTTTCAGCCAAACCCCATCAATACAAGGGTGAAAACCACGTCTCAAGCCTCCTCCCTACCTCCTCCTCTCTCTAGAAGGTGTCCATGGTCGATGGAGCTCCGTTCGGGAAGAGTTCTCGAGGCCGGCGCGAAGGGAGAACCTGCTGTGGATGAAGTTCGTGTGGATACTGCTGGAGACCGGACACTTGAACGGTTTGTAGAGCTTGAGAAGCTCATCTCCTTTCTCTCCATGGGATTATATGAATCCCTATCAGGTATATTCGAACCCGATTTGATCGGTTTTCGATTTTCGTCGTTCGGTTCTGATTGAGACGGATTCTAAAGGAACCCATAGGAATCGTCGCTTCCGCTGTACCAAATTTTAATGGACGATTCCTTACAGTGGTATCAGAGCCCGGTTCAAGTCTTGGTCAAAACCGACGTCGAATCGACATTATTTCATGTTATTTATGTGTTCCCGAATCTGTGCAAACGTCTGTTTTTACGTGGCCACCATATTCTGTGTATGACTCAGATAATATATTGGTTAGCCTTGGTAGAATCTAGTGATATAGGGCTTTCCAACGCCGCAAACCGTTTGAATTTTGGATATCTTTAGTGTTCGGGAGAAGCCTCAAAAGTTGGTGTTTCTGTCATGCCCGAACCGACACCCGGATTTGGGGATTTTGTGAAATCTCCGTCCACAGTAGAAATTGTGACTTGTAAAGGGTTTAGGAGATGGGTAATATGATTACCTAACCTTTAACTTTGATATCCAGCTTTGAACGACGGCGGAGGATGAGAATTTTTGAGTTTTTCGACGAACTAGGGTTCTGCGGAATCTGGCGGCGCCGACTTGTTTCTTCCTGATTTCTCGTTGATAGAGAATTTTTCTCTGAAGATATATATACATATTTGGAAACTTCATATGATGAGTATTCTAAATTGTATTTTTGGATAATATTTGTCTTCCTGGATAAGGAGTTATCCTCGTTGCAAGATAGAGATTTCTGCTACGGAATTTGGGTGATCTCCGCCTCTTCTTCCTCATTTTCCGGACGACTGCGATTTTTCCTGGATATGAGGCCGACTGTTTTGGATTCCTTATTTGATAAGTATTCCAACGCATATTTTTACAGATTTTTCGGAGTCCGGTATAGGGAGATATGCCCGAGTTAATGAGATTAACTCTCCTCCGAATGAACAGTACCTGCTCGGGGAGGCGACCGGCGCACCCGCTGGCGCACGCGTCTCTTGAGCCCGGCGCACTCTGCGGCGCACGCCGGACGGGCGCAGTGCGCCGCCGCCCGCGGCGCAATGCGCCACATTATTTATTTAATGATTTTAAATTGTTTAAAATCATAGAAAAATCCGAAAAAAATGCCAGAAAAATCCAGAAAAATTATGAAAAAATTCTATAATATTATTTAACATGTTTTAAAGTGTTTAGTGACATGTTAGATGATGTTTATCCCTATTTACATAGATTCACTCATGGTTAAACTTTAAAATTGTTTTAAAGGTTTAACTTAAATTATTAGTGTCTTAATTAATTCTGTAAAATGAGATTTTACAGAATATAAATTGGGACATTAATTTCTAACTTTGCACAGTATTAGGAATGCATGAATGTTCTAAATAGTTTAGTTTTATATGTTCATTTCATATAAATTGTTTATATGTTATTGTCATGTTATTTTCATGTTATTTATTTCATGAAAAATTCGACATGCATGAAATTGAGAATTTCAAAATAAATTATATAATTTTATGCTGATATATATGATATATCTCATATAATTATCACGTATGCGCTCTATGTTCATATGATGAATGTTAGTGCGTGTATGGAGGTGATCATGGACTTAATTGTGCTTGGCTTGTGATTGCTTTTAATTGTGTTGGTTATGTTATTAAATGGGGCCTGCGTGTGCCTCCTCTCTCTCTATACAATCTGATTGTACATTCTACCTCCCTCCATTAATGTACTCCCCTTGGTTAAAACCAAGGTTTCTTATTGAGTTATGTACATTTGTGGGTCTGCATACCCCTTAAGCCGCTTGTAAGAGTTAGAAGCCGGTTCGTGGAAGGTTGGAGAGCGGGACCACTTGGAGAAGCACCCTTCTGAAGTGGGAGCATGCCAACTCAGCATTCGAAGCAAGGATTTGCACCATGGGGGTGCCTTAGGTGCATGCTTAGGGTTACGTCCATGATCACCTGATTTTGTGCATATTTGATATGTGAATGTGTGCTACAGGTTATACCTTAAATATATGATATTCCAAAGGTATTATATATACTTAGCACATATTATTGATGAGACTAAAATAAAATCCCTCATTGTCATAATTAGGTTGATAAACGTGTGACATTAAGAATGACTCACGTAGCCTTCCGTTGTTATGGTCTTGATGAGCCAATCTTAGATTGGATGGGTTTGTTGTGTTTCCCACAAGACTCATTCAGCAAGGGATTGGTGATCATGGCCAAGGCATTTGCCGAATTTTGGGGTGGACCATTGCATGGCCTTGTTGTGTTTCCCTTGAGGGCTATGTTAAGAATTCATTCTCGTAACGTAACAAGCGGATTTGACCTAACTAGAGTATATAGCTTGTTGTGTTTCCCACAAGGTTATAACTCACAGAAGGTGAATGACTAAGAATTGCAAGGGTTGCAATTGGTAAAAGTTACCTACCTATTAAGTATGGGATGACTTGTTGTGTTTCCCACAAGGTTGTCACCATAAAGTTAATAGGGTCTTAGTCCCCACTAGGATTTCATCGTGACATCCCGTCTTTGCATAATGAGGGTTATGCAAATTCGTCGAAAATTAGTGGGAGCATAAAGTACAAATCTAAGACCTTTGAGAAATTATTTGAGATTAAGAATGAAGTAGAGATACTAATGGAAAGAGTATTAGAACTCTTTGATGAGATCAAGGAGGGGAATACTTAAGTACATAATTTACATATAATAGAAGGATAATAGAATCTAATGGACATCTTTACACATTTTAGCTTAATTAAGTAGCTAAAAGGAAAAGCCATATTATGTAGGACATAATATGAACAATGACAAGCTGCAAATTTCCTCTTTGTCTAATTTTGGTTAAGTATTCGTTATAACCACTTGTTCTTAATAGGTACCTTCTAAGTACATTACGATTATTCCATATAGGATATGGAAAAGGGGTTAAAACTTGACCTTAAACAAGTTAAGGTTTCGGAATGTCCGACCTGGTGAAGAAGTATAACTCTAACAAGTTGGAATATAAGACTATGAAGTGTTACTTGTGGGATATCCTAAGAAAACTTTTGGATATTAAATATACGACCCTTATGTATAAGGGTATGTGTTGCTCAGCTTACTATGTTTCTAAAGAAAAAGTTCCTTCTTAAGAAAGATAGTGGGAGCAAGGTATATATGGAAGATGTTCCAGTCCCACAACCCAATAACACTTCTATTAAGGTGCTAGTTAATAATTACACAAGGACTAATGATAGGTCTTTACTTGTGTCCATTCTACCTAAGAGATATGTGAGACATATCTCTGATAGATGAAATGAGGCATAAGATAATAAGGATATTGATCCTAGGATCTATATAGAACCAATATGAGATATTGATTCATTAATGGGAAGAGACAATAAAATCCGATATAAACTTTATCTATTCTAATCAAGTTTAGAACTTGAAAGATCCACCTAAGGATATAGTATCCATAATGAATAAATGGATCACTAAAGAATAGATTGGAGTGGATTAGAAGGTAGATACCTTCAAAAGTGAGAATAGTTGAAAATGATATCATTGAAGTCAAATGGTTGACTATGATGAGATCTTTTACCTATTCCATGGATTAATCCATTCGGATTTTGATTGTTACACTCTATGATTATGAGATAAGCTAATTGGATGTTAAGATAGTGTTCCTCTAAAGTATTTTGAGGAATAGGTGTATATGATACAACTATGGGAAATCAAATCCCAATAACATCCAAGAAGAGTGTGTATTAAGTTCATTTAAGAATTGAAGTAAAACTTCTCATAGATAATATATAAGGTTTAATGAGATTAAATCTTATGACTTCGTTAAGAACGAAGAGGAGCCTTATGTATTCAACAAGATAAGTGGGAGTGCTATTACTTTCTTGACATTTTATGTTGATGACATACTACTCATTAAGAATGAAGTAGGTGTGTTATCATAAGTGAACCTAGCTATCAAATTGATTCTCCAAACACAATTTGGGTTTTGAGATCTATGGAGATAGATCTAAAAATCAATGCTGATTAATGTATGTAGTCATCATAGTCAAAGGGTTTGACATGATAAACTCCAAGATAGGTTTCTTACCTATGTGGTGTGGAGTTAATCTCGTAAAGTGTTGTCTTTGTAGACTTCTTGAAAGATAAAAAGATCACATAAATGGAGCCCTTATGCCTTTGTCATAGGGTCTATCATTTATATGATGCTACGTACGTGATGTAATCAATGCTCTAAGTGTTATGAGCATTCATCGAGAAAGATCCGGGTGAGAGTCCTTTGGATAGTTTAGAGATATATCATTTGGTACTTGAGAAGCATTTGAGGAATGTATCTCTACATACTGCTTTGGAGGATAAGACTTGAAGTCTTGTAGTTTTACAAACACAAGCTTCTAATCAAATAATTTGATATTAAGTCGGAATAATGATGGTGCGATTGAGTTGAAAGAGTTCTATGTGATAGAACAACGTAAGTTCTACAACATATGTAAACAAGTTTACATAGTGGTTGCACACTACTTGAGAAGTAGTCTAGATGAAATTTTCATCTACATATTTGATATGGGATTGTCTCAATTTTCTGAAAGTGTATCATTGTTTTGAGAAAACAATGGAGTAGAGCCGATGTCTCATCAGAAGTTTAGAACTTCTGTGGTGATACTATACAATCAGAGAGATTGCAACTTATAGAGATATAATTAAAGATAAAGTATCTACCGTTAATAACATTGGAGATCCACTAGCTGAAGCGATTTACTCAAAGAGTGTTTGAGCTTCACCTTAAAGGCGATATAGATCAGCCAGATGAGTGATTGGCTTTAGTGCAAGTGGGAGATTGATAGAAATGTATGCCCTACAAGCCAATCATATATGATATGATTCGACATTTCTAGAAATATCTCATTCAATTAATTAGGCAAATCTTCATTATAAGCTCTTATTAGATGCGAATATAATAATGAAGTCCTTGATCAAATACAATGATGATTAAATCATGATGAGATCATGATAATGAGATTGATCATCTAGAGGTATTTGATCTAAATGTTCCTAGTCATAGGATACTTGAGACGGGACATCAGGATCCGGATAGACTAGTGTATGTGATGTCTTCTCGTATGATGAGGACGACCGATCTTATTGGTCATTAGTGTGGAGACACTTTGAGATACACATACTGGTGCTCATTAGTTGAATGAGTTCAACGAAGCTGACCGAATTAGAAACCACTGAATGGTATCTTAAAGGCTTGTCTATCGAGTTTTCTATCATCACGGTTGCATGGTTGGACCTTTGACCTGAGTCGCCAAAGATGCCTTGTGGGGTGGAACTTGTGCTTTGACCATTGACTTATGGATCACAATTTAGATGGTCCTATATAGCGATGGATGGGGTACAAGGAAAATCCGATGGAGGCAATTGAGCGGACAACAAGGGATCATCCACTCTCGGTAAGTGAGAGTGAATGTCCTATGGGATAGTACTCTAAATCCCTGGCCAGGGTAGATAGGATAATTGGAAAAGGAGTTTTCCCGATTGATCGGAAATGCGGGATCTATAGAGTCGGTACACTAAGGAGTTGACGGTCGATGCCGTACTCCTTTCCGTGGGACATTGGATGGATGAGGGTTTATATCCATGTGGTAGCTGATGATGGAAAGGCTCGATGGAGATGAGATTATCCCCATATAGCCATTTGGGATCATGGGATGTGGCTTGTACCCTTCATGATCGGTAGGCGATTAATACATTGTTATCGGATAATGGATTTAATTAAATTAAATAGAATTATTCTATTTTATTTAGGCCTCAACCAAATAGGTTATTGGGCCTAGTGGGTCACACACAAAAGGACTTATCCACAAGTACAGGGGCAAGGACGTAATTTATAGAGATTTTGGGTTTTTATGAAAAATTTCATAATTCTCTATAAATACTAATGGTTTCAGCCAAACCCTATCAAGCCAAGGGTGAAAACCACGTCCCAAGCCTCCTCCCTACCTCCTCCTCTCTCTAGAAGGTGTCCATGGTCGATGGAGCTCCGTTCGGGAAGAGTTCTCGAGGCCGGCGCGAAGGGAGAACCTGCTGTGGATGAAGTTCGTGTGGATACTGCTGGAGACCGGACACTTGAACGGTTTGTAGAGCTTGAGAAGCTCATCTCCTTTCTCTCCATGGGATTATATGAATCCCTATCAGGTATATTCGAACCCGATTTGATCGGTTTTCGGTTTTCGTCGTTCGGTTCTGATTGAGACGGATTCTAAAGGAACCCATAGGAATCGTCGCTTCCGCTGTACCAAATTTTAATGGACGATTCCTTACAGTTGGTAGTCAACTGATTTAATCTCTTAACATATTCACAAAGCGAGATGTCACAACTACCCTCCTGAGATGACTTGAACTCTCGATAAAAAGAGAAAAAGAGAGAGGGTGATGGTCATATAATTTTAAAAGCAAATAATTTTTTTGCACGATGGAAAATAATTATCATGCTACACTCTTAATTAGAAGATGGACAAACAATGTGTATTTCATCTTGTACAATTCATCTTCTTATTTTCTTACTTTTTATTAGTCAATGACAGGCCATAACCTCACTTGTAGAAGAGTTTGGACCACCTCAAGAGGAGAGCGGATCACCTTAGTCTCCGGGTGGAGGGAGAAGCCTCAGATCTCAATCAGAAGAAATGGCCACATACCTCCACCACTTAAGTGGTGGTTCAAGAACCGGTTCGATGAATCGTTACCGAAAAGAGTTGAACCGCTACTGACGCCTTTGTAACTCACTACCCCGTTGATAATGAGTTAGTAAGACGTCGGTAGCGGTTCAGCCATTTTTGGTAGCGGTTCAACAACGGTTCAATAACATAACTTGAAAGTCTTGAACCCGCTACCGAAAAAGGTTGAATCACTACCGACGCCTTTGTAACTCACTACCCGTCGGTAACGAGTTAGTAAGGCGTCGGTAGCGGTTCAGCTTTTTTCGATAGCAGTTCACCGAACTGATTCTTGAACCGCCACTTAAGTGGCGGGGGTATGTGGTCATTTCTGATTGGGTACTGAGACTTCTCCCTCCATCTGTAGACTAAGATGATCCGCTCTGAAGAGTGGTGGAAGAAATACTTTTTACCTTTTCACAAAAAGTGGAATCTACCATGTTTAAATGTACCGTTCTCTGCCGATCGAGCATAGCTCGGTTGGCACACCCTCCCGCCGGGTTTGCGGGAGGGCGAGGGTACGAGGGCGCTCGAGGACGCGTCCGGCCATCCCCTGGGGGGGAGGGCTCTGCAGGTGGGGATCGAGCCGCGGGGGCTCGATCTCTCGTCGACCCGCGCGCGCGGCGGGCAGTTGGCCAACCTGGCCACGTGACCAAAAAAAAAGAGAAAATTGATTAGAGGTCCGATTAAGAAAATCAACTTAATAGTTAATCCGCAGACCACATTTGTAAAATGTTAGATCCGATTTTTGCAAAACTTATAACAATAGGTCCGTTTTAACGATTTCCGTCGACCATCTGCCGTCGATTCCGAAATTACCCTCGCTCAAAAGAGCGGTCGACAACGTCAGACGATGGTGAGGCCGAGGCGGGCGCGAGGAGAACCAAGGTGATGGCGATGACGATCTAGGGTTCTTCCATCCTGGAGATCTTCGGCACTCCGACAGCCCAAAGAAAATGGGTCCCCTTCATCCTTCGTTCGTCTCTCCTGAGATATCTATTGGCGATGACGACGTTCTGCGGCAGGGTTTCCACGTCGTCATCTTCACCTTCCTCACTAGCTCTCCCTTGGCGACTGCGTCCAGCGGCGCATCTACTTCGTCACGTTCTATATAGAGTCCCCGTCTGCATTCCATCTTCTCCGGCGAAGCTTCTACTTCGTCACGTTCTTCATCAGTAACCCTATATCCGGCGGTTTTACATTTTACTTCCCCTTCGCTTCGTCGTCTCTCCCCCTTTTCAAACCGGTAAACATCTAAACTCATGGCTCCATGCCTATTCCAACCCCATCTAGGATTGAAGGCAGCTACTGTAGTTGATCCGGATCTGATAATATGTTCTAGGATATGTTTGATTAATCTCTCGGAAAAATGTGGAGGGTCATGGAGATACCCTAGCAACGCTGGTCGGTGCATGAAGAGCACCGCAACTGTGGCTGGTTGGTCCGGTGCTTACCGGATCTGTGGGTTCGTGGCACCTTTAGGAGTCCTGCGAGCTTGACAGGGCATGGCAGCAGATTTGTGCCCCCCTCTGCAACTAACCAAAATTTCCCAAACAGGGATGCTGCGAGCTTGACAAGGGTGCTTACACATATGTACGTTCCTATGGAAATACTAGTTCTTGGATGTTTTTTTTTAATTCCCGACTAGCAATTTATTGTTGAAATCCGTCTGAATTGATACTACAACTACTGGAGTTGGGACTGACAAGTTTGTGCCCCCTCTGCAGTTAACCAAAGTTTCCCAATTTTCCTCACCTTAATTGTCTTGGAACCTGGACCCTTAACAGAGGGAGATTGTTCCTGGCGAGCTCCACTAACTACCAGGTGCTTATGTGGCAAATTCTGATTCCATTAATTTTGTATATGTGTGCTTATGTGCTTATGTATATGTGTGCTTATGTTTATATATATGGGTCTGTTTTTGTTTTTGTATATGCGTGCTTATGTGCTCCGATACATGTTTTTGTTTATGTGCTTATGTGTGTTTATGCATGCGTGCTTTTGCAGGTGTTAAAAACATTGGTCAAAGTTAGTCTGTTTTTCCAGTATACGGGTCTGTTTTTCTGCGCACAGGTACATGTCTATCATTTTGTAAGCAGACGATTTTAACATATGTAAGTATACAGGTACAGGTCTATCATTTTGTAAGCAAATGGGTCTGTATACAGTCTATCATACGGTAGCTTATATATTTTCTGGTAAAATGAATGAAAAAGCAAAGAATTAGGATCAATTGCAAGCTCTGCTCAGGACAGAATACTCGGAATCAGAGATACAGTCCATCGCCATCGCCATGGTGTCGATAGTTGGATTTCGCCCCCTGGAGTCGCCCAGGGCGGTGGCGATCCCCGGAGAGCCAGAGATCTGAACCATGGTTCGCCGGGTCGCGACCCGGGTCGCGACCCGGACCCGACCCGGTCGGTTTTGGGGCCGACCGACCCGGTCGCGACCCCAAGACCCCGACTCCATTTTTATTTTTTTATTATTATTTTTCGCGACCCGGGCCGACCCCGTCCCGACCCGGGTCGCGACCCCGGCCGACCCGGGTCGGTTTGGGGCCAAACCGACCCGGTCCCGACTCCCGACCCCACCTTCCTTGATCTGAACAGAACTCGGGAAGACTGAAGACAAGAGTGTGGGAAATTTGGGCGTGTATTGCCCTGCGCTTGGCGCTTTTCATTTATATAGTTGTGTACCGCCAAAAGGGCGCAAATGTAATTACAATTACAGAGACAGTAAATGTAAATGAAATACAGGTGTCCGGTATGACCGGTAAATGAAATGTACATGTACACCTATTGATATGTATACAGATGAGTGATTAATTTATCAATTTCAACATCATTACCTGATCTCGTTTTAGGCGATTTGTATGCATAAAATTTCTGATTTTTTTATCGACACATCTCTATTTTAGGCGGTTTGTATGCATACAGGTTAAGTTTTTAAAATTTTAGAGTATATACATCTTTATTTTCTGGTAATTTTATGCTCAGGTATATATTTCAGGTTTTTCAATCTATTTGTCTATTTATTAGTATTTTTTATTCATACAGAATAAATTTTGGAAATTTTTTTGATGTACCCATCTAATTTCTACCTATTTTACAAGTAGGTAGATTTTTCTGATTTTTTGTATTTATACATCTCTATTTCTTGGAAATTTTTATGCATACTGGTTAAATTTTCAACTACCGTACGTTTGCGTCTAACAAGTTCAAGGGTAAAAACGTCTTTTTACCATTCATCTTATCTTAACCCTTCCGCGCTGGATTCCGCAACAGATGGACCCTTTTTTTTTTTTTGAACAAACACCTTACTATTATTCATAATAAAACTTGAAGTACAGAGACCATACTTACATAGACATAGAGAGAGAGGACTACAAGAAGTCCATAACCGTAAAGAGAGCTGAGACACCACAGAAGGTCATCTTCAAGACTAAAACATAGCCAAGTAGCGATCTGCACGGTAAAGTGCATATAGAATCGCTCGGCAGAAGTAAAGACTCCATCAAAGGAGTTTGAGAACTGTCACGAGACCGGATTAACACACCAAAGAGGTGTGGATAACGCCCAAACTAACGGTTTCGTTAGATTGATGACGACTATGTCGAAGACATAAGAAGACAACATGACACTTGAAGACCACAATACAAACAACAAACCCGAACGATACAGACAACACCGAGTGATATAAACCAAACACCACAGTTCCAGTAGCATAAAAGACAAGGGTACTGAAGGACAAAGATGGGCAAAAAACTGGAACATGGATAGACCTAAAGGAACAAAACAAAACACTTGGGAGGGAATCCTCCTCCCTCCCCCCACCGTGAAACTACCACAAAATAGAAAGTGGAACCAAACGCTCAAAATCCGGTGTCAATGAGATAACCTGGAAGAGCGTAATCTGTTGGCTGAGGTAGGTTAGAATTTACCAAAACTGAGAGAGCAAAACTGGCGAGGGTTCCGCCTATGGTGAGGAATCTGGGAGCAAAGGCTCCGCCTATGACTTCGCCTCAAAAACCAGACACAAGGCCTCCGCGATGTCCGGGAATGAGGCCCGGGAGCCAAACTGGAGCTCCGCCGATAACCGGGAACGAGGCTCCGCTGCTTGGCTAGGGTACCGCCGATGGCGAGAGATCCGGGAGCGAGGGCTCCGAGCAAGGCCACCGGAAGTGGGGCTCTGCTGCTGATGAGGATTCCACCGATGGCCGGGAGCGTGGCCTCCGCCGCTGGGCGAGGGATCCGCCGATGACGAGGGAACCGGGAGCGAGGAGAGGGCTTCGCCGGAGGCGTCGCCGAGCTCCGCGAGCAGGGGCTTCGCCGGGAGGTTTCGCCGGAGGCGTCGCCGAGCGCCGCGAGCAGGGGCTTCGCCGATTGGCTTTGCCGGGAGGCTTCCGGCAGTCGGCAACACTCAATAGAATCAGAACCCTCCGTGACAGATGGACCTAACGTGGTCAATTTTGGTCAAAACGGACCTAACGTTAACTTGGAAATTTGACTGGACTAGGAATGAAAGGGGATCCGTTGAATCGGACCTGCTACTCATTTACACAAAAAAAAATGTACCGTTCTCTCTCTCTCTCTCACACAGATCAAAAGTGGCAACTTTGGAACTCCGGATCAACGTCCATCGGAACGACGGCGTGGTTGAGGGAAAAATAATAACATATAGGAAGAGGAGGCGGAACCGCAACGTGAAATCTGGATCTGGGGCAGCACCAACAGCACCCGGCGGCTGGGAGGAGGCGGAGGAAGAGCCCTCTGGGTAGAGAGAATCCCGATAGAGGGAGCGTTGGACATGTCGGGTGACGCCGGAGCGGCGGCGGCGGCGTCCCCGTACGGGCACCCGTACGTACCGAGGGACATGGAGCTGCCGGGCTTCGTCCCCAATTTCCTGTCCATGATCGACATTGTTGTTCCATACGTCTCCGCCTCAGCCGTCGTCGTCCTCCTCGTCTGGTTGTTCTCAGGTGCGGCGGCTCAGTTGCTGGCTACCGATGGTTTCGTTTCTCTGTGTGCTTGTGCTGGTTTGCGCCCCTGTTCGTCCTTTCATAGATTTCTGCGTTTTATCGTCCCAATGTCGTGGATTATGTCATGTATGTATACGTCTACATCTCAACTTTGGCTTTGGCTAGATTCTGAATTTGGGGTTCTCTCCCTACGGAAATTTCTGGGTCTCGCCGTTGATTACGGTGACGGAAATTATGGATTTGCCAGGAGAAAATATGATTTTACCCGAACCTGCCTCCTCTTCACGAGATGATTTGTATTTTCTTTGCTGGGATTGTAGTCCAGGTTTGCGTTCGGTGGAAGCTGATTGTTCACCTTTTTTTGTCATGAGAAACATTGAGCGATTATTTTCTCTAGGAACTTCAAGCTGATACCTTGGCATTCAATGTGATAACTCCTCAAGAGCCTGCACCTCTTCCTTCTTCGTCTGATCTCGTGTATGAATGCACGGGACCTTGGCCGTTGTTGTATGTGCAGTGATGTCAAAGAACTATTCACCATCACCTTCAACACTGCAGGACAACCAAGAAAATGAAACCAAAATCAATGTACTTTTTAGTGAACTCTAAAATCCGTCTATCAGATGAGTGTATGCTACCAAGGGGAGGGAGGGAGGTTTTCATTGGTGATGTAAACTGTAAAGGCCCTTGCTTTTCGCTGCATACTGCTAGCAGTGACAGCTATAAATGTTCTGGTCTTTCATATATTCTTTGCCTGTTCTCCCTCTATACCTCTCTTCATCCTTGGTAGCTCCTTTTCTATAAATAGTACTGTAAGGGCATTGTAATTCTTCTTCATTGTCATCAGACAGAGAGAGACGGCCATTGTAAGGATGGTGGCCAGAGGATTAGAGTAACTTGTGAGGACTGAGGATGTTGGTAGATTTCACTTAACTTATTTTGTGAAGCATGTGAATTTTCATCTAAATTCTTCTGTTTATGCTTCCAAAGATACGGATCAAGTATTGTCAACTGTTATCTATTTTGTATTTTGCGTCCTTAACGATGTAGAAGGTCTTTCTGTTGAGCCATGTTAACAGATCTGCAAACTTGCACCGTGAACTATTTGAAAATATTTGTGTGAATGCAGTATGATGTTCTAGTCTTGAATCTCTTGATCATGGATTCATTCTTTTTCCTGTTGTTACACTTGATAGGTCGTTTTCCCAGATTATCTAAAACTGATAGACTCATTATGTGCTGGTGGATATTCACGGGCCTAACACATATTGTTCTCGAGGGTTATTTTGTGTTCTCTCCGGAGTTCTTCAAGGAGAAGACACCCTGTTACTTGGCCGAAGTTTGTAAGTTCTCTTATTTCCCTTTCATGCAGCATCTAAGGAAAGATGTTTGAATTGACGTACTCTGGGATTCTGGGAAAAAGGAATTCTCTCTTTTGTTCTACCATAAAAATGTTATAATGAAAACTGGATGAAATTCTCAGGGAAGGAGTACAGTAAAGGTGACTCTAGATATGCCGCGAGGAACTCTGCTGTTGTAACTGTAGAAGGCATTACTGCAGTGTTGGAGGGTCCCGCCAGTCTCCTAGCTGTGTAAGGAAGCAATCATTGTTCTCCATAGTCTGTTTTTCAGGGTATTATGTAAACCATGTAAATACCTTGCATTCCAGAAAATCCCAGTGATCTATGCATTTTTGTAGTAACCTCTATATTCATCCATTAGCTAAATATCAGTTTCATAAGCCCTTGTTTGGTAACTGTATTGAATATCCCTATCACTATCAATTTTGAAATTGATATCCATATAAATTATCAATAGGTGTTTGGCTATCAGTATCATTATTGAAACTCTTAGTGCAAACAAAGCATGATATGTAATACGAGTGTTTGACATGTGTCTATTTTGATATTGGTACTCTATCATCTAGAAATATCAATATCAAAATTGATATGATGTCATTTTGATACTCTTACCAAACAGGACATTAGGTGATGTTTTGTTACTACTTATTGTTGTTGTCCATTCTTTCGGGTAAGATTGAACAAGAAAGGCATGACATCTGGGATTGCAGTGATTAGAGGAGCAACCATCCTCTATGCAATGCCATAGACGAAGGTGGGGAAGGACAATGCCAGATGTTATTTGTTGACAGTCAGTTTATGGGAATTGCTCTTTTTTACCATGAAACTAAAGTAAATGGATAAGCATTTTATCCATTTGATCACATTTTGTCCGTCTTGTATTCATATTTACCCATTTTGTAGTTTGGTCAATGATCAGTGCATCTGTGGGTTCTCGGCATTAACTTTATTTATTTCTTTCTTTTTTCTCCGTTTCGTGTCAGCTTTGCAATCGCTGCACATAAATCATACAGGTACACGCTTCAGTTTGCCGTATGCCTGGGTCAGTTGTATGGCTGTCTGGTTTATTTCATAACAGCATACTTGGATGGTGACAACTTCTCGGCAAACTCATTTTACTACTGGGCATACTACATCGGGGCAAACTGCTCGTGGACTGTGGTACCCACGCTCATAGCCATCAGGAGCTGGAACAAGATCAGTAGGGCTCTATCAGCTGGCAAGAAGAAGGATGAATGAAGCATCATTTTCCCCAGTGCAGCTGCCCCCCTTTATTGAGATGCGACTTTGACTTCAAGGATCTCTCTCAGTTGCAGCATCCACGATGTTTATCTTATTCCCTATGTGACACCTTCGGATTTTTCTGTGCTTCCAACCAAGTGTGCGCATTTTTTTTTCTCTTTCGGTTTTATGTGGTATCTCGGTAGAGATGGGCTCGTAAACAGGCAACAATTTGGGCTTGCCTCTGGGATATGATTCCTGGTCGACACAGATGGGTCTGCTAAGAAAAGGTATACTTCTCGACTATATATTGTTTTTTGACAACATTCAAAAGGAGGCATCGTCATGGACCCCGGCCAACCCACCCTGATCCGGCCCGGGTCTCGACCCTGGCCGACCCAAGTCAGTTTGGGCCCAACCGACCCAGTCGTGACTCCCGACTCCCGACCCCACCTACCTTGTCTTGTAGCGTTCTCGCTCGGGGGAATCCACAATTACATGTATAAAGCAGCTAGCCACCGATGTAGGTGGGTACAAGGTTTCCAAACCATTTTGAGTCCAAAATCCAACCCATTCATATCCACCATCCCAGGCCAACATCACTGCCCCTTAAGACGGTCCTGCGACCATTATTTATTTATTTATTTATTTTAATCTTTTTTTCGTTACTAATTTGTACAATATGATATTAACCCGTTCATTGTTACTAGTCCTCTTTTTTTGGTTACTAAATCTTGATATGTTACTAACCCCCTTGCTATATATTACTAATCTTCTACAATTTGTTACTAACCCCCTGTGATGTGTTATCAATCCTATGTGATAGTTAGTAACATATTATGGCAAAGGTGATTTGTTTCACATATAGCAGGGACTAAGGAAGATTGGGTTATATAAGTACGATTGAAAATGAAATGTGATGTTGAGTACGTACCTGAAATTAGCAAATGCCATTATGCAAGGCCGAAGGGATTTCTGAACATTAATTACATGGTGAGACGATGTTGCGGTTCCCAAAAGTTTACAGAGATTAATTAACCTCTAATGATCGAGACTGCTGATTAAAACTGTTGATATCATTTAAATTGATATATATCAATTATGTGGAGGCTTGCTTTTAGAACCTAGTTAGGTCGACTGTTAGTCTCCTGATATTTGTATATATGTATTAGAATATTGCATGGTTACTTTCTAACAGCATTCAGATGATGAAATTAAAACTGAAATCTATGTACAAGATGATGATCCAAAATAAGGGTCGATATGCTGCCCAGAAGGAAAAAAAAAACTACTGCGGCCAGGAATTAATTAAGCCATCTTGATTTCCAATAGGGTACGCAATAGTACTCTCCAAGAAAGAAAAAGACTAATTTAATAATAATAATAATCCTCGATCTGTAAATCACTTAATTTTGCCATACCCTTCTTGTCAACACAAAGAATCACCCCATATTGATCAATTATCGTTCTTCTCATTAAACATCCAGCTTCTGCATCCATAGATCATATATATAAATAAGGTTTCATCATCGATCATTAAGTAAATAAGATGCATTATTTACACCACACAATCAGCCATGCACTTAAAAGAAAGAAATTATCCAAGAAGATTAATAATCAACCATGCCACAATCTCCGATGTCACTTAAGTTTGGATCACCTCAGTCTCAAGGTGGAGGGGACACTCTTGGTCCCGGTCAAAATATGCCATAATCTCTGATGTCACTTAAGTGACAGTTCAGTAACAACTCAATAACGAGTCAACAACAATGAATCGGTTGTTATTAAACGGTTATAATAATCAGTGTAACTCGTTACTGAAGTCATTGTAACTCGTTATTGAATATTACTGAAGTCAACGTAAGATTGATTCAATAACGATTCAGTAAATGCTCAGTAACAATCACCGTTATTGAATCGTCACTTAAGTGACGTGGGAAATTGTGACCTGTTCTGATTAAAGATTGAAGATATTCCCTTTGCCCTGAGACTGAGGTCATCTAGACTCATATATATATTTCAGATCCATGCATCTCTCTCTATAGCAAGCTAGCTAGTAGTTCCAGATGATGGGTCTGCCCAGTATTGCAGACTGGTGATCGGTCGACTCATCCAGGGTCAACTGCCGATGCTGCTGTGGAAGATGATACGAGTCCACGCCCAGATCTTCTTTCTGCTGCCTATCATCAAACGACCCAGCTAACCCATCATCGGCAGCAGCACTGATCCCATGGCGGCGCCGCCGACCGGCGCTTGGCCCTTCCATGCAGCCCAAACCCATGAAATCCTGGGTCGTCCTGATCCCGTCGATCATCCCGCCGGCCGTCTGCTTGCTCGCCGCCGCCGCCGCTCGCTGCACTCCCCGCTGTGTGGATATGAATCTCGGTCGTCTGTCTCCCGGCTCGTTGAGTGCCGGCGGGGAATTGGAAGAAGAAGAGCCCACCATACCCTGCGGCCGGAAGGCGGCGGGGTCGAGGTCCGCGGCGGTCGCCACGGCCGCGGGCAGTTGGGCGGCGGCGGAAGAAGGCCCCGCGCTGGCCGCCGTATTGTTGTGCTGGTGGGCGGTGAAGCCGCGGAAGAGTATGTGGGAGATGGAATCGTCGTCGTCGCTGGTCTTGGCGCCCATCTCGGCGGCCTTCTGCAGCAGAGCCGTCGCCGACATGCAGGCGGCGGCGGCGGCAACCGCTGCGGGGTGGTGGCCGGAATTCCCCCCCGCGGAGATCATCAGGTCCACGAAGCACGCCGTGTCGTAGTTCCCGGCGGCGGAGCAGGAACTGCCGCCCGTCAGCTGGATCACGGAGGAGCTCGTGGGTGGTAGTGGTGGTAGTGCTAGAGACCGACGAAGCGGGTCGCCGTCGTCGTCCGTGGCCGGGTTTGCCGTGGTGATCGGGCGGGGTTGTTCTTCGCGCCGATCGCCGCCGTCGGCTCGGTAGGTCTGATCTAGCAGGGCGTCGCAGAAGGCTCGGTGGGTGATGAAGCTGTCCTTCCTATTTATATATGTGTGTGTGTGTGCGCAGATCGATCGATCAGCCAGCACGGAAAATAAAATTATTAATTCACGATCCAGTCAACTAAATAACTACGTACATATTAGTCCCGTTGACCAGATATAATCAAGAGTGAGGATTCAGTTAGGCGGCGGAAAAAATCTCTTAATCAGAAACGGCAACAACTCTTTTATATATATATATATATGTTGGCTGAGTGTCATTGTTGTCATTGTTATTGAAATGACTGAATTGATTCACTGAAATATATTATACTGGATCACCTCAATTTCTCGGCGGAGAGAGTAATTTCAATCTCCAATAAAAGACGATCTCAAACTTCATAGTCACTCGAGTGACGGTTAAATAACGTGTCAGTGAATTGTCAGCGAAAAGATTTAAATCATTGCGGTCGACAATAATAGTACGAAATTCAATAACGAGTTAATAAAACATTAGTATTGATTGGATTGTTTATATTGTTTTTGTCACTCAAACAATTCGAAGATTGTAACTATTTTTGATCGAGAACTAAGACAATTCTCTTCAACGAGAAATTGAGATTGATTCATTCTCCTTAAAATAATAATAGTTCGATAAAAGTTCACAAATCGAAATATTATCGAATCATTACTCTTAAGTGTTACCGGGTCGATATGTACTGAATCACTACTAATTTAGTAACGATTCAAGAGTAAACGACATGACATAGAGTCACCGCTGCTCGATTAATTAAGCGGTCTTAATTGGGACTGAAGAAGATGTATTATAGAGTGCAGATCACCTCAAGAAGATGTCTGAGACGAGTCGTCTCTACTCTTCGCATAAATGATATTAAATTATCAATTAAATGACGTTATTTACGTGAGGAGATCGATCAGTAACCTCGTGTATTCTCTTGACGCGATCTGCACTCTATATATATATTATATCATAGGGTGGTTCAGTTATCATCAATCGAAAACTCGGGGTGTGTCAATCTAGCTCAGAAGAGAACCTATATATATAATATACCTGGAGAAGAGGGTGGCGCAGTCGCAGCGGTACAGCTTGGTGCCGCAGATCTTGGAATGGGCCTTCCAGTCGGAGTGGACGGCGTAGCGCTTGGAGCAGGTGGCGCACTTCCACCGCTTCTCGCCGTGCTTGCGGGAGAAGTGCTTCTTGATGCCGGTGAGGTCGCCGAGGGCGCGGCGGGGGTGGTGGTGCACGCAGCTCGCCTCCGGGCACACGTACACCCGCTTCCTCGCCTCGCCGCCGCCGCCGCCGCCGCGCTGCTTCAGCTTCCACGGCAGGTTGTGGCCCCGCCGGTGGAGCTGCAGGTTCTGGTCCCGCTGGAACCCCTTGTGGCACACCTCGCACACGTACCGGTTCGTCGCCACCAGGCTTCTCGGCGACAGGGCTATCACCTCCGCATCCGGATCTATTTTATTATATATATATATAGGAGAGAGAGAGATGAAACTTTGATTGATTGAGTATCACTTGAATATATCGTATATTATACATACATATATGGTGAAGGCTAATGTTAATATATATAGAGTTGAGATCGCCTCAAGTGAACTCTCGAGAAAACTCTCTCAGATCACTCACAAAAATACATTTAAGATATGATGTGATGGCTTATTAAATATATGACATGATAGATCTTAAATTTATTTTTGTGATTGACCTGAAGAGACTCCTTCAAGAGTCTGTCTGAGGCGATCTCAACTCATATATACATATATATGGACGGCGGAGCTAGCTCCTTTCGATCATTATATTTATTCATGGCGTGGCTGGGAGGAAGCTGGAGAATGATCCCATCTGATCACTACTATATACATATATATATGTACCCATGGGAGAAACTAATTAACGAGCTATTTTTGTTTTTGTTTTTTGTTTTTTTGAAAGAGAGGGAGACCTTATAAGTACATTCTCATTCCTCTTCTTTTATATATATATATATATATAGAAGCACACTAGAAAAGTAAACATTTGAATTTCAAACAAATTACAGAGAGCAGATTAAAATCAAGGATGCATAGGTTTTAAATTTTTTTCCACTTAAAAATGAAGGAACAGAGGTACACACTGCTTAAACTTGATATGTATAGCATGTACGGTCTGAAATAGAACATGTAATCAAGAAACCTTCAAAAAGGGTAGCATATATAGGAGACTTCAATTAATCTTCAAACCGTCAAAACTAACAGACCTGCTACTTGTGAATAAATATAATATGTATATGCGTGTGAGTTAAAAAAACTATTTTGGAACCAGAAAATAATTCAATGGAACTAAACATATGTATATATAAATCAGCATCAACTTAAGACTAGAAGTAGAAGTTGAATACTCTAATCTTCTCTTGATATAGTTTAATATTTTACACATGTCAAGTTGAAAATTCTAACGTTAAGGGTTAGAAGGGTTAGTGCATTTGGTGGTGATTGCGATTTTTTTTAATCATCTGATTCTAAGCAGTTGAACAACCCTGGCTAGCTAGGTGTTCCACATACCCATCAACAACAATGTGATATATACGTATACTCTTAGACCAGCCTTGGAACCACACAGAGAAGAAAAACCCATCTGCTTTGAAAAAAATCAGAAACTGTCAAATGCTTAGAACCAGCTAGATATATAAAACCCAGTCTTCTTAATTAATTTGAAAAATCGGAAACTATCATATGCTTAGAAACGGCAAGATAAAACCCGTCTTCTTCCTTGAAAAAAAATCATAAAATATATATATCAACCGCTTAGAACCAGCTAGAGTCATCTAGCTAGGGTTTCTACCGTACAGCATATATCTTCCATGTAGGGTTTCTACTGTCAAACATAATATACACTTTTAGCTAGCCAGTTAATTAGATGGCTGTTCTAATTCAGAGCATATAAATATATATATATGATTAATCTCACTGCAGTTCTAATCAGACCATGAAGCTAGCTCAGAGAGCTGGTGGTACGTAGCCAGCTGGGGAATTAGGGGGGATCGCTTGCCTGGGTTGCCGGGAAGGCTGCGCCGCCTCTTCGCCGCCGTGCCGCCGGCGGGCACGGCGTGGGGAGGGGCGCCGTAGCTTCCGCCGGGAGTCTGCCGCCGGTGGACGCTCGCCTGGGATTCCTCCTCCTGGGACATGTTGGACATGCCTGTCCGGGGGTTCCCAGCTCGATCAGGGTGCCGGGCGGAGGGGGCTGCCGGGCGATCGATCATATAGACGAGGCCCGCCGGAGCTGCAGCTACGAGACAAGGAGAAGGGTGGAATTCCATGACGTAACGTGCGCATCGGCTGGATCACAAGCGACCCAGAGCTAGCTCCCGCTGATCGATTAAACAAGAGCAATTAACTGATTATTATAGATGATGGGGCTTTTCCTCTCTAGATCATATACGTGTACGTATATATATACATATATGTACATATTGAAGTTAAGAGAGAGATATAGAGAGAGAGAGAGAGAGTGCAAATTTCGTGGTGTGACCTCTGAAATTAAGGTTGAAATTAGGACGATGGATCGATCGATCCCCGGAGATCGATCACACTGATCGATCAGCAGGGGTACGTACGTAGCCGGCCGTGGATGATCAGAGAAGAGAGAAGAACAGAGAGACGATCGGAGACAAGCGGGCTGGGAGACAAGCGGAGGACGCCAAGAGATGAAGAGACAACTCAAATGGCCCCCGTGCCTTGGAGTCATCTCCCCGGCCGGCGATCGATCGCCGCCGTCGGGAGAAGGGAGATCGACGACGACGTCATGTCGGCGGACTGATCATCTGATCGCGCTCCCAGCGCCTCTCTAGATCTGTGTGTGTGTGCGCTGTGTGATATCTCCGACAACGGCATGCTCTCGCGCGCTGCCGTACTCCGACCACCACACGTCCGCGAGAGCGGATCACCTCAGTTCCGGGGTGGAGGGAGAAGTCTCAGTCCCCAATTACAGGCGGCCACATATCCCCGTCACTTAAGTGGCGGTTCAAGTTATGTTACTGAACCAATTCGGTGAACCGCTACCGAAAAGGGCTGAACCGTTACCGAGCCCTTTGTAAATCACTACCCGGTAGTAGTTACAAAGGGCTCGGTAGCGGTTCAGCTCTTTTCTGTAGCGGTTCAAGGTTTTTAAATTATCTTACTGAACCGGTTCGGTGAACCACTACCGAAAAGGGCTGAACCGCTATCGAGCCCTTTGTAACTCACTACCGACGGGTAGTGATTTACAAAGGACTCGGTAGCGATTCAGCCCTTTTCGGTAGCGGTTCACCGAATCGGTTCAGTACCATAACTTGAACCGCCACTTAAGTGACGGGGTATGTGGCCGCCTGTGATTGGGGACTGAGGCTTCTCCCTCCACCCCGGAACTGAGGTAGTCCGCTCTCCACGTGGGATGTTCATATATATGCCTCGATCGATGATCTCCCTCGATTAATTTACCCTTGTAATTCATTAAAAAGCATCTTCTTCTTATTCTTCTTCTTGTTTAATTAATTAGGATCACAAGTATCGAACTGAGCGCTGGCTGAGATCGAGATGAGAGCTGAATCGATGAGAGAGGTTAATTAATTTGGGCTCCAATCAATGGATCAGCTTAGCTGATCGATGGTGCGACGGTTTGCTCTTAAATATATAATTAATAATTTGTTGTGCTGTTTGAGCATGTGGGATAGTATTACATTTGTAACGTGTTTGTGTGTATATATATATACATATACTAGAGAGGGTACCGTTTATGTGCTTAAAAGAACTATCGTCAAAAGAATTAGGATCACCTCAGTTTCACGGTGGAGGGAACAGTCTCAACTCTTAATCAGATATAGTCCCAACTCTTAAGTCACTTAAGTGACGGTTCAGTAAAAATTGTTTCACCCATTACTAAATCAGTCGATTCACTGTTATTGAATGCTTACTGATCTATTACTGAATTGTTACTGAAATCAGTGTAATTCATTTACTAAGCTGTTACTGAACTATTACTGAATATTACCAAAGTCTTATTGAACTAGTATTAAAATATTACTGAACTGTTACCGAAGCCAGTATAACTTGTTATTAGATCGTTACTAAAACCAGTGTAACTCGTTACTGAGACGTTACAAAATTGTTATTGGATATTACCGAAGCCTTACCGAACCGTTACTGAAGCCTTACTAAACAATTACCGAAGTTAGTGTAACTTGTTACTGAAGTCAGTGTAACTCGTTACCGAGCTGTTACTGAACTATTACTGGACATTACTGAAACCTTACTAAATCGTTATTGAAGCCTTATTGAAATGTTACTGAAGTTAGTATATATGAGTTATTACTAAACTGTTACTGAGGTCAGTGTAACTCGTTACTGAACCGTTACTATTTTACATAATCAGCTCAATAACAGTACAATAAAAATGAACCAGTTGTTATTGAATCCCCACTTAAGTGACGTGGGAGTTTGTGCATGCTTTGATTAGAGACTGATGGCGTTTTCTCCACCAAGAAACTGAGGTGATCTGAACTCAACACAAAATATCGATGTATTGCTAAATATGTATAGTGTTATCACATACGTACGTTAAGGAAAAAGATTTATTCCATTTGTTGACTTTATTTTTGACTATGTCAAGCACATGAAACAAGATCATTGATTATTTTAATTTTCAAGGACAAGCTTCTCCTCTGTACGTACGTATGCCCTACGTACACGCATAGATTTTTGGTCGGTCTCAAAAGGCCGACAGAGGGAGTACCCTCCACTCAGTGGCAAATATTTATGAGATGGATCTCATAGGTTAAATCGACATTTAAACTATGGTGAATCTTATTTTGTGTCATGTTTGGAAGATATTTTCTCCGCCGACCTTTTGAGGAGACTCGAACTCATATCTGCATGTATATATGTGCCTATGTATATGCGTATATATATGTATTTATCTATGCATGCATGTAGATCCATATATGCGTATATATATATATAGTATGTGTATGGACTGATGTGTGCATGGGTGAATGGATCTGTGTACGCATGGATGCGTCTGTACGCATGTCTGTCTGTATGTATATATATAACCTAATCAAATTAAACCAGTATGGTTAAAGGCCAAATTGAACTCGAACTGATCAGTTCAATATATATTATTATCTATAAGTTTATAATAATAAAAATAATTTCTAACATATTAATTGCTGATTAAAAGTTATATACACAGAGTGAGCCAAACAATCTACTAGTTCAGTTTGGATTTGAGTGGGGTTAAATTGAACCAATAAAATCTTTAGTCCGGTTCAATCGACCCCTTTATGCAGCTGGATAAAAGGTATTAATTTATGTATGTATATACATAGAAATGTAATTATATATGTATGGACATAAGCATGCATTGAGGGTTTATGCCTGTATGCTTAGGTATACATATATGCATGTACGTGTACGTGAATCTGAATATGTACCTATATGTGAAAAGGTACGGATACATGCATATTTCGGTACTTGAGTATGCTTGCAATCAATTTTGTTTGTTTGTTCGTTGATGTTTGTTTGTAAATATATACATGCGTATTATATATATATACTAGGTTATGCTAGGTATGTACGTAATGAATGAAATAACATATATGTGCATCATCCATTGGCGGATCTAAAATTTATGCACATGGGGTCACTTCTTTTAAAAACATGTTAATATCAAATGTTTTGATAAAATATTTAATAATCTGTAATAGAAGTTTCAAATTTTAGCGGGGTCTCTCTTGACCCCACTAATTAAATATAGTCTGGGTCCACCACTAGACTATCGTGTATGCGTATATATGCATGTGATCAAATTCGAACTTGGTAAACACACTTATATAGAACTTGAGTACTTGAGCATCATAAATTGTCTGGCATCCAGGTAGAACACAAGCTTGGATAGAGCTTGAGTCGAATTGCTATCCAAGTTCTAATTCTGGATCAAATAAATTTGAACATAGTAGAGGTCATATACATACATATATATGGTTTGAGGTTTGATGGTCTGACACTTTGCTTGAACTCAAGCTCAAGTAGAGATAAACAAACCTGGCTTGAGTACGTAACATGGTGTCGTTTGCACTCTTTTATATATATTTATATAGAAAGAGACACACATACATACACATACATACATATTTATGTATATATGTGCGAGACAGAGTAACAAATCATCATTCTTCTTCTTTTCACTATTGATGGAGCACAAGGCCCAAGAGACAATCAAGGACCCCAGAGGCTCAATAAAATATGCATATTTTTTATTAAAGCAAATATAAAATAATTAGAGAAAAACTTGTACAAGAGTCCAAGATACAGCCTACTTCAAATTAGGTCAAATTTTCTTTGTACTATGAGGGCAATCTTGAATATTTAAATACAGATTGTGTTTGTTGCTTCTCTCCCCCCCCCCAGTGAACCTACCTACTCTTTGATTTTGAAGACATAAAAATAAATAAAAATCATCTTTGGAAAATACTTTTTAAAGAAATTCAAGTTGAAGTGGGCAAGCCAGCACATGCCTGCAGCTTGGTATATTTATTGCGGCTTCTTTCTTACACGTACAACACAGTCCGCTTTCAGACAGCTTTTAGTTAACAAAAAGAACGCAGTCAAATTATTTGGACTGGGGACCGTGCTCATCTTTTATTTTATTTTTTCATTTTCTAAGGACACAAAAATCTCCTATTATGTACGTACGTACGAGAGGATGTTTCGCCTATCAAAGTTACTGGTCTACGTACTAAACAGCCATGTGATCTCGGGCCCGAAAGGAGTACTCACAGTCCTCGATAAAAATCTATCACGATCTTAGATCATTTAAGTGACAGTTCAAATAACAAATTTGGTAAATCGCTACCGAAAAAGATTGAACTGTTATCGACATCTTGCTAACTCACTACCCATCGGTAGCGAGTTATATTAAGGTTGGTAGTGAATTTATAAGACCTCGGTAGTGATTTAGTAACGGTTCACTGACTCATTAAAACGCTACCGATAGGGTTGGACCGTTATTGACGCTTTACTAACTCACTACTCATCACTTAAGTGACTGATATCGTGATCTTTTCTCATTAGAGACTGAGGATACTCTCTCAACTCAGGAACTGAGGTGATCCGCTTCATATATAAATGAATTGATGGATTAGATTTCACTCGATCGGTAAAAACCCAAGAAATGTAGGAGTGCTCACTATTCCATTTAACCCAAGAAAAAAATCACTATAATTCGATTGACTTAGGTTTAGTCTTTTTAAAATAATGTCAGATGTGGTATTTTCTTATTTTAAAATAATCTCTAAAACGGAACTTACAACACAGATCAGATGTGGATAATTTGTTTTTTTTTCTTTAGAAAATATGGAATCAAGTCAGGCTTTAGTTAGGTTTCTTGTCGGAACAAGCTGGGTTTCAAACTGAATTAAATCCAACCAAAGAAAGCCTCCTTCTTATTTAATATATGTGGTCTCTCAATTTGCTTTAAGTTATATGTATGGTCTTCAATTTTTTTGTCCTACCTTAACAAACATGATAACTTTATATTAATTATTACATATCTTATAACTTTTTAATTCATCATTCTACCAAGATATTGTATAAATATCTGTTGTGCCACCGACACCTCATAATTAAGTATTTTTAGTCAGACTCATGAAGTGTGCCATTCTCCTTTTTTTTCAGTACTATTGACGAAATAGTCAAAGGCTCAAAATGCCCACCAAAAATGGTTAGATGCTATATTAAATTAAGTTTGAGTTAGAATCAAACTTTTATAAGAGTCCAAGCTAGCTAGTTAGAGTCTAAATCAAATTTGAGTTCTAGCTAAAATAAGAATTCTAATCACAGCCAAGTCCCATTTTCCCTATGAGGTGTGTAATCTAATGGCCGGTTTGGTTAGAGTATCAAAAATGATACTATGTTAGTAACGATATTGATATTTTTAGAAGATGGAGTATCAATATCAAAATTGATAAAAGTTGACACTTGTATTACATAACATGTGTTGTTTGCATTGCAAATTTTAAAATTGATATTATTAGACAAACACTTTGAGGTGATTACCAACAATATCAATTTTAAAATTAATAGTGATAGAGATGTCTAATAATATTACCAAACAGGGCATAAAGTACTGATTACAGATTGTGCTTGTGCTTACTTATCTCTTGGTGGACACAATAATTCATCTCTCTCTCTCTCTCTTTCTCGCTAGACTTATTAATTTGTTTCACATGAAGTCCCTTGGTTGCTAATTTCTTGCTCAAATTTTGTTAATAAATAGATCTGTCTGTATTATTTTCTTTTATCTGGTCAGGGAAGATAGCTCTTGCATAAAGAGATGTCTAAAACTGCCTAAACTAGTTGTCAGGAAGAGAAATTTTTGATTTTATGATTAATACACAGTTGCTCATAGTGTTCATTAGCTTATTAAAAAGTTTATTTAGCTAAAGAACCTTAATTGGCCCTAAACATCAGCTATAATTTAAAATTTAGGGTCCGTTTGGATCCTTGTAAAAACAAAATCACGTAAAACATTTTTTTGGAGTAGTTTTTCCAAAAAAAATGAAAATATAATCCATCGTTTGATTGTCCGTAAATCTTTTTCCAAAAAATGTAATTCTCTATTTAGTTATCCGTAAAACATTTTCTTGAAAACACTTTTTAGACATTATTTGTAAATCATTTTCAATATTTTTGTATTTTAAAATATGATATATAAGACCTGTAAAATAATATGTATTTTAATTAAATTCTTTCTCATAACAAATGACTATTACATTCATCATTATAAAATAGTATATAATGTAATATTTTTTAAAAATCAAAATTTTTATAAATTTTTATTTAAAATTTTAAAATATATCAATAATCAAAATTGAAAATAGACGTCTTATCAAAATTTAAAATATTGTTCCAAAAAAATTTCCTATTTAGAATTATGTAATTTTTTGGCCTAATTTCTTTATTAAAAACCCTGGCATCCTCGCATCGAATGACCCTATGCGGTAAACGGCGTCAACTAGATTTTTTTTGAGGCCGAAATCCCCTGATACGATGGTCAATGGAGGAGGTTTTATGTTGACAATTTATTTTACAAGTAAACAAATAACACGGTGAAAAAGAAAAATGAGAAAACTGGCGCATGCAACCGTTTTTACGTGCAAACAAACAGATCCTTAGTGTAACTAAGAATCGAATTATTTTGAACTAAATCGTTCGGTTTTACAAATTAATCTTTTTAGGGGTGTAAACTAACCAAAACATTCGAGAAGCAGCTAAAATTTGACTTTGTAAAAATTCGACTTAGCACATCTATTATGTTAAATGAACAAGGTTGAGCAAGAAAAAGAAATTCGGTCCATTAACAAGTTGGGCTTGAGCTCATCGTTACTCGGCCGGATAAAACGCATTAGTAACCCGATTGGATATGCGATTAGATGTTTACTAATCAAGCCAAAGCTTAAAAATGAATTGAATTAAGCAAATAAGTAACCTTTAATTAGCTAAGCTCAAACATGGGTAGTTGAACCTGCTTGTCAGGGCTCCAGCTCAAGCTCGACTTCAAGTAGACATAAATTACTCGAACTTGAGCAATATGTTATCCAGCTCGGCTCTGATTTCTTAAACCCAAGTTAACTAAAGCTCCGAGCGTGCAATTGATAAATTTTTCCAAAAAAAAAAAAACCGTTGGTTTGTTGTTTTTATATATTTAATAGTGTCGAACTTTTATGCCTCGGATATGGCAAATTAATGAGTTAAGCTAGAGAATCAATGTACCAAGAGCATGGTGTTGGACAAATTAGAAAAGGAGGCCAACCTTGAAGTCAAATGGTGCGAGACAAATTAGAAAAGAAAGCCCAACTCCCCCCACCCACTCCACCACGTAGCTGTCCACACTCAACAGATCTCTTTCTATCTATCTATCTCTCTACCCACCAGAAAAGAAAGCCAACCTAGGGTCGAACCTTATTTGATGATTCCTATCGCTGTCTAGTTCGAAATTGATATTCGCAAAGATATCAAGACGAAGAAATCATAACTCACCGAGGATAATAAAAAGGGTCGCCTACTCCTCGTCTTCGGGCCGCCTGCCTCTCCCATAATTAATGAGCCTAGATTCTCCTCCCCGCGGGCGGTGGAGAGGGGACCGGATCCCCTGTGCACCTCGGTGTGCACCTCAATATACACACCACTTCTTAAATCCATGTGTTCATGTGATCAAATTAATTATTTTTATCTTTTTTAAGACTGTGAATATAATAAATATACATTATGTGATGATAAAAATCAAGTAATATTAACATTTTTTAATTTATACTATTTTATAAATTAATTGTATATTTAATTTAAATAAATATGTATAAAATATATTTAATGATGATTTTTATGAAATATGATATCATATTTCATATATTTATATTCACAATCTTAACAATGATAAAAATAATTAATTTGATCACATAAACAGATAAATTTAAGAAGTGGTGCGTATTGAGGTGCACACCGAGGTGCACAGAGGATCCGGTCCCGGTGGGGAGAACTCTTTCTCGCAAATCTCTCGTCGGAAGGATCAGATCAGGTGGATTTCGCACCGACCAAGTCAAAGGTGAATCGTCTGACGTTTACGAGAGAGAGGGAGGAAACCCGGACTCTTCGTTGATACCTTGCAACGTATACACACCACATGCACACATTTTGATCCTTATATTTCGGCAGCAAGTCAGCACGAAGTTGGCACGCTGAGCATTTCGGGCAAACAGAGCACATGCCGCCTGCCGGCACCATCTTGGCCTGCTTGCTTAATCACACACGCTTTCATACTGCTTTATTCATATACATATACGTGTATATATTTATATTTATATTTATGCGCTGCAGCAGCCAGCTGCCATCGCACGTGCACGTACCACAACAACCCATGATCAAAAACCTCTTACGGCCGACGTTGAAAATGAAATTGGGTGACGCAGGAGTAAGGAAGTATAAATATATATATATATTATTTTTGGGTCAATATTATGTTGGCGTGACGAAAAAAAAAATCCATGTGATCGTCGTATGAACGCCGCCGTCGCTAGGGGTGTTCATGTAAAACCGGTAAGCCGGTAAATCGAACCGAACCGAACCGAACCGTTCGGTTCGGTTCGGTTTGAGAGGCTATGCATTCGGTTTTTTGAACCGAATCGAACCGATAATTTCTTATCAGTTCGATTTGGTTCGGCACCTCCCCAAAACCGAACCGAACCGGTAAACCGGTTGACCCGATTTGATAAAGTTTGATCCACTTTATTTACATACTATATTACATTTAAATATATATTATATCAATTTTAAATATATTTTATTATAAATGTAAGTTAATTAGTATAAATATAAAATTATATATTATAAATACAGTATTAGACTTTATATTAATCTTAAATAATTATTATAATGTATATTTTATTTTATTTTATTTATTTAAATATACATTAAACCGATGAACCGAACCGAACCTTATCGATTCGATTTCGATTTGAAAAAAAAAGTGACCAAATCGAATTAAACCGAATCGTTTACATCCCTGGCCGGCTGGTCAAACGCCAGTTGCGTACGGCGCCGGCATTTACGAGGGCGATACGCTTTGTCAAAGGCGGTGGGGTGGGGGGGGCCACCGCGAGACATAGTCAAAGTCAACTGACGGGAGACGACTGACCACCTTCCCCGAAGCCGCTCGGTCGTCGCGGGCCGTCCGCGCTGCAGCTTCTTCGTCGGCGACGGCGGCGTATGAGCCGGAGCGCCCCTTTAAAGGCCGGCGCCGAGCTGACTCGCCGGCATCCGCTCCGTCCCCGGCGCCCTCCCACTGTTCTCTGCCCGGCTCCTCCCGCCCCCCGCCCCCTCCCTCACCTCCGGGCAGAGAAACAACGGCAGCAGCGGCATCCATGGGAACCCAGGCTCCATCGCCGCCGGAGAATTATGTCGGCCACAGCACCAAGGTACGTACCATTCTATTGATTTCCTTCTCTCTGTGTTGGGTTTCGCCGGCGTCTCCCGGTGGTGGAACAGATGGCACCGAGGTCGCCGGCGGTCCGCTCCCGGCCGGACGGCGACCGAGTTCCCCGCCGGTGCTATATTTATGTAGCTCTGCGTATACCTTCGCCACGGGGAGGGTCTGGACGCCAACCAAGGTGGGTATTGCCGCCGGAGAAGGCGGTGGCGTCCCGACGCGCGCCGATCACGTCCAGCCTAAGTTCGATCTTGGAGATTCCGCCACCGCCGGGGCGGTGAGCAGGCGGTGCTCCTCCCTCTCCTCCGCCACCGGCGTCGACGCCGTGTGACTAGGGTGGGCACAAAACGGTTCAAATCGAGAAACCAAACAGAACTAGCCCATTCGGTTCGGTTTGATTCGGTTTGGAGTCCTTTTCGATTTGGTTCGATTTGAAAAATCTCCAAATCGGACTAAATCGAACCATGCCCACCCCTACCTGTGACAGCCGTCGGGTCGGAAGACCACATCATCTTATTAAAAATTTAAAAAAAAAGATTTCGATAAATTACATATATGTAGATTCAAAGCACGAAGATCTCGTATCTCGAGAAGATATATAATGTCCTTGATTAATTCGGTGGGTCTGGACTTCCGAGCATCCGCAGACACGATAGTTCAGTTAGGACAGTGGACAAGTCTCATTTTTCGAAAATAAAAAAATATAATATATATTTTCAGTTTGGACATTCATATGTACTTGTTTACCGTATTGGTAGTATTTATTATCTTCTCCCGTAAGTTGTCATAGACTCATGCATGGTGTCAACTGTCAAGGGGGTGAAGTTTAAAAAGATATAAATACACACCATTAAATACCCGTAATAATACCCAAAAAAAATATCTGGCTAATTAACGTGCTTCGATTACGGAAGCACTGGGAACTAAAAGCGCAAGGGCCTTATAGTTACTCAAATCATCTTAATCATATGGTCTCCTATTTTATTTTTGGCTCAGATTCTGTCGAGTGAATACCTGATAGGGGTGTAAACGAAATCCGATAATCCGAAATTTTGATTCGATTTCGATAAAAATTAACGAATTTGGAACTATTTTTGTATCCTATAAACTATCGTAATCGAAATCGGATATTCCGATAGTTTATCGGAATCGGAATCGGAATCGGGTGATTCTGTTTCTGTTTATCCGATTTCGATAATAAATAAATAAATAAAAGTAAAAATATTCAAAAAAAGTCAAATAAATCATAAAATATAATATATAAAATGATAAAATGATAAAAATAAAAGTTTAAAATATTATATCAAAATTTATTAATTATATGTGAATTATTAATAAATTTTTGAATAAAAATTAATATTTGATATCGGAATCGAAAATTATCGGATTCGATTCCGATTTCGATAACGGAATCGAAATCGGATCGAAATCAGAACATGGTGATTCCCAAATTATCGGAATCGGAACACCTTTATTCCTTATCGAAATCGGATTCTGTGATTCCGCTACCGAATTCGACCCGTTTACACTCCTAATACCTTAAGTGATCTCCTCGGTCTCTCTTAATCTCATCGGTGTCCCATCAAGTTCTTTGTGAGAGAGATTAAGAGAATCTACTTAAAAAATCTACTTATTTTATTTTTCTTCTCTATGACAATCTCAGCCAAGCAAAACCCCTCCTCTTTTAGGATATCCATTGAGAAGTTTATGTTATAAATGATTTCTTTTTAAAACAACAGAAATATTTTTTTTTTGGTCACGAGTGGCCCAGTGCCCGAACCCCGCAGGCGCCGCGGGTGGCGAGGGTTCGACCCGGTCGAACCCCACAAGGTCGTCCCCCCCTTGGGGACGCCCGGCTTGAACAGCCGCCGGGAAACGTGTCTCTTAACGGCTTGAACGCCCGGCTTGAACAAACTGGATGTGTCTCTTAACCCAGGTTGGAATAATATATAATAACAATAATAAATAATGGGTTTTCTTCCGTCTCCGTCTAAATATACACGAGTAGACGTGTACGTACCTTGTACAGTCAAGTCTTTAGAACTCCTGTGGTCGGTATATATATATATATTTAAGGGCCAACAAATTAACCATACGATGAATGACATTATTCATAAGCTTAAAGGCTACATTTGTAATTTTTTTATATGGGGATGATATGTAGATGTAGTATATATAATATATAAAACCCGATTCGTACGTCACTATTCAAGGCGTATAAATACATATATATATGCAGTTATTATGATTATGGTAAGGGCGTAAAATACAGTCCATTAATTAAATTCCTGGAAACCGCCAGCTTCAATATTCACGGTAACGACCGAACCACTTAAAAAGGATAAAGTGGAGGATATCGGGTCGGGTTTCCTGGGGGAGGATCCGAAACGGCTCCGTCAGCCCTCGTTCAAAGGAAGCAAGTATCCGAAGCATTCATGGCCACAGCAAATCCAGCAGCTGGCTGTTTTGCCGGCGTGCTCGTCGGGGACTTAAATCTTCCCTCTTCCATCTTTCTGCTTCACGCACCAGATTTTAAATAACATTCCGGCGACGGCTCCTTCTTCTTCTTCTTCTTCTTATTCTTCGGAGAGGAGAAGAGGAGGAGGAGGACGTCGAACGTCGGTCGTTTCTGCAGCAGCGCTGATTAATTAACCGGTCTTCTCTGTCTCGATGATGGCGCCGGCGTCCGATCATCGTGTACTGCAGGCTCCGTCGTCGGCGGCGGGGGAGAAGGCGGTGGACGACTGGCTCCCGATCACGTCGTCGCGGAACGCCAAGTGGTGGTACTCGGCCTTCCACAACGTGACGGCCATGGTGGGCGCCGGCGTGCTCAGCCTGCCCTTCGCCATGTCGGAGCTGGGGTGGGGGCCGGGGATCGCCGTGCTGGTGCTGTCGTGGATCATCACCCTGTACACGCTGTGGCAGATGGTGGAGATGCACGAGATGGTGCCGGGGAAGCGGTTCGACCGCTACCACGAGCTGGGGCAGCACGCCTTCGGCGACAAGCTGGGCCTCTGGATCGTCGTGCCGCAGCAGCTGGTGGTGGAGGTGGGCGTCAACATCGTCTACATGGTCACCGGGGGCAAGTCGCTCAAGAAGTTCCACGACTCGGTGTGCCCCGGCTGCAAGAGCATCAAGACCACCTACTTCATCATGATCTTCGCCTCCGTCCACTTCGTCCTCTCGCAGCTCCCCAACTTCAACTCCATCTCCGGCGTCTCCCTGGCCGCCGCCGTCATGTCGCTCAGCTACTCCACCATCGCCTGGGGGGCCTCCGTCGACAAGGGCAGGCTGGACGGGGTGGACTACGGCCTGCGGGCCAGCACGGGGACGGGGAGGGTCTTCGGGTTCTTCTCGGCGCTGGGGGACGTGGCCTTCGCCTACGCCGGCCACAACGTGGTGCTGGAGATCCAGGCCACCATCCCCTCCACCCCGGAGGTGCCCTCCAAGAAGCCCATGTGGAAGGGGGTCATCGTCGCCTACATCGTCGTCGCCCTCTGCTACTTCCCCGTCGCCCTCGTCGGATACTGGGCCTTCGGCAACGCCGTCGACGACAACATCCTCCTCACCCTCGCCAAGCCCCGATGGCTCATCGCCGCCGCCAACATGATGGTCGTCATCCACGTTATCGGCAGCTACCAGGTGCGTGCGATCATCTCCGACCGAGAATCGATCGCCCTCGCCGGCCGCCGCCGCCTCTGATCTGATCCGATCTGATCTCCCCCTCTCTCTGTCCCGTTCGTCGCAGATCTACGCGATGCCGGTGTTCGACATGATAGAGACGGTGCTGGTCAAGAAGCTCCGGCTGCCGCCGGGCCTCACCCTCCGACTGATCGCACGGAGCGTCTACGTCGGTACGAACCTTTGATTTTTCTCGTCTGATCAATCACCCCATCTATCTATCTATATATATATATATATATGTTTGTTGACCGTGATATTCATTCGTTCTCTCTGCAGCATTGACGATGTTCATCGCCATCAGTTTCCCCTTCTTCGGCGGACTGCTCGGTTTCTTCGGCGGCTTCGCCTTCGCCCCCACCACCTATTTCGTAAGTTAGAATATTCCAGATCGTCATCATAATCATCAGACTTTTTTTTTTTTGATCTGAGCACGGGCCCCTCTTGTTCATCGGTGATTGCTTCGTTTGATGTTGTTCCATGCGGATGATCTCTCTAATTAGCTTGATCTCTTACCTGATCATGCAGCTCCCCTGCATCATGTGGCTGGCGATCTACAAGCCCAGGAGGTTCAGCTTGTCTTGGATTGCAAATTGGGTAAGAGAAGATTAATCGCCCGTTTAGTTTAACAACACACACATATATATACTGTTCTTGGGGATGTTTGATTATAATATATATATATGTATTAATGTTCTTCTCGTACAGGTTTGCATCATACTAGGAGTTCTGCTGATGGTCCTAGCACCGATCGGAGCGCTCCGCCAGATCGTCCTGGATGCGAAGACATACAAGTTCTACTCATGAGCTTCTCCCACCGAACGGGGATTCCTTGGGGTTTCGATCGGGATGAAATGTGACAGTGACGAAATAATCATAATAGCTCATACACCTCTATCTTCTTTTCTTTCTTTCTTTTTTTCCCCCTTCTTTTTCTTGTCGGTGTTCAAACTCAAAAGGTCAAAATCTTTCACTGTACCCCTCTCTGTTCATATGTCGCCATCCGGATATAACTGCAGACACCTGCTGTTCGTGTAGAAGAACAGGACCGAATTATACTGTCATGTTTCGTCCAAAAACATAGGAGAATTTTGTATCCAGCGTCAATCATTGCCTTTCCGCTAAAGCCGTTCAGATCATCTCAATCCTCGGACAAAGAGAGTATTTTCAGTTTTAATAAAAATTAATCACGACTTCAAATCACTTAAGTAACGATTCAAATAACAAATTTGATGAACTACTATTGAAAAAGATTGAATCGCTATCAATACTTTACTAACTCACTACTCGTCGGTAACGAGTTATATTAAGTTTGATAGTGAGTTTGGCGTCGGTAACGGTTCAGTAACGATTCACTGATTCATTAACTCGCTATTGACGGAGTTGAATTATTACCGACGCCTTACTAACTCACTACTCATCACTTAAGTGACTGATATCATGTCCCTCTTTATTAATAACTTAAGATACTCTCTCTACCCGAGGATTGAGGTGATTCGAACTCTTCAGATAAGTAGGTGAAGATGCACGAACAATAGAATTTTGAGCAGTTGAGACACCAGATATTGGGTCAAAAGGATGTGAGAAGAATATCATACATCCAACATAATCTGGTCTCTCTCTCTCTCTTTTTTTTTTCTTTTACGCCTGCCCAGACAATGATATTCATGAACACACGAACAGAGGATGCCACATAACACAACGTGCGCAGCCCTGTTTTCCAAAATACGTACAAGTCATGCAATCTAAATACAGATATTACATGATCCAACGTTCTGATTGAGACCCCCCATGATCTTCCCCAACCACTGATCCGAAGATCATGTCTGATGAGATAGAACCAAGCAGTTGTTGATGAATGAACGACTCGATTAACCATTCTTCAGAAGTTGATCCAAGAAAAGAATCCAGACATTTAGGTGTCTTTGATTGAGAATACTCGGAAAATAAGTGTCGCCTTCCCCGATTAGCATAGTTTGTTTTAAGTTGATGAACTGCAGGAAAAAAGGCCAATTTAGATCTTCTTTGCAACAGAGCAAAAGATTGGGAGCATTTTGGATCCTACGCCAGTCATTTGGCTAAGGCCGTTCAGATAAGGAGGTTGAAGATGCACGAACAACAGAATTTGAATAGTTGAGACACCAGATATTGGGTCAAAAGGACTGAGAAGAATATCATACTAAAAAGAGCCAATATAATTTGGGCTCTCTCTCTCTCTCTTACACCTATCCGGACAACAGTATTCATGAACACACGAACAGAAGATGCCACATAACACGTCGTGTGCAGTCCTGTTTTCCAAAATACGTACAAGTTATGCAGTCGAAATATAGATATTACATGATCCAACTTTCTGATTGAGACCCCCATGATCTTCCCTAACCACTGATCCGAAGATCATGTCTGATGAGATAGAGCCAAGCAGTTGTTGATGAATGAATGTTTCAATGGACAATTTTTGAGAAGTTAATTCAAAAAAGAACTCAGAGATCTAAGTGCCGTTGATAGAGAATACCCGGAAGACAAGTGACCTTCCCCAATTAACATAATTGTTCAAGCTAATGAACCGCCAGAAAAGGGCCAATTTAGATCTTCTTTGCAACAGAGCATGGTAAGATCATGAACATTGTCCAGGCGAAGGGTTCTAAAGCTTTCAAACTCAATGAAGCAACCCTGTGAGAAGAAATTTCAAACAAGTACCCAGTTGCCTTATACAAGTATTTCTGCTGTATGATGCATAAGATATGCCTGGTGCACGTCCTTCAGAAACCAGACGAACTCTATTGCAATGGTAGATCGAAATTCAACTTAATAAAAACCGGACTCGACTCGTTCATTATATGAACAAAAAAATAAATAAAATATAAATATCAATAATTATATAATGTCACTTAAATATAAAATAATTCTAAATAAATTAGTACGTGTGGAAATTTAGATCTAATTTTACAAATGCGTTTAAAGTTGAATTTCACAAATATGTTTAGATCAAACTTGAGTTTTATAAATGAACGTATATGGAGCTTGAACTCAAGTTTGGACTAAACTTGTGTCTGAGTTGCTATTACATGATGTGCCAGAACAAAGGACGAGCCTACTTGTAGGCACTTGAGCTCGAACACGGACTCAAGTACGATAAGCAAGTCAACCTTAAACAACATACTACTTGACTTGGCTCGGCTCATCTCATTTGCAATCTATTTGAGATACTACTGCCAATCGCACACATCTGATCCTAAACATGAATTCTTACTCAACAGTAATAATATAGCAAGGCACTGTAGAGACCAACATGACAAGCCATAGAAATCCTACCCAACACTCTGTTGGGAGATATCAATGGCCGCTTTGGCAAGAGATCAAGAATCTTGCCAAGATATGCCGATGATATCTCCAATTCCATAAACACCCTGAGAAGGTGTGCTCAGGCACGGCAACAAGCAGCTCTTTTGGAAAGAGGATACATCATGAAGGTGAGATTTGACACAATCGGATCACCTGCTCTTATGAGGTTCCTCAGGAACAAATATCACTCTCCACTAAAATAAAATGCAGATATGGCCAGAATCATCAATGGATCAAAAGAACATTCTTTCTTCACGAGTAAATGATATGCATATCTATATAAATCACTGTCAGATGTATGAAAACCCCAGTTGAAGAGAATATATATATATATATATATGCAGACTAATCCTTCACTATCCATCGTCATAAACATGCATGCAGCGAAACTTTTAATTGGGCATTATTAACTGTATTGCCTTCTTTGGAAAGTGGAATGTATTGTGTGAGTTCGTTAAAACTAAAATCTGCACATGAATCAAATGCCCACAAAAGGAAGAGCATCAAGGGAATACGGAAGCCAACTAATGGGGTGTTTGGTTGCATGATAATTAAGATTTTTGTTTTAATTTTTAAAAATTGTAAGAAAACTTGTTAAAAGAGGTGTTTGGTAACCATGACAATTTTATGTTTTAAAAGTGATTTTCTTCTTAAACAAAAAAAGAGGGTCTCACCTCTTTCTTTTTTCTTGTGGTCCCCCACTTTGTTTGGTCATGTGTGGTAGTCACTCTTTTTTGTAATCACATCCCTCCAAACATGATAATTTTATGTCATGAGTTGGTTCACTTTTTATTTTAATACAATTTTTTATCATGAAAGTGTAAAAAAAATTATCATGCAACCAAACACCCCATAAGCCATCAAAAAATGCAAAAACTGAGGATGAGGAAGAAAATGCCACATTCGTCAGCATGACCCATTAAACCACTCCACACAAACTGAAAAAAGACTCCTGCGAGGTGAAAGATGATGCAAAATTTTTTGATATCTAATTTGTGAATATGGCCATAGATAAAAGGTACATATAAGATGCAGAATGTATGTTAATCTCTTCAACTTCGAGGAAGAGGGCATTAAATATAATTACTCCCCTGTTATGAACATCCTAGCACAAAGTATAAGAAACATTCCTAAGAAAGCAATCCACAAAGATGGCATGGAATAACTACATCCGAGAAAGAAATTTAACATGACTGTTTCAAAAATAATACATGCCGCATGATAAGGTTTTACATATCTTATAATGCCACATAACTGTAGGAATGAACCTGAAATCAAGAACAATAGACTAGGGTGTCAAACTGACATCAAGATCTCATTTTGCTCCAGTAACAACATCTGGCTCTAGCTTAACTATAGCACCAAATTCTTGAAACACTTCAGATTTTGGAAGACTTAGACCAAGATAATCAGGAATTAATTTACTGAAACTGAAAGGTATTGTCAATGACACAAAGATAAACTATCACTTCATGTTTACATTTGTAAGTGTCATCAAAAGCCTGATCTAATTTGGAAACTAAGAGCACAATCTATCTTCTATCAGTATGCTTCAAGGAGCAGCCCTCAATCATCATTTGCCAATTTGATCAGCAGTTACGATAGACATTTGCACTCAATGCTACCTTTTTTTCCTATCTTGTTCTCGGAACAACTCCAACCAATGGTTCACAATCCACAAGATGCTGACAGAAATAGCCGCACCCACCACAATGACCCACGAGATGGAAACCCACATCGGTATAACTTCACCAGCATTCCCCCTCAAATAAAACAAGCTCATCTTCCAGAAGAAAATTGGCCCAACAAATGCCCTGGCAAGTGTATATAAGGCGTAGAATGGCGGAGATAGTAGATTATACACCTTCCCAGCAGCGGGTGATTCATCCTTCTGAATCCCGGCAAGCGTCCAAACATTCTGGCAAGCACTGGTTATCTCTGCTAGCACGAGAAGGACAAGAATTGGAAAGGCTCCATGGAAGACCAGGAAACGGCATGTGATGAAGACGAAAAGTGTGGCCAAGTGGTGACCAATGAAGAGATAGTCTCCGGGATAGAAGATCAGGTAATGGAGGAGGTCGGTGGTGAAATACGCAATGCTGTATTCAAGAACCACGCCCTGGAAATCGGTATTTGCCGCAGCGAAGCCCCGTTCATCGGGCGCCACTGCCAGAATCGACAAGGCGGCCATGACGGCAGCCGGGGTGCCGTGCACCAAGGAGATGAAACAGCTCGACGCATCCGGGCGGTGCTTCGGGCTCCAATTCCGGAAGACAACGAAGTAGGCGAAGAGGTATGAAAGACAGTACGCAGCAAAGAAGGCCGAGATAAAAGGGTAATCAAGCACCATCGCCCACAGGGTCGCCGCCATAACTTGAAAAGGCAGAGGCTACCGGCCTCGTCTTATATATAGATGCCCGATAAGCGCAGAGGTCGAGTCTGATGTCACGACTCTGACTTGATCGTCCTCTTCGCGACAACACAACTCCAGGAGACGCTGAACAGAAGAGAAAACTGTCAAAACAAATGTAAAGAACCGGAACCCGGACAGAGATCATAGCAGGACAGGAGATTGATTACTCACGCGAGTGGGGCGATGGTGCGGGTAAAACCGAGCAAGCAGCGGACGGAAAATGGGCCTCAGCCGGCAGCCATGGACGAGAGGTTCCTCCTGTGCCCCCCCGGATCAATACCTCACCTTTATGTCGCACGGAGATCGCCTAGTTAGATGAAAGTGGGAACAGAGAACTTCCCAGGCGGCGGAAGGAACTAGGGTTGCGGCTTGGGTAAGGATGCTCCCCGGAGAATCGGAGAGGGAGCTGCAGGGCAGCAGAGTTGGTCCTCCCGGAAAAGAGGGAACTTTAACGCAGCGGTCGGGGCGGCGAAAGTGAAGCATCGAAGCGGAGAGGATGAGTTGTCGCGTACGCATGACCTGACCAGAGACCAGAGCGACAGGGAGAAAAAATTGTGATCTTGACCAGAAGAAATGTATTTTTGCTTACATGGACGGCGGAAGATCAGCTTTCACGTACACCTGCATTTGAATTTAATTTGAAATATGCCCACTCTCGAATAAAACCGAACCGTGCGCACGCCCGCATCAAAACCAGGCTCACATGGTGGCGGCGACGACGGCGGTGGCGGCGGCGGGGGCGCGAAGCCTCTCCATCCTCCACGCTCGCCTGGTCAAGACCCGGGATCCCAATTCCCTCCGCGATCTTCTCCTACTCCTTCCCGTCGACGTCGCCGCCTCCACCTTGTCCTACGCGCGGGCCATCTTCGCCGGCAACGCCCCGACCGCTCATGCATTCCCCTGGAACGCTCTCATCCGCGCCCATGCCTTCGCGCCGTGCGATGCCCCTTGCGCCCTTGAGCTCTTCGCCTGCATGCGCCGCGGCGGTGTACCCCTCGACTGCTACACCTTTCCCCCCCTCCTCCGCGCCTGCTCTCTCCACCCATCGCCTCTCAACGGTCTCCATTCGGGCAAGGCTGCCCACGCCTTGATCGTCAAGCAGGGCCTACTGGCTGTCCATGCCTCCAATGCCCTCATTGCTTTCTACGGCCGTCGCGGGCTGGCAGATGATGCTCTGCAGGTGTTCTGTGAAATGCCGCAGATGGAACGAGACGTGGTATCCTGGTCTGCGCTGATTGAATGCATCGCTTATGGCGGGACAGGTAGCTACCAGGTGGAGGCGCTAGAGGCCTTCCGTCTGATGCAGGTATCTGGGGTGCTCCCCGACGAGGCTGCCATGGTCACCGTCGCGTGGGCCGCCGGGGGCATGGGTGCGCCAGACCTGGCGGCATGGGCCTACTGCTATGTGCGGAGCCGCGGTATTCGTATCACTGTATCCTTAGGCACGGCTCTGGTCGTGGTGCTGGCGCGATGCGGGTGGATAGCCGCCGCGCGAAAGCTGTTCGACGAAATGCCAGAGAGAAACGTGATCACCCGAACGGCCATGATCGGTTGTCTGGCATCCCACGGAAGAGCACGGGAGGCGCTGGAGATGTTCCACCGGATGGTGCGTGACGGCTTGAAACCCGACCACGTGGCGTTCGTCGGAGCGTTGACGGCGTGCAGCCATGGAGGGCTGATGGAGGAAGGGATGGAGCTGTTCGAGAGCATGGAGCGGGAGCACGGGGTGACACCCCGGATGGAGCATTATGGGTGCGTGGTGGACATGATGGGGAGGGCGGGGATGGTGGCGAGGGCACAGGAGTTCGTGGAAAGGATGCCACTGGAGCCCGGCCCGGTTGTGTGGCGGACGCTGCTGGGGGCTTGCGTGAGCCACGGATATGTGGAGCTGGCGGAGCAAGTGAAAGGGAAGCTTGCGGAGGCGGAGGCGGAGCGCGACGGGGACTACGTGCTCCTGTCGAACGCTTATGGTGGGGTGGGACGGTGGGAGGAGAAGGCGGCGGTGTGGTCGGAGATGAGGTGCCACGGTGTCGCGAAGACTCCCGGGCTCAGTGCACCTGCTCTGTAATCTCAAAGAGATGAAGCCGTCCAACGTGCATGGTCTTGTACGCCGGTGGGAGGAGGAAGAGGAGGCTGTGTCGTCGGAGATGAGGTGCTGCGGCGGCGCAAACACCTGGCTTGCATTCCGTTCTCAAAGCGCTGCCGTCCATCTACCATGGATCATTCCGCTTACCTGACCGGGCCTTATTATTTGCCCATTAGGCCCTTTCTGGTGAAGGATCGGGAGCATCACCCGCCCAGATCAAGAATCAGCTAAGTTGTCTCATACTTCTTGTCATGCTTTATTCTGTTTGATTTTTTTTTCTTGACATCAGGTTATTTATTTTCCTACTTGCTTGAATTACATGTTAGCAACAAATTGATCTTGGAGATGTTTGGAAGATAAAATGGGCCGTCCCAATGAGGCCCTTGCATGAAATAAATTCATCAGGAAAAGACCAGCCTTCTCCAGTCATAGAAGAAAAAACCATTTCGGTGATGAGTCAACTGAGAAGTTCAAATTGGGGTTTGTATCCGTCTGAAGAACAGAAGATAAGAGCGTTCGAGCTTAAATATTTCAATCTAATGCATAATTCATTTTTCTTCAGGGCATCTTATTCGCAGGTGTCAGTGATAGCCCCACAGACTAAAAAAAATCCATCTCATAGGATGTTTGGGGATTAAAAATGCACTTCTTTATGTATCCGCATCTCTTGTATTGCTTAGAAAACATGAAATCTAGATGCTTCTAGCCTATCTTGCTAGTAGGGCTGTCAAATCATACGGGCTGGCCAGCAGCCCGTCCAGCAGCCCGTCCAAGCCCTCTAAAATATTAAATGGGCTTAACATAATTACTGTTCTCCATCTTATATCAGTTAGCGGGCTGGCCCAATGGCCCGTTTAAAAGTCCGTCATGGGCGTCCTCTGACCTCACAGTGTAATATGCAGCTATGTGTCCTGGTCTTGTACAGTAGATAACAGCATTACGTACCTTCATAATTATCAAGAGATTAGGGGTGCATTCGCTTCTCCGTGAAAGTTAACACATGAGCCAAAATTAATTTGTTGGCATGCAGGTGGAAGCTTGAGAGTCAATGTAAATTAATTTATTTTGACTACACTAAAGTAGGGTTCATGCAAAACTGGTAAACCGGTAAACCGAACCGAACCAATCGGTTAGGTTCGGTTTGATGGACTATCCATTCGGTTTTTTGAACCGAACCGAACCGTTAATTTTTTTATCGGTTTGATTCGGTTCGGCACCTCCCCAAACCAAACCGAACCGGTAAACCGGTTGACCCAATTTGACAAGGTTTGACCCACTTTATTTACATATTATATTACATTTAAATATAGATTATATCAATTTTAAATCTATATTATTATAAATTTAAGTTAATTAGTATAAAGATATTATTATATATTATAAATAAAGTATTAGTCTTCATATTAATTTTAAATAATTATTATAATGTATTTTTTGTTTTTGTTTTTATTTTTATTTATTTAAATATATATTAAACCGATGAATCAAACTGAATTGAACCGAACCGAATCGAACCGAACCACAATCGGTTCAGGATTCACTGAATCGATTTGATTCCCTTTATCGGTTTGATTTCGGTTTGAAAAAAAACGACCAAACTGAACCGTTTACACCCCTACACTAAAGTGAGGATTTTGGCATTTGTCAAAATCAACTGCAAATCAATTTTCGGGAGCACTCGATTATGATCCTAGTACTTAAATGAAAAGTGAAAACGGCATAAATTAAAAATCAATGTTTTAAATAAAATATTTTTATTATAAATCATGTTGAATAAAAGATTTGATAAATTTTATATTATTTAAAATTTCTGAATTTTTTTAAATTTTATTTAAATTAAATGCACATTTTATTACATTTTTAAATATGTAATTTGTTTAAAGTATTACTTATAATTAATATTCTATTACATATAAGTTTTAATTATCAGCCTTTAAGTTGTTCTAACAGAAAAAAAACTAATTCAAAACTCATGTAACGTTATTTTATAAAATAAGAAAAGAAACTTTATATTTTTTGTAAAATGATATATAACTAAAATATTGAAAGTGCATTTAAATTTCTGGTAATATTTTCAAAAAATATTTACACAAGTAGGTACATGATGCATTATGTTTTTTTATTTTTTTAAAAATTACTATATAAAAGAAAATTATTTCCAATCGATTTGCAAGTACTTTTCCATGAAAGTGTAAAATATTTTTAATGTTTTTTTGTTTACTTTTTTTGTTTGGCCCATTGGGCCGTAAATGGGTTTTTGTGGCCCATTGGGCTTAAGCCCATTTACATCAATTACATTTAAATTGGGTTGGACTTGGGTTGTTCACATATGGGCTAGGATGGGTTTGGGCTGGGCTGGCCCAAGCCCGTCCACTTGACACCCCTGCTTGCTAGTTAGAGTAATATCCCTGCTATATATCTAATTTTGTTTTGCAAGCATGGGTTTTCGCGTATTAGTGATTAGTGAAGTCAGCTTCCAAGAAAGCAGCTTTGATCATAGAATATCAAGAACATCATTTACGATTGGAATGGGTTCAGATTAAGGTAGGGATTCCGATGGTGAAATCTGTAGGGTCTCTCTCCATGTGTGTGTGTGTGTGTGTGTATGTTCAGTTACAGGTAGCCAGGAATCAAGCCTGGTGACATCTGCTGCAGCGTTATTTTGAGAAAAGAAAAGTGAGGATATCTGTTGGAATAGTGGGCACAGTTCAAATCGATGGTTCAGAAAAAAGGGTCGGTTGTTTACCTATCCTAAACTTTATAATCTCATTGTTATGATTTTGATGTTTGTAAGATGATATCATCTTAGCTCATATTTTCACTACTCAGTGCGAGACAGTGTTGGAACATGAAATGAACAAACTTAATTTCATTCTTACCCGTTTAAGCTAACCGTGCATGGATACATCGTTTGCATAACATGGAATGAACAAACATAAATGAAGTGAAGAAAGTAGTCATCAGGTAGATGTTTGTTTGACTTACAGCAGACATAAGCATATATATGCAATGTTGGGTCTTGTTTAGGTTCACGTTTGTTTGTGTTACATCTTGGGCCTAGTACATGTATATGCAATGTGTATACGTATATATCATTCACAGTCACAGACCAATATGAAAAGCACAATTAGGGGTACCCATGGATGTCTCTGATCTGGGCCGACCAGGCTCAAGACCCAAGAAAAAGGGATTCAATGGTCAGTGATTCTTTGTTAGGCATGGCAAGTGAACTGGGCTGGCCCAACAGCCCGTCAAAAAGCTCGTCATGAACTGGTCTTAGGCCCACTGAAATTTGTATCGGCCTGAGTGGAGAAGATCGTCCCCTATCTTTCTCTGATTGGTGGGCTTGGTGATCTTCGGCCCGTCTGGCCCATCGATAACCCTATCGTGACGCCGTGTTCGCGAATCTGTCACTCCCCAGTGGAATGCCCTTGCTCACACAGCCGCCAGCCATCCCAGTCTCCTCTGTTCTTCATCCGCCACCGGCCGGCCGGCCGGCCTGTGTTTAAACCACTGAAATTGGATTTGCCTGCTGCACCCTGATCGAGCTCTCTTGAAATGGCAGGGCTGAGGCACTCCGAAAAGAGCTGCAGGCTCTGGTGGCTGAACTACCTCCTCCCTTGCCGTCCTTTTCATCGCGGCGGCGAGATACTGAAGCCTTCCTTGCTGCCTCAGCTGCTAACCATTCCCTCAGTGGTGAAGGTTGGGTTGCTGACATGGAGCGTGATCGACTGCGGCGGGAACTGTGCGGGCTGCACCGGGACGATCTTGACCACCAGGGGAGGAGAGGTTGATGCATAGGAGGTCGTTGCCGCGGCGGGGCCCTGGTGGAAGGGGTGTGCCCGGTGTGGTTGAGAAGGGAGATGGCCTTGTTGAACTTGGCGACGGTGAAATCGGTGACCTCATGGCAGTCCACCGGGAGGTTCTCTGCTACGCATCAGTGTGGCTCGAGAGCTGGAAGATGAGGTGCTCTGTGCCGGTGATGCTGGCAGCGGCCGCCTCCCAAATCGCCACCTGATTTTCCATTTGTTGGCATCAGCATGACAAATCCGCGGCCATCGCTGCCGCATTTGAGATCGAACGGATGCAAAGGGACAACAAGCGCAGCATAAAATTGGTTGCGAGTAATATTAGTGCTGGTGTATATAAAGAAATAGACAATTATGATTTATATATTGACATCAGACACATACTAGAGCTCTTAGAAATTAAAATGGACAACACGGGTTGAGATTGGAGCAGTTGTTACTATTTCTCGGGCTAGCGAAGTGTTAATAAAACAAAAGAATGGATGCAGAGACATCATTTTCACCAAGATTGCTAATCATTTGATAGTCCAAATATTAGATATCTGGCATGTTATTATTTTTCTAACATTTTTTATTCGATCTGTTACAGTTGAATTGTTGATATATCATCGTTTTTATCTTTGATTCCTCAGATTACATCGATTCATAGATTCATGAATTTTATTTTTTTTATTTTTGTTTTTTAGATTCTGTATTTTTCAGAATTATAGAATTCACATATTTTACCAATTATTTTTTTGCAAAATTTTTAATTTGATAGTATTTTACATAATCAAAGCTCATTGGGTTAACAAGCTGTGGCAGGCTAAAGCTCATGTACATAACTCAAGGCCGTAGGGCTTTTAGCATGGGTTTGGGTTTGGGTTTGGGTTTCATATGTGGCCTGAAGTGAGCCTGGCTCGAGTCAGTCAAACCTGACCTATTGGCACTCTTATTTTATGTAAAACCCTGTTTAACAGTTTCTTCTTCTTTTTAATATAGGCTTGCAACCCCCAAATGAGAGGCAAAAGGGAGAAGGAGATAGCACTCCCATATTAGAGCAGAAGCTTGATGAAGCTTCTCTCTTTCTCGAGATCTCCTGATGGATCGATCCATCCAAATATATTAATTTAAAATTCTCACATACTTTTAAGGCTGAGTTTGATCATGAACGTTAGTTTTGACAGATTACTTTGTAAGCAAGATATATATATATATATATAGCTGTTGTATGTACGCCTGATTACAAAAATGCTAATTCCCGTCTCTTTCTGTCTACAGAGTTCTACGCTTGCTCTCGCAAAGGGACGGAGAGAGCAAATAAGTCAACGAGACATTTTGTCTTGGCTCGTTCTCTCTCTCTCCCTCTCTCTCTGTATATATATGTGTTTGTGTATGCCGCCGAAGATCTTGATTAATTCCCGATGATCGGAATCTTTCTATGGTTAATATATTATTCCGATTGCCCCTAAATTTCATATCTATACACGCAAACGCCCACATGTTTAGGAGGACGCCCCCATGGGTGCCTGCCACTATACATACATACATACATATATATATATGCATTCTTATTCTTGTTAATATGTATATATATAGATATTGAAACGATCAGCAGTCCAGCCAGAGATCGTTTGTTCCTTGTGGAGATGATGAGATACTTCAACAAAATTTACAAGATAAATTCCATTAAATACATATCTATTTTTTCGTAGTAGAAAGGTACCATCGTTAATATATATATATATATATATTTAATGGGTAAGCTGCAGTGTGATGGTATATGAGATGAGTTTTACGTAGACCGCTACGTACATGCATGCATATAAATTAAGCTGCCGCAATATATGTCTATGTATGTTTTATATGTCGCGCTGATCGGGCATGTGATCTTACGAATCTTTTCGCGGCCTGACAAGAATCTTGTACCCGATTCTACCTAATCAGATATTGTTGGTATCACATGACAGTCCTAAGATATAAGGACTCTCCCTCTCTCTCTCTCTGGGGGGTGTCCCAATGTAATCAAGGACGAAAAAGCCCCAATCTACTTAGTGGATACAATCTCTCTCTCTCTCTCTCTCTCTCTCTCTCTCTCTCTCTCTCTCTCTCTCTATATATATATATATATATATATATTCAATTCGGGTCATACTCTCTGCAGGTTCAAAAACTTGAAGGGTGCTCGCCTGCATTTATAACCCATCATCAGCTGATTGTCCTTTGTGAGGTGTTTGGTTGCATGACAATAGAGATTTTTATTTTAATTTTTAAAAATAATAAGAAAATTTGTTAAAAGAAGTGTTTGACATCTTTGACAATTTTATGTCTTCAAAGTGATTTTCTTCTTAAACAAAAAAAAACATGGTCTCACCTTTTTCTTTTTTCTCTTGGTCCCCCACTTTGTTTGGTTACGAATGGTAGTTACTCTTTTTTGTTATCACATCCCTCCAAACATGACAATTTTATGTCGTGAGTTGGTTCACTCTTTATTTTAATTTAATTTTTTATCGTGAAAGTGTACACAAAATTATCATGCAACCAAACACCCCCATTAATTTCGAACACTTTTTAAGGCAGTTTTTGATTACAGTAGCAGCTAGCTTAGGGAGGTAATTGATCTCTGTCGCATATACAGAGATCAGTTTGACATATAGACTTAATTAATAGATCGGATGTGATAAGCATCATCCTCATAATTAATAAGACAGCTTGCCGAAATCAGATTTCCGGAACGAAATAATCAAGGGCGATCTCCCTTGTTGCCGTTAAATGTTTCCACGACCCTTATATTATCGATCGAGTTTACAAATCAGTTCTCGTTGGATTCCTTAAAATCTATCAACATTGATAAGGATATATATACATATAGATATGCATGAACGTACCCCAATATAGTTGAGGCCTCTCCAGCCCCCAGTTGTGCGCCCACCCCCATCAAATAGCTCTAGAAAAATGAGATTTAGTTAAGCTTAATTTATTTGGCAAGACTAAACTGTTCAGTTCTAATGTGACGTTACAATTGTATTTGTTAATTGTGGTGTTAGAGCCAAGGTGATGTGTTCAAATTTAAAAGTCTCGTATACATATATGCATGGTGTGCCGGGTCGGAGACCCAGTCGGCCGACCCAGCCAGTTTTTGCCTCGACTGACCCCGTCCCGGCTCCGCGACCTTGACCTGGTTGATATATTTAAATAATTTATTATTATTATTTTTTCCTACCCCGGCCCGACTCGGGTCGCGACCCCAATCGACTCGGGTCGATTTTAGATCCGACCGACCTGGTCCTAACCCCAACTCCGTCTTCCTTGTATATATCTATAGCTGGTACATGACATGCATATGATGCATGTATGACCGGGCTAGCAATGTCTTATTTGGTAACATTATCAGACATTTCTATCATTATCAATTTTAAGATTGATATCGATAACGACCAATGAGAAACATGCGACCGTATCAATTTTAAGAGTTACGGTGTAAACCAGAGATGTTAATAATACAATTGTTAGCTCGTGTCAATTTTGATATCGATATTTGAATATTTAAAAACATCAATATTATCATATATGGTATTATTTTAACCGAACAGACCCTAGGATATGCGTGCCGATATAAATTAATTAACAAGAAGAATACTACAGCACGGTGATGAATTAATTAACTTCTGGTCAAGAGAGAAACGGACGTGGATTTCGGTCTCATTTCAACGAGAGAATCCAATGAACAGTTTGGTCGATGGTGCATGCAAGAGCACGATCCTCTGTCGGTCAAACAAGCCGACACCGCTTGTGTCAGGGTTGTGGATTTCTCTCGTCATGGGCCAGGATAACCTGCCCATCATGTCTCTCTCTCTCTCTCTTTATCTGCCTTTTGTGTTGTGTGTGTATGAGAGAGAGAGAGAGAGAGAGTTCTTTGATGTTCATGTGTGTGCACCATAAACTAGTGTGCATATAACTGCCGGTCACATGCATGCAAGCCAACATGCCCATTTTAATTTCTGATTCTGCCCTCAATAGGGGTCCCCCCCCCCCCACCCATCAATATATGGTGGGGTGGCCGGTGGAGGGCGGTGGTCTCCTGTGCATATGTGGAAGCTCAAATGAAAATTTCACCAAAGTAATAATCACAGGGTTATGAGAGATAGAGGGAGAGAGATGTATGTATGTCTGGCATGGCTTGTGGAACTTTTAAGTATCCATTGGAATAGAGATTCCCTCAGCTCAAATATGACCCAACATCCAACACTTTATTCGCATCGAAATCGAATAATCCACCATATTGTTGTTTCATTTTTCTTATCTTGTATCAAAAAATTCATACCCGAAAATACAACTTAGAAATTCTTGTGGTGTTATGAGTTCCCTAATTTGTAAGTGTTTCTAAACCACACATATATTTTTTTTCTTTTATGCTTTGACTTGTACCGCTTTAAGTTATTTTTAATTTTTGTTCTCATGTGTTGGATCATTATGTAGATTATATCTATATTTCTTAGAGAGGGCAGTTCATAGGTATACCTATTTCTAATATATTGTTAACGAACAACAAATAAATACATTTTTGCGCCTTACTGGATATGACATTATAAACTCATTTCAGTTTAATTACTGGCCATATATTTTGTATATGTGTGTGTGTATATATATCAGTTGAACTATGTGCTCTCCTTGGATTAGATGGCCATGAGAGTCACATATACCTTGTGTGGTCACTCATACCCATTATCTCAGTTGCTTGAATGACTTCCCCCTGTTATCTCAGTTGCCATCAGATATATGCATGCCAAGGAATCAACTGAGTACTTGCTCTGCTGACTGAGCACACCAGGGCAGGGCAGGGCAGGGCACTTTATTTGGTTCATGTGTGAGTTCTGTACTGAATTCCATGACTGGCCCTGACCCCAACTGCCCACACCATGGCATGACACCAGATGCTGCCCTGCCCCCCTTTTACAAAATCATATAAAAGTGACAGGAAATGGAATGCACCACAAAGGGGTCACTCAAGAGATGTCAAGCTTCTGGTGAGGGGGGTGACTAGAGAGGAGGGGAGATGCCCACATGCCAATCATCTAATGTGAGGGCTTCCAATCATGCCTCTGCCTTTGGGTCCTCCTCCTCTCGGATGCTCATCATTGTGGGCGCACATACAAATCCTGATTTCTTTAGTGTGTGACTCATGATGCCAACTTTAAACATCTATCTGAGGGCACATGCAAGGGTGGTGCTGCACCTGGTCCAAATAGAAAGGCACAGGTCTGCAAATCCAAGGGGAATACTGTGGTAAGGCCAGGTTCATGTTGATTACACTCTACGTAGATGAATGCATTTTGGGTTTTGGAAGTTGGGTGATATAAAGGAGGAGAGAATATCAGTATCAATAGAGGGACTGATCTCAGACATTCTTTATATACATGGAAGGCTAATCACAGAGAGAGAGAGAGGGGGGGGGGCATAACATCTTTCTAAAGACTTCACCATCCCCTTATATAAATAAACCCCACCAGCACCTTCTTAGGCTTGCCGAGAAGACAAGTCCCATCCCTGCAATCTCTCTCTCTCTCTCGTTAATCTCTGTTTTTCATGGACTTCTCCTCCTATTTCTTTTCTTCTTCCTCCTCCTCTTCTTCTGCTTCTTCTTCCCCGGTCCCGGTGGCAAAGGAGAAAAAAACGTCCAAGAGGAGGTCCCAGCAAGACGACTCCGGCGGCGGAACCCGGTTCCTCGGAGTGCGGAGGCGGCCATGGGGAAGGTACGCCGCCGAGATACGCGACCCCGCCACCAAGGAGCGCCACTGGCTCGGCACCTTCGACACCGCCGAGGAGGCCGCCGTCGCCTACGACCGCGCCGCCCGCTCCCTCCGGGGGCCCCAGGCCCGGACCAACTTCGTCTACCACGACACGCCGCCGGGCGCCTCCGTCACCTCCTTCCTCCCCCCGCCGGACTGCCAGAGCCCCTGCCCCCTCGGCCAGCCCGACTATCTCAACTACCATGAATACCAGCCGTACCCCGCCGGAGAGTACAGCCCCCAGGAGGACTCCGCCGCGGCGGGCAGCACCTACCCCGAGCAGCACCTCCTCCCGCCGGCGGCCCTTCTGAGCGGGGGCGGTGACGGTGCCGGCGACCAGACTGGGAACGGGTCCCCGCCACAGCAGAGCTCCTGGTGCGACCCGGCGGAATTCAGCGGCATCGACGGCGGCTTCAGCTCGCCGTCGGCGGGCGACGGTTGCGTGGCGTTCGACAGCGGGTACGTGCACAGCCCCATGTTCAGCAGGATGCCGTCGGTGAACGAGGCGATGCCGGGCGGCGCATTCGAGCTCGGGTCGTCGGCGTACTTCTTCTGAGCCATGGACGGGGCGGCGAAGGATGCGTGTGGCGTGCTGTCGACCGCGGGTGCCGTACCTGTATCTCTGCTGCTTGCTTCCTCTCTCCGGCCGGTCGCCGGTCGCCGGCGCCGGGAGAGATGAGAAGTTTTCCATTTCTTGCGTTTCGGCTTCTATTTTCCGTATCATCGGTTCCCTTTCTTTCCTCTGTCAATAAAAATATATAAATATAAATTTATGTGATGATGTTATGTATATATATATGTATACGAAGCGAATCTCCTGGGAAGATTTTTGAGTGAATCTTCTCAATTCTCTCACCTAAACGAGGAGACAAAGATATTAAATAATATATGATAAGATATTAAATTATCACTATCTTCTCATTTATGTGAAGAGATCGAAAAAAATCTTCTCCAGAGATCTTCCGATGAGATATATTCTCGTGTGTGTGTATATATATATATACACAGAGATAAAAAAGGAAACTTAAATCAGAGAACGATAAAAATGGCAATTGTTATTTAATTTTTCATGGCAGGCACTGGTAATTAATTAATTATTTGGGTACGTAGTAATTGGTCTAAAAAATCATTCTATTCGTAGACACAACAACCCAATTGACAGGGGAGGGGGTTTGGTCGTACGTACAATAAATTTTTTATCCGTTTTACTAATGAATTTTGTGATAAAGAAATATCTGAGATGGCCAAAAATATAAGATTTTCATATTCGGTGAGATACGATGCCCAAAAAAAAATATCGGTGACCGAAGGGGGAAATATGAATGGAATCATCTTTTTTTTAATTTTATATATATATATTAACTTGTGATTCAATCCAAACGAAACAGGATTAGCTCGGCTTGATTTGATCTGTTTTGAGAGGTGAATGAGTCTAATTAATCAGATTTCATTTGGAGTTACTCTTCTTATCGGACCCCTTTAAGGGGTCGAGAAAGAAATCATGGAATAATTTTTATCACTCTCCTCCTTCAAAAAAAAATCTAGATTTTATTGTAACTGGTCATCCTTAGAATTCATCTCCTGATGGTTTCTTGACAATTGAGAGGCAATTTGGTATTTGAATCTCTCTCTCTCTCTCTCGACGGTAGGTCCTGAGCTCTCTCTCTCACACACACACACTTAAAAAATTGAAACTCAATCATTACAATCTAAAAGTGGAAAGTAAACTAGATTCCTTCACATGATGCTAAAGATTTTCGCTATTAAAATCGGATTCCTAATCCCAACCAAACACACCCTAGACGAAAGAAGATTTTGGCCGTCTGCCCTCACGAAGAGGAAAAAGAAGAGCACTTGTTAATTTAGCCACCACTTTCTTACATTCCGAAATAGCTGAGTCCAAGTTGTTAATTTGTGTTTTTTCTGGTATTTTTGTTATAAAAACTCGATTTGTCGTGCAACCAAACACCTTATCATTATTAACTAACGTTTCTTAGATATCGAAGTTTTTGGGTGGTGAGTAAAAAAAAAAACGGAGGCATAGGAAAGAGTTATGTGAACACAGAGAGAATGTCACATTGCTAGTTTTGAACCACTTGGGTTCCTTGATCATGCTTGGTTTTCATCCCCTGCCTGAGCTTGTGTCTTGTGGTATATGTGTTCTCTTAGAAGTTATTTAAGTAAGGCAGCTCATCATGCTCAAAATAGTTACCATCCGTGTGTAAAAAGGAGTCTGTATGTGTGTATATATATATATATCTCAAAATTTTCAACTTTGAGAACTGTGATGAATCGCTGCCGACCATCTCTTCTCATATTTGATAGACAAACAAACCTCTGTCAGACGGTAGGTCCTGAGCTCTCGGTTGCTTGCATGTCGCCGTCTCAGTTAATATTTGAAGTATCAAATGCGATGCCATATTAATTTTGGTATTGATATATTTTTAGAGATAAGAGCATCAATACCAAAATCAATAATAATAAACTAAACATGCACATGTTGATGATGCTTGCCGTCGATATCGAATTCAACGCCGACCGAGCTTGGCTCGGTTGGCACGACACCACCCCCGAGGGGGGGTGGCGGGGGTTCGAATCCCGGCTGAACACAGCCGGGCCACCCCCGAGGGGGGCGGGGGTGGTTATTCAGTGGGGTTCGAGTGCTCGCCGGCAGCACTCGAACCCTCGCCAGTGCGCAGAGCGGCGCACACCTGGCCATTGCGCCATGTTGTCCAAAAAAAAGATATCGAATTCAACGATCAGAGTGTCCAACAACATTACCAAACGGGGCCCAAAATAGCGGGAAAGATACTCATTTATGGAGGAAGAGATTATGATGAGCCCATGAAATGACTCAATATTCAAAGAATTTCATTAACTTTTCAAATAAAGATGTCCAACTTGTATATGAGAGCGGATGCTCTACCTTCCAAGAAGATTTTCTTATTCATCTCATATAAACAACGGTGTAAGAATATTAAATCACCATTGAATGGAGGTACGGGGAGACTTTAAATCACATTTATGTTCTCATGTATGTGAAGGGACCGATAAAATCCTCTTGGAAGATCTTTTGAGAAGATCCGCTCTACTTGAATATTAGAAGGAAGTTGAGATCTACCAACACTATTTTTTGAGGTGGGAGGGTGATGATCTTTTCTTTCGTTCCTGTATGGTTCTTGGGACAAAAGGATGATGATTTCCCCCTTCCACTAGTCTGGATCCGGGTTGGCCGGATTGAAAGGGCTTCTTGATCAAAGGGTCGGAGAAAAAAAAAATCCATCTCTTCCCTCTTCGGCAAGATTGTGATTAAGAGATTTCTGTCACAATCCTCTGCACAGATTTTTATGTCCTCTCTCTCTCTCTGTCTGTGCATGTTTTTTTTTTCTTCAAAATCTCTTCTCCCAAGAAGTCGAAACAAACGCATTTTCGCTTTTCAAGAAGAGAGTGGATCTCCTCGGTATGAAAAGAGGAGCCTCACATTTCTCTGCAAAGAAAGATGATTTAATGATATTTTAATGGTGCTTGATGATAAATTTCACTCTAATTAGTCATTAAATTATTTATCTCTGTGAGAGAATCGAGAGACTTCTTCTACAGTGGAGCGACCGAGGAGATCCGCTCTGTTTCAAGAACGGATGGAGCCCAAGGACTCTTTTCAGTCATCGGATGAGTCACCAGCTCGGTGGCAGATCAGTTTCTTTCCTTTCTCTCACCATCATGGATTTGTTTCCAAAAAAATCAGATTTTTACCCTACTTTAGTCTCACTGATTTCAAGTGGAATAGGAAGGAGGGAGGGGGAGGCACTCTTCCCGATTAAGTATAATGGAAATATTCTCGGATATTGAACTCCTTTTTACCAATTGGGTATATGATTAATTGCATCTGATCTCCCTTTTTTATATCGCTAACTAACATGGATAATCTTGCACAAGACAGCTAGCTTGTTCTACGCACAGCCCGACCGCATAAAAATTTGAACTTTAGGGGGGGTAACATAATACACCAAGCTCCCATCTTGCCGGTCGGATTTATTCGGGCAATCCTCACACCTTCTTGAGTTTCCAAGAGATCTCGCGGGGATGAAGAAAACAAGACAGACGGAGCCCTCGACAGGGCAAACACGGCGGCGCAGAGTGGAGGAAATCAAGACGAAGACGACGAAGAAGGAGGAGCAGGGGATATACGGCCGCGGCCGGCGACGCGCGGCGGCGGAGATGGGGAGGAGAAACCTGGCGGAAAGGCGTAACCTTCCCTTTGCCTATACATGACTTGCCGAGGGCGACGGACGCGCACTTGCAGGCCCCTCCTGCAGGCTGCCGATCGGTCGCTGGGGGTTGCTCAGGGGCCGCGTGCGCTCCGGCGCGAAGAACAGCATCCCTTCTTCATCTCCCTCCACCGCCTCCTCTTCCTCCGCGTCGTCGGCATCGCGGCGTTTCTGCCCGCGAGGAAAGACGGAGAACTGTTTGCGCAAATGCCTGCGAGGAGAAAGGCAGATTCTCTCTGCTCTCCGCCCGCTCGGTCGAGCTTATCCGAAAACCGAGCAGTGGCCTCCGTCGGCGGCGCCCATCATTATAAAAGCATGTCCTTTCACGGCGGATGGACGCAGCAGGGACGTGCGGCGCCCTGTGCGGGAGGGAAAAGGATGACGTAGAAAGCTTGGAGGAGCCATGGCGGTCCGTAGAAAAGCGAGCTAGGTAGGGCAGGCAGAGGCCACACTCCGCCGGAACCTACCCGCCGGAGGACGGAGAGCTGAATCCGCTGTTCCCGCGGAGCAGTGTAGGCGAGAGGTGGCCCGGGTACGTTTCGCTCCCCCGTTGGTTGTTCCGGTTCCGAGCAATCGCTTTCGCCAGGTGTTCGATGAAATGCCGAGGTGCCCTTAATCAAAGATCGGGATAGTGGAGTTGCGGCCAACTCCCACTTGCGATGGTGATGGGCATTCCATGATTCTCTCTGGAGACGAAGGTTAGATCACTCGGGAGATTTCAAAGGCAAAAGCTGGAAGAGATTGAAATTCAGGATAGCAGCTCAAGTGTTTATATATATTACATGTAAATATATCTAGGGTGGTAGAATGGTCAGTGTAAATGATTTCTGTACACCTGTGTTATAGTATTACACATTAAAATAAAATATGTCGTAGCTAGGACTATGAAATTGTCATGTCTGCTGAGACGTGATTACAAAAAGAGAAAGTATCATGAATAACAAAAAGGTGGGAGGCACCACCTCTTTTATGTCTTGGTAGAAATCGTTTATCATGATAGCCAAACATTTTTTTTTATGAATTTGTGTTTAAAAACACAATTCTTATCATGATAGCCAAACGAAGGTTTTTGCTCAAATTCAGCACTCTTTGTTTTCTCTCTGTAGGAGCTGGGGGTCCTGGTGAGATTCTCTGTGGTATCCTTCTAAGCAAGCTGGATGCCCATCACCCAACAACGGCCACAAGCTATGTAAAACAAGAGAATATGAAATTTGAATTCCATATTTTAATTCAACATATGCTACATCTTCCTCAATCCGTGGCACAAAATATGAAGCCAGTGTTGATGTGTATTAGTACCGTGTAGGTAGCAGCTTACAAGCTTCGTCTGCAGGAAAGGTTGTCTCTTGTCTGATCTGCTATCAGGTATCAACAAAAGGAAGAAGAAGAAGAAGAAGAAGAAGAAGAAGAATGTTCTTCCAATCCGACTGGAAACGAATTTCATGGCATGAAGCTGTGTGGTAGCTCTTCTTCGTAGAATCAACCCACTTCCCACATTACCTGCTCGTCATCTCCCATGAACAGCTCGCCGCCGGCGCCATGATCCTGATCTTCCCGAGAAGCACCGGATGCTCCGTCTGTACCAGTACCCGGTAGCTCCCGCAGCTTCTCCGTCGGCTCCGGCCGACCGTCCGGCGCCCCGGCCTGATCAAGGATCTCCGACATGCAGCTGTAATGCTCCGCCGTCGGGAGGATCCCGTACCGCTCCTTCATGTCCCGGAACAGCTCGACGCACCGCGAGGCCCGCCCGGCCCTGGCGCATGCGCACAGGACGGCCCTGAACGTGGTCGCATCCGGCCGCACGCCGGCCCTTCCCATCGTCCCGAAGAGGTCGATCGCCTCCTGGGCACGGCCGTGAACGCCCAGGCCGGTGATCATCGAGTTCCACGTCGCGGTGCTCCGCTCTGGCATTCTGTCGAACACCTCCTTCGCCTCGGCCAAGCTCCCGCACTTGCTGTACATGTCGATCAGCGCCGTCCCCACGTACACGTCGTCCTCGGACCGGCCGTTCCTGCGCGCGTAGTCGTGGATCCACCGCCCCAGCTTTACGCTTCCCAGCGCCGTGCAAGCGATCAGCGAGGCCACCACGGTGAACTCGTTGGGCCGGACGTTCTCCACCTGCATTCGCCGGAACATCTCCAGCGCCTCCTCCGGGCGGCCGTTGCGGGCGTAAGCATCGACCATGGCCGTCCAGGTGACCACGCTTCTTCTCACGGGCATTGCCTCGAACAGCGCTCGGGCAGAGTCCAAGTTTCCACGGGCGGCGAGTCCGGAGACCAGAGTAGTCCAGGAGACCATGTTCCTGGAGCGCATCCTGGAGAACATGAGATGGCCGTAGAGGGCCTCGCCGCCTTCGCAGCGGAGGTAGAGATGCATCAGCGTGTTCTGCAGGAAGACGTCGTTGCAGAGCCCGGCCTTGATGGCGCGGGCGTGCACTTCCATGCCCTTGCGGAGATCGCGGCAGGCGGCACAGGCCTTGACGGCGAAGGGGAAGGTGAACTTGTCGGGGGGCACGCCGGCGGCCGCCATGCGGTTGTAGAAGAGGCGAAGGGCGTCGTGTGGGGAGCCGGCGAGGGTGAGGGCTCGGAGCATGACGTTCCACGCGAAGGCCGAGGGCGGCGGAGGGAGCTCGGAGAAGGCGGCGGCGGCGGCGCGGTGGTGGGCGCCGCCCAGGGAGGCGTAGCGGCGGAGGATGACGGCGAGGATGGCAGGATCGCGGCCGAGGCCGCGGCGAAGAAGGTGGGCGTGGGCCTGCGCGACGTGGCGAGGGGTGCGGCAGCGAGCGTTGAGGAGGTGGAGCGCCTCCGGACGGGAGGAGACGGGGTGGTGGAGGAGAGGTACCGGAGGAGGCGGCGGCGGCGGCGGATGTGAGACATGGCCGGGTAAGGGTGGGTCAGCGGCGCAGGCGAGGCATGGCGCCGCCACCATGGATGTGGCGGGCGGCGGCGGCGGCAACGACTGGTGGTGGGAGAGCGCTTCAGCCGATCGGATGGCCGGCGGACGGCCAGCTTGTAAGCCGTGAACACGTGTAATGCCATGCGCTTACGTGGACACCTCGTGGCTTCACGTTCTGGATTTTTCAAACAAGCTGAAGCAAACGCCATCTTGCTTAATTAATTACCGACCGCGGATTAATTCAATTCACTGGTCAGAATATCAATATTTATACGAAAATACGTCCCAAGAAGCCCTTTCTTTAGATGACTACTGGATTTTTTTAAGCTTCTATTCTATTAATGATTTAATATTTCTATTAACTCCCATTAAATAAAAAATCTAAAGGAAATGTCTGTGCTAATTGTTTTAGTGCCACTATTAGATGAAAAGTCCTGTGTTTTAAAAGAAAATGGGTTAGATAATAAGAGGTGGTAAGGCCAAGATGATCCAATACAACGTGTTGTGGACCTCAGGATGTTTGTTTTAATAAAGAAAAGAAGATGGTGCAAAGTTCAAATTTGAGCCTATCTTTGGACATAACTCATTATACCAAAACATGAAAAGTGGTTGCCACATGGAGCTATAATTTAGTTGGATCAATGCCTAACCTCCGATTCAGATGATCAATTCATTTAATTATCTTATATTTTGTTTTAGTAGACGTCAAAACTTATGGGGTGTTTGGTTGTATGATAACGAAGATTTTTGTTTTAATTTTTAAAAATTGTAAGAAAACTGGTTAAAAAGGTGTTTGGTAACCATGATAATTTTATGTTTTAAAAGTGATTTTCTTCTTAAATAAAGAAAGAGGGTCTCACCTCTCTTTTTTTCTTGTGGTCCCCCACTTTGCTTGATCATGAATGGTAGTTTTTCTTTTTTGTTATCACATTCCTCCAAACATGATAAATTTATATCATGAGTTGGTTCACTTTTTATTTTAATATAATTTTTATCATGAAAGTATACAAAATATTATCATGCAACCAAACACCCCATTACCTTTTAAGTCATCAACTGTCTCTTATGATATGCCTTGGCAGAAGTCCGCCTCTTGCTCAAATCTTAGGGGTGTTCATGCTTTGGTTTGATTTAGTTTTTGAGTATTTTTTTCTCAAACTAAATCAAACCAAACTATCTCTCAAATCAAATTAATTTAGTTTAGTTTGATTTAGTTTGGTTCAAACTATATTTTATTAAAGTAGAGTAATTATGTCAATATATTATTTTATTTTATTTTATTTCAAATTATATTTTATTAAAAATTAGTGTATTTATTTATATATTTTATTAATTTATTTTAAATAATTTTGAAACAAATTTATTTCATGAGAAAAGACACATAAATATTGTATTATATATAACTAAAAATAAAATATTTAATATAATTTGAGTTATTCGATTTAACGGTTTGATTTAGGTTGAAGAGTCTTATAAACTAAATCAAATCAATAAGTAGTTCAAACCAAATTAAATCGAACCAAATTAGTGCTTTGATTTAATTTTTCGGATTGAACCAAACAGTGAACAATCCTATTGGTAATCCATATCCATCCAACTATGGTTTTATTTGAAAATCCTCGTCAATGATATAACCATCAACCAGACATGAACATATATCACACAATCCATATTTTTAGCACGAAAAACCAACAACCAGAAATAACATGAACAAACCACCTTCCTCGTTAGCAGACTTCATTAATTAATTACAGTCCCACATCGACCCGAAGCAAAACCACGGGTTCTTTTTTTTTTAACTAGCACCTCTTTCTTATTTTTAAAACTAACGCTCTATAGGGTGTTTGGTAGCACTTTTAAATTTAAGACAACCTCAATTTTGAAATTAAGATTGAAAGACTTCTCAGTTTTGTTTTTAAAATCAAAACAGTCCATTTTTTGTGTTTGGCAAAATTGTCACAATTTTTAAAAATTAGATAGTAGTGTTTGGCAAAATTGTCACATCTTTCCTGATGGTCCAAAAATCACGGGCCCAGAACCCCAACAACAATCTTACTGGTGCAATCTTCACCGTCACCTCAACACTGTTGCACCCCTCTCCACCCATCAGAAAAACTCCGACCCATCGATGACGCTGAGCAACTCTCCAATGGACCAGAAACAGCCCCCATCGAGGCCCTCTCCGCCAGACACCCCTGTCGACCAAAGCTGACAGACCACCCCTTGTTGCCGAGCCTTTTTCTGTTGGACCACCACCCCGTAGAACCCTTGCTCTGTCGAACCAGTCCCTCGCCAAGTCCCTCCTCGGCGGACCCCGTCTTCACCGAGACCACCCCTCCTGTCATTGAGCCCCTCTCCGTAGACCCCGTCATGCTTGCTTGTGCCTCTCCTCTCCAATGCATCCATTGCACTGTCCTCTGTCTGGCTATCAGCAGGTGATTGGCAAACACCACTCAGGCAGTAATTGACGCAGTAGAAGAGCTAGAGAGCCTGACATTATCTACTCAAAGCCGGACGGGAGCCTCCGGCGCTCGGGGGGGGGGGGGGCGCAGGAGGAGGATGAGAGGCTAGCCGAGGGGATGCCAGCGGGGGGGGGCCTTGGGGGGCGACGTGCGGGGGGGCGACGGGAGACTCCGGCGCTCCGGCGGGGCTCTGTCCGCAGCGGGGACGGTGTGCATGAGGAGGGGAGGCCAGCCGCGCGGGGGTGGGAGGGGTGGGGCTTCGCTTGCGGGGACGGTGCCCAGGAGGATGAGAGGCCAGGCTGCGGGGGGGCGATGGGAGAGTCCGGCGGGGACGGTGCGCAGGAGGAGGATGAGAGGCCAGCCGAGGCGATGCCAGCCTTTGGGGGGCGGTGCGCAAGAGGAGGGGAGGCTGCGGGGGGGCGACGGGAGACTCCGGGGGGTTCGCGGGCGGGGGAGGGCCTCGCGCCGCGGGCGGGGGAGCGCCGCGGGGGGAATGCCGGGGGGAGGGGCCTGCGCCGCGGGGAGGGGCGGGCGCAGGAGAAAGGAGGCCCGACTTACCTGGTTTGCGGCTGCTTCGCCGGCTGTGTGAGATGGGATGATCGGCGCCGGGACGTTGAGACGGCGAGCAGGGGCGTCGAGACGGCAACTGCAGGTCTTTGGTTCCGGGTGGGAGGGCGAGACGGAGACGTGGTGTCGAGAGGAAGGCGTGCGGGCGCCGAACGTCGGGCGCGCTTCTCTCTCAAAAAAAAAAACAACTCTTCCCCTGTTTTGTTTCCGAGAGAGACAGTTAGAGGAAACGACACCGTTTCTAAAAATCGGGAGGACTCTAAAAACCGTAACCAAACAGGTCTGTTACTCCATTTTTAAATTTTAGATAAAAGAAAGGGAAAAAAACATATCCAAACACCCAACTAATTTTTAATTTTACAAAATTAACATATTTTTGTCGAAGTTGAACTCTTAAAATTCGACATCGAGTCAAATGAGACATTTTAAATCTTATTTTAATATTTTATTAAAAAATATTTTTAATAAAAAAATTAATTAAAATTGTAGGATAATAAAATCGGCATTGTCAACATTGATTTTTTGAAATAAAAAAATTAAAATTAAAATACTTTACTTTAATTTTTGTATTAAAAATTATCCTATTTTAGACCATGGTATTAATCGGATATACTTTTAAAAATGATATACAAAAATTAGTGTCTAATACAAATCGGATATCAAAATTTTGATTTTCTCGTTAAAGTCAAACTTTAAAAATTTGACTTTAACATTTTGGTGTAAAGTCGATTTTTTTTTACTATAAGTCAAATGGTTTAAGTTTTGCAAAACTAAAAATTATGATACTTGTTTTAAGAAAATTGTGTTGGTTTAAAAAACCGAAAAAATCACTGCACAGACAAGCTTACGAGAACACAACGGAGAAACCAGCGGCCATGGAAAACAGGACCGTCAGAAACAGAGAAAGGAGACACCCTCACGGGACACAACCAAACGGATAATTCGTATTCAATTTAAATCAGATATGAATAAATAATCTTCGAATTCCAAACAAATATAAATAATATTCACTTTGAAATGTTAATTAAATATTCTTTGATTAATATATTTAATAATAAAAAATACATAAAAATATAAAATATAAAAACAAAATTTATCATATATTCATTAACATTAACTTAATATATTAATATATAATAAAAATATTTAATTATATCTTATAAATATAATAATTGTAAATGTATAATTACATATATAAATAAATATTATCGAAGATTGATTCGAAGTGGATCTTGAATAGAATGAAACGGATATTTTCGTGTCTTCTCTTATTAAGATTCGAAAAATATCCATATCTAAATATCCATCCCGACACATGTCTTAAATCGTATATCTTAAATCGTATATTATACATCTAAAAAGATGCGAATTCGAAACGAGTTCGAATTTTATCCACGCCCCTTTACAGCCCTAACAACCATGTCCGCAAAAAAAATTATACAAGCAACACCCTCTCTCCTTCTTTCTCCTTTCTATCGAGGAACCTATTTTCAGGCGGAAAAATAGGAATTTTCCCCGCTCCATTCCTCACGTACAACACAGGAGTCGTTATTTACTAATTTTTCGTTAGAGGCTTAGAGCAACGGGCGGTTCCGAGATTACCGCGCCTGCACAGTCCGGGCGGAGGAGGTGGGGTCGTGGGACGCCGGCGCCGACGGGGCCGACCGCCCGTGAGCGTTCACCCTGTGGAGCCTGCACTTGAAGGAACCGGCGTGGGTGGCCGGGGCGCAGACGCACTTGGGCAGCGATCCGCCCGGATGCGGCTGGTCCCGACCGAAAGAAGCCGCTTGTAGCGCCGGGCTGCCGAATCCGGGCTTCTTCCGGTTGTTCTTTGGCGACGTCCGGTGGTGGTGGTGGTGGTGGAAGGAGTGGTGGCATTTCTCCCCGGCCATCACGTCGCTTGAAGCCATCTGGAAGAAATAGGACGACGGTTCGAGGTGCCGGGAGGAAACAACGAAAGGAAAACAGTCAAAAAATTAGTTAAAGAACACAGGAACAGGCGTCAACAAGTTAGTTATCAGATCAACAGATCCCTTCATTGAACACAACCAGGCATTTCGCTCGATTCCTTCATTCCATCAAAACACGCCGCCGCGACATCGACATCGCATAATCAGATCATCAGAACAAACGAAACCATCTCCGGCGAAAACTCGATCGTTCGCGAGGAAAAAGGGGGAAGAAACCGCACTGCCTATCCGCTATCGAGCCGAGCAGGCAAAGCACGCAGATTCACGACGATCGGGCAAAAGCTACCATCCTTCGAATTTAAGAGAGAAGGCAAGAGGAGATGATGATCGGCCGAGCTCCATCGTCGCATACGAACAACAGATGCGATGTATGCATACGACGGCCGCTCACCCCTTCCGATCTACGCTGAACCAAGCCGATCGGCGAGAATCGGGATCCTTCCCTCCTCCACCAAAAATCAGACGACAAGAAGGAAAAGAACAACGAAAAAAACAGACAAGAACTGAAAAAAAAAAAAGAGAAAGAAGAAGAGATCAAAGGCTGAATTCCACCACCTTCGACCGGATCAACGTGCCACTCGCTTCAGCTGCTTCCTTGCTCAATCGGCGACCGACATGACATTCTTGCCTTCCGATAAAGAAATTGAACAGAAAGGGCGAACCACTTTCGCGCGGGCGGCCTCTTATAGAGCCCGGAGGCCAGCCGGGCAGCTGCCCGCTACCCGCGCGCGGGCCCCACGGCACCCCGCGGTCACCTCCCCGCGCGGGGGTTACGTGGCCGCGCCAGGCGGGAGCGGGACAGGGCTAGCGGCATTTAAATGTCGCAGGATCACCATACCCGGCGGATCCGGGGGTAAGACTGTAATCATATACGGATAAAATGCGTATTCGTTCTGAATATATATTCGTTTAAACGGTTAATATCTAATTTTAGATATACGTCTTTTTTTTTTTTGGTCACGATAACTTTAAAATAAACATAAAAACTGTACATAACATACAGGCCCATCAAAAAGACGCATCAAACAAAAGTTGATCAATTACATCTTTCGAACACATGAGAAGAGATGACGTCCACGGGTGAGCCGAACCCGAAGTTAAGGCCCACTTCGCCATGCGATGCGCTACCTCATTTTCCTGTCTAGGGCAGAACTGGAGAGACGCAGGCGACGCCTCCAAAAGAAGACGAATCCTGGCGATGAAGGAGCTGGCTTTCCAGAGATCCGAACCTGTTCCTTTGATCGCCTGCACAACTTGAAGAGCATCACTCTCGATTGAAGATTCACAACACTGGAAATAGTCCCAAGAGCATGCTTCCCAAATTGCTTCTGCCTCTACTATTTGTGAATCCGTGAAGGTAGACAAACATGTTTTCCAAGCTATAACATTCCCACGGTAATCTCTAATAACTATACCTATTGCTCCTTTGCATAGATCCGTGACTGCATCCACATTTATCTTCACTTTAGCTTGTAATGGGGGTTTCCATTTTAATTCTCTAACTGATTTCTCCATATTAACATGAGAAAAAAAACCCAATGCTGCATGAACTGCCGTCTTGAGGATGAAAAGAGGTTGTCTTCCCAAACCTCTGATAGACATATCACACCTGAACTTCCATAAACACCACATTATTGTAATACCGAGGATACCAGAATAAATCATCTCCCTCTGTTTACCTAATGTCCAGTTCAAAAATGTAAGAAGTACACTATGAACATCACCGTGAAAACCAATTTTCATTAAAACCCAAAGAAGAACCGAACCATACCGCTCTACTACGAGGACAAGTAAATAGAAGATGCTTTATATTTTCAATAGATTCATGACGTATACTACATAAAGGAGAAATATGAGAAACCCTCCTAGCAATGGCTTCATTGGTTGGAATAATATGATTAAAAATTTTCCAAAGAAAAAACAAAATTCTGGATGGAAAAATCCTGCTCATTTTTGGATGCCATAATTTCCTCCATATAGACAAATCAGATGAACCCGGAGGAAAAGAAGACTGAGCAAAAAAGGTATATGCTGACTTTGTAGTTAAGATCCCATTTTGGGTAAATTTCCATATAAGCCTATCTTGTCTCTCATCCGGATATATAGGTGTTCTCAAGATACGATGAGCAGAATCTGGTTCAAAGTATTCCATTAAACTATTAACATTCCATCTCCCTTGTTGAATTAAATCAGCAACCCATATAGGCCTATTCCTAATTCCCGGATTAGGAATAGGAGGACCCATACCATCCTGAATCCAATTTTGAGTCCAAATATTAACTGAAGAGCCATCCTTAATTTTCCATATACCTCCCCTAAGTATATGAGTCCTAGAGTTTAAAATATTCTTCCAAACTTGAGAACTAGTACATTTGATCTTTATATCCCAGAAATTCTGCCGGCCTATATATTTATGCTTCAGGATTTTCACCCAAAGTTTATCATTATCTTGAAGAAATGACCATGCCAATTTAAGCAACAGTGCTTTATTTACCAACAACAAGTCACGAATACCCAACCCTCCTCTCAACTTAGGTAATTTAATATAGTTCCAACCCCTTAAATGAATTCTCTTCTTGCCAGCCTCTTGTTGCCCCCACCAGAAATTATTCTGCCAACCTTCGAGTTTTTTGACTATACCTTTCGGGATTTTCTTCAACGACATAATATGAATGGGCAATTGATTCAACGTGGACTGAATAAGAATAGTTCGTCCTGCAGTAGATAGAAGATTAAGCTTCCAAATTTCCGCTGCATGTTTCTGAAATCTCTCCAACAGCCAATTATAATGACTAATTCTATTATCCGAAATTCCGATTGGTATCCCCAAATACTTATCAAAAGGGGAGGCTAAAGCAAAGCCTGTAAACTCACAAATTTGTTTTGATAACTCTTTCGTAACATTCTTACTGAAATAAATACTAGACTTTGCCACATTAATGGTTTGGCCAGAAATAACTTGATATAACCTCAATATTTCCATCAAACTTTTTATTTCCTCTAAAGTAGCTAGTCCACACAAGACAATATCATCCGCATACAATAAATGTGTGATAGTCGGCCCTCCTCTTGCAAGAGTAATACCATGAAGATTGCCCTGATCCACTGCCAACTTTATAATAGCGGAGAGAGCTTCTCGCGCAAAGAATATATAGATAAGGGGAAAGAGGACATCCTTGTCTAATCCCCCTATGTGGAATAATAATATCTGAAGATTTACCATTAAGACTCAGAGAATAAGTCACCGTAGATACACACAGCATTATGATATCAATAATTTTTTTCGGGAAAGCAAACCTCTCCAGCATAAACTTAAGAAAATCCCAAGAGATTCTATCATACGCCTTGCTGATATCCAACTTAATCATGAAGTAACCCACTTTCCCAGATTTGAACTTAAAAGAATTTATAATTTCATGAACAATAATGATATTATCCATGGCAAACCTGTTCGAAACAAAAGCCGCCTGATTCTCGGAAACAAGACTAGAAAGAAAAGGTTTGATTCTAGTAGCCAGCACCTTAGTGAATATTTGAACATAAACATTATCCGAATATTAATCAGACACAAAAATACTCTTCTATCCTGTTTAAGATCCGTTCCGAATATATCTTTGATAATATATACATAATATATATAATTATATATCTAAAATTATTATATTTATAAATATGATTAAATTTTTTTATATATATTAATATACTAAGTTAATATTAATAAATATATGATAAATTTTATTTTTTTATTTTTTATTTGTACATTATTAAATATATTAAATAAATTAACATTTCGAAACGATTATTATACGTATCTACTTTGAATCTAAAAATTATTTGACTTATAATATTTAACTTGTATTTGTATCTAATTCAGATCGAATACAAATTATTCGAATAGTTAAACGAAAAAGATACGAAAATATTTGATCCTTATCCGAACCGTTTAAGACTATTCGGCGGCGGTTCGGTCAATCCGGGACGTGCACACCTTTTCGGGTGAGATGGATCGGGTCGACGGGGACCCGGACGCTCGCGGGATCCGGGGGCGCCGCTTTCCAGTAAGTTCCACGTGCCTCTAAAATATGATGACTTGTGTGGTTCTCGATCGTGCGTGCTGGGTAACGATGCATGACATAATAAAATTCAGAAATAATCTTATTCTGTCTTTTTTTCTCGAGTTAATTACCTTCCCAAACCCTTCTCCGTTAATAAAGCATGTTGTATATTATGCGTAGACTATAGAGAAGTAAAAATAAAATCTAAAATGATATTGATATTCGAGCTTTGTCCCCAACATAATCCAGTACCAAAGGGCCGAGAGTACATCATGTTCAAGTTAGGGTCGTCTAGTCACATGTTTATCCATGGAAAGCCGTGTCAATGACCCGGTCAGCCGATCCGGCCGATTTCAGGACCGACCGGCCTAGAAAAGACCTAGCCTGGGCGACTCTACAATGGCCCTGATGTGAGATTGCCTAAGTCGTCGTCAAATCGCCCAACCCCGAGACGACTCATAAGTCAAATTATTTTTTCTTGTATATATTATTTTTTTTTCTTTCAAGATATTTCACCTCCTAACAACCCTCTCCACAAGGAGTGCTATCCCCTTAACCTCCACGACCTAACCGCACAAGTCGATCCACATCTGTACCTCCCGTTTAATAATATTATAATAATATTTCACTATCACTTATATTATCACAGGTATATATAAATTTTATAATCATAAACATGTTATATACTTAAATTTTATAAAAATCTATTTTAACTCTCTTCTCGTAATCATATTTACTTATATACACAGATAAAATACTCATATTCAACTATAACATAAAAATATAATTATATTTATATAATTTTTATATATATATAAATATATGATATAAAAATATTAACTTTATTTTTATTTTTGAATTTTTTTAAAATTTTTATAATAGAAATAAATAAAATCCACGCCTCACCCATCCAACTTGGGGTCACGACTCCGTCCGACTAAGTCAATTTTGGGACTTGCCAACCTCAAACCAACCCGACCTAGTCTTCCTTGGTTTATCCAATGGAGTTAAATTTGAGTTTGGGTTCAAATCAGAGTTTGGCTCTAATTTAGATGGTGCCTGATTTGACTCAATAAAATATTTAAAATCTTAACTTCATCTTATATATTTTACCAAAGATCTCAATATCTAAATATCTAATCTTTGCCCGTTTATACTCAAAGATACGATATGAAACATGAACTTGAGCTCTATTTTCGGTAATTTCAAAACTTTTTATAAAACCCATTGAAGTCTAAAACTCAAATTTTACCCTTTTTTATTAATCATGTGGTTAATGGTAGTGGGGTGCCGCTGCCTTGACACTCATACTACTAGATTCATTTTGTTTAAAGCCTGTGGTCTTTCTTCGAAAATCACCTTTTACACTTGCAGGCACACTTCGATGGACGGTGACATCTTTGAGATTTTTTTTTGGAGATCTCTCTTCCCGTCTTCCGGATCTTCTTTTCTTTTAGTCCTTCCAAGATAAAATCAAGATCCCACATGGTAATCCCCGGTAGGTCCCACACATTTCACACATGAGATGGAGGGAATAATACCTTCGAATTCCAAAAGATTTTTCCATATGAAGATATCTTTCCATACTCCGGACATTCTTTGGTTGGGACGAAAGTTGTACCTCCATCTCGTATTCATGCCTGCCTACTTGCACCTTACCATGGAAGTTCATGGAGAACTCCTAATGCGGGACAAACCGGCTAGGCCGGGCTAAACCGAACGGAAACGAAGTAAACCGGCGCTAACCGCCGTTAAACGACCTAAACGAACTCAAAATGTGCCTAAACCGATCCAAACCGGTCCAAACAGGTCCGAACCGGGCCCAAGATGGACTGAACCGGGTTAAACCGGCTCAAAACACCCTGAACCGGGCTGAACCGGGTCTGGATCCGGTCGAACCGGCTGAACCGCCGGCTGGGCCGCGAACCGGTGACCGGGCGAGCCGGCACCGGCCGCGGGCGTGGGGGGTCGTGGCGCATTCCGGCTCCTCTCCCGCTTGGTCGCGTGGCCGCATGAGGGCCGTCGTCGTCCGTCGCCGTGGCGACATCTCCGGAGGCCCGCGGGCGCGAGCTGCGACAAAAGGCGAGGCGGCCGCGCGCCGTTCGCGAAGTCGTCTCCGTGCGAGCGGATCACACGGTGGGCAGGGACCGGGCGGAGGTGGCGTCGGAGGCCGAGGCCGTTCTCGGTGAGCGCCGACAGTGCGCGAGCGGGCGGAGGCGGCGTCGGAGGCCGAGGCCGTTGGTGACGGCAGAGACGGGAGTTGCCCATGAGCTGTGGTCCGCCGTGGGAGGACGCCGACGAGAGGGTGCTGCGGAACTGGGGGATCCCGCGGGCAGGCGTAGTTGACGGGAAGAGGAGGCCGCAGGGGAGGAGGACTCCGGGGATCGCCGGATCCTCCTCCCGCCTCACCACCTTCTCCTTCCGTTTCTTCTTCTTCTTATTTCTTCGTCATTCGCCATGGAGGAGGATGCCGGAGAGCTTCCGTGAGGGCAGGTTCCGGATGCTTCCATGAAGGCAGATCCGAAGGGGACATCACCGTCCTCCAATCGCTGCGTTTCGTCGGTGAAGAATCGAGAAGGGGAAGATGAGAGGAAAGGCACTGAGGCCGGAGGGTGAGGAGGGGGATGGGGAATAGCAACCCGCCGGAGGATGGAGAAGAACTATGATATTGCCATGGGGGGGTGGAGAGGAAGAAGATGGGGCAGAGCCCCTGCTCGGGACACCAGGCCGCAGGCCTATCCAAAAATTCCAATCGATTATGTTGATCGTATGTACATGACTCCTTATATAGGAGGAGAGGAGAACAATTAAAGAAAAAGACTCCCTAAGAAGACTATTTACAAACTAGTCCATTTAAGGACTCAATAAAAAAAAGGCTCAAAAATGTCCCCATCAACTCCACAGTTATCCAGGTTCCACATCCAATGCAGAGTACAGCAACGCCCATGTTAGCTCTAGGAGCACAAGAACTACTCTTCCAGTTCTCACCTTTAGGGGTGCAATCGAGCCGGGCAGAGCTGAGCCGAGCAGGGCTCGAACGAGCCGAGTATCAAACTACTTGTCGGGCGTATTGGTTCACTTGCACCCCTACTCGGCTGTAAACATGGCTCCATTTGATCCATCCTTTGACCCTCTCTTCTCACTCTTGCTTTTCTAGAAGAAACCTGCATGGAACCTATCAAGGCACTTGGGTACCTGTTTAGAGACCGTAAAACAAAAGGTAAAGGGAGGTAGAAGGGCGCAAACCTCTCCCAACTTAATCTAACACCTGGTTAACGCGTCTTATTCTTTCATCCTTACAAGTTGCAACCTCCTACCTAATTTTTGAATCACCGGCCTCCACTCTGCAGCCAAGAGGCTTTTGTGCATCAGCGGTAACCCCAAATATTTGACCGGAAAGTGGCTGTTAGGATCCTTAGAATGCTGGCAAAATTAAGTTTGCTCTAAGAATATTGATTTCCACTTGTTCACTCCTCAAGAAGTTCACTTACCAGCCTATTGTAGCTTGAAGGAGCTGAGTTATCAGAGACATGCGACACCCGAGGCAAGGAAGGGTTGCCTCACCTTAGACACCCCAGACAGCTGCCTCAAATAGTAGAGGTAAACTCAAACATATAAGAGAAAAAGTGGGTTGCTGGATGCCCTAGAGTAATTTTCTGGAGCTGCCAGTGGCTGCCAGAGGCCGAATGGGTCCCAGATGGTCACCCCCCATCACAGCCCTTACAGGTAGGAGAGAAGGGATCCCCTGCCTGATAATATAAACAAAAGAAAGATGTGGTAGATCTAAGTTAATTTAGAAGAGGGTAATTCAACATAATTTAGATGGTCTATATTAGAAGAAATAACTCAAAATAGAGATGTAGGAAAAGAGAATCTATATGGCTAACTCCACATAACTTGGGATTAAAGCTTAATTTTAGTTGTAAGTAGGTAATTCAATGGAACAATGTTAGAACATGTGCTCTGTATTCAGCAATAATTATAATGGCATGAGACTATGTTTTCTTCTTTCCTTGCAACAATGGAATCCCAGTTCTATTCAAGTAAATGCTTGGGGGCTGGGGCTAGTCGAAGGTAGAGCATATACGAGTCTTGATAAAACCTGTACATACGTATCTGTCTACAGAACTACAAGATTATAACAAAGCACGCTTTTTCCTGATATCATTTAGCAACTACGTACAAATGTACAATGCTGTCAGCATAACCTAGCAAATATTAAACCAAATGCGACACAGGAGGCAAAAGCATATCAATAGATCATAGTGAACACCGACCATAGCAAAAACATCCTCATACACAGAATCAGTATAAAATGTCAGCTTAACTTGGGCCTGTTTGGATGAGAGCGTGTTATTGACACTTAGGTGGCGTTTGTTTTGGCTTAATCTAAAAATCTAAACTCTTAATTTCATCTCTAATCTCTTATCTAGTGGAACACAACAATCTTAATTGTCTACCTCTGAAAACAAAAAAGCTAAAGCAATCACTTAAAATTAAGTGATTTTTAAGAGGTTTATGTCAAATTCAGACATTAGTTCAGACTTTTACCAAACAGTCTGAATGTCTAACCTCTGACCAAACCTCTGACCGAATCAGAGGTTAGACATTTTATCGAACGGTCTGAATGTCTAACCTCTGACCGATTCAAGGGTTAGATGTCAAATAAGCCCAAACAAGCAGAACCTTAGGCACCAAGACATTTCAAAACTAGTTGCAAGAGTGGCTTAACAAAATATGTTCTAACTGGCACCTGCAAACAACAGCAGCCAACTTCTTGACACTTCAGAAATTAAAAAGCATGTCCATTTTATTAATTACTTCACTGTACGGAATTAACAGTCCAACTAGAAAGTGAGAAAAAAAATATAGAAACCAACAAGCAAAATCAGGTTTCTGTCAGGATAGATATAAGATAGTTTTGAAACAACTAATGGTTCATTAAGGAGGAAAAGATTAGCTACACTAGATTACTACTTTAACTAGCACATAACAGAAAGTAGATAACAGCAAGACATACCATAGCTGGTGAAAAGTAAAACAACAGATATGAACCTAAAATGTTCCTCAACATGATGGAATCCATAGATTCCATTACAAACATGCTCGAATGGTACAGAAAGTTTGGTAGGTAACTTCATCCAATTAAGCAGCTATATTATGCACTGTCTTCATCTTTATGTTTCTTTTTCTTCTTTTCCTTCTTCTCACTTCTTTCTGCCCCCTCATCAGTTACCACAGCCCCAAAAGAATGGGCACCATCCTCCTCTTTGCTCTTCTCCTTCTTCTCTTTTTTCTTCTTTTTCTTCTCCTTTACACTCTTCTCATCGGACCTAGAATCCCGGATGTCATCCTTACTGCCCTCATCCTTTGGTTCCTTATCTTCAGGGTTCTCCTTGAAAGTAGATTCAGTTTCATGCTTCCCCTTCTTCTTTTTCTTCTTTTCTGTCTTCTCCCCCTCACCTATGTCTTCGCCATCTTCATTCTCTATGTTCACAACTACAGCCTCCTCCTTGGATTTCTTTAGAGGGACAGACTGCGAACTTGTATTTTCTTCATCATGCTTGCGCTTCCGGCTTTCACTTTCCGCAGGATTCTCTTCCCCTTCCTTATGTTTCTTCTTTTTCTTCTTCTCATCCTCACCTCCCATAGCCTTGTCTTCTTTTAGGGGCTTCGGCTCCATTTTTTCTACAGAGGCAGCGACAGCGGCAATGGTGGAATCCCCACCCGTCGGAAGTACAATGTTTCTAACCCATTCGGCAGGAGTCTTCTCGTTGGGTTTGCCGTGCTTGTCCAGCAGGCCCTCCGCAATCATCTTCTTCTTCATGGACGCCCGCGGACCGAGCCCCCACTTTCTCGGGTAGGTATCTCTGTCCATGACCACCCGCTTGATTTTGGCGACGGTCCCGTGGTCGCAGGTGGCCATGACCGCCGTTGTCATCTCTGCAATCCCTAAGGCGATGGCCTCACCCTTTGTCGTCATCAGCACGATCTCCTCTCCCACCTCAATGTCGTCCTCGAACCTGAGCAGGCCGGGAACCATTAGCTTAGCGCCATAGCAGATGGCGTTGACGGCGGAATCTTTGATTACTAGGCGCTTGTAGCTGGTGAGCAGGACTTCGAGTGGCATCACCACCCGCCTCAAGTAGCTCTCGTCGCGGAAATTATCGAACACCCACTGGGCGTCCATAACATCGTGCATGGTGACCATATTGTCGCGCTCGCCGAGGATCCCAGAGCGAACTCGGCGGAGCTCCTGCATATGCGCCCCGACGCCGAGGACGAGGCCCAAGTGAACGCAGAGGGTTCGGACATAGGTACCGGCCTCGCAGGATATCCAGAAGACGACCAGGTGACGGGCGGCGTCGTACTCCAGCAGCTTGCTCTCGTAGATGGTGCGGATTCGTAGCTGGCGCTTGACGGCGGAGATGAGAGGCGGCCGCTGGAAAACAGCACCGGTAAGTGTCTCGAGGGCTCGGCCGACCTTGGCAGTGTCAGGGACGGCAGCGTGAAGGCGGGCGACGCAGACGTACTCCTTGCCCGCCCCCTGCTGGGACTTGACGAGGCGGGTGGCGCGATCGATGCAGACAATGAGGTTGCCGGTGACCTTCGGATCAAGTGTGCCGGAGTGCCCCGTCTTCTCCGCCCGGAGGATGCGGCGAATCCACGCCACCACCTCGTGGGAGGAAGGATTCGCCGGCTTATCCAGGTTGATGATACCGTACTTGAGATACTCCTTCAGGGGCCGCTTCAACGGCGAGTTCCCCGCGGGAAGCGGTGTGTAGTGGCCCGTCCGCACATTGAGGCGATCGTAGTTCTTCAACAAGAGCGGCCATTTGGAGGTGTCGAGAGCTGGAGTCACGGAGGATGGCTTGATCAGGTAGTCCCCAGCGGCCGGATCCTCGTCATCGTTCGCACCGGCTGAAGGCACGGTATCCCGTGCATTTCCGCCGCCGTTGCCTTCGCCTGCTTCCTTCTGGTGCTTCTTCTTCTTCTTCTTCGTCTTCTCCGATGGCGGTGAGAAGGAATCGGTGGCGGTCGACATGGCGGCGGGGAAGAGAGCGAAGGAAGAGGGGAAAGACACCCCGGGAGTGGCGAGAGGAGGAGACGAGCAGAGGGGTTTATTAGGGTTTGGGCGCGTCTTCGGTCCAGCCGTCTAGGGTCTTTTTTGCGGTTTCCGTCGACCGCCGGTTCACGGTAATCTCCCACGGGCCGTCCGGTCCGGTCCGGTCCGCTATGTTGACCAGGGGTGCAAACGACTCCAGCCAAGCCAAGTAAAAATACTTAGTCGACCATCTAAAATCTATCACGGTGCAAAAGATGAAGAACGAGGAAGATCTGCCAGATAAGAATCACCCATCTCCTTCAGGTTTCAGACGATCCTCTAGTTTTCTCTCCCTATTAAACATGTATAGTACAATCGTATATGAAATCACAGTCTTGTTTGTGGTTATATAGAGAGAAGGGATCAATTCAAGTTTGATTAGAATTAAGATCTTATCCATAATTAAATCTCGGGCCAAACTAGAGATAAGGCTTAATAAGTCATGTTCCATCTTACAAAGTGGAGTTCAATAACAAATAGATCACTTAAATAAATAAATATCAGGTAAACTCAACATGGTGTTCAAGCTCGACTCATTTATTTTACACAAGTTCGAGTTCGAGATTGAGTTTTAACAAATACGTTGAACTTTTATTCAAACTTGGTTCATTTATTAATCGAGCTAAGTCGAGCTCGAACTCGAGTAATAACTAAACTCAAATTCAATTCACATTTGAGCTTAAGCAATATACAAACTCATTTTATAAAATTCAAAATCAATGAAAATTTATTCGTGAAACTCTAGTTTTAATTCATTTTATGAAAATTAATTTAAATTTAATTTTTAAATTTTTTAATATATTTAAATGATAATATATAATTATTAATATTTATAATTTAATTTTTAAAAATAAATAAATAATATAATATTTAATCAAATTACTCACGAATTTATTGAAACAAACAAAAACTCGTTCAAACTTGACTCTTTTAATAAGTTGAGTTTTATTTTTTAAAATTTATTCATTTAATATGATAAATAAGTTGAGTCAAATTTTTATCGAGTGAGTTATTTGTCAAGTGTATTAAGTTTATTTGCACCCTAATGTTGCCGGTACCGAATCAGAGCACTCGTGTCAACCTTGTCGGATACGGATCGGACATTATCCATACCTTGTAGGTAAAATGTATCTCTATTCAATTCCGTTAACTATCGAGAACAATCCGATAGTGAATAGCGTGATTAACGGATGTATAAAAACAATATGTTATACATAAGATAACCCGAAATATCGAAACAAAACAGATAACATAATCTTAATGATAAAAACAACTTAAATTGGCGATTTAAAAATAACTTAAACATGGGTTGTATTATTTTTATTTGACATTACATATGTAAAATTTGAAATCCAAGTTTTATAAGTAGGAAAGTGCTATAGATTTATTCTGCTGTGTTTGCAATATGCCAAATCAAATAGAAAAGATCAGGGGCCAGGGCACTACATGGTCTTTCAATGTTCAAATTTCACAGTAAGAGTGGACCAGAAGACCAAAAGAATAGAAACTTTAATGGGGTGTTTGGTTGCATGATAATTTTTGTGTACATTTTCACGATAAAAAATTATATTAAAATAAAAAGTGAATCAACTTATGACATAAAATTATCGTGTTTGGAAAGATGTGATAAAAAAAAGAGTAACTACCATGTTTGACCGAACAAAGTGGGAGATCACAAGATAAAAAAAAGAGGTGATACCTCATTTTTTGTATAAGAAAAAAATCACTTTCAAAACATAAAATTGTCATCCTTGCCAAACACCTCTCTTAACAAGTTTTCTTACACTTTTTAAAAATTAAAATGAAAACGTTCATTATCATGCGACCAAACACTCCATAAGCTACCACAAAATAATACGAATCTTTGATAATTGACGGTCGATACATGTATTGATTAACAGATACAAATATCGATTTTCGAATTCGGTCTATGGTACATCCAGAACCATTTCAGTCAAGATAATAGATAATCTATTACCGAAACAGTTAATTAATCAAGAGACTTTAAAATATCATTTAACAATGTGTTAACAAAACAAATACATCCAATAATTAGATAATCTATAACTATTAACATCCCTAAATTGGAAATGGTGCTCCAATTCTAGACCCAAAAAAAAAACAGTTCTGTAAGACTATGATTAATTAAATCGTAGTAAAAATTATAAGCGTAGAAGTCAATATAGATAAGTATCTTAAAAATACTATTACCACCATCATGAGTGGGTTCCCTATAGTATTGCAAGTGGATCATTATATAATGAGTGGTGGGTTCACTATAGTAATTGTTAATAGATATTCTAAGTATCCTTAATACATAAAGAGATAACTATCTTATGCCCTATTTGGTTACCAAAAACATTAGTATCTTACGTCACGTATTAGTTTATTAAGTTAATATATTTTGAATCAAGGAAAAGCAATATTCATGGAATAACTTTTACGGGGAAATCCAAAACACAGTGTTTCATTTGGTTGCATGCAGTTTATTTTCTTAGGAGATATAATCTGTTATTTTATTTGCAAGAAGATCATATTCATCAAAAATATTTTTACTTATTTGAATATTTGCAAGTCGTTCTCTAAAAATATATCTTATGAATTGTAACTAGTACAAGTGTTGCCGGTCTAGCGTGGCTCGACTGGCACGGGGACCTGCGCCTCGTGACTTCGCGCCTCCCGGCGGCCGATAGCCGGGCGTCCCCAGAGGGGGATGACATGTGGGGTTCGAGGGGGTTGAACCCTCGCCACCCGTGGCGCCAGCGGGAGATCTGGCCACTGGGCCACGTGAACAAAAAAAAAACTAGTACAAGTGTTGAGTAAACTATTTTTAATAGTTATTAATTAATTTGACAACAGGGGATGGTAGTGAGTAGAGAAGAGTATATTTCTTTTGATTTGACTGTATTAAGAACATCTACTTCTTTGGTCTTAGTTTAGACATTTTCCAAAGGTAAAATTTTAACATGAGACAGTTTTCTAATGCAACCAAACTCCCATTATATATCAACCAAGAACAGTTGTCAACTAGCATTTTTTTGTGGTATATTGTCAAAAAATAATGGGAACATGTTGGAATCATACCACCCATGGTTTGGTTTTAATATTGTCTCAATAAGAAGGCCATGAATTTGTTAAAACTTTGAAAAGTGTACAAATTCTCTTTGTATATATATATATATCCTTGAATTACAATTGTCATGTTGTTTCTAAAAAATAATTATTAAGTTCTTGGTACTGGTTTTCACTTCAATTAGATGTCAATTATTCGGTATAAAAATGAGCTGATTTTGAACCAAATATGTAAATAGCATCTTTCACTTTTCTTCTTGTTAGTCCTTGATGGTACGGGTAAGAAAAAGGTGGGACACCTGGTTGCACCCACAAGTTAGTTAGTGACAAGGACAAAGGACATATTTGGTAATATCTCGATTTTTGAATATGTTAATAAATTAAATTAGTGAATTATCAACAATTTTGATTAACCATATTTTGGAAAGAACTCTGACATTACCTATGAAGACGGCCAATTATAATACAGTTGTTGGGTTAGTCAACTGACGTAATCATTACAAGTTTAATGTCTTTAGATGCAAGGGCACAAATAATCTTGTTATGTATGGGGTGTTTGATTGCATGGTAAATTAAGTTTTTTTTTAATTTTTTTCAAAACTCATTAACAAGTATTAAAAAATTGCAATTTTATAGAGTGTTTCTTAGTGAACAAAAATAATTGACACTTTGTTTTTTTTATGTAGACCCCCATGTTTATAGTATTCATAGTCTCCACCTAGTTTGCCATCGTATCTCACCAAAAGTGATAACTTCATGTCTTTAATCATTTCACTGGGTATTTGGTTGCAAGATAAATTGAGTTTTTGCTATAATTTTATGTTTTTGTAACAAGAAAGGTGTTTGACAACCATTACGAATTTATATTTTTAATAAGATTTTATTTTTGGACAAAAGAAGATTGTGGTCCTCCACCTCTTTTGGTTATATATGGCTCCCAAATTTTTTTTTACATTTCCCCAAAGATGACAAATTTATGTCATTGGAGTGCTTACACTATGTTTTAATACAACTTTTATTATAAAATTGTATACAAATTTATTGTGCAACCAACCACCCTATTAGACTTTATTGTAATCTTAAATTGTATAATGAAATTATATTAAAAAAATATTGTGCAACTAAACACCCCATATTAGAATGAACTTGATGACACATCAATTTATATATTGATATTAGGTACATCAACCTTAAATTTATTGAAGTCAAATACATATATATATATAACATTTTTATAGGTGGAAAGAGCTTACCTAAACATAGGCTATTTGCATTAATTTTGATGTTGGTTTGTCTATCATCAATATCAAAATTGATATTGCTAAGTTTAATAATACTCTAACTAAATTTGTTTAAAGGATATGAAAGACAAATCTGGCATTAAAATTTTTATAAGTGAATTTTTATAAGACACATCTTTGGAAAGCATTTTGGAGAGATAATTACTCAACATGAAAACAACTATATATATGGAATATAACTAATTTTGATACTCTAACCAAACGAGTCATAATGTATTGATTTTCTGGTTGATTTCTTTCCAATCTAGTATTGTAACTAAAATTAGACTTATCAATAGATCTCTTTTTGGTCGAATCTTTGAAGATTCGAACCTGGATCCGATAAGATAGATCCAAATCCAATAATAGACCCTGTAAAATTTTGGATTTCGGATCTAAACTCATATCCAGATCCAAAATTATGTTCAGATCCGGATCCACCTATTAAGAAATTGTATGTGAAGCATCCAAAGGTGTTCACTATGTACACGGACTCCTTCGGCGCTTTCAACGATTGCAACAACGATCTCTCTAGGGAATTCTTCCCCAAGGCGTAGTTCACAGAATGCCTGCTTCTCTCCTCCTCCGTTGCTAGCTCCTTTTACTCCCAAGATCTGGTCCACAGGTTGATCATGGACGTCGAATCCGATTCCATCGACGTCCAGAGGCAAGCGGCGATGGAACTCCACCCTCTCGCCAAGCACAACACGGACAACCGAGTCAAGATCGCCCAAGCCGGGGCCATATGGCCGCTCGTTGCTCTCATCTCGTCAGTTGATCCTCATCTACATGAATACAGCGTCACGGCTATCCTCAACCTATCTTTATGCAATGAGAACAAGGATCTGATCGTCGAGAAATTTTTTGAAATAACACACGTTCAAACTTCATTTCCAGAACTAACAGAGTAAAAATTTTATTTCCGAAACTAACACACTTCCACCAAAGTCGCTAAGTCAGATAGCAGGTTTAAGATGTCGCACGCGAAGTCACTAAAGGGGACAGCGACTTGGGCGAAGTCACTACCTATTGCAGCGATTTCCTCTTATTTTAAAGTAAATAAGTTATTCTAAATTTTATTTTATTTATTTAATAATATTATAATATTTATTTTATATTTTATATTTTTAAATTACATAATTTAAATATTTTTACATTAAACATATTTATTAAAAAATTATATTTTAATTAAAAAATAAAGAATATTTATTATAATATTTATTTTATTTTATTAATTATATAATGTTATATTATATATTATCGTATGTCATCTAATATATCTTATATATTTTTATAAATATTAATTATAAATAACATAAATTTTATTTAAAATAAATTATTACTATATATAAATAAATATATTTATAATATAACTTATTATTATTAAATAAATATTATAATATTATTAAATAAATTAATTAAATTTTAGAATAACTTATTTCAACTATGTTACTTTAAAATAATATGTAATTAAGATTTATAAAATATATAATATATTATAAATACATTATTGTATTAGTTAAGTAAACATAATATTTTATGGTATTATAAGTTATAAATAATAACTTAAAATTTTAATAAAATGTTGAAAATAACAAATAAATAAATAAATTTTAATTAAATTATTTTAATATGTTTTTAATTAATATTTATCATTTTTATAAATAATATTTATAAATTGTAGTATATATATTTTATATATATAAATAATGTTAGAGTGAAGTGGTTGGTTCACCAAGTGACTTCACCTCCAACGTCTAAAAAAAAAAGAAGGCAACGACTCTGCCCAAGTCGTTGTCCCTTTTAGCGAGTTCACACATTTCCTTAAACTAACACACTTCATGTGTTATTTCAAAAATTTTCTCTGTGATCGCCACCATCAGCGCCATAGCCCCTTGTGCAGGTGCTTAGGTGTGGGGCATCATCGGCCGCGCAGGGAGAACACTACATGTGCACTCCTTCGGATCGCGTAGGTCAACGACCACAAGACTGCCATTCGGTGGTCGGGGGCTATCCCAGTGCTGGTGAGCCTCCTGGAGACAGGAAGCTTCTAGGGGAAGAAGGACGCTTCCACGGCGCTCTACACACTCTGCTCCACCAAGGAGACCAAGATCCATGCCGTGCGTGTAACGATTAGAATATTTTATTTAATTAAAATAGTTATTATATCTATTATGAGATTTAATAATATTAATTATGCTCTCCTCTTATCCTTTCCATTTTTTCCTCCTTTCCGTTTTTTTCCCTCCCCTTGATGCCCTAGCAAAACCACCGCCCGCCGTTTCTTTCTCTCCTTTTATTGTTGATTTTCCTCCCACGACAGCGCCCCCCCTCCGTTGGTCGCCCTCGTGCCATTGCCACGCGCCCACCCGTGGCTGAAGCGCCACTGCCGCCCGTTGGCCTCGTCTGCACACCGCCCGCCGCCTTGGCCCCGCGCATGCTTGCGCGTTCCCGCTGGCCGATCGGCCGCCCCTGCGCTGTGTCCCCACGCCTCCTTGGTATCGTTGCCGGCGTAGACCCCAAGCCGCCCGCCGCCTTGCTCGCCCGCGGGCGAGCGGCTGCCGTTGACCCGCGCACGCCCGCACGTGGTCGCCGCCCCATCGGTATACCTCTCTCTCTCTCTCTCTCTCTCTCTCTCTCTCTCTCCCCTATCGCGCATCTCTCCCATTCTTCTATCTCTTCTATTTAATTTATTCTTCCTCCTTTGAGCAGATCGATTGAGAACCGTCCGTCTCAGCTTTTCGTCGCCGTCGTGACGGCGGCATTCTCGTCATTCGGTTTGCCTTTCTTGAAATTTCGTGCGTCGTTCGTCGTTGCCGTAAAAGTAAGCGTCTCGACTATTCTTAGCATCTTTATATGATTGATTAAACAGTAAAAACATATTTAGATGACCATGATTAGCAAGATATAATTAGTGGGTTATCCTTGGCATATTGGCATGATTAGATAGAGTTAGTTTAACCTGTTTAAACCATGCATGTTTAGATTATTTTAGTTGTTCATGTATATTAGTCGGCATGATAGGGTTTTCTATGTATAAATTTAGTTAGTTTAACATAGTTGCATCGCGGTAATCTTTAATATGTATATCTTGATTTGTTAAAAAGTCGATGTAAGGTTTAAGCATAGTGTTTGTCAAAGCATGTGATTGATATGTTTAGTTTGTAGTTTGCATGATCCTACTTAGATGCATCTTATGATTGAATGGTTCTGGTTTGTGCTAGATTGTGGTGTGGTATGCAAATATGGGGTGCATAAAACCATGTGTGTCCTTCTATGTATTTCATGTTTAGATTGCCAATTTCATGTTCATGGTTATTGTCTGAGTTATTTATATGTTTGCATTGTGTGAAATGTGGTTCGTGCAGTGAGCTGCATTGTGATGGAAGTTTACTTCACCAGACTATGTTAGTGGCCCGTGGGCAGAGGATATTAGTTGGATTCGGAGCATCATTCGATCTCGGATACCGCGGTTTATCTTAAGTACTCCCCTGCCTAGGGGTACTATGAAATTTATTTACTATATATTACTTCCTACTATATAGTAAATCTGGTGCTAGTTTTGTGACATGGCTACATTGTCCAAATAGAACATGATAACTACTCAAACAAGTGTTTAGTTGTGCATTTTGGCATGGATATTAGTGGTTCAGTTGTGTCTTTTGCATTATGATAGATTGATGTGGTGTATGCATACCTAGTTTAGTTAAATGTGCACGTTATGTCGATTTAGTACATATAGAATCATGTTAGCCTATGGGGTAGTAGAAAGTATTGTAATCATCTTAATTGAAGATATGTAATTAGCTTGAATCTTATGTATTATAATCTGAATTTTTAGGCTTAATATATATTTAATATCAATAGAAATTATTATTATAGTAGGGTAGTTCGGGTGTAAAACCTACTGAGTCATTGGTGACTCACTCCTTCCGTTGTTAATATTTTTAGGAGTGCAGGTTTAGCGCAGCAGAAGCATAGTGGTATTTTGGAATTCGAGAAGCTAGTGGAGTATTTATTCAATGTTAGTATTTGATTTGTTTAGATAGATGTTTGTTTGTTGTGTTAATGGGTTGTAATATTTGGACTTGTGATTTTAGATTGTGATTTTAGTCTTAATTGGTTACAAACTGATATTCTTCCCGTTACGTCGCCGGATTATCTTCCGTTGTGCTTGTTAAAAATCCAGGTCGTGACAGTGCGGGCATGTGTGATGAAGCTGCTATTGGAGTTGATGTCGAACCTGGAGTCGGGGATGGTGGACAAGGCAGCGAACATGGTGAACATGCTGGTGAGTGTGGCAGAGGCAAGGACAACAATGGTGGCAGCGGATAATGTCCCGATGGTGGTGGAGCTGTTAGAGGTCGGCACATTGCGGCAGAAGGTGGTGATTGTCTCCATCCTCCTACAGAGATATGCGAGGAGAACACGGCAATCTGAGTGATGGTCGTTCGAGAGGGGGGGCGCTCCCGCCGCCTTGGTAGGGATGCTACTGCTGCCCGCAGGAGCTTGAGAACACTTAGCACCAAGTCAACTGTCGAGGGAGAGACCGGATCCTCTGTGCACCGCGATGTGCACCTCAATACACACCACTTCAACCAACTATCTATGTTACGCTCAAAATAATTATTTTTAATATTTTTAAAATTGTGAATATGAATAAATATCATGTAATATTATATTTTATATAATATACATTAAATATATTATTTACATATTTATTTAAATTAAATGTATAATTAATTTATAATAAAGTATAAATTTTAAAAATATTTAATAATATTGTATTTTTATTTATATTTAAACTTTATTCATATTTACAATTTTAAAAATATTAAAAATAATTATTTTAAATGTAACAATAGATAGTTGGTTGAAGTGGTGTGTATTGAGGTGCACATCACGGAGGATCCGATCCCGTCGAGGGAGCAGTCAGGTACAGTAAATCTCATTCAGGTTCTCAAATACAACCCGTAATGTAACATTCGGATGTATTTCAAATTGGATGCATCCGAACCCAAAACTATATAATCCATTTGGGGCCACCAATTGAATATCCGATTTTTTTTTTCAAATTTGGATTCAGACAAGATGATGGGTTCCTGAAGCCGTTTACAGGTCTAGGTTCGAAGGATGCGAAATGTAAAACCGGCGCCCATCGATCGAGATCTCCTAATACGACAACCTTACTTTAATTATAACACCGAGCGGTTAGCTACCGCCGTGTATTTATTACGTCAGCTCGAAATGAGCGGGCACGTGCGGGGAGCATGCCGGGCACCCTGACGTCAGCGCAGACGTGGCCACCAAGAACACCATCGGCGTACGTCACGTGTGCTTTGCTTGACCCGAGGGAAGCCAACCCGATCACGTGTGTACCCCCTCCTGGGAAGGTCTCGAACGAACCAGACAGGAAAACACTAGATAAAAATAGGATTCCACTTATTTATCATGTTAAACGAATAAATTTGGAAAAGAATATATTTATTAACCACACTAATCATATTATTAAACATTTATTAAACAAACTAAATCGTAAATATAAAGGTGTTGAATAGTATTACTTAAAGATATAACATAATTAAAATAAATTTAATTTAAGTTTAAGTTTGGATCAAATTTTATATATGAATTTGAGTTTTATAGATAAATAAATTTATACTAAATATGAATTCGAGTTTACGCTGAACTTGAGTAGAATCGTTGTTTATACTCGAACGTGATTCTATTAAATAATGACTTAAATTTGAATAAAATTGAGGAAAAATTATTAATTAGATAAAATATAAAAATATTTACACTGTTTGGTTCTGATTAAAAAAAGCGAGGTCGGGCGGAAGATACGAGAGAGAGAGAGAGAGAGAGAGAGAGAGAGAGAGAGAGAGAGAGAGAGAGAGAGAGAGAGAGAGAGAGAGCGCCACCTGTCCCGTGGATGCTGCGGGCGGGAACACGGGCCACGGCCATCTCCGCCGGTCGCCCTCGTCCATATAAACTGGTGTCCCCGGATAACCAGAATTCCGGCTTCGTCTTCCCTTCACGCCGGCCGGCGAGGATCCACGACGTTGCCACTCCATGCTCATCGATGATCCTGCGGCGTGATTCTCCTGCCATCTCCGATCACGCCTCCTCGGGCGCTGCGCGGCAATACGACAGTTAACAAGCTGATCGGCGGAGCACCGCCGTCGTGGTAGCGGAGCGGAGCGGGGCGGAAAATAGGAATATGGTAAACCCTTATATTTCTTGATGCTCTCCCTCTCCTCCAATCCATCCGTCAATTCCTCAGGTCAACACGGACTTTTCCGCGGTATTTCAATTAGTTTAATCCTCGCCCTTCTGGTTCTCCTATTTCCCTGATCCGATTCCATTCCACCCCCCACTTGTTTCTTCTTCCTCACGTTATAATATCATCGGCCTGCACCGCGACGGCAGCAGAGGTCGACAGCCGCGGCATCACAGGTGATTCCGCTCCTCCTCCTCCCATCTCCGTCCGCACACGGTTTCGTCGTTCTCCGTCCATCCACGATCTATGTACATGTCGATGGCAAACACTACGAACAAACCAGAATAGGAATATTTTGCGGCAATTTATCTCTAGTGCAACTTTCTCTTAATTTTTTTTATTGTTCTTCTGAATCCCTCTGATCCGAAGATCGTAGGCAATCGCCGATCGCGTTTCTGATCTCATCCTTCTCATTTCGCAATCCATCTCCGTCATCCTGTACATTTTTTTTTTTTTTTTGCGGATAATAAGACTTGAGTCTTACCTTCTTCTCGCCGGATTGGATCAAGCACAAGCGCTCCCGATTCTTCCGGTATATACGATTTTTTCGATTTTGTTTGTTAATCTTTTTTTCAGATTTTATTGTTAATTAAAAAGTTGCCACGCACTCACATACTCGGGTAGTACACCAGATGGCCCTCCTCACCTGCCCTTCTCCCTGTCCCAGTCGCTGTTGTTGCTCCTGCTATTTAAGGCGTACTCAACGCCCGACCAACGCCAGCGCACCTTGGATCTCGCCCCGAGCCCAGCACCCCCTAGCAACTACTCCCTCCATTGCCTCTGCTCTCCTTCCGCCGCGTCGCCCGGATCCATTCCGTCCCATCCGGCGCCGCAATAGGATGGATCTGCCTTCGCCGATGCCCGGCGGTCCCGCGCCCAGGTTCGGCGAGCCGGACCTGGTTACATCCGGACACCTTCGCCACGTCGAGTCTATGGCGGTGCTTCCCTCCGGTGCTGGACGCATCTCCAAACTCAACGCCGTCGTCCTCGGCGAATCTCTCGCCTCCGAGGAGCACGGCCTCGTCTTCCCCAACCCCACCTTCTCCAGCCAGGCCCTCGTGTCCTCCCCTGAGCAGTATGGGTATCTGTACCGACGCTCCATCGACGACCCTGCCGGCTTCTGGTCCGACATTGCCAAGGACTTCTACTGGAAGCAGGGATGGGGAGACGGCCCCGTCGTGGAGCAGAATCTCGACGTCCGCCGTGGCACCGTGAAGATTGAGGTGACTACTCGTATTCCCCTGGTATTTTGTACGCTTCAGTTGTGTGCGTCCGTCGAGTGGGAATAATCGATATGGTCCTCCCTCGTTGCCCGATCTCAGTGGTTTAAAGGGGCGACAACGAATATATGCTATAACGCGCTGGATAGGATCATCGAGAGAGGCGATGGAGACAAGATCGCCATTTACTGGGAGGGAAACGAGCCCGGGCACGATGGCAAGCTTACATACAAGGAACTTCTGCAGAAGGTCTGCCAGGTATAGTATGATCTCTTCATCATATTACTCTTCTTTCTGACTCTGTTTTTTCAGACGAGCCTTGTTACCTGTTTCTTGCCGTGCCAGCTCGCCAACTACTTGAAGGATGTCGGCGTCAGGAAGGGGGACGCCGTGGTTATCTACTTGCCCATGCTGATGGAATTACCAATCGCGATGCTGGCCTGCGCTCGTATTGGTGCCGTACACTCTGTACGTTGCTGGGGAGAAAGTGATATTTGCGCTGAAAAAAAGCCCCTTTTATGCTCTTTTTCTTATCCTTTAAATTCCATACAGGTTGTTTTTGCAGGCTTTTCTGCAGAATCTCTTGCGCAGAGGATCATGGATTGCAAGCCAAAAGTTGTCATAACATGCAATGCTGTTCGTCGAGGTCCGAAAGTCATATATCTCAAGGATATCAGTGATGCAGCACTACGTGAATGCGCCAATAGTGGAGTCTCTGTTGGTAAGTTGGGCATTCGAGTTTAATTTTGTTGACAATGCAAGCACTTCCTTGCCCAGGAAGATAGGTTATAGGCCTCTGGCTCAACCCACACTAAACAGGCATCAAAATTACAAATGTAGTTATTCGCACTGGATTTGATCTTCAGATGCATCATTGAATTTGTTTACCTGCATATACTCATTTTCAGTAGCATGTAGTCATAATTATATCTTTGAATTTAACCCTTGCTACTATATTATGTACTATATTGTCTTAGATCAGGCATGCCCTTTTTTGTTTTAACTGCCTTACATTTAATTCTTTTTACCATGCTATCTTACACATGACCCTTTTGAGGTGGGTATCTTCAATTTAATTTTCTTGTCAACTTATGGAACAGTTCAGCTATAGATTACAGTTACAATAGTTACATTGTCAATATATGTCTATCAATATTCTTTTTAAATGAATAGTTTAGCTTTTGCTGTACCTATTGGGTATTCTGTTATTGCCATTGATGTTACTATTCTTTATTTTTTATTAGTAGGTATTATTACATTGTATGCATGTTGCCTGTTTTCAATTATTTAGTTACATATTATTGTTTAATTTAATTTGCACTTCTTGTGTATTATCTCTCCTATGTCTTCTATTACAAATTATACCATATAGAAACATTGATCTGTTTGGTACTTTTTAGATGAATGTGTCATTAGATCAAAGGATTGTGGAATCGGAATTGGAGATCGATCAGCTTTATGTTAGAAAAGCCAAACAGTCTTGGGCTTGACAAATGCATACGGGTGCGCTGCTGCGGTGGTAGGTAGTTTGGATTGTTGGTTTGGTTCGGGTTTTATCGGGTTGTCAACTCTCAAACCTGATTGACCTGATTTATTTTTTGAACTTGAACGAACCCGAGATTTTGGTTTGGTCTAGATCGGTTTGTCGGGTTAGCCAGATTAGTGAACAACAACAACCCTATGCCTAGCTAATACCCTCACATATCCATGCATTTCAAACTAATTAAATGAAAAAAAAAATATCACCTTAGAAAAAGTGAAATGAAGAACTGAAACATAGTTAAACTTTGTTTGACAGCTGATTGAGAGCCATGGTAATATTTTCCCTTATACCTTCCTTTTGATAATAAAAGAGAAAAGAAGACTATATTTAAATGAATTGGAAGGAAAGTTAAATGGGTGAAGGTGTTGATTACTATTAAATTTCAGTGCCAAACTGATTTTCGTGGGCATAAGCAATATTTAGCACGATTTATGTATCCTTTTTCACATATATATTACTTTCAGATGATTTATACAAAATTTAATAATTCATTAACTGAAGGACAACTTCTTCCAGCCTTCTGCTGTTTAATCTGTGAAGATTAAGAAATGATAAGAATTCATATTGAGTGCATTGTTGAATATTGGAATTTGAAAGCAATTGCCATAACTTTGAGTTAAGTATAGGGTTATCATTCTAAGGATACCCTGGTTTAAGGCAGACAACATAATTTGTGTATTTTCTCTTTTATAGTTCTGCCATGAAAGTCTCTTCAAAAGCCTGATTGAATATACATTCCTGGCTGAAGCTCATTACAAATGGACTCATGGAGTTAATGGCGTATGAAAGTGTTCTTTCAATTTTGTTATTGGTCTATTGAAAGCCACAACAAAATTCCAATGCCTGATTTTATAAGTATGAATATCTTCTTTCAATGGCTTTAGGAAGGTGTGAGTGTGACTCTATAATTTGGGCTTCTTACATGGTTCTAACTGCTCCGTTCATCTTGGAATCATATTGATACATATCGGGAAATGTGGCCTATGGTGTTTGGCAGAGCATATATTTGCATTGGTTTTTGGAGATGAAACTATTTCAGTTTAGAATTGCTTGAAAGGAAATTTTACAGACATTCTACCTAAAATGTTCTGTATTTTCTATATATTATTGTTATTTTTTGCTGTAGAATATAGAGAGTATCTTGTTCGTTTAATTTACGGTTTTTGGTTTCACGCTGGGCAGGTATATGTTTGACTTATGAGAACCAGACAGCTATGAAGAGGGATGAAACAAAATGGCAAGATGGACGGGACATTTGGTGGCAGGTAAATGCTATATTGCCATTGATCATGTAAAACACTATGGAGTATGGAGACCTTGCTATAAACAGGGAGATGCCATAGATTTATAGAAAAATGGGAAAAACAGAAGATATCTCTCTAGTCTCTACTTTGTTGGACCTTTCCCTACTACAGAAGAGGGGTCTTGGGAATTACTGTATAGTTTCTATTTGTTGCTGCGTGCTACTTTCTTACTAGAAAAGTTGCTTTTAATGCATTATTTTCAGGATGTGATACAAAAATATTCAACAACATGTGATGTGGAGTGGGTGGATGCAGAAGATCCTTTATTTCTTTTGTACACTAGTGGTAGTACTGGAAAGCCAAAGGTGATTATACTTCTAATATTTATCTTAATGGGTTACCTTCTGTTCGTAGAGTACATGCAAATAAAATGTTTATTTGCAGGGTGTTTTACATACAACAGGGGGTTATATGGTATATACTGCGACTACCTTCAAATATGCATTTGATTACAAGGCCACTGATATATACTGGTAACTTTCTTTGCGTCACTTGTATTTTTTATGCTTTCCTTTTTATTAGTTGGCATCATAACAATTTTTTTCTTTATGGTAAAAGGTGCACTGCAGACTGCGGATGGATTACTGGACACAGCTATGTTACGTATGGTCCTCTTTTAAATGGGGCTACAGTTCTAGTGTTTGAAGGGGTAATCAGCTCTGCTATGTTATTCCAGTGTTTCTATTGATAGATAATGGAGTATGATTGGTTGCAAATTGCAATAGCTTTTTCCCCTAGTGTTTCAGATCCAAGTTTATGCACCTCATCGAGCACTTAATTGCTTGAATAGACATTGCTTTAGGTGTTACTGCTGTTATTCTAAATTCTATTGCATAATTTTCAATTAAATTTCAAGAAGCATATGATATTTGCACATGATATACAGGCTCCAAATTATCCAGATGCTGGTCGTTGCTGGGACATTGTTGATAAATATAAAGTGACTATATTCTATACAGCTCCAACATTAGTGCGGTCTCTCATGCGTGAGGGCACTGAGGTAAGAAAGCAGCTGCAGCTCTGTCCCACATAAATTCTTATTGGTTGGTGGGAAATGTGTGCTTTTTTGTTTTGTAACATCAATGCATTAATGCTTTATTGGTTTATTACCATCCTTGATACATTTCTCTCTTTTTACGTAATAAGAGCCTCCAGAGAAATGAAGAAGACAATCATGTAACATTTTGTGCCTTTTTCCTTAATTATGACGATTTTATATCGGTTTGCATTATTTTGGTGACATGGTTTCCATATTTGTCTTCAAAGTTGAAAATGTGTTCTGTACCAAGTATTATGGAACTGGATTAACTGTAAGATTGGCTGGCGCTTAAACCTGCCAGGTTCTTGTGCATGTTTTCATGTTCTGGGATGTCAATATGAGTAATAATATGCAAAAGGAAAGAAAATCTTACACTTTGGGAGGTTGTGAGTACTCCCATATTCGTTCAAATTGTCTGGTATAATCATGTTATTGGAACTACATTTTTCCAGATAAATCCATGCACTGCCGTGTAATAACTAAAAATCTTAGCTTAGAACTTCATGTTGCATCTACCACGTTATTAGTTTATATCACTCCTTTGTAACTTTGTTATTGGAAAAGCATTCAGTATGTCATGTTTATTTTCATGCTCTAAAGTTGGTGATAGTAGAAATAATTAATTTGCTAACATAGCTGTCAAGGCACTCAAGGCATCAGCCTAGGCACCCATTTAATGATAGTATAAACATATTTCACTATCACTTATACTGTTTATATGGTTAAGATTTGTGATTGTAAGTATATGTTGTATACATAAAACTTAAAACTTATAAAGTTCTCTTTTAACCCTCTTTTCCCCTCATAGGAGATTAGCTCTTTCCTATAAAATATATATCATTGCATGCATAATTACAAAAATAAAATTATATTTACTTGTGTGGACACATACTTACATATATTCAATTATAACATACAAATATAATTGTATTTATGCATATATGTTTGTATGTGTACATAAATATATATAATATTAACATCTAATTATATATATTGTATATATAAAAATATGTATATACACATATATGCATATATATAAACATCTAATGCTATTACCTAGGCGACAAAGCTGCCGCCTTGTCACCTAAGCAGATATGACACCCTTTTAGTGCCTTGTCACCATAGTTGTCAAGGTGCCCGCCTAGGTGGCTGTGTGAACCTCTTTTTTCTGCGTCTGTTCTTTAGAAAGAAAGACATCTCCGGACTTTTCTAGGAAAATATGTGATATCCTAAAAATATTAGGTAGTCCGGTGATAGTTTAAAAATATTAGAACCGAGGTTCGGGTTCTTTGAAAATTTCATTTTTGACCCTTCTCCGCCGGATGGTGCGAGTATCCGGCGTTAACTTACATCGAGCAACGGCTCGAACGCCTTTGATTAACCGTCGTGGCAACCTGCTTTTGGAGACATGCACATCCACAAAATAAAGCAAAGAACTCAAAAGGGCAGCGGCCTTTTGGGTCTGATCAGATGCAAACCGTTTTGTTCGGGTTTGATTTTATTTGTCTGATTGATTTGTTGTTTGGTTTTTTTTATTTGTTTTGGATTGAATTTGGCTGATTCAAGTTGTTTTGGTTTGAATCTGTTTGATCTTTGGACTTAATTGGTTCAAGTTTTTGTTTTGATTTCAGTTTTAAGCATGTTTGGATTTTTGATTTGGTTGATTTTGATTTTTTTTTCTGATTTCTGAATTTTCTGGTTTTGAGTTGATTTTGATCCATTTTGGATGTTTGAAATGTTGTTTATTTGATTTCTTTTGGGAAGAAGTTTAGTGGATTTTAAGTGGATTTTCAGATTGCTAAAACCAGAATTTTGAAGTTCGTTAGAACCTATTTTGATAGATTGTTCAAATCTGGATTTTTTTGGTTGCAGATTTAATTGGAATCTGTTTTTTTTTTGTTGACAGATTTTTATTGAAACCTGATTTTTGATGTTCAGTACGGTTCAGAATCTGATTTTTGGCAGGTTATCTGATTTCTTTTTAAGTTGACAGATTTAATTGAAATCTGATTTTGTTTCAGCAGATTTTTTGTTTGAAATCTGATTTCGGTTTGGTTTGTTTCAAAACCGGTTCAATCTTGTTGAAGATCGGTTGCTTGTTGAACCGGGACAAGTTGAATTTCAGATTCTGTTCATTTCTGATTTTTTGATTTTTCAGATTTGATTTTCTGTTTGAATTCCCAGATTGGGTTTGAAATGATTTTTATTTTTGGTTTGGCGGTTTGCATCGCCTCCGAGCCATCGGGCCACTTTGAGCGCCCGGTTTCATGCAATCCAAATTGACATCGAACTTCATTTCATTGAAAGGTGGGGTGAAGTACATCGGTGTACAATGTGATTGATCCTTCCCCCAATATAGGTTTATCTTCACTACTTTGGAAAAATTTTGGCATTACGACGGCATGCCGGCTATTTTTCCAACTTAGTGAAAATTTACCCATCCAAAATAGCCAGCCTTAGCTTAGCCATATTGGGGGAAGGAACCGCTGGCTACGGGAGCATGCCCGCGCCACCGTCCGGATCGACATCCCGGGGCGGACCCGGGGGGAGTCGTCCATTTCTTTTTAGTTTTATTTCTGTTTTTGTTATTTTTTAAAAGGGCACTTGGGCCGGTTTTGAGTTCCATCGGCGTTCAAAGCCGGTCTTCAATCTTCATGGGCCCACTGGGCCTGTCTTGTGCTGCTTTTTGGGCCGGAAGGGCCTGTTGGGAAGCTGCTGCTCTGCTGGCCCTGCTTGGCTGGACCGGCTTGGAAGGCCACCCGGCTATGCCCTTGGCCCGTCGGACGGTTTCCAAGGGGTGCCGGGCCGTCACCTTCAAGCCGGCCCACTTCCGGCTGCTGTCCTCCTGTTTGGAGCTTCCGGGACTGCTGTCCTCTCAGTAGGCCACAATGGGGCTGTTTTGGTTTGGGTTTAGGTGGACCGGAATGGGCCTGCACAAAGGGCTATTTTGGAGATCAGATTTGGGACCGGCTTTGGGGTCTGGTTTGGTGACCGAACAGGACCTGGTTGAGGTCTGTTTAATGGGCCACAAGGAGGGCCAGGACAGCAGGCTGAGAGGAGGCCGATTGGGGACCTGTTTTGGGCCTGGATTGGGACTGCTCCTGGGCTAGCAATGGGCCTGATTATATGCTGGTTGTGGGTCGGCTATGGGCCTGGGTAGAGACCAGGAAATGGGCCGGTTATGGGCCTGAACAAAGGTCAGGTTATGGGCCGATTATAGGTCTGAACAGAGGTCAGATTATGGGCCGGTTATGGGGAGTTTTCCCTACTGTGGGAGGGAGTGTACGGCTGGGCCAAGTGGACCTGCAGATGGGCCTGCTAAATGGGCCGCAGGAGGGTTGATTGGCAGACCATGTTGGGGCCGGATTTGGGCCAGGATTGGGGTGTTCGGTTGGACTGAAATAGGCCTGCGCAAAGGGGCTTTTAGGGGGCCTGGTTTAGGTCCGAACATGGGCTGTAGAAGATGATTTTTTCAGACCGACCAGAGGGTGGAGATGGACCCTAGAACAGGTAGAAAAGAAGGCCCTTTGAAGGGCTACATGGGCGCACCAACTGGCCTTTACCTTTCCTTCTTCTCTTCTTCTTCTTTCCTTCTTCTTTGGCTGCTGGCAGGTATGCACGTGGGCAGGTGCAGCAGGTGGCAGCAGTAGCAGGGGTCAGGGCGCAAGGCAGCAGTCTCCCCTCTTTCTCCTAGCAGCAGGTGCAGGCGCAGGTGCAATTTGGCAGCCTCCCGGCGTCTGAAGCTGCCCCCCTTCTGGCTGGTGCGCCCCCCTCTTTTTATAGAGGCTGGAGGGGGAGGTGAAGAGCCAGCAGGTGGCTGTACGTGGATGCCTTGGGTGGTGGTCAATAGGCTTCTCCAAGGCTGCTTTAATTGGCCTTGACCAGACCTTTGAGTTCTCCCATAGAAGACTTAATGACCATGCATTAATCCTTGAGTTCTCCCATGTTGACCCGCCTCTTGGGTTTCCCCATGCAATTAACCAACCAAGGGTGTGAATTGGCAAGTGCGCAGGTGGTTGCTGATGTGGCAGGACAGCCAGTTGGCATGTTCACACTAGGCCGCAGGTGGGCTGGAATGTGGGCTGCGCACAGGCCTTCTTTGCATGGGTTAATTGGGCTAGCTGGAGGCTGCGGCCCAGCCTCTGCTGTGGGCTGCGCAGGGGCCTGATTTAGGATGAAATTTGGCCCAATTCTAGGATGGGATGATGGGCTTCTTATTGGACCTTCATGGGCTCCTGATTGGGCTTAACTTGGCTGAACTATGGGCTGTCCGGTCTGCTCTTGGGCCTGCCCATTTGTCCCTCTTTTTCTTTTGTGAAAAAAAAAGGACGCCAACAAATGCCCCCCACGGACGATTTCTTGGAGTCGCAGGTTGACAAGGAGTCGTCCGTGTAGTTGGCAATTTACTTGTCCTGTTTCAAAGCTTTTCTGGATCAAGAAGGGCTTGGGCCCTCAGAGATGAATGTCTCTCATCATGTCGAGACCCACCGCTGCTCTCCCTTGACTTGTGGGGCTCTTCTTGAAGCTTTCCGCCATGGTTGATGCAGACTTGTTGCCGCATCCTTTTCGCTCGGCATTTTTTCTTGGAAAAGGTTTTCTCTTCTTTTTTCTTTTTCTTTTTTTTTGTAGTTTTTACTGACCCGGCTGCCTACTTTTAGGTCTTCACCCGGATTAGCCCCCTTGATGTTTTGCCTACATGCCTCCGAAGAGGTTTCCATGTAGCGGGGTTGCCTGATTTTGCCTAGAGTGCCTTTTCAGGTTTTCACTCTAGCAAGGCTCTCTTTTTTTGGCACTTTTGCTCTTGGTCGGTCGCTATTTGGGCGATCGGCCAAGCCCGTCGGGTACTTTTCTTTTCAACCCCTTTTTTGTTTTTTTTTGTGGGGAATTAAGGCTTCCCTCAAGCCGTATGCGCCATTGGATTTGACTACGTATGAATTTCAACGTAGTTAGCATGGAATGTGGGGCTTTCTGTAAGTATGGATTTCAACCTGATGTCAGAAAATTCAATGGTGAATTTGACCAAGTATGATTTTTTGTAACTTGATGGTAAAATGCCTGCCGAGTATGAGTTTCAACTCGAAAACAGGGAATCATTTTGTATGGATTTTTTGTACGGGTATGAATTTCAACTCGTGGTCAAGAAAGTCTCATTGCGGGTTTGACCAAGTATGGATTTCAACTTGGTCAGTGGCATGAGGACTTTGCATCTTAAGGACCTTGCGAGTGGGGCTATGTGTCCACTCGATCCATCAGATGGACTTGAGTTCAACTTGTCAAAGAGACCCGGCTTGTAGAAACATAGGGCTTGTTCGGTCCGACCAATGGCGCGGAGGCTTTTGTAGACCGTGGCGGGCCGGAGTGGCTGTCACGGTAAGACTTGACAAATGTAGAGACCGAAAGGTCGGGACGATGGAGACTTTGAATGCCATCAAGAGCGAAGGATATTTCGATGGCAAGGAGGTTTTTTGTTTTTTTTGGGGAATCGTCAGGATTGGAGGAATCAAGACGATATGAAGTTTTTGGTGGTGCCATCAAGACCGGGATAGTGTAAGGTCTGTGAACCATCTTTACCGGGAATGGTTAAGACGGTATGCAGTTGTGTTTGCTTCTTTTTTTTTCTCTTTTTTTTTCTTTTCATCCATCATTTTTTTCATCATTTTTTTTTCATCATTTTTTTCTTTCCTTTTCTTTTTTTCCCAGGGAATTAAGGCTTCCCTCAAGCCGTATGCGAAGATTTTGGATGGATTAAGTCAGGAATGAGTCCTTGACTTGACTTTGGATGTTTGGAAGTCCTATGGAGCATTGAGGTCCACTGGATTGGTGCTTGGATTTACGAGGAACTTATGAGTGGGGTTATGTGTCCACTCGGTCTTGGGAAAACTGGTTTGATCCCGAGGAACATGTGAGCGGGCCGTGTCCGCTAGGTCCTTTGGAGAAAATTTGGGTCAAGTATGGATTTCAACCTGACCTATGCATTGTGGGGATCCCTTGCCGAGTTTGGATTTCACCTCATGGAACAAGAGTTTTGAAAGATCCTAGGGAACATGTGAGTGGGGGATATATGCCAACTCGGTCCTTCGGAGAATTTCTTTTTTGATGTCAAGGAACATGTGAGCAGGGTTATGTGTCTATTCGGTCCTTTTGAAAAGTTTTGAATCCTAAGGAACATGTGAGCAGGGCTATGTGTCTACTCGGTTCTTCGGCAGAGGTTTGGATCCTTCGGAGCATGTGAGCGGGGCTATGTGTCCGCTCGGTCCTTTGGAAAAATTTTTGTATCCTACGGAACATGTGAGCAGGGCTATGTGTCTACTCGGTCCCTCGGAAAATGTTCGAATCCTAAGGAACATGTGAGTAGGGCTATGTGTCTACTCGGTCCTTCGGAAAAAGTTTGGATCCTACGGAACATGTGAGCGGGGCTATGTGTCCACTCGGTCCTTCGGAAAAAGTTTGGATCCTACGGAACATGTGAGCGGGGCTATGTGTCCACTCGGTCCTTCGGAAAAAGTTTGGATCCTACGGAACATGTGAGCGGGGCTATGTGTCCACTCGGTCCTTCGGGAGGATTTTGGGTCAAGTATGGATTTCAACCTGACCTATGAGTTGTGGGGGGATCTTGCCGAGTCTGGATTCCACCTCGTGAAACAAGAGTGAAAAGATCCTAGGGAGCATGTGAGTGGGGGATATGTACCCACTCGGTCATTCGGAAAAATTTTTGATGATGGGATTCTTGGTAGACCATCGAGGCTAAAGTGGCCAGGATGGTAAAAAATTTTGTTTGAAAAAATCCTAAGGAACATGTGAGTGGATTTATGTGTCCACTCGGTCCTTCGGAAAGTTTTGATGATGAGAATTTTGGTGGACCATCAAGACTGGAATAGCCAGGATGGTGGGAATTTTTTGTTTGAAAGAGTCATAAGGAACATGTGAGTGGATTTATGTGTCCACCCGGTCCTTCGGAAAAGTTTTGACAAAAGGAATTTTTTGTAGACCATCAAGATTTGGAGCGATCGATGGTGGGGATTTTTTGCTTAAAAAGGATCCTAAGGAACATGTTGGTGGGTTTGTGTATCCACCCGGTCCTTCGGAAATTTTTTTGATGATCGTCGAGACCTGAAGGGTCGGAGCGACGTGGAATCTTTCGGTAGACCATCAAGACTGGAGTAGTCAGGATGGTGAGAATTTTTGTTTGAAAGAGTCCTAAGGAACATGTGAGTGGATTTATGTGTCCACTCGATCCTTCGGAAAATTTTGACAAAGGGGATTGTTTTGTAGACCATCAAGACTGGAGCAGCCAGGATGGCGAGATTTTTTGTTTGAAAAGATCCTAAGGAACATGTGGGTGGGTTTGTGTCCACTCGGTCCTTCGGAAATTTTTTGATGATCACTGAGACCTGAAGGGTCGGAGTGACGTGGAATCTTTCAGTAGACCATCAAGACTGGAGTAGTCAGGATGGTGAGAATTTTGTAGACCATCGAGACCGGGGTGATCAAGATGGTGGGGACTTTTGGTTTGAAAATCATCCGGAATGAGGGCTCGGATGTTCTAAGAGCGTACGAGCGAGGGCTATGTGTCTGCTCGGTCCTTCGGAGAGGTTAATGATGAGGATTTTTGGTAGACCCTCGAGACATGGAATAGTCGAGATGGTGGGAATTTTGTTTGAAAAAATGCCCTAAGGAACATGGGAGCGGGGTTTTGTGACCACTCGGTCCTTCGGGAAAGTTGATGATGAGAATTTTTTGTGGACCATCGAGACTGGAATAGTCAGGATGGCGGGAAATATTTTTTGAAATGACCCAGAATAAGGGATCAGAGGGTCCTAAGGAGCATGTGAGTGGGTTTGTGTATCCACTCGGTCCTTCATAGGAGTTTTGTTTGATATTTTTTTTTTTTTTGTAGACCATCAAGACTGTAGTAGTCAGGATGGTGGGAATTTTGTTTGAAAAAATGCCCTAAGGAACATGGGAGCGGGGTTTTGTGACCACTCGGTCCTTCGGGAAAGTTGATGATGAGAATTTTTTGTGGACCATCGAGACTGGAATAGTCAGGATGGCGGGAAATATTTTTTGAAATGACCCAGAACAAGGGATCAGAGGGTCCTAAGGAGCATGTGAGTGGGTTTGTGTATCCACTTGGTCCTTCGGAGGAGTTTTGTTTGATTTTTTTTTTTTTTTTGTAGACCATCAAGACTGTAGTAGTCAGGATGGTGGGAATTTTGTTTGAAAAATGCCCTAAGGAACATGGGAGCGGGGTTTGTGACCACTCGGTCCTTCGGGAAAGTTGATGATGAGAATTTTTTGTGGACCATCGAGACTGGAATAGTCAGGATGGCGGGAAATATTTTTTGAAATGACCCAGAACAAGGGATCAGAGGGTCCTAAGGAGCATGTGAGTGAGTTTGTGTATCCACTCGGTCCTTCGGAGGAGTTTTGTTTGATATTTTTTTTTGTAGACCATCAAGACTGTAGTAGTCAGGATGGTGGGAATTTTTTGTCCTAACTGCTCCTTTGTAGAGTTTCCACTCAGGTCGACCCCCTTTGTATTTTGCCTGTGCGTCTCTTTGCGGGATTTTCACACAGCGGGGTTATCCGATTTTGCCCGAGGCGCCTTTGCAGGTTTTCGCCTCGACTGGATTTCTTTTTTTTTTCTTTTTTTTTGGTGACAACAGCGGCCTATGATGCATTGGCCGGCTCTATGTCGGGAGGACATGATGGCTAGGTGAGATGTTTTATTGACTAGCCTGCAGACACCGATGATCTATCGTGTTTACGGTGTAGTTGCTTGGTTGCCCAGTTTTGGGTGAACCTGAGGAGGGTATACCAGTTGCTCCCCTATGTTGATGACCTTGTCACGGATCATAGCTTCGGCCAAGTCTTTGAAACAGAAGCAGTCTTCGATTGTGTGTCCCAACATTCTATGGTAGGGACAGAAGTTGGGTTCATCAGTCCTTCCGGCCTCTTGGGGGCGCTTGATTTGTGGAAGGCCGACTAAGTTGTTCTCCATACAAGTTTCGAACAACTTTCTTGTGTACTCTGGTCGGAATGAGCAAGGAGGGTAGGGTCGGGGGTCGCAACCGGGTCACGGGACCCCCAGGCCGACCCGGTCGCGACCCTATTTTTTAAATAATTTTTTTGAAAAAAATCAAAAAAATAAGAAAAATGCGAAAAAAAATCTGAAAAAATACAGAAAAATTGGATAAATTAAATAACATGATTTAAATGAATAATGCATCAATTTTATTCCAACATGATGTGTTGTACACTTTGTAGGTAGTTGATGTACTCTCCCCATGTCATTTGGGTTGAGTACGAAAGCTCGATACGTGTACACACGACGATCGTATTCGTACGTCCCTCGGGAAACTATCCTAAGACTTGATCCAAACGAGTCACCATAACTATAGGTCGATTGGATCGAAGTATCCGATGACTCCACGTAATTCATTCCATAGTACTCTTGATCGTATGTAGGGAACCGAAGCCTTGGGATGAATCGTACACATAGTCGGGGGCATCGTGGTATTCGCTCCAACTCATGGCTACGATGACCTCCTCTACCTTGTGGCGGCCTTCTACCACGATCGGTATCTTGGGTCGCGTGAGTATATTGGTCCTCGCCGGTAAAACGTAGCGACGTGGTAGGAGATATGGGAGGATCCGAGGTCCCTTGTACTTGTAAAGTGTCCGTGCCCCCGTATCGAGCACCATCATCGTCGCTACTCTTTGACGACGAATCCTCGGACGTTTGGCACGCACTCGGATGTTCGGCTCCGGCGTATCTTCTCGATCGTCTTCGACCGTATCGGCATCCGCAATATCGAAAAGGATCGGTCATAACTTGTTTACCTTTTCGCCTACTTTGCGTACCTTGGCTAGTTCCTTCTCCGGGTCCTGCGGCGCTTGCTAGTGAGGGAGGGATCCGGAATTCTTCGGTAAAGGGACATCGTCGAGCACTCCTTCGGCCCATTGTCGGTCTTGGGGTTGAACTCCGGTTCTCCCAACCCTTCTCGGTCGTTTACCCAAGCTTCTAAGGAGTTCTTCTCGTAGAATATTTGATCCAAATCGATATCCTCCTCTTCGATTGGCGGCTCGTCGACCGAACGTCCCGCCGCTGTGCTATCCAACTCTTTTATTCCATACGGTTCTCGCTTCATTCTATCCAAATTCCTCAACTTTAACCTCGTATTGTGGTGACGATACACGAGGTCTTCGAAGCCTCCTTGATGTCAACCTTATTTCTCTCGCTTTGTGTGAATCAAGCCGAATGTAGACCAATTTCGCTCGCGGCCCGAAGCCGATGTGGTTTGACTTAGGACCACGATGGCTACGTCCGCCAAGTCCTCGTACCACGGTACTTTACCGTGGTCCATCCACCAATCACCGCATAAATTGAATGTCGTGCATTATTATCTAAGTAAGCTTTAATTAATTAAGTGATGAAAAACATTTCTACGTACCGGACTTAGTATCATCACGGCTCGTTCAACTACTGCTCGTTCCAAAGTGATAACTCCGCATTACGTAATCATACATCTTGTTGCAAGCGATAATAGCCCGGTCGTCGTCACCAAGCAACCGTCGGATGACGCTCTTCACATCATCTAATAGCTCGTTCGTCGCCTTGAAATGTGGACTATAGCAGTATCTTGGGTTGAAAAAGATTAGTAAATGTTTAAGAAAATATACCTGCTGCATGTATGGGTTGATGTAATGTACGCTCCCAGCGATGATCTATAATATCCCACCACTTGGCGAAGTCGGACACGGTCTTGGAGATTTCTTCATTCGCTCTCTCAACCGCATCGAATAAATACCCCATGTCTGCTTTTCTATCTCCGTCAACTATCCTTAGTACCTTCACTATGGGTTGGACGATGTCTAACGTCTTCTTTACAACTTTCCAAAAATCTCCACTCTCTATTGTCTCTTCTACTTTTCTCCCCTTTCTCTTATCCGATGGGTTACATCTAGCCATCCAACTACTGACCCGGTGAAATGACCATTTGAGTTAGAGCTCTCCTTTGACTCGATAAACTTTCTAAGGAAATATAGTGGGAGGCGAACCGGGTTGCACCGGGCCGTAACAACTCTCGCCCACTTGGTGTGTTCCCTCGTAAGTGCGAGGACAAAGTTGTGGTTATAAATAAATGAAGAAATAAAGCGGGCTAGCTTAACTACTGTCTATTTGAGGATCCTTGCATATATCCTCCAACATCGAATCTAAAGAGTGTGCGGAACGGGGTGTCGATACAACTTTGGTCTTTTGACCATGGCATCTGACCGGCCGCTTTGTATGCCGCCGCGTTGTACGTGACTACTTGAACTACCCGGCTCTCTCCTATTTCTTCTATCACTCCATCTATCGATTGGTAAAGATACTGCATTCTTTACTGTCCACGATGCGTCGACCGACTTCCAAAAGACCGTGCCGGCTTGTTGTACACTAGGAAATTGATCATAGTCTTCCTAGTAATACACGTTAAGTATAAGATGATAAATAAGTTATACGAAAAAAGAATGTTAATACATCTAATATGAATGAGTAAACGAAAATTTAATTACCGGTCCATCCGTCGGTCATTAACGTGCAACCTCGTTCCTCGTATGCGTTCGAAATTTGCACGTACTTCTTTGTTTCTTGCACCTCCGTAGGAAGATATACATTGTATATCTCCTTTGGGTTTGGACCGAGCACTCCTCCCGACGTACGCGATCGTGTCGATCGTGTTCTCGTAGTATGGTCCCTTCGCGGCATTTGCCGGAATGCGTGGTGAAAGAACCACCTTGACGTTGCCGGCCAATCCTATCCTTACATAATTTGAGGTTCTTCATCGCCGTCGTGATTGTTGTTTGACGTTGTCGTGATGCAGTGATTACGGGATCCACGGGACCCTCTGCCGGGTCGTCGTCTTGTGTGAGATCATGAACACGATCTTGCGGTTGGTTGTTGGATCCTCTTCCGCTACCTCGACCACTCCCGACACGGACCCTTGACCCATCATTCGGCCGGGATGTCTATAGAAGTCTTCCTCGGCGAATGATCTTCGACTTGCTTCCATCCCTCGTGAGAGTTCATCTTTTTAAAAAACATTTAAGTATCGAGGCTACTTAATTATCCTTTAAAATAGAATAATGAACAACGTTTATGAGTAACACCTCCCATACCTTCGTACTCTTCGTCTCGAAAAATATCCGGCCTCTCTTGTCCGGTTCCGTAAATGTGTACGGATCGTCTCCCGGTTGTTGCGATTCTTCTCGGACGGTCTCTTTATGTCTTTTGCTAGTTCCCTTCGTTTGCTCCATCGCTTGTAGGTGCCTACGAAATTGAGCTACGACCTCTGGCGGAGTCCGTGTGCGAGGAAGAACATTTCCCTTCGTACTGCAAGATGAAATTTTAAACGATAAATACCGCCGAATATTACTTTGTCGCAATATTTACATTGCACTTTTCTCTCCGCCATGGAGATCAAATTGCAATGCAACCAAGCCGGATCACTCCGGGTCGCGCTGGTAGTTTGGGTTGTTTGGCTTGGAGAAGACATTTTTTAAGTAAATAATTAATTAAGTAAGTAATTAATTATTTAAATAGCTAATAACCTTAATTAGTGACTACTAATGTAAGTATATTTTTATTTATATAAATTGAATGATTAACTAAATATAGGATTAAGTAAGTAATTAATATTCCTTACTACTAATGATGTGTTAAGTAACTACTAAACTAAATATCTAACTAATCTTCTAGCTAACTAACTATGCAAGTAAGCAAATAAGTATTAAAAAGAATAAACTACTTAACCCACTAATCAATGGAACTAATATTAAATAAATATACTAAATGAACTAATGAAATGCTTGATGAAATAATTAAGTAAATTAGAAAAACAAATTGAGCGATGAGAGCGATGAGAGCACGAATGAGAGGTTGAGAGTGAGAGTGGGGGGGTGGGAGTAAGGAGAGCCCCGCAGGGGCTTTAAATAGCCCCCGAGGGGCCGAATGGGGGCTGCGCCCCCGAGACCGTTGGCAACGGTCACATGACCGTTGGGAGACCGGGTCGCGCGACCCGGCCGGGTCGCGCGACCCGGTCGGCCGGGTCGCGCGACGGCCACGACTCCGCGACCCGGCCGGGGGAGTCGCCCCGACCGGGTCGCGACCGAGCCGGTCGGGCCTAAACCCGACCGGGTCGGGGCCGGGTCGCGACCTGGCATACCATGGGAATGAGTATGGCTTAGACCGACGCTCCTCCAACGAGATCCTTGTCCTCGTGTTGTCAGGAGTTTCCATTATGGAGGAAGATGCCGTGGTATTTTTCCTACCCCCGTTGTTGTTCTTGTTTCTTGAGGAGGAGAAGACATCGACTGTATTGACATCTGTCGATTGCTTGTCCTTTGTTGACTTTGACCCGGCTGTTGCCGTTGGTGGACTATTGAAGTAGAAGCGTTCAATTTCTGCCACCATGATGTTTAGGTCATCGAAGGTCTGGATTCTGGTTCCCAAGACCTTCTTTTGAATTTCGGGCCGTAGGCCCAACACTGCAAAGTGTCACTGCCTCTTCATTTAACGGCGGATTGGCACATTTCATGCAAGCATCCCTCCAGCGGCGTATGTAATCGACCGCCGTTTCGTTCTGTCCTTGAAACATAGTGGTTAGTTCGACCAAAGTGTATGGTCGTTCTGAGAAATTGAATCTCTCAATGAATTTTCGTTGCATGTACGCCGATCGACTATCGAGTTCGGCCTGAGCTTCGAATACCACTCAAACGCTGTGCCGGTGAGAGTGGTGGCGAAGTATTTGAGTAGATATGACTCGTTGTATGCCAGCTCTCTCATATGAGTGAAATAGAGAGCCAGATGTTCCCTTGGGGACCCATGCCCATCAAATTTGGAACATTTTGGAACTTTAGAAATTCCCTGGGGCAACCTCACGTATTGGTGATGCAATGGATAGGGAACTTGATATTGGCCCATCATGATGTGGCCTTCATTATGTTGTGTCAGCCTAGTGGCAATGAGTTGCTCAATCATATCCCGTTGAGCGGGCTCCATGAAATTCTGCGGAGGAGGCGGCTGGTAATGGTGCATTACCTGCACATCGTCGTCCCCAAGCATCCTCGGTGTCGGCGGCTGATGAACCTGAGGTTGTGGCGGAGGAGGTAGTGGCTCGACCTGGGCGACGCAGGGGTCGTCAGCAGCTTCGTCTGCCCCTGAATCTTGACTCGGCTGAGGTCGAAGTAGACCGGCACTGGCAATAAGAGCCTTCAACTGCTGATTTTCTCTCAGCAGATCCTCTAGTGTGAGGGCGGAGGGTGCGTCCTCATTGTGCCGAGAAGACTCGACAATTGCAGCCGGCTGTCGTGTCGAATGGTCGCGTGTTGCGGGCCCTGGACGGGCTGTGGTCTTGGAGGCTTCCGGGTCGTCGTCATGACGGTTGCTCGCTGAAATAACATGGCAAGCAAAAATACGTACCTTGTTTTCTGCCCCCTGTGGTTGAGATGTAGTGGCTTCGGGTTGGGGGTGAGTTCGGGATTTTGACCCGCGAGGGCCCATATCGGGGCATCGCGGATGACTAGATTTCAGAGGGGATGGTCCTGTCAGGGAAACATCGACTTTTGGAAGCCATACTTCTTTGAGTTTCGGGGCAGAGGGCTTGGGACCTTGCCCCCAGTTGGCATGAGTATTGTTTGATTTATTAGCCCGCTGTGGAGTGGGCTTGTTCGGGAGCTTGCCCCCAATTGGCAGGACATCTGCTGAGTTGTTGACCCGATGTAGAGTCTTGTTGAGGAATTTCCTATCATTTGGCAATATAAGGTGCCGATAAGATTGGTCGGCGGACCGACCGCCTGATGGAGTTTTCTGGATGGCAGGCGACTGCCCCTGTCGATTTTCCTTGATTTGGACCGTTGGTCGGCCCGTTTGTAGAATAGGGACCAAGGGCTGGTCCCTTGCCCTGGCGGCGTTTTTTCTTTGAGTTGATGGCCGGCTTGAGCTTTGGTTGTTCATATGAAAGGGCTGTCCCCTTTGCTTTGCTTTGTCGGCCGCTGGTCGGCCGGTCTTCTCGGAGTGAACAGAGGGCTTGCCCCTTCCCCGAGTGTTTGGTGCAACAGCTGCTGTGGGTATTATGATGCCCCCGTTGATCCCTTTCAACCGATCTAGGATGGAGAATCGGTTGTGCAGTGGTAAGGTGCCGAGCTGTGGTTGGCGGTGTTTGTCCTTCGCGAGCATGATGGATGTTTCATCCAGAGTTGGAGGATGCGCCTCACCCCCTGGGCATTGGACGTCCCTGATTTTGAGGGTTTGGCGGGAATTGTGCTCGATCTTGAGCTTCTTGATGGTCCATTGTTGTGGTGCGGGCGCAGGCCCGGAGTTGTCGATGGTTTGGTCCACCGGAAGTGACTCTTGTGGGGGAGTCGGTTGGAATGTCCCCGGTTGTGATGTCTTTGCAGGCAGGCAGGGTGCCCTGAAGGTTGCCCGGAGCAGCCGGAAGGGATATATCTTCTCTTCGTTGGCGATCGGGGTTTCCAGCATTGCCCCCAGTCGGTTGGGGAGCAAAACGACGCTCGGGAAGTTGCCGAAGGCGATGCCGGGAGTGACTGCACCGATGTCACGTCGTTCGACGTATGCCTCAGAATGGGTGACACCGCTGTTGACGTCCATAAGTCCTGTAGACAACAAGACTGGCTCGATCAAATGCAGAGATTTTTTTGTTTTCATTGAATTGAAGATAGTGGATGTGCATATCTCCAGGTTGCCACGACGGAGAGATGAAAGGAAAGAAAGGTCCCACCGGGCGTGCCATTTGTGTGAACCTCTTTTTTCTGCGTCTGTTCTTTAGAAAGAAAGACATCTCCGGACTTTTCTAGGAAAATATGTGATATCCTAAAAGTATTAGGTAGTCCTGTGATAGTTTAAAAATATTAGAACCGAGGTTCGGGTTCTTTGAAAATTTCATTTTTGAACCTTCTCCGCCGGATGGTGCGAGTATCCGGCGTTAACTTACATCGAGCAACGGCTCGAACGCCTTTGATTAACCGTCGTGGCAACCTGCTTTTGGAGACATGCACATCCACAAAATAAAGCAAAGAACTCAAAAGGGCAGCGGCCTTTTGGGTCTGATCAGATGCAAACCGTTTTGTTCGGGTTTGATTTTATTTGTCTGATTGATTTGTTGTTTGGTTTTTTTATTTGTTTTGGATTGAATTTGGCTGATTCAAGTTGTTTTGGTTTGAATCTGTTTGATCTTTGGACTTAATTGGTTCAAGTTTTTGTTTTGATTTCAGTTTTGATTTGCTTAAAGTTTTAAGCATGTTTGGATTTTTGATTTGGTTGATTTTGATTTTTTTTTCTGATTTCTGAATTTTCTGGTTTTGAGTTGATTTTGATTCATTTTGGATGTTTGAAATGTTGTTTATTTGATTTCTTTTGGGAAGAAGTTTAGTGGATTTTAAGTGGATTTTCAGATTGCTAAAACCAGAATTTTGAAGTTGGTTAGAACCTGTTTTGATAGATTGTTCAAATCTGGATTTTTTTGGTTGCAGATTTAATTGGAATCTGTTTTTTTTGTTGTTGACAGATTTTTATTGAAACCTGATTTTTGATGTTCAGTACGGTTCAGAATCTGATTTTTGGCAGGTTATCTGATTTCTTTTTATGTTGACAGATTTAATTGAAATCTGATTTTGTTTCAGCAGATTTTTTGTTTGAAATCTGATTTCGGTTTGGTTTGTTTCAAAACCGGTTCAATCTTGTTGAAGATCAGTTGCTTGTTGAACCGGGACAAGTTGAATTTCAGATTCTGTTCATTTCTGATTTTTTGATTTTTCAGATTTGATTTTCTGTTTGAATTCCCAGATTGGGTTTGAAATGATTTTTATTTTTGGTTTGGCGGTTTGCATCGCCTCCGAGCCATCGGGCCACTTTGAGCGCCCGGTTTCATGCAATCCAAATTGACATCGAACTTCATTTCATTGAAAGGTGGGGTGAAGTACATCGGTGTACAATGTGATTGATCCTTCCCCCAATATAGGTTTATCTTCACTACTTTGGAAAAATTTTGGCATTACGACGGCATGCCGGCTATTTTTCCAACTTAGTGAAAATTTACCCATCCAAAATAGCCAGCCTTAGCTTAGCCATATTGGGGAAGGAACCGCTGGCTACGGGAGCATGCCCGCGCCACCGTCCGGATCGACATCCCGGGGCGGACCCGGGGGAGTCGTCCATTTCTTTTTAGTTTTATTTCTGTTTTTGTTATTTTTTAAAAGGGCACTTGGGCCGGTTTTGAGTTCCATCGGCGTTCAAAGCCGGTCTTCAATCTTCATGGGCCCACTGGGCCTGTCTTGTGCTGCTTTTTGGGCCGGAAGGGCCTGTTGGGAAGCTGCTGCTCTGCTGGCCCTGCTTGGCTGGACCGGCTTGGAAGGCCACCCGGCTATGCCCTTGGCCCGTCGGACGGTTTCCAAGGGGTGCCGGGCCGTCACCTTCAAGCCGGCCCACTTCCGGCTACTGTCCTCCTGTTTGGAGCTTCCGGGACTGCTGTCCTCTCAGTAGGCCACAATGGGGCTGTTTTGGTTTGGGTTTAGGTGGACCGGAATGGGCCTGCACAAAGGGCTATTTTGGAGATCAGATTTGGGACCGGCTTTGGGGTCTGGTTTGGTGACCGAACAGGACCTGGTTGAGGTCTGTTTAATGGGCCACAAGGAGGGCCAGGACAGCAGGCTGAGAGGAGGCCGATTGGGGACCTGTTTTGGGCCTGGATTGGGACTGCTCCTGGGCTAGCAATGGGCCTGATTATATGCTGGTTGTGGGTCGGCTATGGGCCTGGGTAGAGACCAGGAAATGGGCCGGTTATGGGCCTGAACAAAGGTCAGGTTATGGGCCGATTATAGGTCTGAACAGAGGTCAGATTATGGGCCGGTTATGGGGAGTTTTCCCTACTGTGGGAGGGAGTGTACGGCTGGGTCAAGTGGACCTGCAGATGGGCCTGCTAAATGGGCCGCAGGAGGGTTGATTGGCAGACCATGTTGGGGCCGGATTTGGGCCAGGATTGGGGTGTTCGGTTGGACTGAAATAGGCCTGCGCAAAGGGGCTTTTAGGGGGCCTGGTTTAGGTCCGAACATGGGCTGTAGAAGATGATTTTTGCAGACCGACCAGAGGGTGGAGATGGACCCTAGAACAGGTAGAAAAGAAGGCCCTTTGAAGGGCTACATGGGCGCACCAACTGGCCTTTACCTTTCCTTCTTCTCTTCTTCTTCTTTCCTTCTTCTTTGTCTGCTGGCAGGTATGCACGTGGGCAGGTGCAGCAGGTGGCAGCAGTAGCAGGGGGCAGGGCGCAAGGCAGCAGTCTCCCCTCTTTCTCCTAGCAGCAGGTGCAGGCGCAGGTGCAATTTGGCAGCCTCCCGGCGTCTGAAGCCGCCCCCCTTCTGGCTGGTGCGCCCCCCTCTTTTTATAGAGGCTGGAGGGGGAGGTGAAGAGCCAGCAGGTGGCTGTACGTGGATGCCTTGGGTGGTGGTCAATAGGCTTCTCCAAGGCTGCTTTAATTGGCCTTGACCAGACCTTTGAGTTCTCCCATAGAAGACTTAATGACCATGTATTAATCCTTGAGTTCTCCCATGTTGACCCGCCTCTTGGGTTTCCCCATGCAATTAACCAACCAAGGGTGTGAATTGGCAAGTGCGCAGGTGGTTGCTGATGTGGCAGGACAGCCAGTTGGCATGTTCACACTAGGCCGCAGGTGGGCTGGAATGTGGGCTGCGCACAGGCCTTCTTTGCATGGGTTAATTGGGCTAGCTGGAGGCTGCGGCCCAGCCTCTGCTGTGGGCTGCGCAGGGGCCTGATTTAGGATGAAATTTGGCCCAATTCTAGGATGGGATGATGGGCTTCTTATTGGACCTTCATGGGCTCCTGATTGGGCTTAACTTGGCTGAACTATGGGCTGTCCGGTCTGCTCTTGGGCCTGCCCATTTGTCCCTCTTTTTCTTTTGTGAAAAAAAAAAAAATAGACGCCAACAGTGGCAAGGCGCTTTTCCATCAGCGCCTTGCCAGGGTGCCTTGTATGGGGCCAAAAAGGCGCCAAAGGTGCTCGCCTAGGCGTCCAAGGCGCCAGCCTGGGCGCCTAGGCAAGACGCCTTGGGTAGATTTACATGATTAGAAAAATAATTTTGAGGGAGTTTACCCCCTGATATCCCTCACAAGGGACACTTATTTAATGATAGTTTGAATATATTAATATATTTTACTATCACTTATACTATCATACACATTTAAGATTTATGATTATAAACATATATTATATACTTAATTAAGTTCTTTTTCAGCTCTGTCTTCTCTCTCTGTCTCACTTAATTTACCAAGATTAACTCCTTATCCAAAAATAAATACCCACACTTTTATAATTACATATATAAGATCACTTATATTATTACATATTTTTTGGCTCGATCCGCGACTACTTTGCGCTCCCCCCATTTAATAATATTATAACAAGATTTCACCCTCACTTGTACTATCGCACATATATAAATTTTATAATCATAAATGTGTTATATAATTAAATTTTATAAAAATCTATTTAAGTCTCTTCTCTTTCACGCAGACATCGTATTTACTTATGTGCATAGATAAAATACTCATATTCAATTATAACATAAAAATATAATTATATTTATGTTTATTTTTATATATAACAACCTCCTGACTTAGTCTTCCTTGAATATCGTCTTGACCGCCTAGGCAACACCTAAACGGCCGCCTTGTCGCATAAGCGGAATCGGTACCCTTCAATGCCTTGGGCGTCTTGTCGCCTTGACAACTATTCTTGTCACCTTGACAACTATATTCACTAATGATTTTTTTTTTGTTGTAAAATTTCTAGTATGTCACTCGCTATTCTCGGAGCTCACTGAGAGTTCTGGGAAGTGTTGGAGAGCCAATCAATCCAAGTGCTTGGAGGTTCTTATTTCTACTTCTCTGACACTGCTTTTTGAACAGTTTTTAGATAAGACATTCCATGGTGATTTATGCAGGTGGTTTTTCAATGTTGTTGGAGACTCACGATGCCCTATATCTGATACTTGGTGGCAGACAGAGACTGGTGGCTTCATGGTAATTTATTGCTTCACCCAAGCTTCTAATACCGCACATGGAAGTAATTACTAGCTGGATACAATATTCGTCTTCCAGGATGGATAATATTTTTAAAATGGGCATATCACGTTGGAAGCCCCAACAAATGAGTAGTATATTTTCTTGACATGAAATGCTTTCAAAGAATAAAATATGTTAAGAGCTGCTTAAGATTTAAGAGGGACTATTCGTATGTGTTAATATGACTGGGGACAAGTGTTTCGAATAATAAAATATGTTAAGAGGTGATTAAGAGGGATTAATCGTATATGCTAATAAGACTGGGGACAAGTCTACGCTTTTTACTTACCAGTCTTTTTAATTTAGTGTGCCAGTTTAATATTTATAACTTTCTTAAATGCTCACTTAACCATTCTAGTATTTTCAAACAATTCTTTAAATACACTTCGCAACTGCTATTGTTGTCTGTCTACATCAGATAAACTGGCCCCTGACATGTCTCCATAAGTTTATTTAATTTGAGAAGTCCTTAATCTTTTTGATTTCTTACTTGGATTCATCTGGTTAGCATATGTCTAACTATTTTATTAAAAGAAGCCTTCTTCATAAAACATCTATTGACCACCCTCCATGGGATTGGATTACTGAGGGGGGCTGATGATTCCGATCCAGGTTGGCCTATTCTATGAACCATTGATCCTTCTCTTGCTTCCTCTGACCCCAACAGCTAAAATACATTCCTCTCCTCTGACCCCGGTAGCTAAAATACAATCCTCTCTCTCTCTCTACTGACCCCCCCCTCCAGGGGATCAGGATTAGAAGGCATGGGCTGATGATTCTAATCCGCCTATACTACAAAGTACAAAGTACAAACCATTGATCCTTCTCTTGCTTCATCTGACCCCGACTGCCCAACTGCTAAAATACATTTCTCACAGAAAGGGAAGCAATTTTGTGCACAAAAGAAATGTCAAAAAAAATTTCAAGGCTGAACGAAGTAAATAATTATATATATGTACATAATTTTTCTGTGAAGAAGTAGTGCTTTTGTTTTGCTCATTTCTTGAGATTTATAAGTATTATGTTGAAGCTCAAAATGATTAAAGAATCATTTTGTCATCATCAATCTATAAATACCTTAATTCAACTGACGAAATTACACAACCATCATGGCACCCTTAGTAAGCTAATGGTAGGCAGTTATTTTAAATTATTAAAACTAAGGGAGGTTTTTAAAACTCTCAATATTACTGAATGTGAACTACAGAAAAATATAATGATTCATAAGTAAAATAGCCAAATGTTTTTGATAGCAGGGGAATGTTCTAGAACAAGCCAAATGCAAGTGACATCTTAAACCTCAATTGTCATCATTAACATTCTATGCTTTATGCTGTAAAAACTAGAATTTTCACCGTGTTTTATTATTATTGATATACATTTGTGTATTTCATTCTTGTTAAATTCACTTACAATCCTTTTTGGTTTTCTGGTATTCAAGATTACACCTTTACCAGGTGCCTGGCCACAGAAGCCTGGTTCTGCCACTTTCCCTTTCTTTGGTGTGCAGGTATGTTCCTACTTCAGGGGAAATTGGTGGCAATGAAAATATAGTGTTTCACACTCTTGATATCTTGTACTTTTACGACTGCAGCCAGTCATCGTTGATGAGAAGGGGAATGAAATAGAGGGCGAATGCAGTGGATATCTGTGTATCAAGAACTCATGGCCAGGTGCCTTTAGGACACTCTTTGGTGACCATGAAAGATATGAAACAACATATTTCAAGCCTTTCCCTGGTTATTATTTCACCGGTGATGGCTGCAGTAGGTAATTATTTTATTATTCTGCTGTGACCATCTGTCTAAAAGTTATGCCCCTCTCTGTCATTGATAGCATATTTCACATGTTGCATGAATGGAGACAAGGCACTCTTTATGGTAGTTCTTATTAACGCACATGTTTCTTTTTGCTTAGGGATTCTGATGGCTATCACTGGCTTACAGGAAGAGTCGATGATGTTATAAACGTCAGGTATCTGCTGCCGTTAAGATTCAGGTCATTTTGATTACGATCTTTCTAAGACATCATATTGTGGAAGTATAAGAAGCCGTTTTTTTGTATAGTGGACATCGTATTGGCACAGCAGAGGTCGAGTCTGCTTTGGTTTCACATCCTCAGTGTGCGGAGGCTGCTGTTGTTGGCGTTGAGCATGAGGTAACTACCGACCGGAGGCCAATTTCCTCACCAACCTCTACTGTCTCCTCCTTATTTGCCGTTTTTAAGAGTATTTCATATCTGTTTCAGGTCAAAGGACAGGGTATTTATGCATTTGTGACTTTGGTGGATGGTGTTCCATACAGCGAAGAGCTCCGCAAAAGCCTGATCCTTACCGTTCGAACTCAGGTTCTTTTATTTTCTTTTTAATGTCAAAAATTATCAAGCTTGGGGCTGTTTTTGGGCTTAGGTGCTTGTAGTGTATTGGTGAAACATTCTGAAACTACTGTAATGATTTGGCTTGTAGCCAGATTCAATTAGCACTGATGATGTTTAAGCTTTCAAAGTGCAAACTGCCTTCAACATTTTGCAGAATTTTAGGGTAGGCAACAGTCGTACAGGAACCCTGATTTGATCAAGCGTCAGCGGTTAATGAGTCCATTCATTAGATAGATACATAGATAGAGCATATCTAGCTGCCATATTGGAGGATGTTTATCATGTTGCATGTTTGTTAAAACTAAATCATCAAAAAGGTAAACAATCTTAGACAAAACATAAGAGCCTGATAGCTGGGATGTTCAGCTTTTAGCTCAACCGTTGTTGTTCCTGCTGGTTCACATTGTTGGGGCTTGGTGTCACCAATGGAGTACGCAGTACATCATCGAGTATCATACCGGTCTTCTTGTTTCACAGAACTTGTCGACTTGCATATTTTCTGACAACAATATTGTCTTGCCAAGAGACTTCCTGTTTGACAAGGGGTCTGCAATTCCTACCGTCATGATCTGTGCACTGATTTATTTGCCTAAATGGCGCATATTATGACGAACACGGGGTGGAACGCTTTTTTTTTTGCAGATTGGAGCTTTCGCGGCTCCCGACAAGATCCACTGGGCCCCCGGACTCCCAAAAACGAGGAGTGGGAAGATCATGCGAAGGATCCTGAGAAAGATAGCCTCCAGGCAGTTGGATGAGCTTGGAGACACCAGCACGCTTGCCGACCCCGGGGTGGTGGAGCAGCTCATTGCCTTGAGCGATTCTTGAAGCACCAGATTAGATCCCCATGATAGTAAAGACTAAAGAGAGGCGCGGCATTTTTTTGCCGTGCTCGAGTCTTCTTCCTCACCATCCGATAGCAGATTTCTCACCGCCGTGTTTATTATCTGCCCCTGGCCCAGTTCCTCGCCCGCATTTCGTTACTCCTCGACTTCACTGATTGGGCCCCGACACGTGTAATTTAGTCTGTTGACACTTGACATTGTCAAGGAGGGAGGGGGGAAGAGAATGAGTTGTTCCTTTTTTTTTTTGTTGGGTCGGGTCGAACCCCTACTTTATTTTTGTGAACCATCAGAGTCAAGACGTAATATCTCGGGAGTCGATCGAACCTAATTAACCCCGGTTGTTCTGTCTCTCTATTGAGCTATTCTTTGAACTTTCATTCCTTCTGTGGATGCACATTTTTTCTTCTCGATCGATCGTCAACTTTCGCACGTGAAGAACCACGTCGAAACTTTCGCACGGAGGGATCGATCATACATATGCTTCTTCGTCTCTTTCAATTCTACGTGAGCTTAAAATAAAAAGAAACGAGGTAAGGGACTTCTCTCTTATCGGAAAGAAAAACTCCTCTCCCTTATTGCCTTTCTGATGTATTCCCTTGAGTGTACTGAATGAGATATTCTCTGATCCTACCGGTGCGAGATGTTAATTATATATGATGAGATCTATATTCAAGCGGCCTTGGAAACTTTAGAAGTAAATTTCTCCAATCGTGTGACGCTAAGGTGAGCAGCATTCTGTGCCATGCCCATCACACATATATATAGTGAGGAGCATGACTCCTCGGGTGGACACTTGAGGAGATCTTTTCACAAAAAGATTGATAGGACATTAATAAAATAATGATTTGATAATTTTCTTACAAAGAGAGTGTGAAACTCCTCTCATATATCCATTTGAGAGTAGACACGTTCTATAATGAGAGGGTGAGAGAACTCAAATCAACTACTTTATGATCAATAATAAGTGTGTAATAAAAGAGGTCCGTAAAATGTCAAAATATTAACATAATAAAATATAATTAGTAAAATATAATCATAAATACGTCGTTTAATTTGAGTTGAAATTCACGATCAAGAGCAGGCCCTCTCCGATCCCACCCGAGCAGAGCAGGTTGATCGGCGGGCCGGACTGTGGGGGGGGGGGGGATAAAAACATCTTGCAGAAGCACACGTTCATCTCTCCTCCTACCGCAAGCTTCGACAGATTCCGACATATGCATATAGCTAGCGATCGATAGACATCCAGAGAGGCCGCCGGAGCACCTCCACATGCAGCTGCATATATATATGCTTGTGCGGTGGGGTTGTCAGACGAGATCAGAGCACAGGTCCGCCGGGGGGGGCACCTGGTTCTTCCTACTCCCGCACACTCTTCCCTCCCTCGATCCCCTGCCCCGGATACCTCCACCCTTCCGCACTCCTCCCCCGCCCCGGCCCCGGCCCCCCCTTAAATTTTATACCACCGGCCGGCTGCTGGGTCCGTCGATCGTCTACCACGCCGCCGCCGGCATCACGGCTAGCTAGGAATTAAGCTGGTGCGCAGAGAAGCTGCGAGCACTCACGGTCATGGAGGCGGCGGCGGAGGTGACGACGACAGCGCTCGACGTGGAGAAGAGCTGGGCCGTGGACGTCCAGAGCGAGGCGGACAAGATGGACACGGCGGCGGAGTCGCAGCTATGGCGGCAGCATTCCATCTACCGGGTGCCGGCCTGCGTCAAGGACCTCAACGCCAAGGCCTACACCCCGCAGGTGGTCGCCTTCGGCCCCTACCACCACGGCGAGGAGCCCCTCCGGGCCATGGAGGAGCACAAGCGGCGCTCCACCGCCCACTTCCTCCGGCGCTCCGGCCAGCCGCTGGGCCGATTCGCGGCGGCGGTGGCGGAGGCGCTGCCGCAGCTGTTGCGCGCGTACGAGTCCCTGGAGGAGCCGTGGCGGAGGGAGCCGGCGGAGGAGTTCCTGCGGGTGATGATCGTCGACGGCTGCTTCATGCTGGAGGTCCTCCGCACGGCCCACGCCGGCTGCGCGCCGCCCGACTACGCCGCCAACGACCCCATCTTCAGCGCCCACGGCATGCTCTACATGGTGCCCTACATCAAGAGGGACATGCTGATGCTGGAGAACCAGCTGCCGCTCCGGGTCCTCGACAAGCTCGTCGCCGTCGAGACCGACAAGACCAAGGTTCACTCTTGTGTGTTGTGTATATACATTGGGAGTTATTTTTTTTGAACTAACACACTTTTTTTTTAATTTTTAAAACTAACACGGTAAAACTTTGTTTTGTAAATCTAACACACTTTGGTCAAAGTCGAGTTTTGAAAACTCGACTTTGACCGAAAACAGCAAACGGTCTCGACTAATGACGGCGAAACGGGATTAGTTTAAAGTCGAGTTTTTACAACTCGACTTTAAAGTCGAGTTTTGAAAACTCGACTTTCCCACACGATTTTTTTCACTCCCGTTCTTCGCTCATAGCCGGGTTTGGTTTAAAGTCGAGTTTTGAAAACTCGACTTTAAAGTCGGGTTTTGAAAACTCGACTTTAAACTAATCCCGTTTCGCCGTCATTAGTCGGGACCGCTTGCTGTTTTCGGTCAAAGTCGAGTTTTGAAAACTCAACTTTGACCAAAGTGTGTTAGATTTACAAAACAAAGTTTTACCGTGTTAGTTTTAAAAATAAAAAAAAAGTATGTTAGATGAAAAAAAAACTCATATACATTGAGTCCGGCTCCCGCGTCAGGTGCTCGTCTAAAGGAAGTCCTTCGGTCCTCTTGCAAAAAGTTGAGGTGATCAAGATAAAATGATGATGTCAAATCATTGTCACCTCAATCTCTCGAATAGACACATGAAAAGAGTCGCACTCATATACATTAAGATTTAAACGGATCTAATTTGATAACGGAATTTCAAATAAAAATTTAAAAAATTTAATTTTGATTTTAATAATTTTAAAATTATTATGTTTTGATTTCAATCTGATTCTAATTCTATTATCGAATTCGAATTCAATAATTTCTAAAATATATATTAAATATTAAATATTATTTAAAAATAAGTTAATAATTTATATATAATTACTAAAATTTGATATCATCTCTTTAAATTTTATTTTTATCATGTTATCAATTAAAAAATATATTTTATAATTTTTAACTTTATTTTATTTTATTTTATTTATATACATTTATTTTTTATCAAAATCGAATTAACGAAAACCGAATCAACCGATTTTGATCCCGATAAATTTTTGGAACATTCGATTTCGATACTTTATAAGATACAAAAATAAATTTTAAATCCGTTAATTTTTATTCTAATGGAATCAGAACATCAGATTCCGTTTACACTCCTACCATTGATATATACATAAGATTTAACTATATTTCTTTAATTTTTTTGTTAAACCCCTTTAAATTAATATATAACAAAAAAAACTAACACATTAATATGTGTGTGTGTATATATATATGTATATGCATGCAGAACGAGGACTACATCAACCGGCTGGTGCAGAGGTTCTTCGCCCCGAACGAGAGGTACGTGTCCACCGGCGTCCTGGGGCTCCACCCGCTGGACGTGTACCGGAAGAGCCTGCTGCAGGAGGGGGGTCGGCGGCGGCGGCAGGACCCCGGCTCCAAGAAGAAGAAGTCGCCGCCGCCGCAGCAGGTGGTGGTCGTCGACGAGGAGGAGGAGGAGAGCGGCGACATCGTGCGGTCGGCGACGGAGCTGTACGAGGCGGGCATCCGGCTGCGGCGGAGCCGGAGCCACAGCCTGCGGGACATCGGGTTCCGGCACGGGGTGCTGAGCCTGCCGGTGGTGGTGGTGGACGACCTGACGGAGGCGATGCTGCGCAACTTCACGGCGTTCGAGCGGCTGCACGTCGGGGCGGGCAACGAGGTGACGTCCTACGTCTTCTTCATGGACAACATCATCGACTCCGCCCGGGACGTGGCGCTGCTGCAGTCGAGGCGGGTGATCCAGAACGCCGTCGGCAGCGACAAGGCCGTGGCGAAGCTCTTCAACAGCCTCTCGCGGGACATCTCGCTGGACCCGGCGAGCGAGCTGGACGAGGTGCAGCGGCGGGTCAACCGCTACTGCCGGCAGCCGTGGAACGTGTGGCGGGCCAACCTCCTCCACACCTACTTCCGCAGCCCCTGGGCCTTCCTCTCCCTCGCCGCCGCCGTCTTCCTCCTCGCCCTCACCGTCGCCCAGACCGTCTTCGCCGTCCTCCAGTGGCGCCAAGGCTTATGATCATCCTCATCATCCTCCACACCTACTTCCGCAGCCCCCCCCCCCGGGCCTTTTTCTCCTTCACGTCGTCTTCCTCCTCGCCCTCACCGTCGCCCAGACCGTCTTCGCCGTCCTCCAGTGGCGCCAAGGCTTATGATCACCACCACCACCACCATGTTATGCGATACGACACAACACTTCCCCCAAGGATCAATTACACACAGGTTCCAATCATGAGTGTGAACTTTACTTTTTCGTGAGAGAACGGAAGATACTCTCTTCACCATCTTTCTGGGATGATCCGGACTCATTACACATCTATACATTTTCTATTTCTTTTGTATTTCTTCTTCTACATTCATTCTTTGTTTTCCTTCCTGTGTGCTGTTTGTGTGAGATGGACGATAGATTATATATACATGTATTCTTGGGTGGGGGCTTGTGATTTCAAAAAACGAAAAAAAAGTATATATGATTGGAGATGATTCCTAATTTTCTATTTTCGAACCGGCATGTCTTTGCGTACAGATTCTCCCAATCAAGATGGATATCAAGTTAGAATCTCCTAAAAATTGGATCGAGAGAACACTCTTCACTCTCTCACAAAAAATAATTTTATATATTTAAACAATAATTTGACAGGTGAAACTTACCGTCGTCATGTGAATCTTAAGGATAAAAAACACTCCCTCCACGAAACTCACGACGGAACCGGACTCTCTAGAATCTATATGTATTTCTGGATGTTACATCCCTAGTGATCCGCCATATAAATTAACTTCTTTTAATAATTAATGGCCGGAGGGAGCATATATATATATACATATACACAGTGCCAAAATTCTAAAAAAAATCAAGGGACAGAATTTCGTCAGAGACTATATATAATCAACGGGAGAAATGCCTCGATTCATAAAAAGAAAATTGAGGAAGATCTGAAATTTGCATGCTTTTACGTTTGATACTCGGCCCTGTCCAGCGATAATAATTCCCCCCCGGGGGGGAGAAGACCCGAGATAAAAATATCTCCGCCGCCCGACTCGGGGGCTCGGACGGGGACAAATCCGCCGCTGTCCGGGCGGCCGGCGGGCGAGACCGCCACGCAGCGTCGGCCGGCCGGCGGCGGCGGCGGTGCCCTCCCACGGCACGCCACCGCCCGCAGCTACGGTGGGATACGTATCGGCCACGTACATGCGTGGATATACATACACACACAGACTTGCGTAGCAGAGAAGGGTGGGCCGTTGCGTGCGTCCGGCGACGTCCGGCGCGTATCCGATGACGGTGGGGGCGTCGCACCTAGGGGCCTGTCGGCGACCGGGAAGAAGACGGCGCCGGCTCGATCGCGGCGGAATCACGGGACCGACTCCGGCGGGCGAACCAAGGAACGCGCCACCGCCGCCGCCGCCGCCGACCACGAGACTCTTTGTACACACCCTTGCGGAATTCTGGGTACGTTTGGATGAATCTGGATCGGGGAAATTTTGCAAACGGGACCCTCTCACTGCATCTATTTGCGCAGATCAGCTTCTGGTATCCACCCACGGGGAACAGGATGGGTTGAACGAATCGGAGCCGTCCGACGGCGGTGGTCCCCCCCCCGTCGACGGTCCGAAATAGCCCACACTTCCGGCATCCGTTTGACTTTGACCGGCCCGCCGGAGTCTGCCGCCGCCGGGAAGAAGGTGAAGATCCTACGGCGGCCATCGAAGCTCCCAGGAGGACGGAAAGGCTGTAGGGCCGAGATTGCCCCTCAGGTGGGGCCCGGGGTCGTCCTCCCGACACGTGTCCATATTCCAAACGTGCTCGCCTCCGCCTCCTGCCCAATCAGGCCTCCCCCCCCCCCCCCCCGTCGGTTCCTTCCCCCTTCGTCCAAAATCTGCGCTTTCTTCTCGCCCGCGGCAAGTCAAAAGGGGGACGCCAGAAGCAGCCGAGGAGGAGGAAGACGAAGGAGAGAGCTCCGGAGGAAGTTGGGGATTGGCGGAGGAGGTGATGGCGATGGCGGCGCAACGATTCTTATAAAACAAGAAACAGTTCACGGAGGGAGTCGGAAGAAGGAAAGGCGAAAAGCAGCGATTTTTCTTTTTTTTTTGGTTTTGGAGACCCTTGAATCCTCTTCTCTGCCTTGTCGACGGGGACCTGTAGCGACGGGCATGGAGGTCCTGTGCTCTTCTCCCAGCTGCTCCTCCTCTTCTTCCTCTTCTTCTTCTACCGTGGTGAACGGCTTCTCCGGCCGGACGCGGCAATCTCCTTTTCCTCTCCTCCGAGGCGCCCCCCTGGCCGCGACCCCACGCAGCTTCAGGGCCGCCCTCGACTGCCACGGCCGGGCCAGGCTCGTCCCCGCCTATCCCCTGCGCCCCTCCCTCCCCTTGTCGTCGTCCTCGTCGCTCTGCCCGCGCCCGCTCCCCCCGCCGAGAGGCGTCCGGCGGGTGCGGCGGGGACGGCAGCGGGCGGCCGCCATCTCGGCCGTCTTCGAGCGGTTCACGGAGAGGGCGATCAAGGCCGTGATTTTCGCCCAGAAGGAGGCGCGGGCGTTGGGCAGCGACATGGTGTTCACCCAGCACCTCCTCCTCGGGCTGATCGCAGAAGACCGCTCCCCGGACGGCTTCCTCGGGTCCGGCATCACCGCCGCTCGGGCCCGCGAGGCCGTCCGCGGCATCTGGGGGGGCGCCGGCGGCCCGCCCTCGCCGGCGGCGGGGCAGGCGACGGACGTGCCCTTCTCCTCGAGCACGAAGCGCGTGTTCGACGCGGCCGTGGAGTACTCCAGAGGCATGCGCAGCAACTTCGTCTCCCCCGAGCACATCGTCGTCGGGCTGCTCACCGTCGACGACGGCAGCGCCGGCCAGGTCCTCAAGAGGTGCGCCGATCGCCATCGATGAACTCGCTTTGAAAAGAGCCCCATCCGAGGCGGATCCCGATCATTCCTTTTCTGTCGAATTGCAGCCTGGGAGCAGATCTCAATCACCTGGCGTCCGTGGCGCTCTCCAGGCTCCAGGGGGAGCTTGCCAAGGATGGCCGGGAGCCGCCGGCACCTCCCCAGAAGCTGCCGGAAAAATCCCCCTCTGGAAAATCCACATCCTCGAGAACATCCGACAAGACAAGAGGTGTGATGGGGCCGCCCTCAGAGATTTCTCTTCAGAATCATGCCCGGAGGAACCCCATAAAACGCCCTCCCTCCCCTGATCATCCCCCTTTGCTTGCAGATAAAAGCATATTATCCCAGTTCTGCGTGGATCTCACGGCACACGCCGCCGAAGGACTCGTCGACCCCATCATCGGCCGGGACATTGAAGTGCAGAGAATCATCCAGATCCTCTGCCGGCGAACGAAGAACAACCCCATTCTTCTGGGTGAGCCAGGGGTCGGCAAGACGGCGATCGCCGAGGGATTGGCAATTCGAATCTCTGATGGCAGCGTTCCTATCTTTCTCGCGGTGGGGATGAGAATTCTCGGTGCCCATGATCTCATTTTTTGTTTTCCAGCTGCGTCGCTGACATATCCGATCCTTTGCTACACCATGCAGGGGAAGCGTATAATGTCTTTGGATATTGGTCTGCTGATGGCGGGTGCCAAGGAGAGAGGAGAGCTAGAAGCAAGGGTTACCGGCTTGATCAGTGAAGTGAAGAAAGCAGGTGTTTGGCTTATGCCACTCAGATCATTGCCCAGTATTTCACAAATCCTTTTTATTTTTTCTCCTTGTTCTAACTTGTGGTGCCAATTGCTGCAGGTGATGTTATTCTCTTCATTGATGAGGTTCATACACTCATAGGCTCTGGTACTGTTGGAAGAGGAAACAAGGGATCAGGTCTTGACATTGGTAACCTGCTGAAACCAGCTCTTGGGAGAGGTGAATTGCAGGTGGGTCTTTTGTTTTCTTGCCATGTGTGACACCTCATTAAAACAATAGTATATATTTGGATGTTCAGTATCATGCCTTTTCGCAATTCTTGAAATCATTATCATTGTATTACCCTGCCCAAACATCATTCTAGCAATAATACCATTGGAGTTCTTCCAACTAATCCCCTTTCCCCATTTGAGACTACTAGCTAGGTTTCCTTTTCAAGTTTTTATCCATTCAAGTAGGAAGAAGGCATCTTGAATCCTGCATTGTGTAAAACTAATACTATTGCCGATAGAGCTGCTCGTTCACAGCAGTGTTCTACATGAATGCTTGGAAATTCTGTCCACATTCACCCATCCCATGTTTGTTTGAATTTGTACTCTATATAAGAGAGTGGGAAAACATCTTGATCCTGCATGCGATGTGCTACATGGTCTGGTAGATTCTTCTCTTATTACTCTATACAGAGTAGAGAGTGATAAATAAAACATCTTGATCCCAGGTTGCCCAATTCACTGGCTCTGCCGAAACAGTTATGTACCATAGAGAGAATGCGGTGATGTAATGAGATTAGAAGATGCACTGACCTCAGAAACTGTTGTTGGTGGTGTTGTCGTTGTTGTTGGCAGTGCATTGCATCAACAACCATGGATGAACACAGGTTGCACTTCGAGAAGGATAAAGCTTTGGCTCGGAGGTTTCAGCCTGTATTTATAGATGAACCCACACAGGTAATTTTATCAAATCTTCTGTTATACGAATGTTGCGAGCTGGGTATTCATTCAGCTCTTGATCTTGATGCCGATGTTGATCTTGCAGGAGGATGCCGTGAGGATTTTGATCGGATTACGCGAGAGGTACGAAGCCCATCACAGATGCAGATTCACCCTGGAAGCCATGAACGCCGCCGTCTATCTTTCCGCGAGGTACATCCCCGACAGGCATCTACCGGACAAAGCCATCGATCTGATCGACGAAGCCGGCAGCCGGGCGCGCATGAACGCCTACAAGAAGAAGAAAGAGCAGAGGACCTCTGTGCTCGCGAAGTCGCCGGAGGAGTACTGGCAAGAGATCAGGGCAGTTCAGGCGATGCACGAAGTGGTCAGTACTCTGATGACTGGTGAGCGCGTTGATCTGCCTGAGCGTGTTGGAAGGTTCTGAGAATTCTTCCCCTCTTCTCAGGTTCTGGCAAACAAGAAGAAGTACTCCACCGCCGGCGAGGGCGACGAAGAGCTTGATGTCGTCTCCATCGACGGTGATGTGCAGCACGTCTCGGAACCTTCTCTACCCTCTGATTCGGGGGACGACGAGTACGATTCCGGGCTTTGCTTGATTGTGTCCCGATTTTATGTGAGGATTATTCTCAGAGATCGAGTTGGGGCCTCCGTCTCCGTGCAGGGTCGTCGTCGTGGGATCCGAGGAGATTGCCGCGGTTGCTTCGCTGTGGTCGGGAATCCCGGTCCAGCAGCTCACCGCGGATGAGAGGAAGGTCCTGATCGGCCTGGACGAGCAGCTAAGGAGGCGAGTGATCGGCCAGGACGACGCTGTCGGTGCCATAGCTCGGGCGGTCAAAAGATCGCGTGTCGGGATGAAGGATCCGGACAGGCCGATCGCGACGATGCTCTTCTGCGGCCCGACGGGAGTCGGAAAGACAGAGCTCACCAAGGCTCTGGCGGCGTCCTACTTCGGATCGGTATCCTCCTCCACCCTCGTCATCATCTCAGGCGCTTCGCTACCCGCCTCCTCCTGGCTTCTTCGATCTTTACGGAGCTTTGATCATCGCAGGAGGCGGCGATGCTGAGACTGGACATGAGTGAATACATGGAGCGCCACACGGTGAGCAAGCTGATCGGTTCGCCCCCGGGCTACGTCGGCTACGGCGAAGGCGGTACGCTGACGGAGGCGGTGAGGCGGCGGCCGTTTACGGTGGTGTTGCTCGACGAGATCGAGAAAGCTCACCCGGACATCTTCAACATCCTCCTCCAGATCTTCGAAGATGGTCACCTCACCGATTCCCAGGTAACCTATCGTGTTCTTGGCTCCCGTCTCTGTTCCTCGGCTCGCCGGCGGCCCGTTTGATCGAGATCGAAATTGGGGGTTGTTGCGTAGGGGCGGCGGGTGTCCTTCAAGAACACGCTGATCGTCATGACGTCCAACGTCGGCTCCACCGCCATCACCAAGGGCAGGCGGAGCATCGGCTTCATGATTGCCGATGCCGACGACGACTCGAGCTACGCCGGAATGAAGGCTCTGGTGACGGAGGAGCTCAAGGCGTACTTCCGGCCGGAGTTGCTGAACAGAATCGACGAGATCGTCGTGTTCCGTCCGCTCGAGAAGACACAGGTCTGCCTCCTCCTCCTCCTCCTCCCATCCGATCCGATCATCTCTTCCGTCGCATTTGGGGAAAGAAATTGTCGTAACAACGAGATCTTGCAGATGCTCGAGATCCTGAACATAATGCTGGGAGAAGTGAAGGAGAGGCTGTCAGCGCTGGGGATCGGGCTGGAGGTGTCGGACGCGGCCATGGACGTCGTCTGCCAGCAGGGGTATGACCGGAGCTACGGCGCCCGGCCGCTGAGGAGGGCCGTCACCAGCCTGATCGAAGACGTCGTGAGCGAGGCGCTGCTCGCCGGAGACTACCAGGCCGGTGACACCGTCGTGCTCGACGTGGATGCAACCGGCAAGCCGGTCGTCGCCCGCCGCCATGAGCTCACCGGCCACGACATTCAGCTGTCGGACGCAGCACCCATGATCTGATGCAACATCCCCATCGTGTATATCCCTCCCAAAATACATACATACATTCATACATGCAATTATTGTACAAGATGATTCTTTCACCCAGAAGATCAAACAGGTCCGAATTCTCCTCTGTTCATGGATCTCCTTGGCAGAGAAAGGTGCAAAATAGATCGGATCACAAGATTGTTTGATTGTTCTTGGTGTTCTTCCTCTTGCCCATTGCACGCATATACATCATTTGAATAATATTGAGAGCCTTTCCTCTGTCCTACACGAACCAATATCATCACATCTCAGCTCCTTTAAATACCTTCCAAAGAAAATTTGAATTTTGATCTAATACAAAAGGTTGGCGTGATGCTACCCCAGCTGGTTCATGCGGTGAAGACTTTCCGCGAAGAGAAGAGAGGATATGCATACGCAAAGGTTTCATAACAATTATGTCTAGCTGGGTACTCGGCTAAATTGATTTTTCTCATCACTCTGAACTCAAGAAAGATGCAGAACGAGAGGATGATGCCTGTGTCTGATTTAGGGTGGTCGGAAAGAGACACCAAGCATTGCAGCCATAGTTGTCAAGGCGCCCGCCTAGGCGGCGCCTAGGCGCCGCCTAGGCGGCAAGGCGCCTTTCCAAGGGCGCCTTGCCAGGGCGCCTTGTCTGGGGCCAAAAAGGCGCCCAAGGCGCCCGCCAAGGCGCCCAAGGCGCCAGCCTAGGCGCCCAAGGCGCCCAAGCAAGGCGCCTTGGGTATTTTTACATCATTAAAAAAAGTTTTTGAAAGATTTTTTTTCCCTTGATACCCCTCATAAGGGACACTTATTTAATGATAGTTTGAATATATTAATATATTGTATTATCACTTATACTATCATACATATTTAAGATTTATGATTATAAACATATATTATATACTTAATTAAGTTCTTTTTCAACTCTTTCCTCTCTCTCTCTTTGTCTCACTTACACTATTACATACTTTTTGGGTTCGGGGCCGCCCCCGACACCCCGCAAGGGGCGCCGCCCCCTTGACCCACGCGACCCGACCGTGTAGGTTGATCTGCGACTACTCTGTGCTCTCCCAATTTAATAATATTATAACAATATTTTACCATCACTTATACTATTGCACATATATAAATTTTATAATCATAAATGAGTTATATACTTAAATTTTATAAATATTTATTTAACTTTCTTCTCTTTCACACACACATCATATTTACTTATGTGCATTGATAAAACACTCAAATTCAATTATAACATAACAAATATAATTATATTTATGTTTTTTTATATATAACAACCTCCCGACTCAGCCTTCCTTTAATACCGCCTTGACCGCCTAGGCGACGCCTAAGCGGCCGCCTTGTCGCCTAAGCGGAATCGGTACTTTTCAACGCCTTGAGCGCCTTGTCGCCTTGATGAGCTGCCTGAATTGAGACCCCCTTAATTATTGTCTGCCACGATACTGGCAAATCCATTCTCCCCTCTTGTTGAGGTGGGATAGGGGCTTCGCCTCACATGCCACAGATGAGCAGCACCTAGGCCGTAGAGGAGATTTTCAGGGTGGTTTTATTTATTTAGTTGACTTTTATAAGGTAGACTGAGAGGAGGTCTCAGGTCATTGGAGGTGGTGACAAAGCCACTGGAGGCCACAGAGCTGTGTCTAACCGCCATATCAGGCGGAGGAATCCTAGCAGGTTGTTTTAACTTTAAACTTTAGAGTGGTGGATTGAAGTTAAAATCTATCAACTCGTGTGGGAGTCAAAATGAAGATCAAAAGGGTCGTCCCTCCACCCCATAGGATAGTTTGAAGGCCACTCCAATAACTATGCCGAGGCCGAGCACATTTTAAATCCTGACATGGCATTGGCAACCTGAAGCAAATAAAAACAACGTCAAAGTTCAGGTGGAGGATGCTGGTAATGGAATCAGATGAGCTTGTTCTCATATGATGCTGATTTTTGTTCTCAAGACTTGGCAGTTCTTACTCTCATCTTTTTTATCAAATGCGAGAGAGGCACCAAGGTGAGAGGGGCCAGAGGGCCTCACCTCACCTTGGATGCCTCAGGTGAATTCCTAGGGGGTAGAGGCATTTTAAGTGTTTTTTTATTTTCTTTTCTTTCTATAGAGAAGGGGGCTGAGAGGGGATCTTGCAATTCATAACTTAATTTGCACACCTCATCGTATCAGATCAGAGGGACCCAAAATGACAACCTATTAAGAGTGGCTCCCCCCATAGGGGAAGTCACAAAGGATGCCTCAATGCACCACAACTTTCAGTGGGCTCTGCCAGTTCCAAAGGCCTCCAACAAGCCCCTGGACTCTCCCCAGGGCCCAGAGCGCCAGAAACCTCTCAAAAAATGGCACATTTGGCACCCTTGGCAATGATGTTGACAGCAGCTACTGCCTAGGCATTTTGGCCCGAGTCAAGATAGGGAAAGGCTGCCTTGCCTTGCCTCATCCCCTAGGTGGTCACCTACACTGCCTACGATAACATAGCTCCCACCCATGAAAAGAAAATTAAAAAAAATCCACTCCTCTCATGTGGAAACTAGATTCTCCAACATTTTTAAGGGTGGACAGCTCAAGGATCACGGGATCGGGATCGGACCCTGGATCGGTGGGGTCCGATCCGATCCGGATCGGATCGGTCCGATCTAGGGCGATTCTCTTGGAGCCGATCCAGAATCGGTCTGGATCGTTTTTTTTTTTTTTTTTGCTTTCTAAAAGAAACTGTAAAAATCACCAAAAAATCAATAAAAATACATAGAACTCAGAAAAAATATGAAAAAAATATAGGGAACAATCAATCATATAACAAATTAACAATCAATCATATAGAACACATATCATATCCAATCACACAATAGAACACATCATACATCAAATAAAATACATATTTGTATCAAACAAACAATCATATCCAATCACACAATAGTACAACACATTTTCTTCTTAACACTCATATTACATTGCGTTAAATAAAAAAACAAATACATATGCCATCACCACCAACTATGGTAATCTCCTGAGTAGGATGGATCTGGATCTCTGTCCTGGTCATTTTAATTGTCTTGAAATCTCCATTGATTTGGGTCAGTCATAATTGGCCCGTATCCATAGGAAAATAAAGACTGGGCCATGTCGCTAAACTCATAAACTCCATGAACAGTCGGAGGTGGAGCTAGAAAAGATGGTGGATAGCCAGGCTCACTATCTGAGGCAGGCTCTGGATAGGAAGATGCAAACTCGTCAAAAACATTCATCCTCGTCCAGCGTCCGCCGCCCTGCCACTCGAACATGAGTGTCTTTTATCACTCAAATCATCTGGACCTGCTCCACTCGTGCGTGCACTACTAGTAGAGCCACCCTCACCTGAGGCGCCGCCTCCACCTATGCTGCCACCCCCACCTCCACCTCCACCTCCACCCCCTGTACGCTGTTGTTGTGTGGGTGAGACAAATTCTTCTTCATCCTCATCTGATGAAGGTGGCTGAGTGGTCTCGGTGTCAAGGAGATGATGTCGCCGTTTGATACTTATCTTCTTCCTCTTCAATGTAGGATCTCATTGACTACTTTGCTGTGAAGGTAAGCAGACTTTCTTTAAAGCCCTGAATAATTCACCATTCTTCTTGGTGGTGGTGGTGGTGGTAGATGGACCCGCAACTGGAATCCGAGCCGGAGCTGTAACGGCCGGGGGGGAGCTGGATGTCTCTCTGGAGAAGCTGTAGTCCGGGGTGGATCAGGAAGTGGAGTTGTGCACGGAACTTGACTTTCTTGACCTTCCTGCATGTCGTCTTCATCCTCACCGACGACACTGTCAAGCTCGCCTTCGGCCCATGATCTGTCGTTCGGGTCGAACTCTGGCTCTCCCTCAGCATCCTTGTCTTCCACTCATGCTGCAAGTGGATGTTCTTCTTGGAATAGATATTCCAAGTCCACGTCCGCCTGGGACAAGCCCTAAGTAGCTTGGGCTTGTGCTCTTTCTTGGTACAATCCACCTGCAAACTGTGCAAATCTTTGCTCCGATGTCTTCTGCCTATCTTTGATATTCTTGATCCTCAACATCATATTGTAATGGCAGTAGACAAACTTCTCCAATCTTTCTGTCTTCAACCTATTTCTCCTCTTCGTGTGAATAAGGTTGAAGGTGCTCCAATTTCTCTCACACTGGGATGACGAAGTGCTCTGACTTAGCACCCGAATTGCAACGGAAGCGAGTGGATTCCATCCAGTTCTGTTGGTCACCATAATCCACCACTCAGCTGTAATCATAAACAAGACAATTACATGCATCAGTAACCTTATGTAAAAAAAATCAAGTAACCAAAAAGTCATTAATTCGGGTAGGCATATTACTAGGGGGACCCTATCATGTGAGTACTGCAAATCTAGATCCCCGTACACCCCAATCTTGTGCCTGTATGAAGTCATCTGAAAATCCAAAATAAATCAGTTATCTTCTCTTCTTGAGATAAAGTTCTAAGTTTAATTGATATGAAACTGTTGGAACCTCAATTTTTTGGATAAAATTTCGGAAATTCATTTTCCCTTTTGATTTGACTTTTGACTTAGCCTTAACTATTAAGAAAATATGTGGTATTTCATAACAGTATTAGCTAGGTCAGTGGTATGCATAAAAATATATGTTGAGGTTATTAGGTTCTTTGAAAATTTGTTTTGACCTCTCCCCATCGGATGGTGCGAAGATCCGATGTTAATTACATCGAGAATACTCGAATACCCTTGATTAGCCACCATAGCAATTTTGTAAATAGAAGACATACATCCGTACAATAAACATATGGGAGCAATAGCCCCATACACTTGTTGGAATGCAAAACTTAGTGTTTTGAACTTTGATTTGATTTGATTTGTTTGAATTAGGTTTGTTGTTAAGATTTGATTTTGTTTAATTGATTTTTTTTCGTCGAGGATTTTCAATTGAGTTTGAAATTTAATGGATGTTCATTTTTTCAGATTTTTTATGGGTTTTGAATTTGAATTTTTTTTTAGATTTTGGGATTTTCAAGATTTAAATTGATTAAGACTTAATGTCTTTTATGTGAGTCATTTGGTTTCAACTTGATTTGGATTTGTTTTGAAAGTTTGATTTGCTATGTTTTTTTTTATTAGGACTTGATATCTTTTGGTTGAATCTGAATTATGAATTTTGTTTAGGTTGCATTTCATTTAAATGTCATTTTAAGTTAGGATTTAACACATTTTTTTAATTGAGGATCTGTTCCACAATTATTTTTTGTTTTGGGTTTGATTTGAGTTGACTTGGAAAATTTTTATTTGAGATTCTTTGCCATTTTTTATGTTGTGGAATAACATAATGAATTTGGTGTTTTGAACCTGTTTGGGGTATTTTCGTTTATTTGGCTATATTTCATTATTTTTATAGGGTTTATTTGATTTATTTTCTTTTAATTGGCATTTTGATTCATAAACTTTTTTTTTTTTGATTATCTGAAAATTATTTTTGAGATAAAAAAAAATTTATGTTGACTGGTTTGACCAGATTATCGTTATTTTCAGGTTTATTATTATTTTTATTTTTTATTTTTTATTTTTTTTTTACATTCCTCCAAGTCTATGGGGTTTTTCATAAATTCCGATGACAATAATGGCATGCAAAATTCGAAATTCCATTTATTGACAAATTCGAATGCAAATTACATGTGGGGGACATAAAATGTCATATTTCCCATTGATGAATTTTCCTTAGTCCTTGATGGACATAGGATGATCCTTCCTTGGCATATGTCTCTCATTTTTAATTTAAGGGGAAATTTTGACATGACTTCCCCTTAAATTGATGAGATATACCTCCCTTAGTAGGTGGAGTTTGATACTCCCTACTTCGGGGGAAGGATCGGTAGAAGATGGGAGCTTGCCCATTTCCCCGTCCGGGATCAAACACACCGGGGACATGCCCGAGTGCCCGTCCTTTGAGGTAGCCTATATGAAATAGACTAACTCTTAATTGAATTTCTTTTCTCAAATTTTGATTAAGTTTGTTTTTTAAGGCCTTGATGGCCGGCTCACTCCTCATTGGGCCAAGGTGACCACTTGAAGCTTTGAAGGCCCTGGCGGCCAAACTGTTCTAATTGGGCCTTAGAGGCCTGTTTGTGCTTCATCTAGGCCCTGTCGGCCTTGACATGTGCAGACCCTGGTGGCCTATTACCATCCTCTGATTTGGGGTCCCGGTGACAGGTTCTTCTCCTTTTTATAGGCACTGGAGCAAGCACCAATGGCAGCAGGATCAGCAGCGGTCAACCATCATCTTCTCCATGTTCCTTCTCCATGTTCCTGGACAGAAGCTACAGCCAAAGTGGCCACGTATCTCCCTTCTTCCTTCCTTGGGCGCAGGGGGGTAGCAAGAGGGGGGATGAAGGACAGCCGCTGGTTCACTGGGGAGAGAAGAAGCGCCGGCCCTCCTTAGACTTCTCTCCGCCCCCTCCTTTTCTCTTTTTTTTTTTTGGCAGCAGCCCCCCTTGGAAGCAGCCGTCAGCCGTTGGCAGCAGGATCCGGTTGGAAGCAGCCCCCGCCCTCTGGAAGCAGCCGTCTGCCTCCTGGTTGCAGCCGTCTGCCCTCTGGAAGCAGCCCCCTGGAAGCAGCCGTCCGCCCTCCTCTGCACGCAGGAACTCTCCTTCACGTATCAACTCTCCAACCAACCCCTTTAGTATATCCGACAGGTCTCTCTTAAAGAGAGGAAACTGTCCAGCGCAACCTCCCCCCCAACATGGAGGAAGTGGAGATCATGGGAGTAGTGGCTGCAGTGGGAGGTGGGTCAGTCTACTGACCCCCCCCCCCCCACGTTTCCTTTTTCTCCTTTTTTTTTTAAACTCTGAAAATTCTGGAAAGTAATGGGCTGTACGTAGCCTTCTCCCATGCAAGTATTTGATACCATTAAGACCCACTAGGACAGGATCCAATAACTTAAGTTATGGATTAATCCTGACCCTTGAAACAAATCCATCTAAATTGATCAAATCTTGATCTTCAAAAATTCTGAAAATTGCATAAAAATGCAATTAAATATACATACACCAGAACTTTTCTGTGCATAGATCTTGCTGCCAAAAATTATTTGAATAGTTCTGCCGTTGTCCCAAAGTGCATGCCGACTTTGCATTTTTCCAAACTTTGTCCATAACTTTCCGAATATGGATTGGATTGATGATCCAACTCCGATGTTGTTCATCTGGAAGTCAGGGCGGACTTTTTGGTGACGCCATATGTTAATGGGCCTGCTTGGATTTGTTCAGGCCCAATAGGGGCAAAACAGTCATTTTTTCGTCCGGAGTCAGATTCTGACATTCAAGGCACCGTTGCGAAGCTCTCTGTCGAGGCAATACTGTTGACACATTGGTTTGGTCATTTGGGCCCACCAAGCCCAGTAAGGACCGCCTAAAAGTCCACTTTCATTGTTTTGCCCATATCTTGCCGAATACAAGTCAGATTTCTGATCTGACTTTAATGTTGCTCAATATGAAACTTGGCGGACTTAATGATGCACCAAGATATTATCGGGCCTATCCCGAATTGTCCAAACCTACCAAGGGCGAAAGAGGTCATTTGCAGTTCGGTACCATCCGAAATCGGATTCCGATATTCAGAGTACCGTTGTGAAGCCCTCAACCGGCATGTACCCCTACGGACCCACTTGTTTTGTTTTTCGGACTTGATATGCCCTTATCAAGGCCATTCGAAAATCGACTTTCAGCGTTTTTCTCATAACTTTCCAAATACGGGTCGGATTGCCGATTCGACTGCTGTCATTGTTTATCCGAAAGTCAAGTAGACCTTTTGGTGGTGCCACTTTTCTTTGGACCTTCCCAGTTGCTCGAATCCCACAAGGGCAAAACGGTCATTTTACCGTCCGAAGCCATATTTTGACATGCGAGGTGCCGTTGGAAATGTCTTGGGTACAATGCCGTGAGCCCACTTGTTTTGTTATTTGGGCCCATTAAGCCTACCAAAGGCCATTCGAGAGTGTTTTCATTGTTTGACCCATAACTTGTTGAATTCAAGTCAGATTTCCGATCCGACTTCGTTGTTGCTCAAGTTTGAGCCTGACGGACAAGATGGTGGTGTCTGACCGTTATCAAGCCATCACCCAGTTGGTCGGGCCCAATAAGCCTTATTGGGCCCGTTCGGCCCGTTGCCGTAAATGTGATGAAAAATGGGTCACACTTGCCTGTTCGATTTTCTTTCATGTATTTTGCCCAAAACTTGCTAGTTCTGGATGTCATGACATTTTTTGGGTGCCAATAGAAACGTATTACTTACTTCAACATCAGCGCAGATTCTGTCTTCTTGGGTCTTACAGAGTCGTTTAATTACAGATAATGTGCCTGATAATACTTCACCATCATTACATACTTGGCCACCATACTGTATCCTTGGGTTCAAGAAGTACCCTGTAACGACATTAATACTCCATTAGTATAAAGACAGTGGGGGTAATACACAAAATATAACTTGTAATACAATTATATTACACTACTAAAGTATACCTGCAGCATGAATGTCGTGGTGTAGGATTTTGTCCCATCTGTTGTCAATCACCTTCCACCACTTTTTGTAACCCTTGAGATTCTTCTCTTTAATTTTCAACTTAGCTTTATCCATAGCATCATACAGGTACCCCATCTGATTTTTGTAATTTGAATCCACCAACCTAAGTACCTGCACCAAAGGCTCTATGACAGACAAGTAGTACTGCACCTTCTCCCACCACCTCGTTATCTTCTATCAACTCCATCTTTACAGATCTCATACTGATCCAAGGAGCTCCTGTATGTATCCATGTACTCCTGATAAGCAGTGGAGAGGATGAACCTTTTTAAACTAGCCTTGTACCTGTATAGGCTCTCTAAAGCAATAAAATGGGTGGCAAATCTTGTGGGACCCAGTCTGATCAAATCATGACCACCGGTGTGCTGCCTCATGATATGTAAAAGTCACGGATGGCCATAGATAAATGAGGTGATCAGCTGTCCTTGGTTGACCAAGGACTTGACATTAGCATCCCTACCAATATCTTCCAACATCAGGTCAATAGAATGTGCCGCACAGGGCACCCAAAACAAGTGAGGTCGAGCCTCCATAAGCTTCTTTCCTGCAACCTTATATGAGGCCTCATTGTCTGTGACAAACTGCACAATGTTGGCCTCCCCTATCTCATCCACCACAGTGTTCATTAAGCCAAATAGGTACTCTGCATTTTTCACCTGACCTGATGCATCTATCGACTTAAGGAATACGATACCCTCAGAACAATACACAAGGAAGTTTATAAGTGGCCTCCTTGTGATTCCAGTCCACCCATCGCACATTACAGTGCACCCCCTCTCATTCCAGATGGTTTTGAATCCATCTATCCATGAGATCAACTCATCGACCTCCTCATCCAAGCCTGTTTCATATATATACTTTGATGTTGGGGCTTTCAACCCCGGACCAGCCTCACCAATCGCATCAACCATAGTCTAGAAATATGGACTCGTGGCTGCATGTGCCGAGACACCTACAAATTCAAAAAAAAAGATAAGGGAGAAGAGAGGGTTGTTAATAATAACTAAAGTAACAACAAATTCATATCAACAAGCAAATGCTAACCACAACTTCAACAAATCTTTACCTGCATGTAGAAAGAACTTAACCATATGCTTTAGGGCTTTCTTTGCTGCCCCAGTCGAGGCCTTCACCCATTTAAATGCTTGTTTTATACCCCTCTGACCTCTGCCACTCTCCCTATACATGGCAGTGTCTCCCGTCGGCATTGGTCGAACAGAATGTGTCCTCCGGATTTCAGGCTCTCGAACAGGGCGTGTGTCCGCCCCCACATCAGATCATCTGGCAGCCGAACCTCCTGATCCTCGTCTTCGTTCCTCATCCTCACGGGCCTGAGCCCTACTCTCATGTACGGCTCTCCTGACCTGAGCCTCTTCCTCATCTGATGAAGATGAAGAATCAACTTGGACCATTTCATGTGCTGGTCCTTTCCCTTTCTTGCTCTTTTCGGCCATAAGATCGGCGTCTCTCCGACCTAGCAACTCGTCATGTAGGTCTTGTCTCTGACCAACTCTCACCTCCCTCTGTGATGCCCTTCCATTTAAATAACCCCTCATCTCCTCCCTCAGCTCAGCCGGTACTTTATCACACTTCTTTACATTGCCACCCGTCCCGTCTATATGTTGCTTTAGCCGATACACACCTCCATTCATATCTTTTTGGCACCACTTGCATCTAACTCTTTTCTTCTCTGAATCAAAGAGATGGCCATGTTGACATCCAATGTCACGAAATTCCGCGGGGCCGATGCCATGCTCCTCGTCCGACATCTTATCTACAACACAAATGGGAATTAAATAATACACAATATTAGACCAAGGAAATCCACCCCCAGCCAAGGATCGCGGGATCGGAATCGGAATCGGGATCGGTGGGTACCGATCCGATCCGGATCGGATCGGATCGGACCGATTCCGACCGATCCAATGGAAGACAATCGATCCAGAATCGGTAAGCAAAAAAAAAAAACGATCCGATTCCGATCCGATCCGATCCCAGACCGATCCGGACCGATTCTGGCCGATTCGGACCGATTCTGGCCGATCCTGGCCGATCCGACTGGAATAGCAAAAAATGAAAAAAGACGATTCGATTCCGATTCCGATTCCGATCCCGACCGATTCGGCCGATCCGATTCCGATTCCGATCCGATTCCGATCCGATCCCGACCGATCCGGCCGATCCCGACCGATTCTGCCGGAACTTTTTTCCGGATCGGTCCTTCAGCCAAGAATCGGATCGGCAATGGCCGATCCGATCCAGGAATCGGCCGATTCCGATCCGGATCGGCCGATTCCGCGATCTATGCCCCCAGCCTTGGGCAGGGGGGTGCAATTCAACCCCCGCCCCCCACCTAAAGGGGCCGGAGGGGACTGTCCAAAAAGTCACCCCTTCGGGGGTGACTGTTCAACACCCCCGAAGGGGTGATTAGCACCCCTTCGGGGGTGCAATTCCACCCCCATTGGGGGTGAAATAATCCCCCAATGGGGGATCCCAAACCTGCAACTGCAGGGCCTAGGATCGGGGGAGGGGGAGGGGGAAGGGGAGGAAGGACCGAAGGAGGGCCTGCGGCCTGCCGGCCTGGGGGGGGGAGAGGGGATCGAAGGTCCCCCCCCCCTTACAAACCTTGTGTAGGGTAGATCGGCCCCTTGTGAAGGCTGGATCAGCCCTCCAAAAGCTGGATCGCCGGTGAAGTATGCCCTAGATCTCCAAGGGGGATTGGGGGGGAGGAGAGGAAGCACGAAGAGGCGAGCTGGGGGGAGAATCGGTCTGATCTCCCCCAATTTGGAGGTGATCGGGCCTTAAAACAGACCCGGATCGATCCCAGAATCAGATCGATTCCGGGTCTTCCGATTTTCCGGAGAATCGGTCCGGATCGACCGATTTTGGGATCGATCCGGGTGGATCGGTCCGGGATCGACCTATCCGACCAATTCCGGCCGATCCAGCCGGGACTCCCGGCTGGATCGCTAATTCGGGCTGGAATCGGATCGGTGGGTACCGATCCGATCCAAGAATCGGCCGATCCCGATCCGGATCGGCCGATTCTGCAATCCATGGGACAGCTTCCCTGCTAGCTTTACAACTTTAAAGTATTGGATGAAGCAACTCAACTACGAACTCATAGATGAAAGTTCTCAGTTTCTCACCAATTGAAGAAATGACTTTACCTAGACAAAGTAGTGACAATGTTGACGATTATGTCTATCCTACTAAAGTCCACACTCCACAGCATGTCCTCGGAATATATCCCGTCTTTTCGCCTTTATAGTCCTATGAAAAGTCTAGCCCAATTATGGCTGGCTACTGAAAAAACCAGATTAGGATCCAAAAGTCAGATGGAGGAATAGGTAAATGTCTTCAAATTAGTCCATCTTCGCACCAGAAACGCTAATCTGGCGAGTGGCTGGTGTAAACCAACAGAGAATTTCTTTGATATTCCTTTGCTGTTGTTATTATAGTTGTCATTGGCACCATTATTTAGCCTTATGGCTAGACGTTTCAACCTAAACACCTTAGTCTTACATCATGAGGTAAGTATGAACTAAACAACAACTTTATCCACTGCAACTCTTACCTCAGTTGAACTTCCCCACACCCTGTAAGCTCTGCATGAGGGTCTTATTTCTTGCAATCTCCTAGGTGTTTCGTGGACAAATGCAATGGGAACAGGAATGGGACTCTATAACAGAAGCTAAAAACAGCACTTTGTAGCTTCCTAAATGAATAGAGCAAATATATCAACAAGGTTTTTCTTCACTGAAAGCATTACAACATAAAAGAACATCCAGAGAAAGTAAAAACAAAAATTTCTTGATTTCAGCTGAGACAAACATGGCAAGTGGCAACCTCAAAAATGAGGAAGATTATAATATCAAGAAAGGTACCCAGAAAGTCTTCCAGAAGTCTCATGAATCCATCATGACTCCAACACCGCCAGGCTCATCACTTCTGCTCAGATGCCCGCAAACATTGCACTCCATGACATCGGAGACATCACCGTGCGGCGATGGCGGCAGCGGTGCTAGTGTTCCCCCGCAGCCCTCCCTCTGGCACATGTACCTCACAAAGAAGTAAGCGTGGGGGAAATCCCCATCTCCCCCCTCCTCCATTCCCTTGCCCCCTTCATCACCATCATCACCCTCCATTTCCTCATCGTCCATCTCGACCTCCTCCTCTTCCTCTTCTTTCCAAGTCTTCTCCACCAGGCAGCGGTCGCACTCGCATAAGAAGCCATAATCCTCAAGGAGCCTCCTTTGCCTCTCCTTGTAGCTCCAGTTCACCGGGAAGTAGCTCAGGCACACTTCCCTTCCTTCGGGGATGGCATGGATCGCCCGGACAATGATGTCGGTGTTCCTGCCCACATGGCCCCCTCCTTCGACATAGTCGAAACGGCAGGCATTGGGGAGACAGTCATGGTTGAAGAAGGAAGCTTTGGGATAGACGCCATACGCCCTCACCCTCCTCTCCACATCCTCGCCGGCGGCGGAAACCGGCTCCATCAGCCCGAAAGCGTTCATCTTGTCCTTGGCCAGGAGGGCCGCCGTCAACTCTGGGGAGAACTTGGCGGGAGCCACAGGCGACGGCGGAGACAGAGAAGCCACCAGTGAGTGGAGGGCGAGGGCGATGCGATCCACAACGGCGTCCCCCTGGAGGGAGAGGAGGCTGAGGAAACCGTCCGGGGAGACGACAGCGAGGTTGTACGCGGCAACGAGAAAGACCGCCTGGGAGAAGGCGTCCGGGTGGTGATCGAGCGGCGGCGGGAAAGAGGGGGCGGCGGAGCGAAGCAAAGAAAGGGCCCGGCAAGCCCACGGGGTGTGGGAGCTAGCCCCGGCCTTCGTCCGGCAGGCATCGTTGCAGAAGCGGGCCCAGCCAGAGCATCCGGGGCAAGGAAAGGGAGGATCTTTCGGCGGCAGATTGCGGTAGCAGTGGGCACAGGAGGACGAAGAGGATGCGGGGTCTCCGGCGGCTGGGTAGAGAAGCAAGGGCGAGTCGACGAGAAGGGCTTCGCCGGGTTTAATGTCGCGAGCGGCCACGAGGGCACGCCCACGGCCGGGTATGTCGGGGAGGACTCGGACGAGGGATGGAGGGGCCGGGGAGGACGCTGCTTCAAAGATGGACATGGCGGCGGCGGCGGAAGCGGAAGCGGAAGGTGGCGAGACGGTCAGATTGAGGGCGTCGGCGTCGGACCGATTGCTTTATGACGATGTCCGTAGTTGAGGGCGTCGGCGTCGGCGTCGGACCAATTTAAAATTGATGATTTTAAATTTTATCAACGTATTAATATTGATAACAAATTAATAGACATTTTAACAATAATATCATAGTTGAACAAAACTAGATAAATTATAAAGAAAGAGGCTGAGAGAGATATCTCGTAACTTTAGTTCTCCATACATCTCTCCCTGATGCGTTGATTAAATTTAATTAATTATTCTTGAAAAGTTGAAATGAAAAACTTCGAAACATACGTACACTCACAGGCACAGACACATGCTACATCTGAGAAAATTTTCGAACTAACACGATTTGAAACATGATTTCCGGAAGTAACACACTAAAAATTTTATTTCCGGAACTAGCAGGGTTTGGCGGGGAGGATAAACCCGCTGCGTATTTCAGCGACAGTCGCTAAGAGATTCAGCGACTTCCGCCAAGCGACTTTGGCGTGTCCCTCGGCGCTCTCTCTCTCCCTGGACTCTCTCTCTCCCTGGTCTCTCTCTCTCCCGGCGATCTCTCTCTCTCTCCCTGGGCTCTCTCTCTCTGTCCCTCGGTATCTCTCTCCCTGATTTGTCCCTCGGATATAATTTGTTCTTTATTTTCTCTCTCTATTTCATTTATATAAATATTATATATAATTATATATGTGTCTCAAATATATTTATATTATTTTGAATATGTTTATTTTATACGTAAGATATGTATAATTTACATATAGTATGTTTAAATTTATATTTAAGTTAATTATTTAATATATATTATTATGAGATATATACATATCTCATAATATTATATTTATTATTATAAAAAATTAATATTATAGTATAGTTTTATAAAAAATTAATATTATAGTATAGTTTTATTATATTTATAAAAAATTAATATTATATAGAATAATATGTATATATATAATAAATTTATTTATATTATTATTAAACTATATATACATCTTCTGCAAAATATAAAATTATTTTTATTATAATATGATTATACTATATTTTAAAATTTTAAAAATATTTAATCAGTAAAAATATCTTTTACTAATTATATCTCATAATAATATATATTAAATAATTAACTTAAATATAAATTTAAACTTACTATATGTAAATTATACATATCTTACGTATAAAATAAACATATTCAAAATAATATAAAGATATTTGAGACACATATATAATTATATATAATATTTATATAAATGAAATAGAGAGAGAAAATAAAGAACAAATTATATCCTATGGACAAATCAGGGAGAGAGAGACCGAGGGACAGAGAGAGAGATCGCCGGGAGAGAGAGAGACCAGGGGGAGAGAGATCGCCGGGAGAGAGAGAGCGCCGAGGGACACGCCAAAGTCGCTCAGCGACTTTGGCGGAAGTCGCTGAATCTCTTAGCGACTTCGACCAAGTCGCTGAAATACGCAGCGGGTTTATCCTCCCCGCCCCGAAATCACTGGGTTACCCAGCGACTTCGCCCAAACCCTGCTAGTTTCGGAAATAAAATTTTTAGTGTGCTACTTCCGGAAATCATGTTTGAAACCGTGTTAGTTCGAAAATTTTCTCCTGCTACATCTATTCTATTTTTCTCATTTATATTGTTTGTACTTTGTATTCCTCCTAAGGTGACGGAATCAAACGTACAAACACCTTCCTGCCCAGCAAACAGAGCCAAGAACAAGGAAGCAAGGAAACCCCAAATTTCTCGTTAAAATCATCGTCGGCCTAGCTTTCGAATTCATTAAACTAGATGCAAATATTCTGAAAGTTCATGGGTATCTAGCTGATTACCAGGTTGAGTGCAAGAGGAAGAGAGTGAAAACACACATGAAACTCTAAGAGAGGCATCGGCAACCCAGAAAATGAGAGGCGTTAAGAAGGGCTGCAACAATTAATCTTTTTTTTTGCAACAGTCGAAACAAGGCATGTGAGATCCAAGAGGAATTTTTGCCATATGGAACACTTAACTAAAGGCTGCAACAATGAACGACTCTGGAACAAAACAACAAAAATCCATACAGGTTCAGCAGAGCTTCATCACTTCCGTTTAGCCAGCTCCCTATCCCTGCAAAACAAGCCAAGACAAAACATCAAGGCTCGAGGAAGCAGAAGGATGAAATAAGATAGACAGGGAAAGGAAACAAAAGGGTGTGGGCATACTTCTGAACGTGATCCAAAATGACAAGCCTAGGACCAGGAGGGATCCCAACTTCTCGGAGGGCACTGAAAAGGTTTTAGTCAGTACACCCTTGTTTAGTCTTTTTGGATCAAGAAGAAAGTCTCTTAAGGAGGGTCGGCGCGTAACAGTAACTTGCCTCTCTGTGAGAAGCGGCAGAGTCGTATCTGTGAGTAAACCCTTCCTGAAGTTCTTCTCATATGTTTCGAGACCAAGTTTCATGAGCATGCTCCTCGCCTGAACATAGTACACATCTTCGCTGGGCGCTGGTGAAGCCCCCCCACCCATGGCTTGGCCAAGCTACGAAGACAAAAAGAGTGGCAGTCAGTGAGGGAAAACCAAATTTATGAGCTTCATCCACACTAAGGCTGATTAGAGAATCACAAAAAAAATGCATAGTTGGTCTCATCAAAATAAGATTGTCGGCTCCTCCCTGGAGATGCAGCATTGGCGCGGTACATTGAAGGAACGGTAATGGTCCATCAGAATCATGTGAAATGGGACATTTGCCTACCTAGCACAATGAACTATGCACATGAACAAGAAGTGTTCTCACAAACTGTGCCCCTTTGGATATTCAAGATAAAAAGGTGCTTTAACGAACTAGATAGTGGTGTGATCATGTGGCAAAGTTATTGTTCGCTAGTAATTATATGCCCGGAATTTGATATCCATATGCAGCTAATGTGAACGATCTTGAATCTGCAAACTTACCCGTGATGACAAAGCTTTAATAAGCATCCACCCAGAGGAACCATATCCACATGATGCCCATGGGAAGGGAAGAGACAGAGAAAATGGCCAAGACATTGCAATTATATTCTAATTTTTACCTTGGCAATTCCACCTTGAATGATAGCAAAGAAGGCCCCTGTACCAAGTGCACTGGCAACATTGGGCTTCCCTGGGCTACTCACCAATGAAAACAAAAATCCAGAACCAAAAGCCCCTGCAACACTGTAGTAGAAAAATGTGGCATATTATAAAAAGGAACAAAGGCTTGACATGAGTTAAAGAATATCACCTTGCCTTAGTTAATAAATGGAAAAAAAACGAGATTTTGTGATGTTCATATAAATAAGAAAATGAATTAGAAGTTTGGACTTCATATACAACTTCAAGATTCTATCAGCAAGCATCATTAAGCTTAGATGCAAGAGATAATTGAGGTGACCAACATGTTGCCTCAGCTCAACTGCCACATACCATCACCTCAATGATTGAAGCAACAGTTCACATTAGATTTACACTGATGAACACCATGAAGTAAGGCAATGCACCAGAGAAATTATTGATCTAATCAAACAGTTTTAAGGATGTATGTAAAGAGAAGTATCATAACCTTAATTATTTTAATCTTATAAGGGAAGCATGCAACAAAAGGACTTGAGATGAGCACCTACATGGCTTCTGCCTTCTCTGCCTCCCACTTCCAAATCTCCATAGCCACTGGAAAAGAGAATAATTCATCAGTGACAACCACCAAACTGGGAGCAAGGTGCAGACATCCATGCCTGCTCCATGATGACAGAAGACACTTCCTCACAGATCCAACTGTCCTGCACCACTACCAATCTACCACCATCAACATGAAAGGGCTATACAGCTTTTCAACTCTCCTCAGTTACGTGGGGAAGATAGACTCATCAGGTGGGCATGCATCCTTTTCCCATAAAATTTCGAGGTGAGTCCCCCTCAAATATTCAAGCTTTAAATATCAGCAACACCTAATGGCCATGCAAAGGTTTATGGCCCGTTTGGTTAGAGTTTTAAATTTGATACTATATCAATATTGATATTGATAATTTTAAAGGTTGGAATATCAATATCAAAATTGATACAAGTTAACATTTGTATTACATAATGTGTTTTGTTTTCACTGTCAATTTCAAATTTGATATTACTAACCAAACACTTTTTAGTGATTACTAAGAATATCAATTTTAAAATTGATAGTGATAGAGGTGTCAAATAATGTTACCAAACAGGGCATTAGCAAGCACCCTGAATGTCAAAACCCAGTCTCTGACAACACCATATAAAAAGAACACATCCTGATATTTCCATTCTCTCAGGCACCAGCAACAGGGACCCCTCCTACCTGCTACTACCTCATCATGGTTCTCTCAGGGTTACCTCTGCCTTCTGGAGGCCGGACATGACAGCTCCACATATTGGTCAATCTCTTGTACAGTCGTACCCATCTGCCATCATCCAGGCATAGATCGGGCTGACCATAGCCCCTCCATGTCTCCCCAATTTCTGATGACATGAAACTAATTCTTCTCTTATCTTCATCTTTTTCCCTTCGAAGAGATTCTCTTATCTTCATCTGATATCCCCTTATTTCTGAGACCGTAAACGATCTACACCAGAAGATGCATGGGAGGAGCATCCAAACGAGAGCACAGGTTTACTTTACATGTAAAAGATATGCAAGAGCCTAAGGCCGAAGATCCTAAAACAAAAGACATCAACTATTATACCACGCAGAGAAGTATGTGTTACTACTTTTCTTTGTTAACTATGTTTGCCGACAATAATACGAAAGACACACGGGCATTTTCTAGAATAACTCAAATGGCAATTACCTGTTTTTCATGTCAACAACACCCCTTATTCTTTTCAAAACACAGGATATTCCAGCATTTGCTCCTGTCAAGACTGCAAAATTGCGAGCCTGAACTAGAGGGCTACCCGACATACCCTGCATGCGTACGCAAAATGTGTCACCAGACGGGAAGGAAAACCGAATTTAAGATAAACACGATCAGTTCATGGATAAAAAGACCATTGGGAGCGCAAAATCAAAGCCAAAAACCACATTGACACTGATAAAGAAGGCATTTTCTCCACACGGCGGGGACAGATGAACATTGCACGAATTTGGGATAGTGTCATAGTCTGAACAGTTTGAACCCAAAAAGAAGAAAAAGAAAGAACGCAGGCTAGACAACCATACGCACCTCGGGCGAGAGGAAAGGGTTGGAAGACTCCACGGCGCCGGTTTTGGCCGCCTCAGACTGCAAATCCTTGCCGAGCGCGCTGATGAGGCCACCCAGGAGGCCTCCCTGGACAGCGGACAGACCGGTGATCACGGCGGCCTCAACGGCGATGGGCTGCCGAGCCAACCACGCCTGAAAGCGACCCTGCTGCTCCGTGGCCCAATTTTGAGCTGCGGACAGGGGGTTGCCCCCCCGGGTGGCCGCCATAAGACCCGAAGCTGGAGACGAGAGAGTGGACGGGGCCACGGGCGAGACGCCGGCGGGCCCTGGCTGCTGCTTGTGCACGAGCTCGGCGCCTCCTCCCATGGCGTCCAGCGCTCTCCCAAGCTCTTCCCCCTCCCCAAAAACCCCGCCTTTCCTCTTCGCGGCGGCACAGACCGAGAGGACGAACAGATAGACCGAATCTGTTCCCAGCTTGCAAGCTTACCCGAAGATGAGAAATCTATGTATGCTTGTGCCTTTTATGTTCGATAAACAATTTATTCCAAGGTTAGAACATAAGAGACAAGCATGAGCACGGAATTCTTTTAGAAAAGAAAAAAGTATGCTATGAAGAATACGAAAGCTGCTATCTTTCTTTACAGGGCCTTGTTCTTCCTCCCCGTTATCAAGAGATAAATCGAGATCTTGCATCATCTTTTCTTCATTAATCGTAAAGAAAGGTGGAGTTTATTCATTGTATATATAATGTCCTTCTCATTTGATCTTACGGCCTAATGCAACCAAACCATGCGCAAGCATTCTCATCACCATTTTGCATTGTTTCGGGGTGAGATAGAGTGAGATACATAGAGAAAGAAAACCAAAATATTTACCATTTGGTCATTGTTAATTCAACCATGTTAACTCTTTTATAATCGTACATATACACACGTGATTTTTTTTAAAAAAAAGCATCATCTATTATTTTAGAATGTGAATTCTGTCGTGCGTTCGTCGTCTAAGAGAATATATATTCTCCACTTTAAACGTAAAAAATATGTAATTTATTCATATGAACCTCACGAATCATTAAAGACTTAATTATGATGAGTTTTCATGTCTTTTATCTAAGCGAAGAATGTTCTCTTGTGCGCTGGAAAAACTCGTGCTCATTATTTTATCACTCACCTCTAAATATGTCCCGATAAGAAATGTCTATCAAACAAGTATGCTTAAGATACTCTTAAGAATAGTCACATTTTAATTGACTTGTATATAAATTTATTATATTATGATTTTAAAATCTAAAATGGTTTTTGAAAGTCCAAGAAATTGTTCTTGTTTATTACAAACAACGTGTACAATACATACTGCGGACGAAGTGTACCTGTATTAATGTCGTATGATAATCTCATTGTATTATGGGGTGTTTGGTTGCATGATAATAAAGATTTTTGTTTTAATTTTTAAAAATTGTAAGAAAATTTGTTAAAAGAGGTGTTTGACAACCATGATAATTTTATGTTTTGAAATTAATTTTCTTCTTAAACAAAAAAAGAGAGTCTCACCTCTTTCTTTTTTCTTGTGGTCCCCCACTTTGTTTGGTCATGCGTGGTAGTTACTCTTTTTTGTAATCACATCCCTCCAAACATGATAATTTTATGTCATGAGTTGGTTCACTTTTTATTTTAATACAATTTTTTATCATGAAAGTATACAAAAAATTATCATGCAACTAAACACCCCATTAATATTTACGATATTATAATATAATATTTTTAAATTCACATATTTTTTTACCTGTTTTTCTTTATTTTTTTTAAAGAGACCATTATTGTACTGGGAGAGGAGAACATACCTCCTCCTCGTGAAGGCCAGGCGGTAGGAGAAGCGCAGCAGAGATCGAAGGGTAGGGCGGAGGGCGAAGGGATGGCGTGGAGGAGCCAGATATCGCGCAACCTCAAGGAGCTGCGCTTTCTCTACTGCCAGACGTCCCCTGCCAGCGCCCCTATCCGGTATCTCTCGCCCCATGCCCGCGGATCTCCGCTTGCTTCACGCAGCGTTACATCTCCTTCCCTTCGTCATAGTAGTTGATGGGCGGCGTGTGCAGGGAGTTCGTGCAGAAGAATTACAAGGATCTAAAGACGCTGAATCCCAAGTTCCCATTTCTGATCCGCGAGTGTAGTGGCGTCCTGCCCCAGCTCTGGGCCAGATATGGTAAATCCGCGAGCGAATCTCTCTTTCGTCGGTCTACTGTTGATATTTTCCGTTATTCGCGCGGAACGTTTTCGTTTTCGTTCGACATTTCCATCATTTTACCCCTGCTAGTCGAGTAATAATCTTCTCATTCACCCTTTATCTGCGCCTACGGATGTGCATGATAATCTGAGTGCCGATTAAGTATCAAGCCATGGTCTAGGTTATTGTCTTGGATGCTGTGGATGTCCTGTGGATGTCACTTGTCACCACATTTCCATGGTCACCGGAAGAATAACGAAATTTAAAAGTTTGGGAAGACTTTTACTACAGCCTTAGAGTTGGATTCTACAACTCATCCCTGCTCCACTTAATCTATTTAAGATGCGTTTCATCACAAACAGTTTGTCAAAAAAGTCTGTGCTTATTCTCTGGTCCTTTCTTGTTTAAACTTTGTTTGGTCCCTTCAGTGTAACACTTCTTTGATGGCCGGTTACCTTATGGTTGGATCCCAATTTGGTGGTTTGTGAATGATTTACTAATGCTGTATTGAAACTCCATCTATAGGGGACCATAGGACCGAAAAACTACTCATGTCTTTGCCTGCCATTTCGTAATGTTTCTAAATAAAATATTCACAATCATCTGATGTCCATTCATGGTCATAGTTTCATCTTCATTATATTTAATTTTAAAAGAACTGTTGTTATTGTGGATACCTTTCTAACCTGGACTAAAATAGATTTCTAGTGAAGTAAGTTGCATTATTTAGAATTTAAAAACAGTACCACAACTTGTAACAAGAAGGGATCTTATATTATATTTTCAATGGCATTCAGGCAGCCATCTCAATGTTGAAGCTTGGAAAGAAAGTCCATTCTCACTTCAGTTCCTGCTTCAACCCCTTAGGATCATACTCATACCATTCATAAAAATTGCAATCATATCTTATATCAATAATTTCCATTGTGTACATCAGTTTAAATTATTTTATATGATATTTTGATGTGACTAGTGATTTTTGGGCACATTACACGCTAGTTGATAAGACCATGTTTGGTAAATGAAATGAATTTGACCTCTATCGCTATCACTTTTGAATTTGATAATGATAGAAATCATCATTAAGTGTTTGGCTATCAATATCAATATTGAAACTCTTAGTGCAAACTGCAAACTAAACATGATATGTCATACAAATGTCCACTTATATCGATTTTGATAGTGATAATCCATCCTCTACAAATATCAATATCAAAATTGATATAGTATCATTTTTGATATTCTAACCAAATAGGCCACAAGGTATTGGAACAAATATAGTATTCATATAACTAAAATAATTCGGCTTGAATTACTGAAGCTAGGCCGAAAGAGCTTTATAACAATACCTTATGTGTAGGGTTTTAAGTCCCTCCTTGAGTCCATTGCCAACAAGAGATGAAAGAAACAGCTAGTAGTAGCAAAAGATAAGGGTAAACTAGCAGATTTCATAAATACTGCAGAATTGGAGTTCAGTAAGAAGCGGCAATGACAAAACGTGAAAGCCAAGCTTGAAAATCAGGTACCAGATATTCAACAGTTCAGAATCAGTGAGACATGAGAATGCCATTGATAGTTTATTCCATTTTGCATGTTTGTGTCTCTATTCGAGGTGTTTAATGGCTTTCCAGTTTTTTAAGCTTATCCCAAAGTTGGATTCATGGTGAGAAATTGTTCACTTATGCCACACATGATTAAACTATAGAGTAGACCTGAAGAAAGTGTAAGATAACTCCCAATGGAGGAGGACAAAGTGAAGAAGCAAGAAATGTTGTACCAGCCCTGATTCTCAATACTCTATCCAAACAGGACCTCTACCATTAGGACTCCTTGATTGTCCCAGATAGACCCGTAAATGGATCCACAGATCCGAATAATTGACCTGAGTTCAAAAACACCTATCGGTTTTGAGCTTTTAGCAGCAAGCCCGATTTTGATATTTTTTGGGTTTGGATTTCTCTTTCTCGAGAGTAAACCCGAACTAATTTCATTCGGGTTTGTAGACGAGGCCCGCAGCCTTGTCTACAACTACTGCCGCGACCCCGGCCAGGACCATTCCCTCACGCCGGAGTGCTGTCAGTGAGAGAGGTCTACCGAGACCACCACCCCCGACGGCCGGCCGGCCGGACCTACATGCTAGCTGGCTGCTTCATCAGTGAGAGCCACCCAGCAAAGGCCGCTGCCTTGTTCGATTCTCCGAAGCTATATATGTTTGTTTGTCCAGGAATTTGCTGCCCTTCCTTTCGGCCGCTGGGACAAGAACAACAGTCTTGCTGCCCCTTCTACTACTGTCTGCCCCATGCCTTGGCACCTCGCTTAATCATCCTCGCCTCCGGGATCGATCGCAGCGGCTAGCCGCCGTCGCACACGACTAACTGCCGGGCCTGGTGCTGCTGCGGCACCTGCGGAGAGGCTGCATGAAGGAGCCTGGCGGGTACCGAGCAACACTTGGAGGAGTAGTGGGTCCGCATGGACCCCCACCCCATGAAACGTGCTCAGGAGGGCTTTCGGGACACCACCTATCGTGGAGGTTTCGGTAAGATTCGAAATCCGAAAAATCATTCCGATCCAGGTTAGAGACAAGATCTGAAAACACTGTAACTTTGATATCGGATTCGGATCCAGGTAAAACTTATCGGGTTTGGATTCGGATCCTAATGGATTCGATCCAAACCCAACCCGTTTACAGGCCTAGTCCCAGCCCCTATGGTATCCTCTGGAAGATTCAGTGGTCAGAGCCCATTGATGTTATATCTTCTTCACATTTGGTCCAACTTGAATCCATGGCTTTGGAACCCAAACTGTGGGATCTCATTCTTCCTGCTTTGCTATGGTCCATATGGCGTGCTAGAAACAAGTGGATTTTTTAGGAACATTATGAGCACCCAAAAAAGATCAGTCACATGATGACGGCTTTGTGAGACAATGAACTTATGCTCAGTCAGGCACTTACATGGAGGATCCTCTTCTCAGGGACAATTTCCACATTCTTATTTCTTTTTTATTGTACCCATATTCACCTACCACTTTAGTGGTTGGGTATTGGGGAATGGGGCCCTTGTTGTCTTGGTTCTTTTTTCTTTCCTCTTTCATATGCATGTACTCATCTTCGTCTTAATCGAATTTTGGCCCATGGCCAACCCAAAAAAAAATTCGACATAGTACCAATGGTAGCCTTCTTATAGATTGAGTTATATTTGCATAGATGCAAAACTTTATTAGATAAAATAACGACATGGTACATATTCTTGTATAATTTGTGTAAACCCTTGATGTAAGTCAATGGAAATAGGAAAATTTCTTGTTTCTCTTCTGATTGTGCACACACTGGTGGTTGAAATTTTGATTTATTGGTTGAAGATTCTGTTCCTGTGCATGAAGCTTTTCTTGTTCATATTATAAAAATGTCAAGGCATTCATACATAACATAAAACACATTATTTTGTTACTTCTTCCTGATTTGTTGGCTTTGACTTCTTTTCAGATAGAGCTTTTTCTTGGTGGATTCTTGCCACATGTTTTCCCTGGAATTTTGTAATTCCTGATTTACAATATCTAAACGGTGCATTGTTCGTATTTGAACTCAGATATGGGTGTCGAGAGATGTGTTCGTTTGGATGGCTTGACAGATGAACAGATCAATAAGAAGCTAGAGGAGCTTGTCAAAGCTGGGACAACAGCTTAAAATACTCTTCTCGTATTGGAAGTGTGGGATGTGGCAATAAAACGACAACATTTGACATTTTTCATCTATCATGTGTCTATAGGCAGTTTACCGAGGATTTGCCACAACTGTCTGCTTTGAGTTTGCCTATGTTTCAGGCATGCATTAGACGACTCCACGTCGTTGCTCTTTTTACCTTTCCAAATTTCAAGTAGCAGATGATGTCTAGCTGTCGTTCTCTAGTCTAGTTACTGGCTATGGTCCTGTGGTTCACTCACTCCTCTGAAGGGAACTTATTTTTTGGTATCCTGGTATAAAGTGGTTTTCGAGGCTTTTTTCATAATAACTCTACTTGTCTGTTGATGTTCGAGATATGCTTGGCGTTTTCAACTTCATGTTATCTTCTGTGTCTAGTTAGCTGGATATATGTGATGGTCGGCCACGGACAAGCCAACTTACTGACCTGATACGGGTGAAGTGAAATGCACTGGAAAGGCCAACGGTGTTCATAAGCACTTTTGGCTTGGTCAAAAAAAAAAAAACACTTGTTGCCGGAGTAAAGATTGTGTATGCATTGGCTGGCATGACCCGCAAGAATCAAGTTTATGATTTGGCTCGCCATTGCATATCGAGGAAAAGAGTTTGGTAGACCCAATCTACATATCAGCGTAGGCTATATTTCTAAAAGGAGGAATTCACAGGTTACGTTCTATTCTACCACTTCACCGCAAAATTATCCATGTTGTCGTCACTGTTTCCGATAAGATATCCAAGTTATTTTGGAAGCCAAGAGGAATAAGGGTTGCGGTTACCACAATAAACTACCTTTGAAAGAGGAAAGAGGGAACCGCGGCTGTCAAACCCAGAGAACGAACAATATAATAAGGTGTTTGGTTGCATGATTATAGAGATTTTTATTTTATTTTTTTTAAAATTGTACTAAATTTTTTAAAAAAAAGGTGTTTGACATGCATGATAATTTTATGTTTTGAAAGTGATTTTTTTGTTAGACAAGAAAACAGACAACCAAAGCATCTTTCTTCTGATAATCAGGTACTCGTCGAAAACTCTACGCATTAACCCCCTTTTGGTAACAACTTTGTCACACTAATAAAGGGAATAAATACCTCGTGCCCTAAGACAACGAACCAACTTTCTAAATTTCTTAGCTCTGAAAATGGGAAGAAATCATCTTAAATCAGTTCAATAAGGGAGTACAAGACAACCATCCCTTTTTCCAGAGACAAATATAATAATTTTCCGCATCCTAGATAACAGAAAAAAAAGGTTTTGCAGCTAGTCTGCTTACCGACTGTTGAGCCTCATATTCGTACAAATAAGCAGCCATTTGCGCAGATACATATAAAAAATCTAAGCAAACTAGTTTCCTGATGAAAGAGGAGATGGTGCACTGATCTAGCCCATGGTAAAATCATCCATCCAATTAGCGATATCCTGCCGCCGGAGGACCATTGCTTCGAACTGAATGGCCATGATACAACTCATTTTCGGTCACGCTATCTGCAAACTGGTAGAGGTTGGAACCTCCGGCTATGTTACCCACTCCGACTGATGAGCCTTGCAACTGACTCAAGTTCTCCACAGTTGGTGGACCCATCACGTTATTCTGTGCATAGTACGCACCTGCATAGGGCTGCCCAACGGAACTGTCACCCGAAGCTCCTTCCTGATGCCAACCGTATACAGAATACCCACCACCGGCACCTGTGGGGGCAAACATGTCCGCCTGCATGTTACCCACTCCGCTCCCCTCAAGCATACCGGGGAATCTGTTACTAGCACCACGATACAAGTTGTTCGACACAGAGAGAGCTCTGCCACGGCCCCGAGTGGCTTTAGCACGAGAAGCAAATTTACCAGCTTTTGCTGCCGCAGATGCAGGCCGTTTGGACCACCCCTTTGCTTTATTTGGTAGCTGGGCATGATCGGCCTTTCTCTTTAAATTTGCATCTTTCAACACTCTCTGATGATCAGGAACAACTTTTTCTAACCTCGCTATGTTCTCTTCAATTTTAAAACTGACGAGAGAAGAAGGGTCGAGCTTGTACTCTTCCACACACCTGAGAACAGATTTAAATGCAGCTAACTGATTTGCAGCTGCTTCCTTCTGTAATAATTACAATGTAATAAGGGTGTTAGATAAGATGAATTGCCGAGAATAACAAAGACACAGGCACGTGAATGCACCCACATTAACACACATAATCACTCAATGGATGATAGAAATACAAAAAACAATGAAGATGGAAAATAACCCAAGTGGGTTTACAAGTTCTTACAGAACCAAAGGTTGGGAAGGCAAACATGTATACAAACCTAACCAAAAAAAACCAGGTAAGTTGAATTATGAGAGCAAATATCTTTGAACATAGTCAGACAAAAATTCTTTTATTAAAATGAAATACGTGTTACCTGAAAGCAAATACCCCTGCCGTGAAGTAAACGGAAGGACAAAAGGAGAAAATAACTCAATAGACAAACCTCTACAGAAAAAAACCCAATTTATAATGGCCACTTTCCAGTTTCCTACAAGGGTTTACAATAGACGGTGAACCAAAAACTGTCCCTTGAACCCCTTGCACAACCGATCAGAAATGTAAATCCTTAATCCGTAGTGTATTCTTATAACCGGTTTTATCTACCCCTTCCCTTAGTGGTTCCAATCTATTGACACCAAACAGCATGATCCAGGCTAGATCTTAGTTAGTAGCCACTAGCTACTGAATTCTTTGATTACTACTGTAACAGGAATTCGTAAACTTCATTAAAATAAAAGGGTTTTAAAATAGATATCCAGCGTAGATCAATGGTTCCTTCACTAAAGTATACTTTCGTTACCATATATGTACCATGTATTTGAAGACACTTGAATGTCGTATCACACAAAATCCAAAGGCCAAAGTATTAAATGAAAGTACGAAATGAACTAGCTCAGATAATCCAATTCAAAAATCCAAGAAGCACGTACTCAAGCCTTATGACCAAATTAGTTGGGTCGGCCTTAAGAATTCTCTCTCCACTCATATCAATTTTGTGTTATTTCTTTGATGATATTTAACTCATCCAAATCCTATTGAATTGAACTCCTCCATATCAACTTAGGAGGATGATAAGCAAAATCATGCAAAGCTGAAAAGTCCACTAGGCTAATCAACAAAGAGATAATCTGCCAAGGTTAAAAAAAGAAGAAATAGTCTGCTTTTCCTTGTCACCCCCATTCCAAATGATCGTAATTGTCAAGGTGGCTGTCTATTATGTGACCACCTTGGACACTCGCCTTAATGGGTCCAAAAAAAATGGGCTCCAGGACTGGCCGGTTTTCATCACCCTCTCAAAAGCCCACTCCAGCCTATCTTAAACCCACCCTTTGCAAAGCCCACATGTCCTTTGTCCCATTTCAGTCCAATGGGAGGGAGAAGAAGATGAGCCAGTAGAGGCCCTACCTCTGACTGGGAGGGAGATTGCCGTCACCATCCATTGGAAAAGCTCACCACCACGAAGCTCCACGACTGGAAGGTTACGTCCATGGCCTCTTCCTCTGTCTGTCTCTCTTAATCTCTTAACCTCTTACTCTAGTCCGCCACCCTCAATATTGCCAACGGCCAACCCTTCAAGCTGCCAACCTCTGTCCTATGATTCCCATTGGCCACTCCCAGTAGGAGAGCAGATAGAATCTAAGATTCCAATAGTGTACATCAAGACTGCTGGCCCTGGGTTTGGGTTTAGACGAAACCTAATTATGTGCATGTCAGGTTCCTTTCCAGGTTTCTTAAACCCAGATTCCCGTAGTCTCTCCACCCGGCCCGAGTGACTTTGAGTGCTGCCGGGACCAACTCTCTTCCCTCTCTTCGTGTAATCTTCATCTCTTCACCATCATCACCCCACATCAGACTGTGAAGGAGATATTTGGAGGGACTGTGAAAGAGATATTTGGAGGGCAGATCAGGTGCATTATCTGTAGTCCACTCCGAAGAAAAAGATGGAGGCACCACCCTGAGGGTCGGTGTCCTCATTGTGAACCTCGGGCCTGTGACTGTAGAGTGACAGTAATGGCCATTCGTGATGCCTGCCAGGAGTGGGAAATCTTTGAGGTTGGTGAACCACAGAACTACTCCTTGCTTCTTGTGGTTTGATCTGTATACAAAACAAAGCTAATGGTGAGCAGGAAGACAGCAGAAAAATACGCGGAAAAGCCTTTAAAGCTGTGTGGGGGATAAAGTTGCTTTCCGTCAACCTAGGACTCGACGCTGGCAGAGAAAGCTTTTGGAGGGGACAGCGTGGGAGCCAGGGTGAACTACTACCCCAACCGCTTGAGCTCACCCTCAGCCTCTTGGTGCCCTTCGACTTTGCTCTTGGCAGATGACTGCATCAAGGGTTTGCAGGTGTGTGGCGCTCCCGCCTGCAGGCCAGACTAGAGAGGTCGTCACTGCCATTACAGGTGAGTTGATTCGGATCAGATCTTATATCTGAAAAGTTTTTATAAACATATTTGGATTCACGTTAAGTTCTCCCTTAACGAATTCAGGTTCAGATCTTCTTACATCCAACCCATTTATAGGTCTAAATAGAAGACACCTTAAGCCGTCCCGGTTCATTTGATGGTTTGCCCAGTTCAGCTTCAAACAACGTCCAACCACCCGAATCACACTTTGAGTCATTTAGATCTTGTGCCTATAGGGTCTCCGGCCACAGTGCTCATTCACCTTCCCCACCCAAAACATGTGACGCCATCCATCAATCGGCCACCTAACGGAATGAGATCGCCCAAGGAACACACGATGCACTGTGTCTTCTCGGAAAAGCTTCACCATCATAATTAACTCCCCTGAGAACTCACAAACCCATCTGCAACTTTAATGCAGTCAGAAGCAGGGAAAGGCTGCAACACACAAAATAGACTGAGAAATCAACTATCTTCTCTCTCTATATATATATTGTGTTTAGTTTTAGTATCTAAGGCCTTGTTTGATAACACTATTAGATACCTCTATCACTATCAATTTTGAAATTGATATTGATAACAATTGCCAAGTGGTGTTTGTTATCATGTAATACAAACAAAAGTATGTCATGTAATACAAAAGTATAAATTTTGAAATTTGTAGCACAAACAAAAGTGACTGCACGGAAAATGGGAGGATTTGCAAAGTTGAAAAAAACTTTGGGTTCCAGACCTTCTGGTACTTCAGAGATGGCTGAAGAGGTGAAGAGAAGGAAGCTAGAGGTCAGGCGTCCTGTCAGCCCAGATGACAGCACGCAGGCTCCTTCTCACTCCTCAGGTGATGATGACGAGGAGTGCATACCAGCGATGCAGCCATCAGCAGCAACTGAGTCTCCTGATTCACGGCTTCCAAAGCCGTATTACACGCTGGATTCGGATACACATGATTCTTATATACAGGAGCCACAGTATCCAGCATTTGGCCAGGTTGACCAGCAGTGGATTACGCCACTAGCTCTACCATCCTCTGCTTACGTCCCGGTCGTCCCGCAGTCCGATCCATACGACCTTGATGGCATGGCATCGGCATTATTTTCATATGGATATGGTCCCGGACAGTATACAAGACTGAGCACGAGGGAGGAGCGTGAAGCGCAGCAGGGAGAGGAGGAAGACCCATATTTATATCTTAGATTTTGGTAGTAGATTGATATGATGTAATTTTTTTTTCATGATGTATCATCTCTTTGATTTTTGAATCAATGGAATTGGAATATGTACTTAACTTCAAGTCTTCAATTGGAGTTCATTAGTATTTATTCGATGTGGTCATGTGGATGAATGCATTGGTTATTTTTAAAATTTATTCTAACTCATTTCCTATTTTTTTAGAATTTTTTCTGAATTTTATGATTTTTTTAACGAAAAAAAATCAAAAAAAAAAACCGATTCCGGACCGATCCGGAATCGATTCTCTTCCCAGGAATCGGCCGATTCCGACCAATTCCGATTCCGGAATCCTTGGTGGGATCTCATTCTTCCTGCTTTGCTATGGTCCATATGGCGTGCTAGAAACAAGTGGATTTTTTAGGAACATTATGAGCACCCGAAAAAGATCAGTCACATGATGAAAGGCTTTGCGAGACAATGAACTTATGCTCAGTCAGGCACTTACATGGAGGATCCTCTTCTCAGGGACAATTTCCACATTCTTAATTCTTTTTTATTGTACCCATATTCACCTACCACTTTAGTGGTTGGGTATTGGGGAATGGGGCCCTTGTTGTCTTGGTTCTTTTTTCTTTCCTCTTTCATATGCATGTACTCATCTTCGTCTTAATCGAATTTTGGCCCATGGCCAACTTGAAAAAAAAAAATTCAACATAGTACCGAAGGTAGCCTTCTTATAGATTGAGTTATATTTGCATAGATGCAAAACTTTATTAGATAAAATAACGACATGGTACATATTCTTGTATAATTTGTGTAAACCCTTGATGTAAGTCGATGGAAATAGGAAAATTTCTTGTTTCTCTTCTGATTGTGCACACACTGGTGGCTGAAAATTTGATTTATTGGTTGAAGATTCTGTTCCTGTGCATGAAGCTTTTCTTGTTCATATTATAAAAATGTCAAGGCATTCATACATAACATAAAACACATTATTTTGTTACTTCTTCCTGATTTGTTGGCTTTGACTTCTTTTCAGATAGAGCTTTTTCTTGGTGGATTCTTGTCACATGTTTTCCCTGGAATTTTGTAATTCCTGATTTACAATATCTAAACGGTGCATTGTTCGTATTTGAACTCAGATATGGGCGTCGAGAGATGTGTTCGTTTGGATGGCTTGACAGATGAACAGATCAATAAGAAGCTAGAGGAGCTTGTCAAAGCTGGGACAACAGCTTAAAATACTCTTCTCGTATTGGAAGTGTGGGATGTGGCAATAAAACGACAACATTTGACATTTTTCATCTATCATGTGTCTATAGGCCGTTTACCGAGGATTTGCCACAACTGTCTGCTTTGAGTTTGCCTATGTTTCAGGCATGCGTTAGACGACTCCACGTCGTTGCTCTTTTTACCTTTCCAAATTTCAAGTAGCAGATGATGTCTAGCTGTCGTTCTCTAGTCTAGTTACTGGCTATGGTCCTGTGGTTCACTCACTCCTCTGAAGGGAATTATTTTTTGGTATCCTGGTATAAAGTGGTTTTCGAGGCTTTTTTCATAATAACTCTACTTGTCTGTTGATGTTCGAGATATGCTTGGCGTTTTCAACTTCACGTTATCTTCTGTGTCTAGTTAGCTGGATATATGTGATGGTCGGCCACGGACAAGCCAACTTACTGACCTGATACGGGTGAAGTGAAATGCACTGGAAAGGCCAACGGTGTTCATAAGCACTTTTGGCTTGGTCAAAAAAAAAAAAAAAACACTTGTTGCCGGAGTAAAGATTGTGTATGCATTGGCTGGCATGACCCGCAAGAATCAAGTTTATGATTTGGCTCGCCATTGCATATCGAGGAAAAGAGTTTGGTAGACCCAATCTACATATCAGCGTAGGCTATATTTCTAAAAGGTGGAATTCACAGGTTACTTTCTATTCTACCCCTTCACCGCAAAATTATCCATGTTGTCGTCACTGTTTCCGATAAGATATCCAAGTTATTTTGGAAGCCAAGAGGAATAAGGGTTGCGGTTACCACAATAAACTACCTTTGAAAGAGGAAAGAGGGAACCGCGGCTGTCAAACCCAGAGAACGAACAATATAATAGGGTGTTTGGTTGCATGATTATAGAGATTTTTATTTTATTTTATTTTAAAATTGTACTAAATTTTTTTAAAAAAAGTGTTTGACATGCATGATAATTTTATGTTTTGAAAGTGATTTTTTTGTTAGACAAGAAAACAGACAACCAAAGCATCTTTCTTCTGATAATCAGGTACTCGTCGAAAACTCTACGCATTAACCCCCTTTTGGTAACAACTTTGTCACACTAATAAAGGGAATAAATACCTCGTGCCCTAAGACAACGAACCAACTTTCTAAATTTCTTAGCTCTGAAAATGGGAAGAAATCATCTTAAATCAGTTCAATAAGGGAGTACAAGACAACCATCCCTTTTTCCAGAGACAAATATAATAATTTTCCGCATCCTAGATAACAGAAAAAAAAGGTTTTGCAGCTAGTCTGCTTACCGACTGTTGAGGCTCATATTCGTACAAATAAGCAGCCATTTGCGAAGATACATATAAAAAATCTAAGCAAACTAGTTTCCTGATGAAAGAGGAGATGGTGCACTGATCTAGCCCATGGTAAAATCATCCATCCAATTAGCGATATCCTGCCGCCGGAGGACCATTGCTTCGAACTGAATGGCCATGATACAACTCATTTTCGGTCACGCTATCTGCAAACTGGTAGAGGTTGGAACCTCCGGCTATGTTACCCACTCCGACTGATGAGCCTTGCAACTGACTCAAGTTCTCCACAGTTGGTGGACCCATCACGTTATTCTGTGCATAGTACGCACCTGCATAGGTCTGCCCAACGGAACTGTCACCCGAAGCTCCTTCCTGATGCCATCCGTATACAGAATACCCACCACCGGCACCTGTGGGGGCAAACATGTCCGCCTGCATATTACCCACTCCGCTCCCCTCAAGCATACCAGGGAATCTGTTACTAGCACCACGATACGAGTTGTTCGACACAGAGAGAGCTCTGCCACGGCCCCGAGTGGCTTTAGCACGAGAAGCAAATTTACCAGCTTTTGCTGCCGCAGATGCAGGCCGTTTGGACCACCCCTTTGCTTTATTTGGTAGCTGGGCATGATCGGCCTTTCTCTTTAAATTTGCATCTTTCAACACTCTCTGATGATCAGGAACATCTTTTTCTAACCTCGCTATGTTCTCTTCAATTTTAAAACTGACGAGAGAAGAAGGGTCGAGCTTGTACTCTTCCACACACCTGAGAACAGATTTAAATGCAGCTAACTGATTTACAGCTGCTTCCTTCTGTAATAATTACAATGTAATAAGGGTGTTAGATAAGATGAATTGCCGAGAATAACAAAGACACAGGCACGTGAATGCACCCACATTAACACACATAATCACTCAATGGATGATAGAAATACAAAAAACAATGAAGATGGAAAATAACCCAAGTGGGTTTACAAGTTCTTACAGAACCCAAGGTTGGGAAGGCAAACATGTATACAAACCTAACCAAAAAAAACCAGGTAAGTTGAATTATGAGAGCAAATATCTTTGAACATAGTCAGACAAGTATTCTTTTATTAAAATGAAATACGTGTTACCTGAAAGCAAATACCCCTGCCGTGAAGTAAACGGAAGGACAAAAGGAGAAAATAACTCAATAGACAAACCTCTACAGAAAAAAACCCAATTTATAATGGCCACTTTCCAGTTTCCTACAAGGGTTTACAATAGACGGTGAACCAAAAACTGTCCCTTGAACCCCTTACACAACCGATCAGAAATGTAAATCCTTAATCCGTAGTGTATTCTTATAACCGGTTTTATCTACCCCTTCCCTTAGTGGTTCCAATCTATTGACACCAAACAGCATGATCCAGGCTAGATCTTAGTTAGTAGCCACTAGCTACTGAATTCTTTGATTACTACTGTAACAGGAATTCGTAGACTTCATTAAAATAAAAGGGTTTTAAAATAGATATCCAGCGTAGATCAATGGTTCCTTCACTAAAGTATACTTTCGTTACCATATATGTACCATGTATTTGAAGACACTTGAATGTCGTATCACACAAAATCCAAAGGCCAAAGTATTAAATGAAAGTACGAAATGAACTAGCTCAGATAATCCAATTCAAAAATCCAAGAAGCACGTACTCAAGCCTTATGACCAAATTAGTTGGGTCGGCCTTAAGAATTCTCTCTCCACTCATATCAATCTTGTGTTATTTCTTTGATGATATTTAACTCATCCAAATCCTATTGAATTGAACTCCTCCATATCAACTTAGGAGGATGATAAGCAAAATCATGCAAAGCTGAAAAGTCCACTAGGCTAATCTACAAAGAGATAATCTGCCAAGGTTAAAAAAAGAAGAAATAGTCTGCTTTTCCTTGTCACCCCCATTCCAAATGATCGTAATTGTCAAGGTGGTTGTCTATTATGTGACCACCTTGGACACTCGCCTTAATGGGTCCAAAAAAATGGGCTCCAGGACTGGCCGGTTTTCATCACCCTCTCAAAAACCCACTCCAGCCTATCTTAAACCCACCCTTTGCAAAGCCCACATGTCCTTTGTCCCATTTCAGTCCAATGGGAGGGAGAAGAAGATGAGCCAGTAGAGGCCCTACCTCTGACTGGGAGAAAGATTGCCGTCACCATCCATTGGAAAAGCTCACCACCACGAAGCTCCACGACTGGAAGGTTACGTCCATGGCCTCTTCCTCTGTCTGTCTCTCTTAATCTCTTAACCTCTTACTCTAGTCCGCCACCCTCAATATTGCCAACGGCCAACCCTTCAAGCTGCCAACCTCTGTCCTATGATTCCCATTGGCCACTCCCAGTAGGAGAGCAGATAGAATCTAAGATTCCAATATTGTACATCAAGACTGCTGGCCCTGGGTTTGGGTTTAGACGAAACCTAATTATGTGCATGTCAGGTTCCTTTCCAGGTTTCTTAAACCCGGATTCCCGTAGTCTCTCCACCCGGCCCGAGTGACTTTGAGTGCTGCCGGGACCAACTCTCTTCCCTCTCTTCGTGTAATCTTCATCTCTTCACCATCATCACCCCACATCAGACTGTGAAGGAGATATTTGGAGGGACTGTGAAAGAGATATTTGGAGGGCAGATCAGGTGCATTATCTGTAGTCCACTCCGAAGAAAAAGATGGAGGCACCACCCTGAGGGTCGGTGTCCTCATTGTGAACCTCGGGCCTGTGACTGTAGAGTGACAGTAATGGCCATTCGTGATGCCTGCCAGGAGTGGGAAATCTTTGAGGTTGGTGAACCACAGAACTACTCCTTGCTTCTTGTGGTTTGATCTGTATACAAAACAAAGCTAATGGTGAGCAGGAAGACAGCAGAAAAATACGCGGAAGAGCCTTTAAAGCTGTGTGGGGGATAAAGTTGCTTTCCGTCAACCTAGGACTCGACGCTGGCAGAGAAAGCTTTTGGAGGGGACAGCGTGGGAGCCAGGGTGAACTACTACCCCAACCGCTTGAGCTCACCCTCAGCCTCTTGGTGCCCTTCGACTTTGCTCTTGGCAGATGACTGCATCAAGGGTTTGCAGGTGTGTGGCGCTCCCGCCTGCAGGCCAGACTAGAGAGGTCGTCACTGCCATTACAGGTGAGTTGATTCGGATCAGATCTTATATCTGAAAAGTTTTATAAACATATTTGGATTCACGTTAAGTTCTCCCTTAACGAATTCAGGTTCAGATTTTCTTACATCGAACCCATTTATAGGTCTAAATAGAAGACACCTTAAGCCGTCCCGGTTCATTTGATGGTTTGCCCAGTTCAGCTTCAAACAACGTCCAACCACCCGAATCACACTTTGGGTCATTTAGATCTTGTGCCCATAGGGTCTCCGGCCACAGTGCTCACTCACCTTCCCCACCCAAAACATGTGACGCCATCCATCAATCGGCCACCTAACGGAATGAGATCGCCCAAGGAACACACGATGCACTGTGTCTTCTCAGAAAAGCTTCACCATCATAATTAACTCCCCTGAGAACTCACAAACCCATCTGCAACTTTAATGCAGTCAGAAGCAGGGAAAGGCTGCAACACACAAAATAGACTGAGAAATCAACTCTCTTCTCTCTCTATATATATATTGTGTTTAGTTTTAGTATCTAAGGCCTTGTTTGGTAACACTATTAGATACCTCTATCACTATCAATTTTGAAATTGATATTGATAACAATTGCCAAGTGGTGTTTGTTATCATGTAATACAAATAAAAGTATGTCATGTAATACAAAAGTATAAATTTTGAAATTTGTAGCACAAACAAAGCATGTCTTGTTATACAAGTGTCAACTTACATCAATTTTGATATTGATACTCTAACACCTATAAGCATGGTTCGCCGGGTCGGCGACCCGGTCGGCCGGGTCGCCCGACCCGGTCGCTTTTTGGGCCGACCGACCCCGACCCGGCCCCGACCCCCCGACCCGGTTATTATTTTAAATTGAATTTTTTATTATATTTTTTCCCGACCCCGACCCGACCCGGGTCGCGACCCCAACCGACCCGAGTCGGTTTTGGGGCCGACCGACCCGGGGCCGACCCCCGACTATTCCTTCCTTGCCTATAAGTACCCATACCAAAATTGGTATAATATCATTTTTGATAATATAACCAAACATGCCCTAATGGCTAATTCTACTGCTTAAGTGATGCCTATGCCCTGTTTGGTAACTGTATTCAACACCTCTATCATTATCAATTTCTATATCAACATCATCCATAGGTGCTTGATTATCAATATTGAAACTCTTGGGGCAAACAAAACACGTAATACAAGTGTCCACTTGTATCAATTTTGATATTGATACTCATCATCTACAAATATCAATATCCAAATTGATGTAGTATCATTTTTTATACTCTAACCAAACAGGGTTTAACCAAGCTGAAATGACACCTTTGAATGACTTGGATGCCTTATCTCCTTACAACTAGCATCTTCTAAATCCAGGCTGGATATGGCCAATCGAGACTCAAGATTGGTAAATGAACCCTGATCTCAAGCCTGATCAGCTAGCTTAAGCCTTATCCGGTGATCATGGACCAGATCGGCTGGCTTTGGCCGAGACAAGGGTAACTCCAATGAATTCCCTGGAATCAGCCAAATCTGGAGAATTAGTATCGGCCATAGGCAAATTCCAATCTGGATAGGCTGACTCTACACCATACTTGTCAAGGCGACAAGGCGCCCAAGGTGTTGAAGGGTACCAATTCTGCTTAGGCGACAAGGCGGCCTCTTAGGTGTCACCTAGGCGGTCAAGACGGTATTCAAAGAAGACTGGGTCGGGAGTCGTATACATAAAAATGTGTATAATATAATTATATTTTTATGTTATAATTGAATATGAGTATTTTATCTATGTATATAAGTAAATATGATGTGTGTATGAAAGAGAAGAAAGTTAAAATAGAATTTTATAAAATTTAAGTATATAACACATTTATGATTATAAAATTTATATATGTGCGATGGTATAAGTGATAGTGAAATATTGTTATAATATTATTAAACGGGAAGTGCAGAATAGTCGCGGATCGACCTGAAAATGAGTTAATCTTGATAAATTAAATGTGAGAGAGAGAGAGGGAGAAGAGAGTAAGCTAAAAGAAAACTTTATAAATTTTAAATATATAATATATGTTTATAATCATAAATTTTAAATATATATGATAGCATAAATAGGGGTGCAAACGAATCAATACACTTGACAAGTAGCTCGAAGCTCAGCTTGATAAAAACTCAACTCAACTTGTTTATCATGTTAAATGAACAAACTTGAACAAAAAATAAAGCTCAACTCATTAAACGAGTCGAACTTGAACAGACTTCTGCTCGGCTCGATAAACTCGCGAGCAGCTCGATTAAATATTATATTATATATTTATTTTTAAAAATTAAAATTTGAGTATTAATAATTATATATTTTCACTTAAATATATTAAATAATTCAAAATTTGAGTTTAAACTTAGAATGAGTTTCATAAATGAGCTAAATCTAGAGTTTCACAAATGACTTTTCATTGATTTTGAGTTTATAAACGAGTTCGTATATAGCTTAAGTTTGAATGTGAATTGAATTTTAGTCTAACTACTACTCGAGTTCGAGTTCGAGTTCGAGTTCGAGTTCGACTCAGCTCGATTAATAAACGAACCAAGCTTGAACAAGGGTTCCACGTACTCGCTAAAACTTGAGCTCGAACTCGAACTCGTGTAAAATAAACGAGCCGAGCTTGAATACCATACTACTCGGCTCGGCTCGGCTCATTTGCACCCCTAAGCATAAGTAATAGTGAAATATATTAATATGTTCAAACTATCATTAAATAGGTCAGAAGAAAAACTCCCAAAATTATTTTTTTAATCATGTAAAAATATCTAGGACGTCTTGCCTGGACGCCTAAGCGGGCGCCTTTTTGGGCTCCCCAAAAGATGACCTGGCAAAGTGCCCGAGAAAAGGCGCCTTGGCGCCTAGGCGCCGCCCTAGGCGTCCCGCCTTGACAACTATGCTCTACACTATGTCCATTAGTCCATGAGAAACATGTTCAGATAGAGATTTGAAAGGCCTAACAGATGCGGTCAAGTACAAAAAATCATTAAACTGAAAAGTTATTTACCAGAAGAGGAGCTTTAGGTAAAAAATCAAGCAATATTTTGTGGATACAAAACCCATATATGTACTAAACAACATCACAGGAAAAATCATGGAGATAGTGTGGGTGCCTAACGTCATATATTACCCAAAAGATAAATAGCCAAAATTAGAGAAAGAAACAAACCATTAATCTGACTGAACTTTGTCCTTCATTTTTTTCTTCTTCCGTCACTGTGACTTTACTCAAAAAGGACGCTATCAAATCCAGAGGAGGATATTTTTCTTGAAGCCCAAAACCACACACAAGGTCAGCAGCTTCCATGTACTTTTCTTTCTGCACCAAATCTCCAATTATATCTGCACAACAGAACCAGAAATAAATGTTAAATTATCAAAAATATGAAAAGGTAAAAGTAAAGAAGGCATTTGCACATGTACCCTATTATGGGAAATCAATCTTTTTCTCTGTATGAAATCTATCTTGATATCATAGGGCTGTCCTTTCTTCCCTCTTCCGTTGACACCCTGACTTTTTGAGCTCTATGGAAGGTTAATTATCTAAACTTAACAGCCAAGTAGATGGACCCGTCAGCCTTGCCCCTTCCCATGGCAGTTCTCAGCACTGGAACCCGTCATATTCTCTTGTTGCTACTTTTGCGACTCTTCAAACCATCATGTATTATCAAATACATTTCTAGTGTTATACCACCTGATAGTCTGATTCTTCTAAGGACTCACCAAAAAGATGAATCTAAGAATGAATTACAATCCTTAGTGACCACAAGAGCTTTCTTATGGTACCTAAATCTTGGAATACAACCAACGGAAAGCCAATACAGTATAAGTGCATGATGGGAAAGTCATTTCCACCGAGGTATTAGAAATAACCAAAAGAGTGAGTGAGAAGAAAGCAGAAAGGAAAAACAAGAAAACAGTTGTCCTGAGAATTGAAGAAAGAAAATTGTCCATTGATTAAATTCTAAAAAAATGATTAGAACCCATCAAAACACTACCTGAGGAGGCAAAATCAGTTTTTAATAAAAAAAACTGCCAGTTAAAACATCGAACTTCAAGCTTGCCGACTGAAGATTATTGTGTTCCTTCTAACATAACACCACATAAGACTAGAGAGTCACTGACACATGCTACGTGATCTTTCATGGGTTTAGCTAATCATTGCTTTTGTTAATAGTTAATACAGTCACTAGACACTTCTTAGACACCTCCAGACAGACAATTCTTAAAGCCCAAGACATAATGGTACCATATTGCAACTGAAAAAGGTGACATGGGCTGTTACCCACGCAACCAGGTGGAAAAAGGTACCAGCTGGTTCAGGTTGTATCGAAGCTTAATAGGTTACCTGATTACTCCCCCCCCCGGTATCCCATGGATATGCTCATGCATCTCTTCTCTTGATTGATCACACACCATAGGGTTCCTAAGCACTGGCTGTCATTGACATTGGCACACCTCAATTTTTTGGTCTTGGGGTCCCAAGGGGAATCAAAGACTAAATTCTTGGTGGCATCCTGGGTCGTCTATCACCACCCATAGATCACTTTTAGGGTTATGGAGAGGATGTAAGCCTCTATTGTGCTAGTGTGTAAAAAAAATCAATGGTAACCCAAAATCAGGGTCTTTAACCAAGGTGGAATCGGAATTGGCCATCGGATCGGTAGGCACCTATACCAATCCATCAGGATCAGATCAGCCGGATTGGGCAATTTTTCAGAAGAGAAACTGATCCCGAATCGGTCCAGATCAGTTCTTCAAAAAATCATAAAAATTGAAAAAATCACAAAATAAGAGGCTAGATTGGATTCTGGTCTTATCTACTGATTAGGCCAGAAATGGAGGCTGTGCCACAGCGGTGTCTTAGGCTTAAGAGGTCCATTGGATCTGGTAAGCCATGGATCCAGGCAGGATCTGCTGACTTGGCTCTATTGGGCAGCAGTGTAGGAGTCAATTCCGGCAATTCTTTGCCGGAATCAGTCCTGATCCAAGCCGATTCAGACGAGATTTCTACTAGGATCGGGACTCCTGGCCAAAGTTGGAACAGTGGGTGCTTGCAAATCTTCCATAAATTGATTTTGATGGGTAAAGAAGGCTTCCAGACTACTTGATGCCATGGAACTACCTTGCCTCTCAAAGTTAATCTACTCATAGCAGATTTGACTGCTAAAACAGGTTTGTTACAAAACAACCATAATAGCTTATCATCTTTATTCTCAATGGACTCACAGTTATCAGGGATCCACAAGTTGAGTTCACTAATTTCCTCCTCCTTGAGATCTCTTTTGAATGATAGACACCACTTAGCTTTGTCTTCCCTGTTTTAACATACCCTGGCTTGTGGTTTGCAGCATAAGTTAGAGAAGAAAACATAATAGCCAAAGGGGCATGTCCAATCCACTGATCATCCCAGAAAGAGATTATCTTACCATTCCATATCTCGATGGTGCAAGAAGAGTTGAAGAACTCGCAATTATATAATATACCATTCCAAATGTTGGACAATGTGCCTCTGCCCCTAAAGTTTCTAATCCACTCACGATTCACCCTGGCACCATATTTAGAGATAACAATCCATAACAACTTAGAAATGAGGGCTTTATTAATAGTCTCCGAAGGCACAAGACTCGCGCCCCTTCTTTAGTTGATCTGCACAAATGATCCCACTTGATGAGGTGGAGGTCCTTCCTTTCAATGTTGCCTTGTCAGGAAAAGTTACATATTCCTTTAAGCACTTTAAGGATAGAGAAGAAAAAGAGGATAATATGCAACACAGTTTTAGGTAACAGCCATCTACCACTGGCAGATAGCAGTCTACTTTTCCACTTGCAATTTGCCCTCCATCTTATAAACCATGCATTGCCAGTCACTGCACTTAGTACCCTTGTTTAAGAGTAATAGACAAAGATGTTTAATAGGTAGTAAAGTTCATGACATGTTAAAACCATTTGCAGGTAGAGTCTATGGTCCTCATTCATGTAAATGAGTTCGCTTTTGTCTTTGTTAATCTTCAACTGTCATGGCCTGCAGCAAGAAAATCATGATTCTTGAAAGGAAGAATTTATCAGTTCTACACAAGTAGAAAAACAAGGTGTCATCCACAAATAAAAGGTGTGTAACTTGTTCCCTGTTGGCTCCCACTTCAATGACTTCAATTAACCCTAGTTGCTCTATCTTCTCTCACATGATACTAAGTACTTGGCTTACAAAAACAAAAAAGGAAAAGAAAAAGGATCTCCATGCCTAAGATCTCTCGAGAAAGCGAAGAAGGCAAAAACTTTACCATTGGTATCAACTGGGATTTTAGCATTAGTAATACAACTTTTAATCCACCATATCCAATTGCTCTTGAACCCCATAAGCTGCATAATTCTAAGAAGATGATCTCACTTGACCCTCTCATAAGCTTTGTCAAGATCTATCTTCAAAAGGAATGCACTCTCTATGTATAAGCCTTTAGTCATGTAAGTAGTCGTGAGTAGCCATTAAGTTGTCCAAGATAAATTGGTGATTGTGAGGATAGCTAGTCGATAAGCCTGTTGAGTTTGGCTGAAAGAACTTAAAGCACCAATTTGGTAGCTACAGTTTATAAGACTCATGGGTCCTTTAATATCCTCCGTATTCTCCTTTTTGGATAGCAGAACCAACGTAGTCGAATTCAGAAACTTAATGCAACTTGAGTTCTCTACAAATTTTCTAATCAAGTCCCTAAATCTTCCTTGATGATGTCCCAATGGCGAGAGTAGAACCTGGTGGAGAACCAATCAGGGCCGAGTGCTTTATAGGGGTTCATATCCTTAAAGGCATCTAGCACCTCCTGCTCTGTAAAATTGCAAATAAGTGACTCAATTTCAACTTCCTCTAGTTTCTTCGGCATGTTGAAGTTAAGAAAAAAGACTCCTGCAATTATCATCCATAAAGAGATGTTTGTAAGAAATGTGTACCTTGAATACCAATTTGTTCAATCCCTTCATATTCAAACCTATTCACTTTTAACTTGTAGAGGGTATTCTTTTTCTTCCTAATGGAAATCTGAGTGTGGAAGAACATGGTGTTCTTATCACCCACCTTTAGCCAAACCTCTTTTGACCTCTGTTTTTATTTAATCTCCTCCACAGAGCTTCATTCTTTATACACATCATTTAGGCTATTCCATTCTATTTTTTGTCGCCCTTAATCAGATGTTGGCACCAAAAAAATTCATAAGTACCTAAATATGTCAAGTTTTGGGCAAAAGTACATGGAAAAAAATGAACAGATAGAGGTGACCCGCATTATACCACATTTGGGACCAACAAGCCAAACGGACCTGATAAGTCTTATTGGGCATGATCGACCCGATACCTGGCCGATAGTGATCAGATACCACTACCTGGTCTGCCCAGCTCAAACTTGAGCAATGCCGAAGTCATATTGGAAATCTGACTTGTATTGACAAGTTACGAGCAAAACAGTGAAAATGGACTTCTGACTGGCCTTGGGTAGGCCTAATGGACCCAAAGAACAAAATAAGTAGGCCCACAATACTGTGCTAGTCAAGGCCTCTGCAATAATGCCTTGAAAGCCAAAATCTGGTTCTGCGTGGCATAATGACCATTTTGCCCCTATTCACTGGGGCAACCAAATGTCAGCCTAGTGACGATCAGGCACCACCATCAGGTCCGCCTAGCTCAATGTTGAGCAATGCCAGAATCAGATCGGAAATCCAATGCATATTTGAAAAGTTATGCAGAAAACACCGAAAGTCAATTTTCGGATGGCCTTATCATGGGCATATCAGGTCCGAAAGACAAAACAAGTGGGTCCATGAGACTATATTTGTCGAGGGCTTCGCAATGATACCTTGATTGTCAGAATCCGATGTCGGACAGACCTTGAACGGTAAAATGGCCTCTTTCGCCCTTGGTAGGTTTGGACACTTCGGGACAGATCCGATAACACACAAGCACATCATTGGGTCTGCCCAGCTCCATATCGAGCAACGTTGAAGTCAAATTGAAAATCCGACTAATATTTGGCAAGGTATGGGCCAAAATGCCTGAGACGGGTCCAAATGACCAAAATGCCCCGCCTCGGCCACATTCGGTTCGGAAGACCCGGACTTGGCCCATTAACAAATTTGTGAGCTCATATGATGCAGGAAAGTTAGTACATGCGGAAAACTGATTCAGATCAGAAATCCGACCCATATTCGGAAAGTTATGGAAGAAAATTCAAAATTCAGTGCTTCTCGCCAACCTACCAAAGCCGGGGGCAAAATAGTCCAAGTGATCAAAAAATGATTCGTATGAGCCGGTGATTGAAGACAGAGATCGGATATATCGATCAGAAAATTCTCGAGCCAAAAAGAATATTTTTGTACATCTCTCCACATATAAAATGGAGAATAAGTACAAAATTCATTAATTGAGATTATTTGGGACAGATTATGTTGCTTCCATTATGATCATGATACAATTAATGAGCTCAAGATGATAGATTGGAAAGGTACATGAAATCAAGTCCGGTCGAAGCTCAGTTATGTCTCTCATATTTATTTGGATATTTATATGATTTGAAAATCATATAAAATGAAATAACAAATATAGGCCATCAGATCAGCCATCAAGATAAGGACGGAGATGAAACACCGATCCAAGGGTTTGGAGCATATTTATTGAATAATGGATCGTATCTTATCGGATCTCTAACAAAGACAATGACCAACGGAGCAGCAGAATGGTCCTGTCGGATCTTTAGTAAGATAATATCCATTGGATCCAATCTTATTGGGTATTTGATAAGGTAAGCAATCCTCCCCACGTACTGGCCAATCAGTCCATCATCTCATCAAGAACATCTGATCAAGGGCTGAGATCCACACTTATCATACGATGGACCCATCACCAGGTGAACTCAAGGAGGGAAGGGGCAGGATTCACACATCAAGGCAATCAGCGGCTGTAATCTTTTGGATAATTTTGACATTGAGAAATAAATATAAAGGAAGAAATAGATAGGATATGACATGTGCGCATGTCTTCCTCCAGTGCTGACTTGGTCAAGTTGACCACTCTCCCACGATGAGAAGAGAATGGCCCCACGTTCGCCTTGCATAAACTGCACGTCCCCAGCCCCTCTCTCGGGTGAACAGTCCCCATCCAGCAAGCTATAAAAGGACTCTCTTACGTACTGAAAAGGGGGGGGGGAGAGGCTGGTCTTACGCCAAAAAGTGCAGCAGAAAGAGGCATCAAGAGGTCCTGTCCGGTGAGCAACAGAAGCAAGTTCTCAAGAAAGGGAAGAGGTGGAGATTTCCTTATCCCTATCTCACAAAAGACTATGTCTTCCGCTGGTTCAAACCTATAGCCTTGTTTCTTTACACCTATCCTCCCTCTCTTAGTTCATACCTCAACACCTTGATCAAGTAATACAAACGTGGGATTCCTTTCTGTTTATTTTCTCTCATCTGCTAGCCAGAGGTCCGTGGCCTACCCCATTTCTTATCTCATGGCCAAACATCTTCATATAGGATGCAGAGATATCAGATTTCCTAAAATCTGGTGACTATAAAGGCAGCACCCAGATTTTGCATACAACCTATGATAGTATCCAATAGGTTATTGGCGCATATGGCCATCATTTGTCCCTGTTATTCGGACATACATAAGTCCAATTGTGGTTTATGCTCGTATTCCCCAGTGAATGACTTTTAATTGGTCCCTTTAAGTGCTCCCTGTTCAGGCCTATATCGTGTCTGGCCAATTCATTCTTCCCTGCTCAAAAGCCCCTCGTCTCAGAGCTATGAAGACTCAACCTCAGAGCATTCAGAGAGTATAGTTTCGGGAAATCTCCATGAAATTCATGTAACACTGTGAGAACAAGGCTATACCCGGCCTCTTTGGAACCCACATGATGGACCAAAGACCCCCCGGGTAACCCTGACAGAGCAAAGAATAAGAAGATATAATGGCCAGCTGGGCCTTGAAGATCTCACGATAGCTGAGCACAAGAACATACACAATATGTAGGGGAGCTGTCTACTGATCTATGCCAGCTTGAAGATCATGGAATCAGGAGGCCGAGAGAGCCTATGAGCAGACTAATGCCTATATCAGGGCATGACAGTGGCATATTTTTGGGCATAGCCCAGTCCACATATTCCGGACAGAACTGAAGCCATATGTTCAGTTTCTTGGTCCATCTCATAATAGAGAAAAAGCAGATGAGCTCAGTTATCAAGAGAGTGATAGTTCCACATAGAAAGAAAGTCAATCATGAACCAAACTTCCATGATTAGAATGACATTCTTCTTTAAAGAAGATTTATGTTTGCAAGATGGATGAAGTGACCACGAGATGATGAAATTGTGGTTATGTTTAAACTCCACCATACAGTGATATGTTATACACCATATGACATGAATGATACTTATATGTTGATGCCCATATATTGATGGCCAAGGAGCATATACATAACCTCTATGAACCATATGGAATGTAAACATGGAAAGGCACATTTCAGACCAGATTTCAAGACCTAAGTACCTAAGTTTACAGGGAGGTTGCTCTCAAATCTGATGAGAGATTGGAGGCCGTGCACATAAGACTTAGCATTGGAAATGTTGGCCTAAGATAAGGCATAAGGTCAGAGGCCATCATCACACAGTACTGTGGGATTTCATATCCGAAAACCCATGCCCTTGAGGCCCCAATCAGAATATGGAGAGGGGTTCATGGGATCAAACTGAGGACACCTTAGGCCTTGAGGTTCCAGCTATTTCCAACCCTCAGAAATCGGTATATCAGGGAGTCCAATCATGGCTTCAGGCTTCCGGCGCTGGTTTCAGCTTATCTGAAGAGAGGGCAAAGAAGGGATTCTGCCCGGCCTTTGATCTGGATATACTCAGATCACTGAAGGTTTGAGCAGAAGGCCGAGAGAGGAACCTTATGGTCTGTATAAAGGTTCTGTATAGCAGATTTTGGGTTGAACCTGAATGGCTTAAAAGATGAGCATTTCAGGCCCGGATAAGTTTCATTTAGAATGATGTTTTTCAAACTTTGGGCAAAGTAGAGCAGATACCCGTCATCGGGCAGAACTTAAGGCATGTTTTAGTGCAGATTTCTGACTAGCCTAAGGTCAGTGTTGGGATCAGATTTGGATCTAGATCCTGGCAATACTTGTGAGCTAAGTGCTCAGGTTCAGGCTAATGTCATATACATGGTCACTTATCAGCCCATTCAGTCTCCTATTCAAACCCCACACAGGACCATATAACAGTCCCCCGTACGATGCAGATTAGCCTCATATATGGCCACATTCAATCCTCTGTCTGACCCCATACAGGTCATGAAAACAGTGCCCATATATGTCATCATCTTTCAGCCCATTTGATCTCATGACAGGTCAGAATTTCTGCCCCCTCAAGACCCCATAACCGGTCACATATTCACTCTCTATCAACCTATAAACAGGTCACTTTCAACCATCTATCGACCCCATAATAGGTCACATATCCAGTTTATATCGACCCCATACACAGGTCATATACCTGCCCCCTCATCACCCCATATACGAACCATATACCAACCCCCAGTTCGACCCATATACAGGTCACTTTCAGCCATATATTGACCTTATAACCGGTCACATATTCAGTCCCTATCGACCTATATACAGGTCATTTTGTTTAGCTATATATCAACCCCATAGTTGATCATATATCTAGCCTATATTAACCCTATAGCAGGTCATCCTCCCAGTTTATATCGACCCCATATCAGGTCACTTTTCCAACCTATTGACCCCATAACAGGTCACATATCCAGAACCCATATGAACCCCATAACAGGTTCTCTTCAAACCCTCTATAAATCCCCAGCTGGTCATGAAACAGCTCCCGATGTTGTCATCTACATGGAGAAGAATGAAGATGGGCTGCAGCCAAGAGATAGGCGATATCCGGCCCCCTTAGAACCTATACGATGGACTAAGGGCCATCCCAAGTAGCCTCAATGAAGCCAAGATATCATGAAGTTGAAGATATGAAGCATATGAAGACATGGCCAACTGGGCATAGAAGATGACGAAGACTTGGTCGCCAGGACCAAGATATGACGATAACATGATGACAAGGCCAAATGTGGCCCAAATGACATAAAAAATCATATATCTTAAATATTCTGACACATAAAAATATTTAAGATGCATAATATGAGCCTATACTTAGGCAATATTCATGATACTTGAACAAATATTATCGGGTAAGTCCCGAATTGTTTGTTCCGGACGGGGCTCCGAATATGCACTCGGTGTCATCGATCCATCCCAAAGTGGGAAGAGTACATGCACTGAATCCATTAGGGAAATTCCCACTTCATCTAGAGTGAGGTCAATTATAGACCAAAACTCTTATGGTTTAAGTGGAAAGTCCATGTCTACATAAGACGGGATATTCTCAAATAAGATGTACGAAATGACATTGTATGATGGGATTATGGCTATGTTTAAGCCTCCCCACATGATGATGTGATTATGTTTTGTGGATGACTGTTTCCTTTTATACGAGTTGCTACGACGGTTAATCAAGGGTGTTCGAGAGTCTCGATGTAATTAACGTCGGAAATTCGCACCTTCCGACGGAGAGAGGTCCAAAGACAAATTTCATGAACCCTAACCTCGACATATATATTTTATAGGCATACCACATATTTTGGCTAATATTTTCTATGAAATATCATATACTTTCATAGTAGTCAAAGATGAGATAAGGAAAGTTCATTTCCCAAATAAACGGAAATCAAATGAATTTTCAAACTATGCCATACACACATATATACTTATATATTTTTTATTTATAAAATCTCGAGGTTTCACATCAGACTTGCATCATTCAACATCTCAAAATGATCAATCTTGGAGACCCATTCCTTCATTACATCAGCTAAGATGTTGAAATTAGTTTTTGTCCACTGCTTCAGACACCTCTTTATCCACTTAAGCTTGCAAACAAATCTCTATGTTGCTGAAGAAGAACTGGGATCTTGCTCATTCCACCACCCTTTAAATAAATCTTGGAAGTGCCATGCTAAATTTCATAGTGTTGGTTGTGTTGGACATGATGCATTTGATGCCTACAACATAGTAATCGGAAACCACAATCTGTAAATAAAAGCCCTCAGGAAAACCGTATATTTGCACCCATGAAGGAGACATAAATCTGTCCAATTTAGATTTTGACCAAGTGAAATCCAATCCAAAGTTCAAGATTTCAATCAGCCCACAATCTTCCATACAATTATTGAACAGCATCATCTCTTAAGCCTAGACTTCATCTCCTAATCTCTCTTCAGGCCTTAAGACAACATTGAAATCCATGCCAACACACCAAGCATGGGTGGAGAAGTTGTCTATCACTACCTTGAGATCAGAAAAGAAAATGAATTTTTCAGTAGCTTCCACAAGACCAGACACAACACATAAAAACCAGGTCTTTCCATTCTCTGTAACAGGGAATACTTGTATATGTATTTATAATTTATTTATGGATTTGCTTTGCATGAAATCTGTTGTTGACCTAAATAATAGCTGGACCTCCACTTCTCCTGGTGGAAGGCACACAAGAGAACCCCGCCAATTTTCCTTGCTTCATAGCTGTTATCACATTAGTGTCTACAAAATGTTTTTTGTTTTCCTGCATAAAAAACAGCATCGGGGTTACATTATGCGACAATATTCTGTAGTTATCTAGTTTTCTCTCCACCCACTATCCCCAGGCAATTCCACCTGATCACGCTAATCATGTATAGATACCAAGGTCTACAGAAAAGTGCTACCACAGCAAAGAGAAAGAAATAGAAGATAAAGAACAGGTTGCTGGTTTGATCTTTGTCAAAGGACTAAGGCCAATTGATTGTTTCAAATTGATTTATAGTCAAAAGGAGGTCCGGATCCTTGTCAAAACCAATGAGCGTTGCACTGCCATTCCTAGTCCTAGTAGGACTAGGATTGAATTTTATTTAAATAAGAGAAAATGATGGCAGATATGATTGGCACCAGATTTGATAAAGGATAAGTCTATGTGGCCTAGCTAATGGTTTGAATAGAATTATGATCCCTAATTGAGTTCAGATCATAGTCAAACCCACATGGGGTTGCACCACCTCTCCTAGTCCTAGTAGGATTAGGAGTTAGGACTAGATCCAATTTAAGTAAATATGAAGGCCAAGGACAATTAATTGGATATCAACCCAGGCTGGCCCCCTTATTGGGCCCAACTTGATTAAATATAAGTCCCATTGGCACAAATTTCAGATTTTATGCTAATCGGCCTGATCAATATGGGTTAGGTCCAATTATGAAGACCACATACACAATGGCATATCATGGAGAATCATGTGAAATCAGGCCCAATAGCAAGGCCCATTGGCGCAAGATTCAGATTTTATGCAGGTAGGCTGAAGGATTAGGTCCAATTGCAAATAAAAAATAATCCAACATCTGAGTTAAACAATATCCATTTAAATGAAGAGCTCAAGTAGATCCAATGGCTATGATCTAACACAAGATATTTAATCAAATGAATATATGTGCCAGCACTAAAGAGGGTATCTGAGATTCTGAGGCCTAGAGCATCCAATTGAAGACTTTGACAAATGGGAACATTAGAATATATGTCCAACATACAATTGATTCAAATTCCATGACATTATCAACATAAAATTAAGCCATGGGCTGAGACGTGATATGAAATCATGCCCAAAATTGCATCTATAATGGATGAAGATGGGCATCACATTTAAATCCACATGAATAGCCTATGTCCAGGCAAGCAAAGAGACCAATTTGACTTAAATTTGGTGGCTAGTCTTGCAATCTCAGATTTTGATGGTAATCAAACCAAGTGACATATACAATAAGGCCCATTTGACATTTGATTAAAGCCCATTTAATGCTTCCTTTCTCAGCAATTATATGACCCTAAAACATAGGATCTGACAGTCATTAATCTCATTAATCACCCTTGGATTACATCTCATATGGATGAGATGTTAGGTTAGTATGATAGCCGCCGGAAGCTCCTATATATAGAGCATTATGGACATGTGACAGCTCCGGGGAGGCCTACAAATCAGGGTATACCCGCATACACATCAAGTCCAAGATATGCGGCCAATGAGGTCCTAATAATAAAACCATATGTCCACCTGGCAGATTCAGAGGATGCCTAAAATAAAAATATAGGCCACAACTGCATACAACTAAGTCAAAGAATCTACCATCAGATGCTTGACGTGGGACAAAATCGACGAAACCGAGTTTAAACAACTAAATGTTCAAATCAAATTTAAACCGGCTAAAACCAACTAAAATGCCTAAACAGAATTTAAAGCAGCGAAATCAAATTATTCAGTCAAGACAGCCTCTGCAATCAAGGACCAGGCAACGTGGCCAGCTCCTGGCCGTCACGAGCGATGGAGTGGATCCACGTGCATGGGATCGTGGCCGAATGGGGAGCGTTAGACTGCATGAGGCTCGTGTGTACACGAACGGACTTGAGCGCATGCGGACAGAACCTTCTGGAGGCTAGTGCGCACGTGAGGGCGCGTCGAATACCCGCCCGACGGCGGTTGGCAGGCGCTGCTTCGCCGATCTGCAGCAGAGCTCCTGGGGATGGCAGAATGAAAGCGCAGGCAACGAAAGGGGACCCCGTTGGAGGCTTCTTCAATCGCTCGGACACGATGATATGCAGCTTTCGATGCTGCACCATGAAGCTACCTGCTCACAGCAACGACCGCACAGCGGAGAAGCCGGAGGGGCTGATGATGTTTGAAGCCGGGCTGCTGTTGTCCAGATCTGATGAGGAGGCTGGATGTGGCGCTGCATCGTTGAGGGTTGTGGGAGGGAGATGAAGGGGAACCACCAGGACCCCCAGCCAGATCTGTCGTCACTAGAGTCGATCACCAGATCTGAGGATGATGGCTGCGGCAGTGTTGTCCGGCAGAAGCTTGAGCAAAGAGGAGGCGCTGGAAATGCCAAAGCCGAACGGTGTGTCACCCCAATCCGCCGGTGGCCACGGAAACAGGAGAACCGGCCGTCGAATGCTGATGCGCCGGATCTGCAGGAAGGAACCTCCGGAGGATGGAAACCGGGGATCGTCGGGTCCGCATCCGCCTACGTGATTTAGATCAGCAGATCCTCACTATGGCCGTCTCTGACGGATCGGAGACTTTGTTGCGTCATCGAAGTAGAAGATTTGGAAAGGAGAAAAGTTGAAGAACAAGCGGCGCTACTCGTCGGAGGGGAAAGGACGAGGCTGCGGCCTGAACTACGCTATCACTAAACTAAGTTATGCTAAGCCTCGCCGGAGAGCTCCGAGGAGGAGGAAAGACAACAGCGCTCGTCGCCAGGGTTGGAGGAGAAAACGTGGGCCGCAACCCCCTGCATGGGAGAACACGCCCAAAGGGGCTCAGAAATTCCAAAAATTGCTCCGTCGATCAAACTAATCAACTAACTGTAATTTGTACATCGGATCCTCTTATATAGAGGAGAGGGCAAAATTAAAGAAAAACCCCATCTTCTTCTATTTACAAAATTGGACTGAAATTTTAAAAGACTCTTAAAATTGAAATTTTGTCCCCATCAATGCACCTACACAATAAGGAGCATGGAGGCAGTTACAATGGAAATATCTCCCATCAGAGACATCTGAAAACCAGGACAGTTCCGGGACATTTCTCCGGCATCCAAAAAGTTTAACTAGGCCTATACGGTCTCTTGAAGAGTCCTAAAGGGGTAGGCAAGGTTTGCCGGGGCTGAGATAAAGAAGAATTGACATATGCTTCCTGCAACTGCCTCCACTACCCACCGAAGAAGAAGCATACTCATAACAATCCCCATCAGGACTGGCTCTTCTGCCATCTTTTTATAAAAGAACCCCGGGACCATCTGTTTTAAGTTCGGATGATCGGCATAAGGGTTCTGATAGCTTGAGAGAGTTCCGAGATCTGGAGAGGATTCTGAGGTCACAAGAGGGTGCCCTGGAGAAGAAGACTAAGCCCAAAGCATTGCAACAGATGTGATATACCATGATCAGTGCAAGGTCCTGAAGCATAGCAGGTTGAGCAGGAAGAAGAAGCAATTGACTTGCTTCAACTGATGCCGCAATCAAGGGAAACTGAAGGAGAAGAAAAGATAAGGTAAGGAATACCCCCGTCAATGGTGTTATCCCACCTATAGCCTTGCTTCTCCATCTAAATGCCTATGGTTCAATGAGCTAACCCCACATAAGCAGCCCCAGTCAGCTTGCCAAACATGGTGATCTTTTGACACATGCGCAGACCATCCTATCCTCATAGATAAAGCTCTGTTCGGGTCCCTTATATGGTCTTAATCTTAACCTGGACCAAGTCGTAAAACTGGTCCTATGACCAATTCTATCTCAGGGCTGCCTCCTTGCCATGTTCATATAGCCATCCATGCATAGCCCCGCATATATTGTAAATCAGACGCTGTCCAGGCCTGCAGCTTAGCCTCAACCTCAACCCCAACCCCGGCCAAGCTCTAATACCTGTCCTATCACCGAGCCTCACAATCAACTCTAAGTCTACCTGTTGCATGGTTTATAGTGACCTGCAGACAGACCTGGTCCATTATTTACGGAATCGGTGGAATCGGACCGATTCCGACCGATTCCGGAATCGGATCGGTGTCCATGCGGAAGGACCGATTCCGGCATGAATTCCGCGGAATCGGTAGGAATCGGTCCGGAATCGGCCGGAATCGGTCCGGAATCGGAATCGGAATCGGATCTTTTTTTTCTTTTTTTGCTATTCCAGTCGGATCGGCCAGAATCGGTCCGAATCGGTCCGGAATCGGATCGGAATCGGAATCGGATCGTTTTTTTTTTTTTTGCTTTTTTTTCTTACCGATTCTGGATCGATTTTCTTCCATTGAATCGGTCGGAATCGGTCCGATCCGATCCGATCCGGATCGGATCGGTACCCACCGATCCCGATTCCGATTCCGATCCCGCGATCCTTGACCTGGTCAGATGTGCTATATCCTCATATGAACCCACCTGTTCGGACCTTAAATACCCTATGTTCATGCCTTAAACAGAGAACCATAAACCCTTTTCAAATCCAACCTGAACAAGCCTATATGGCTGACCCGACAGCTTGCCTAGGGCATCCTATAGTCCTTGAAGATGGCAGAAGCTTCAGAAGTTCAGCAAGGGCAGAAATCAGAGTATGTTGAAGATGGCAGCATGCCTAAGTCCATCAAGAACAAATGGAAGATAGAGACTATGCCAGCATGAACCCATAACAGACCACTCACGGCCAAGACGATTATGATGGACAAGCCGACGAGGCCAATTGACAAAATAAACCAGTTTAAATATCAAAATCAAATGAAAATGTTAAGAGGCTAAGCCTATTCAGTAAGCCCCTTCATAATGTTGGACGAATACATGGACACATCCCTGAGGTGTACCGATCCAAGATGGGTATGTGAGCATGCCCTCACCATAAACCTATCATTCCCAAAGTAAGAAATATACACTCCATCTACTAAGGGGAAATTCCCACCAATCTAGGACAGGTTATGCATGCTATCATGATAAACCGGCCTTAAGATTAGGTAGGGATATGGGGAAATATCCCATGCCTATGCATGGCTAAAGAAAATACCCCTTATATTGATTTAAAAGAAATTATGACTATATATGTCTTTCTCACATATTCATGTACTCCAATGTACTCCATATCATATCAATCACATTTCTGTTGTCAAATGTGTATGTGTATGATTAGGGAGTAACATGATAACCTGTATAAGTTTGATCGAATGCAAACATATAAAGACATGGATAAAAATCTCAAATATGAATAAGAATGTAAGATTTAAAAAAATCTGTCAGAATATAAATCCAAACCCATATGTGAACTCAGATCTTAACATAAAACATAATCTGAAGTATGATTAGGGCTTAAATCTAAATTGAGGATTCTATGCGATGACACCTGAATGTCCCTGCTTCAGATCTTGAAAGGCTGAGTTTCTAAGATAATGAACTATTATCAATGGATACCTTAAATAAATCTAAGATATGCCCACAGGTCAGACGTCTAAAAGTCTTAATCCATGGAAAGCACTACCCATCTTAAGAAACCATAACACCAAATTGGACAGATTTCAGATCCTGACTTTCAAATGAATCAAAGTTCAAATCTGAGATCTCATAAAGACCATCGATTGATAATCCTATGTTAAAATCTAAAACTTCATAATCTGAAAACACCAACTTGAGCTCAATGTTACAAATGCCAATATCAGATCTAACGTCCTTCAAACCCCAATCAAACAAGAGATGCTCAAAGCTGAATGATTGGAACCTAGGTTCTAACGGATAACGGGCTGTGAAACGAACTGAAATCTGATGCTCAGATTAAATGCCATGAACTCTAAGTTCAAAATGCCTGAGGCTGAAATCATGAATGAAAGAAATAAAGGTTTGTAAGATGAATTGAATGGTAATCCAAAAGAAATACAATCTGATGCTCAGATCAGATGCCATGAAATCAAACCTTAAGATGATAATTTCAGATCTAATAAATTCCAAGTTCAATGATAAGACTTTGAATGGAAGAAATAAAGTCTGATATAATAATAACCATTCTCATCTTGTGAGAACATAAGACCAAATCTGAAAAATGACCATATTACACCTCAGATACAATAGACTCTAAAATTCAACGTTAAATATTCAGACCTTGAATAACAAAGTAACAAATCCATAAACCAAACATGTTTAATGCCTCATCTATGACTTCAATAGAACCAAATGATCAGATTTTGATCTTTAAGGATCTCCAAGTCTAAATCTTAAGAACAAGAAACAAATCCTTAAATTGAAATCTTAAATTCTGAAATCTCGAGAATGCGCCTTCACAAAAACATAAACCAAACTCAAACCAATCTTAACATACTAAATTTGCATTCCATTGAGTTTATGGTGCTATATCTCTCACGTGTTTATTTTGTGGATGCATAGTTCCAATGAATGAGTTGCTTTGATGTTAATCAAGGGCGTTCAAATGTACGTTTAATGTAATTAACATCGGAACTTAGAAAGTTTGAAGAGAGATCAAAACTAATATTTTTTCAAAGAATCCAAAACTTCAGCATATATATATATACATATTGTAAATTAGCTAATACTCCTATAAGGTATTATGTATTTTCATAATTGTTAATGCTGAACAAACATAAATGAAATTCTTTTCCCAAGAAAGATGAAACATAAATTTTCATAAATTAAAAATGAGGTTACATCAGGGTGCAAATGAGCTGATATACACGGCGAGTAGCTCTAGACTTAACTCACGGCTCGTTTATTATGTTTAAAAAAATTGAACAAAACATAAAGCTCAACTTGTAAACGAGTCAACATTGAGCATACCCATGGTCGACTCGATGAAGTGCATTTATGAAACTTGAATTTAAACTCGTTTATAAAGTTCGGTCACAAGTTTAAACTCGGATTAAGTTCAATTTCAAAACTTTTGATATACTTAATCTAATATTATATAATTTTAAGTATTTTTAATTTATTTTTAAAAAACTTTAGCTGAGTTATTAATTGATTAAAAAAGCTGCTCACGAGCTTCATAAACAAACTTAGACTAAACTTCACAAACAAGCCCAAATTGAGCTCAAACTCGAGCTTAAACTGAGCACTTATTCAAGTTCGAGCACAATCAATTAATGGGGTGTTTGGTTACATTTTTTTCTCTCCTTTTAACTTAAAATTTAAAAATGAAAGAGAAGAGGTGTTTGGTTGCCATTTTTAAGTCCTCTTCCTATTTTAAAAACACTGCATCTTTCTTCCTATAGCTCTTTTGAATTCAAAACAACCAAGGACCTGTTTTTTTTTCAAGATAGACGCGGGAGACAAACATGTGCAGGTGTTTCCCTCTCCATCCGTCCCTCCCTCCCTCCCCCCCTCTCTCTATCTCTCTCTTTTCGTGTCCCTTGCGGCAGGCTCTCTCCCTCCCTCCCTCTGTGTCCCTCCCCCCTCCCCTTCTCTCTCTCTCTCTCTTCTTCGTGTCCCTTGGGGCATGCTCGAGCGTGCTTCGCCCTCTCTCCCTCTCTCTTCCCATGTCCCTTGCGGCAGGCTCCAGCGCACTGCCCTCTCTCTCTCTCTCTCCTCCCGCGGCGTGTGCGGGTGTTCGCCCCCCCTCTCTCTCCCCCTATGTCCCTTGCGGTGGACTCCAGTGCGCTGCCCCCTCTCTCCCTCTTTCTTGGGGATCTTGCCCTCCATCGTTGCCGCTGCCCCTTCCGAGATGGTAGAGTTCCTCCTCGCTCCACCATCGCCACCGGCTTCGATGGAAGAGAGGCAGTCATCACCGGCCTAGAGCTGTGGATTCTTGATGTAGAGGAACAGCCGCCCGTACGTCGCCACCATCTTCTTGGCCTCAAACGTGGTCTTCGCATATGCCCTACAAGCCCTACCCCTCTCCGGCGGGATGCTCGCGTAGGCTCCGGTTGACGGCCAGCGAGATCGTGTCCTCCACCCTCAGTGCCGATAGATGTTGGATTGGAGCGACTCCAAGGCCAGGTGATGGCTAGGTTGGGGACGCCGCGAGCGGAGTGATGCGGCAGCCCGACACTCTCGGAATGCACCACCTCGAAGGGCTCTAGGGCGTCCTAGGCTGTTCCCGCCGGTAGCTTGTAGCCACAGTATGATCGATCGAACGATGACATTCGACGAGGCGGCACTGGTGCGGCACCGGGTGGTTGATGGTACCCAGTCCACCTGATGATAGCAAACGACTTCATATTTTACCAAACACTATTATATAAAATTTGAAAATAGTGACACTTTTGCCAAACACACATTAACTGTGTTTCTTTAACTTTAAAATTAAAACTGAAATAGGAGAAAATCTTGATTTTAAAAATAAGAGTACATTAGCATTAAAAGAGTAACCAAACACCCTATAAACTAGTATTTCGACAAGCTAAGCTCGAACATCTTGAGATTTTGACAAGCCAAGCTCGAACACAAGTCTAAACTAGTCATCAAGTATCGAGCCGAGTTCAAGCTCGAATATAAATAAACGAGCTGAGCCCAAAAAACATACTACTCAGCTTAGCTCATTTGCACCCCTACTTTTTTTTGTTAAAATGTCAAAAAGACCAATTTCTATTAAAACAAATAAAAGAGCAAAAACATACAAAAATTAAAGGACAAGAAAACGAGAAAAGGAAAAAAAAACTTTGCCTACCAAGAGGGTAGTAGAGTGAGATTACATAAAAAATTGCCTGAAACAATAGAATCTATCCCTAAAAATAAACAAATCCGAAGCGGCAAGCGACCAGTCCTTGACAATAGTGGAAATGCGATAAAGGATCTGATTCAGGGTGTCAAAAGACATGCCACGGTCAAAAAGACCAATTTCTATTAAAACAAATAAAAGAGGAAAAGCATACAAAAATTAAAGGATGAGAAGACAAGAAAAGGAAAAAAAACTCTACTACCGAGAGGGTAGTAGAGTGAGATTACATAAGAATTTGCCAAAAATGATGGAATTTATCCCTAAAAATTGACAACTCTGAAGTGCATCTTGACACAGCAAGCGACCAGTCCTTGACAATAGAGGACATGTGATAAAAAATCTGATTCGGACTGTCAAAAGACATGCCAGAGTTGGAAATTTTTGCAAAAAATTTTAACCATTTGACCATGAATGAATAAAATAGATCATGAAATGTACAAGTACTGCAAAATTCTTGATATATCTCAATGGAAAATATTTTGGCTATTTTGGGAGTTCTAGTGATTTGAGATATTGTGATCCCATTTCACCCTGTTGTCTGTTTTGGTTGGTCAAGTTTTAAACTACTTGTGAAAAAAGACTACTCGGAGTGGGCTAATGATGTAACCTCAAAATTCAATTCAAAATTTTAAAAATTCATTTTCCGTTTTGATTTTGTTTGACTCAGCAATGACTTCTTCAAAAAATAGATGGTATTCCCTAAGAGTATTAGTTAGGCCCATGACATGTATAAAAACATATTGAGGTTGTTAAGTTCTTTGAAATTTTATTTTGATCTCTCCCTATCGCATGGTGCGAAGATCCGATGTGAATTACATATAGAATACTTGAGTACCCTTGATTATCCGCCATAGCAATCCATGAGATAGAAGACATACATCCACAAAAAATAAACACACACATAGGAACAATGGCCCTATGAACTTGATGGAATGCAAAAGCTTGATGTGTTTTTAAATTTGATTTGAAATTGATTTGAACTGATTCAAGTTTGTTTAAAAAAAAGTTGGATTTTGCTTGTGGGTTGTTGATTATCTTAAGTTCAGTTTGATTTGAGCTGAATTTGTTAAAATTGGTTTGTTCAAATTTTGCATAAGAGTTGAATTTCTGTTTGAAATTTGACTTATCAAAACTTGATGTGAATTTGGTTTTTCAATCTGTCAGACTTGTTACCTTTCAGATTCAGTGTGTTAATTTTTTTTTAGTTTGAATTTTCAGGTTTGGAATTTTTTTGTTATATGTTTTAAACGTGGAGTTGATTTTATATTTGAGTTTGGTAGTGATTTGATTCAACTTGATTCGAGCAGAATTTTCTTAGTTAAAATTAATGAGTCTGGTTTCGGAGTTTTAATTTATTTTGATGTTTAACAGGTTGGAGATTGTCTTTGGGTTTTAGTGAACTGATTAAAGTTTTATTGGGTTATTTATTAAAATCTGTCATATTCTGATTTGTTTTAATTTAAGTTCGGAATGTTCAGATTTCTTTGAAGCTTACAGATTTAAGATTTGTTTGAATTTTGATTCAGGTTTTGACTGATTTGAGGGAGACTTGATTTATATTGAATTTGAAAAGTTTGATTTGTGATGTAACCTCAAATTAAAGATTTACTCTTCTTTTGTTTTGGAAATTCATTTTCCATTTGAATTTGAATTAGACCTTAGCATTGACTTTTTAGGAAAATAGATGGTATTCCATAAAAGTACTAACTAGGGTCGGAATTATATGTTGAGGTTGTTAGGTTCTTTGAAAATTTGTTTTGACCTCTCCCCGTCAGATTGTGCGAAGATCCGACGTTAATTACATCGAGATAACTCGAATACCCTTGATTAAGCGTCATAGCAATCCATGAAAATAGAAAATATGCATCCACAATAAACATTCACACAAACACACATGGACATAGGAGAAAACAATCCCATGAAATTTGATGGAATGCAAGCACTCAATTTTTTTTGTTTGAATTTGATTTGAATTGAATTGGTTGAATTGTTTTTAGTTTGGGTTGAAATTTGGATCTATTTTAGTTGAATTTAGTTTGTTGATTGCTTTTAGTTTGGTTTGGAGTTGAGTTTGATTTGTTCATTTTAATTGAATTCATTTAAGTTTGGTTCAATTTGATTTTGTTGATTGATTTTAAACTTGATCTGAGTTTGATTTAATTTGTTTATTGTTTGATTTTTAGTTTGATTGGAGTTGAATTGCATTAATTTGAATTTGGTTTGAATTTGAATTTGAATTTTGTTTGATTTAAATTTGATTTGGGTTAAAGACAGTTTGTTTATGGATTGATTTGGGCTTAACCTACGGACTATGGTTTGCTGGAATGGGTTTGGCTTTGAGAAATTTGGGTTCAATTTGAGTTTGTTTTATTGAATTATCAAGTTCAGTTGAATTTGTTTGATTTGGTAAATTCAATTTGAATTGAGTTGATTAATTTGAGTTAAAAGATTTGTTTTAATTTGTTTTGAGGTTTGATTTAATTTGTTAATTTGGGTTGGGTGAAACTGATTTCAATTTATTCCAGTCAGATTTGGCTCGAAATGAAGTTTGTTTGAATTAGTTTTGTTTGAGTTTAATTTAAGAATTGGATTTGAAATGAATTTGGTTGGTGTTTGCAAATTTCAGATTTTTACTTAGAATTCTGCAGATCTACAGCTTCCGGTTTCTTGTCTTAGATGTGAGGTTCAAACGGGTTTATCTTGACTGAGTTTGTTTAATTTAAACATGTTGGGACTTTTATGTTCAATGAATTATCTTCAGATTTCTGCAAAGTTGACAGATTCTGCATTTTCAGATTTTTTTAAACTTCAGATTTTCAAATTTCGCAGGCCTCAATCCCTTGTGAAGTTCTGATTAGCCAGGTTTTAATTTCTGGTTTCTTTTGAAATGGGTTCAAAGCATAAACTATGATTTTCGGTTGGGTGCATTCAGATTTTCAGATTTTTACAGATGTTTCAATTGCAGATTTTATGTTTCAGCATTTCAGCTTCTAGACTCCAGCCCTTAGGTTTTTGATTTTTAAATGTGCAGGTTTCGGATTCTTCAAATTTTTTTATGGATTACAAATTCAGATTTATGGATTCCGTGCACACGCAGATTTTAGTCTTCAAACCTCAGATTGCAGATTTTTAGTTCGGCTCTCCTGCAGATTTCAGATTTTGTTGCAGATTCTGCACATTAAATTGGTTTTCAGATTTTAGACCTCGGAGTCCAGATTCTGCACTTTCAAAGGTTTTCGGACTGCAGGTCCTGATTTCTGATTTTTAGAGTTCAGATTTTGTTTATGGATTTAATTGAGTTTGTGATTTGTTTGGGAGTGTTTTGATTTGGGATTTGGTTGTATAAAGATTCAGATTTCAGATTTACAGGTTTTAAAATTTTAAAGTCTTCTACAGGTTCAGAATTTTCAGAGTTATTTGAATCATTTGTTAATTTTTTGTTGTCTTGCATTCCAGAAATTCCATGTGATTGTCTCTCCTCCCTGAGACATTGATCTATGTACCGAACATAAATTTCCCCTGTTTTCCTCAATATGAGACATGATTTACAACTTGACCAGCAACTTAGGTCTTTCTGAGTCCTTGATGAACATGGCACTTTGTGTGATCAATTTGAGATGGAAAAACACCCGGTCTTTGATAGACTTGTGGACATTCCTCCCACTGATTTGAGATTAAGCATGTCCCGGCCTTTGATAGGCTTGTGGGGACTCATCTCCTTGTCTTGAGATTGAGCATCCCGGTCTTTGATAGACTTGTGGGAAACTAGCTCATATCTATCTTCATGACTCCTCCATGAGTTGATGAACTTGTCATTTCATGGGCGGCATGTACCCGGTCTTGATAGACTTATGGGCATCCCCCACTGTTTTGATGATTCCATTAGCATATAATCGGCCTAACGGCATATTGATTATACTCTAGCCTTGCATAGCTTGATGAAAAGTGGTAAGACATTGGGGTCTTTTATAGACCTTTGTATGTCTACCTTAAGGACGTAGGGGCGGATGGTTAGTCGACCTCCCAACTAGTCCAAATTTTGAATTCTTTTAAGTTAAGCCGAGACGTAGGGGCGGATGGTTAGTCGACCCCCCAACTAGTCCGGTTTGTTGAATTAAATGTATTTTGTTATTTATTTTTACTTGATTGTTTATTTTAAAATATTTTTTTTTGTTGAAAAGGAAGCCCCTGCGTACATAGCGCAGGGTTCTGTTCAGCTGCAGAGGGCTCGGCTTTGGCGGAGGGGCCGGCACTGTTTGAACCGGCCGGTCTGTTGTCCCGGACCGGCGGTCTTCAGCGAAGGGGGAGGGGGCCGGCTTCGCCCGGTCGCCCTCTCCCTTTTTTTTTGCGTTTTCTTTTCCCGGTGGGCCCAGCGGCTTTTCCACGTAAGACCATAGTTTGGAGACATTATTTCCCCATCTACAGTAAGCGCTCGGCCTCCTCTTCGGCGCCCGACGGCAGCGCGGGCATCCTTCGCGGCAGCTCTCGGCGGCAGCGGCACCGGTGGAGGGGAAGGATGGTTCCGGCGAGCTTTGGAGGAAGTCCCGGCGACGGCTGCTGCTGCAAGGGGGGTCTCCGGCGATCACAGCGCCGGCAATAGGTGCTTCCGGCGGACTTGGCACGATCCTGCGGCAGCTCTACGGTCCTCCGTGGGCTTCAATGGTCTTGGAGAAACTTCAGAGCTCTGGCCATGGCATTGGAAGGGAGGTAAGGCCTTGACGGTAGTCCCCTCTCTCCGCTCGTCTCTCTTTCCCTCTCCGGCTTCCGCACCGTTCGCCCCTTCTCCCCCCGTCCCTCGCAGCCAGCTCCGGAGGTTTTTATATAGGCCTCGGGCGACCTCCATCTCCCGCTGGGAAGGTGGTTCCGGGTCCAAGAGGGACTCGGAACTTCCCATCTTCTCCTCCCCCCCAATTCCGGCAGGAGATATCGCTGCCTCAATTGTTTCCGAGTGGGACTCGGAACTGCCATAGAATTGGATATCGACCGGGACTTCATGGCAGGTCAATATCCTGATCCGGATTTCCTCCTTGCTCCGATTTTCTTGCCTTGTTCAACAAACCCCCCCTCCTCCTTCTTTCTGTCGAACCCAGGTCTGAGTAGCCCCGCGCGAAGCTCTCCTCAGCCCATTTAGAAGACTGTCCGCCCCCTTTTTGAGCAGGCCCGTGGGTTATGCTGGGTGGGCCGCACATGGACTTTTCAGTAGGCCAAATTGGGTCAATTGAAATCCTATTTTAGGCTTCATCGATGGGTATTGCAGGTCGACTGAATTGGGCCGATCAAGGTCCTGTTATGGGCCTTGAAGATGGACTGAATTGGGCCTGTTTGGGCCGAGCATGCCATTCCTTTTGTTTCTTTTTTTTTGAATCGGCCTTGTCAACATAAAAAATTTTTGGTTACAACAATTTGTTTATGAAATGTGACCCCTATCTTTGAGATTATTTGAGATTGGCTTGTGTTGATTTTTTAATGTTCTGTTTATGATCTTGCTCAAGATTTTGCTTTTAAATGAATGACATTTGGATTGAATTTTATGTTGGTTGGAGTTTGTTGGAGATCTCTTTTAGAATTGGGAGTTTATTTGAATTTGATATTATCACGTTTTGCTTGGTTTGGGTTCATTTAATGGATTTGATTGAATTTATGGTTTGTGGGGATTTGAGCTTGATGTTTTGAGTTATTCAAGGTTTGGTTGAAACTTGGTTTCAGATGTACATTTGCATGGATTTGTTTTTTTTTATATTCATGTTTGATTCATCCTGGCCCATTTTCTCTTGATTTTGCCACGAACTTGATTCAAGTTTCTGTTTTGAGATTTAGAATTAAAGTTTCAGATTTAAAGACCGCTGCAAACTTGAGAAACACATTTGAGTCTGAATCTGGCTTTTTTGATCTGATCTGGGTGGGTTTTGAAGTTTAGTGGGTTTCACAGTTTTTTTTTTTTTTGGTTTTAACATTCACATGTTTTCGGATGTAAGATTTTTTTGGCTTCATTCTTTCAGCGTTTGGGATTATCATTCTCCAACTTTAAATTTCAGGTTCGTAAATTGGGATCTCCACTTTGGATGCTCCAGATTCAAAGACTTATGGATTTAGCTTTCCAATCCTCCATTAGTGCCTTACACCCTAGGCTCACATAGCTGTGTTATTGTTTGTTAAGCTCCTGAAACTCCAATTTGATGACTCTTAGATTTAAAGGCCATTCATCCTCCTCCGATGCCTAAGCCTGTAAGGAGATCCATCGATCATTAAGTTAACTAGACTTGAGAAATAGGGTGACCTTCACTTACTTTAGATGTTTCAGTCTTGTACAAATTTCAACTCTCCAATTCTTGGCAACCTCGGCTCTTGTTGGTTTCGGATTTGGGCATCCTGCACTCTCAACTTCTCTTCATTTTCAGATTTTTTTTGTTGCAGCATTTTATGTTTTAGAAATTTTCTGATTGGGGAATTCTCCCAGTTTTTTTTAAAATTTGTCCTTGGACCTCCTGATTGCAGGATCCTGGAGTTAGCAGAATTTAATGATTTCGAGACATTTTCCTTTATTCTTTTTTTTATTTACATTCCTTTAGTTCATGAGGCTATTTATTCTCCTTGCAATATCAAATGTGCACTGAACTTGGAACTTCCATTGATTAGGGGACATGAGTATAAAACGTATATGTGGGAAGACATGAAAATCCATGATCACCATGTCTTTAATAGACATTATGGAATTCATCCTAACCAATTTAAAATAGAACACTCTCGGCCTTTGATAGGCATTATGAAATTTGTCCCATCAATTTGAAATTGAGCATGTCCTGGCCTTTGATAGGCATATGGAAAGATAGCTCATATGTCATGCCAATTGTCCATAACTTCTTCATGGGTGAATAAATTACCCATTATCATGGGGGAGGTAAGACATTGGGGTTTCTTTAATAGATCTTTTAATGTCTTCCTTAAAAAGGGTCAAGGGGCATGCTTAAAGCTGGCTCATTGATTTCTCGTTTATTTTAAAATTCTTTTATGTTTAGCTAAGACCATGGGGCGGACTCGAAAGCTGGCACAACGCTCATCTTGGTTTGTGTATTTAATTAATGAATTTTTATTTAATTTTCTATTTGGTGTTTATTTTATTATTATTTTTAATTATAGGTCAAGAGGCGTGTTTAAAGCCGGCCTATTAATTTTCATTTATTTTAAAATTCTTTTAGGTTAAGCTGAGACCATGGGACAAACTTAAAGCTGGCTCAATACTCACCTCAGTTTGTTTAAATTAATTAATAAATTTTTTTTTAATTTTCAATTGGTTGTGTTTTAAAGGATTTTTTTCTGTTGGTCATCGGTCTTAGTGGGCCTTTGAGCCCATGGGCTTCATCGGCCATTGGCCATCCGGGTGGACGAGGCGCACACCTCCGGCCCTTTTTTTCCTTTTACTCTCTGTTGGCACCTAAAAATGTCACAGCACCAAAAATGACAAATTTCAAATGAAATACATTGAAGAAAACCGAACAGACAAGTAACAAGTTGGATCTGTTTTTTTTCATTACATTTAGGGCTAATGGGCCGAACAAGCCCAATAAGCCTTATTAGATCCGACGGACCAAATGTCGACCCAATAACGATCGGACACCGCCAGAAAGTCCACTTGACTTCCAGATGAACAATGTCAGAGTCGAATCGGAAATCCGACTCATATTCAGAAAGTTACGGGGAAAACACTGAAAGCCAAATTTCAGGTGGCTTTATCGGGGGCATATTGGGCCCAAAAGACAAAACAAGTGAGTTCATGGGACTGTACCAGTCGAGACCTTCGCAACGGTATCCCAATTGTCAGAATCCGGTTTCGATAGGGCCCCGAACGGTAAAATGGTGTCTTTCACCCTTGTTAGGTTTGGACAATTCGGGGCAGGTCCGGTAACATGTTGACACATCATTGGGTCCGCCCAACTCCATCTAGAGTAACATTGAAGTCGGATCAGAAATCCGACTCATATCCAGATAGATATGGGCAAAATAGTGAAAGCGAACTTTTGGACAATTTTTGTGGGGGCTTAATGGGCCCAAATGACCAAGCTAGTGGGCCCGCGGTGTTGTCTCAGTCACAAGCTTTGCAACGGTACTTTGAATGTCGGAATCCGACTCTAGGCGGAAAAATGACCGTTTTGCCCCTATTGGGCCTAGACAAATCCAAGCAAGTCCATTAACAACCGGCGCCATCAAAATGTCCGCCCGGCATCAAGAAGAACAATGTCGAAATCGGATCATCAATCCGATTTATATCCAGGAAGTTATGGATGAAATTCAAAAATTTGCGGAGTCGGCACATACTTCGAGATAAGGGCAATTTTGTCCAACCCGCTTGCAGATAGCATTGTTTGCGGTGAAGACCAAAGTTCCGGTGCATATTTATTTAATTGCATTTTAAGTGCAATTTTCGGAATTTTTGAAGGCCGAGATCGCACCGATCAGAAATTTTATCAAATCGGTGATCTTCGGACAATTGGAGGGTCATTAACCGTAGATCTGATGGTACACAAGATCAACGGTTATCAAGATATCTTCTGAATTATTCCGGTTACTTTTGGAGTTAATTTAATTAATTCCACCTGGAATTCATGTCAGCCGTTGGATCAAAGTCATCTTGATCAAGATTAGGTCGAATCAGTCTTAAAGGCCAGCCGCCACCCTCCTCTCTCTTGCCAGCGCCAGCTCCCTTCCCTGATCTGTTCCTAGGATTTAGGAGGAGATTGAGAAAGATTTAAACATCTCTCCACGTCGACCAACAGATGGCATGGGCATTTAAAAAAAAAATGGAAAGTTGCTCACGTACATTGCCAACGGTGGCAGCATATCATGCGGTAACTTGGCATTAAATCAAAAGAAGGCAAACTGCCAATCTACGTGGTCAATAGAGGCAGCAGATCAAAAGAAATATAGAAAAGGACAGCGACGGGGGATAGCAAAAAAATAGAAGGGGAGAGGCACGAGTCTGTCTGACGGGGGGCCGGTAAAAACCGAGAGCAGGGGAAGGGAGAGGGAAAAAAGGAGCACTGGGCTGCTGCTTCTGCCAACAGGAAGAGAGGAGAAGCTCTCTCCCACGTCCATCACCTGCTTCTGCCAACAGGAGGGGGAGGAGCATAACAAGAAAAGCCAGCCACCCTGCTGTCTTCCACGCTGATAGAAGAGGAAGTTGTCCTTCTACGCCAGCAAAAGAGGAAGAAGGTGAGCATCATCCCAATCCCACGTAACCTCCTTTCATCCCTTCTCCTCGCCTCTCTCTCTTTTCCCTTTTTCCATAGCGGACCTACCTCTATCTCTTTCCCTTTCAACTGGTGCGCCCAAGCAAATCCCGAAGTGCCTCGGATCTGTCAAAACAGCCCCAGTCGGGGTCTGTTGTAAACAGTTCCCCCTTTTTCCCCCCACTCGGTTCTGCCAGTCCCCTTCTGTCAACCTCTTCGGTATATTACAGACCCCCCTAAACTGTCCCATGCACAGCCTTTAAAACTCCCCCAACAGGTCACTTGAAACAGGCCGTGTTGCACCCCTTTTGGCCTCCCCGTAGTCTGCCCTTTGTGCAGCCCCAATTAGGTCCATAAGCCCCTTGGTTAGATCATGTCTAGAGACCCCCAAACAGGTCTTAAAACAGTCCTAGTTGTCCAAGAAAAATCAGCAGCATCTCCTTTGTCCTACCTTGCTAGGGGGATGAGAAGATGGTCGACATTCGGACCCTTTGCCCACAGGATGGGTTGAGGAACCCCCCGAATGGGCCCCCGTTCTCTACCCCTTAGTGAGCTCTTGTCCCTATTCAAAATAAAAAAATCCGAAACAGCCCCTCGCAGCCCCACAAAACAGCCTCCTGGGTGGCCTAATTCAGGTCCTGAATCTGTCCCACAGCAGCCCCTGAAACCGGCTTCTAATTCAGCCCATTTCAGCCCGGCATAACACCCCCTAAACAGGTGCTGGACCGGTCCCAAAACAGGTCCCGGACCGATGTCAGAACAGGTGCCGGTCCGGTGCAAAAGCAACAGCTGGCTCGGTGCAAGACAGGTGCCCGTCCAACCCCAAAACAGATGCTGATGCGGCTAGAGGACAAGCCTCGGTGCGGTGCTACAAACAGGTCCTTGTGAGGACCGGGTTGGGGGCGACGGTCCGGCCCCCTTGGCCCGCAAGACGGGTCAAGGGCTGAAAGGGCGGCCCTCAATTCTGGTCCAAACGAGGTGCAACACAGGCCGCCAGGGCCCAAGGAGAAGAAAGTGAGCTAATTGGGCCAAGAAGACATGGAGCCGGCCTTATTGGGCCATGAGACATGCAGCCGGCCCATCGGGCCTTGTATCAAAAATGCACTTAAATAAATTCTGAAAGGCGAAAGCAAAATTAAATAAGGAGTTAGCACCACATCGTGGGCACTCCACAATTGGGCGGCTAGTCCGGACCAGCTTCCGGTACGTTGACCCGGGCGTAGGCATGGGACACGCTCCCTCTGCAGACGGACCCTTCCCACTATGTTGAAAAGTCGAAAGACTCAATCATGTAGGACGGGTAAATTCCATTTATCGAGAATGGGCCGACATACCGTTGTAATGTCAAATTTTATTCTCGATATTATGAGAATTGCCTAAGGGAAGGACATGACCAAAGTTCAGATTTCATGCATCCAATGCAAACCGACGTGCTGTACCCCCGACATGGGATGAAATGAAATGACATTCAAGTGCCGATGTGGACTATTGCAACCGGGCGTCGATGCTAGCCCGACGGGCCGGATGAGATGCGGACCGAACATAAATAAAAAAGATAAAACAAATCTGAAAATACCTCAAAACAGGTCATTAAATCTGAAAAATGAAAGAAAACTCAGATTTCTAATAATCTGGAAAATTCCAATTAAAATCATTTAATTTAATAGAAACTCACTTCTTAATCAATTGAAAATTAAATAATCCACAACAATCAAACAAATCACATTGAAAATACTTTAAAACACTAAAAATCAGTCATAAAACAAAAAAATCAGATAATTAACAATCTGAAATTTAAAATTGATCAAATTAAATCAAAACTTCAAAACACCTAAAACACACCGAACATATTCAAACCGACACCAAAATATCAACTGACATAAGAAAACAACAAAAATATCTTAATTCATATGTTGATCAAACTAAATAAGTCAAATTGCTTAAAATATCAAAACCCATTAAATACCAAACTCAACAAAAATAAAATTTCAACCAATTAAAATAAAAGCAACCGAAACCAAATCAAACCCAAATAAAAAATCAAACAATTCAAAATCAACATAAAAATCAAATATGAAAATTCACAATTCAAACCAAATAAAACCAATCTCAAATTAAATCAAAAATCAATTCAAAAAATAAATAAAATCAACATCCAACAAATTTAAGAAAACTTGTTCGTATCTTATCGGGTCCGAAAGGCTAGGCCCCCATTGAGTTATCTTTTGTTATGTGGATGTGCACGTTCTCTCAAACTAGTTTGCTATGGCGGTTAATCAAGGGCATTCGAGTAGTTGCTCGATGTAAGTTAACGTCGGATATTCGCACCATCCGACGGAGAGAGGTCAAATTAAATTTTCACAGAACCCGAACCTCGGTTCTATTAATTTTAAATGTATTGTCGGACTATTTAATGTATTTATAGGCTACCACTTATTTTTATATGTAGTCCAATAAAAAATCATTTTTAAAGTTAAATTAAAAATGTAAAAAACGAGGTTCTCACACTCTCCTAGCTGGCGGGCGCCACCAATGTTGACCCGAAGGTCAACAAGCCCCGTGAGACAACTGACCGCTGTCGCTCAACCATGCGCACATCCGCCCAGTCCAAACAGCCTCGCGGTGGGCTCCGCGGTCATGGGCTTCAGCCTGCTCACCTAGACCCGATGGCATGGGACCTCGAGGGCTTCTGAAGGACGAAATCGCAGCACCGCGATGCTCGGCCTCTTGACGGCAACTCCAGAGAAGGAATTTGGCGGCTTCAACGACGACAACCCACTTCGCAGACCTTGCCAACAATGGCGGAGGGGTTGCAGATCCCCATGATAGGGGCAGACAAAGCCTCCTGCAATGCTCAGGCTCGATGAAACTGCTTGAAGGAGAATAGGCACTGCTTGAAGGAGATAACCTGTTTGCCTACACCGTGGGAAGAAGAAGAAGGGGCCAGTGCAACTTGGAGGAGGAAAGAACTCGCCTATGTCATAGGAAGGAGAAGGGGCCGGCAGTGCACCTGGAAGGTGGTAAACAGCTCCGCGGTAACCCTCTGCCCTCTCCTTGCTCATCTCTTCCCTGTGCTCCCTCTCCTTTCCTCTATGTAACCTCCTTTGTGCGGGCTCAACGAAGCTGCTTTTATAGACTCCCCTCCCCCTTCAATTCCGGAAAGGACTCGGAATAGTAATTCACATCCGTATGGGAGTCAGTATCCCGTGATGATAGTCCCCTTCTATCTTTCTTCAAACCCAGCCTTCTTTTTGCACCATTCCGGAAAGGCCACGGAAGGACAGTTTGAGCCTGTGTGGAAGTCGGACTGCCCCATAATCTCCACTTTCTTTGATAAGCCTTGCCATGCTTATGTCTTCCCTCCGAAGAGTCTCAATCGGACTGGGATCCTACCCAGAACAATCCACATGTCAGCCCTGACCACGTGAGACTTCCGTTCCTGCCAGGTGTCCTCTGAACATGAGATTTGCAAGTCCTCTTCGTGAATTACTGGCTGCCCCCTGCAATGAGCTCAAGGTCTCCAAGTTTACCGGATTCTCCATGCTACCAGACTTTTCATATTCTGTCTTCACAATCATCTTAGGATTCCAAGATTTTCAGACCGGTTGAGTTACACTCTCAATTTCATCACATTCCCATATTTTTTTTGGTCCTTTGGTAATCTGGGACTTTTCTAGTGTTATTAGATTACCTGACCTGCAAGCTACCCATTTTTCTAATTATATGCATGCTTTGACTACATATGTCAATTTTAGATATCAAATTTGATTTTGATATCTCGTTGTTTCAATCTTAAGCTTGGAGATTGTCTTATATTCAAGTCAACCTGATAGTCAAGACAACTCTATTTGGGTCGTCTCCACCGTAAGTTCTCTGAATGATTGGCTGACCAGAGAAGGGAAGTCATTATTTACTTTCCGATTGTCCTGGATGTAACTGCATTTAGACGACGTATATCTTTGGAGGACAAAATTGGGTGCCAACAGCTAATAAAGAGAATATTTGTAGGAAACAATAGAGTATGTTACCGACTTACAATTTACGAAATATACACTTCTCTTTGCCTCCAAGGATGAGAGGACATGTTTGAATCTGAGAATCATGTAATATTTGAATGAAGCAGTGACACGTATGAAAATCAACAAAAAAATGTGAACTAATTGGTTTAAATCTAGATGGTCAGCTGATGAAAATGAAGAGAATTTTTGGCATGCCTACTTGCTCTTTTCCTATTAAATATCTAGGCCTACCATTATCTGACAAAGGAACAAGATAAGAAGACTAGGATAATCTCATTCAAAAACTAGAAGGTGAGATACAAGGGTTGTGACTTCCGATTCGGGAATCCTTGGTCACTGGGCCCACACCACTTTTGGTAGAATGGCAAACATGATTTCATTTTTGGAGGGTAATATAAGTCACAATTCATTAATACTAAGGTAAGAAGAGTACAAAGTGCGAGAGGAAAAAAGATAGATACAACATAACACCGCCGCTCGACTCCACACCAAAAAGCCACAAACTACCTAACAAAACTCTTCCATGCCAACAACTGGGCACTAAAATCCTGTGAGTCCGACGTGGACTTGAGTGTGCAAAGAACCAATCCTTGACAAAGTAGTAGAATAGAAGATGAGTCTTCAAAATGCTCATAAAAAATTCTCCAATTCCACGCCCTCCATATGGACAACAGCACCGCTGGCGGCCTGGCAGCGTAAGACTCCATAAAGAAAGACCATTGTTCCTCGGGCACATACTGCTCCACTGTTGTATGAGACAAATGGTCAACTTAAGATTTTGCCATTGCAGCTTCCAGCTCCTGAAACACTTTCCAGACATAAGTGATGACCCCACAGCGCACAAAGAGATGGTCAATATATTCCACATGGTAACCACAAAAACACACTGCATGGATCCCTTCTTGAAAAGATTATTTAAGTAAAATTTGGTGGGAAACCTTCCTCTACAGTCTACACAACTTCCACAAAAAACAAGCTGATCTTGAGATGAAACAACGCTGACCAAACTGCATTCCACCACGGCATTTCTACTCCTACTCATGCTAATCTCATACAAACAGACTTTGGTAAGAATGAAGCCCCCCATTAGGGGTCCACAGCCGCTTATCCTCCTGGGTTGGTACACATGAAAAACACTGATAAAATCATATATAACTACACACTGTGAGACTTCATCCTCCTTGAGATTTCTCCTGAATGACAAGGATCATTTGTCACCCATGGCCTCATCTTCCCACACAGAGACAACCTTGTCAGCCTTGTCTGTTGAGAGGTTGAATAACAATGGGAAACGATCCCCAACTTCCAGTTACCTGCGCATCTGTCCAACCAAAAGCATGTTTTCCTGTCGTCACCCACAGCTATAAAGGAAGAAGTATGGAATAGATCCCAACAAAATGTCTTTCCAAAGACTTGATAAATTGCTGCAAGGTCTGAAGTCATGAGCTCAACCATCATTAACCATCACCCCGTGCCGAGAGCATACAATCGTACACCAAAGATAATCAACTCTTTGATTGAGCTTCTGCAACCACTTAGTAAGGAGAGTCCTATTGACACTCTCAAGAGAAAGCAAGCCAGCTTCTCCTTCCTACTCCTGCAAACATGATTCCAAGCAACTAGGTGAAAGTCTCTCTCACCTATCCCTTGCCAGAAAAACCTAGTTCTCAATGCTTCTGATTTATTACAAATCCCCATAGGAATATTGAGAATGAAAAAGTACAAAGGACATAGATCACGGAATCGGCCGATTCGGATCGGAATCGGCCGATTCCTGGATCAGATCGGCCATTGCCGATCCGATTCTTGGCTGAAGAACCGATCCAGAAAAAAAATTCCGGCAGAATCGGTCGGGATCGGTCCAGAATCGGATCGGAATCGGATCAGCCAAATCGGTCGGGATCGGAATCAGAATCGGAATCGGATCATTTTTTTATTTTTTTGCTATTCCAGTCGGATCAACCAGGATCTGCTAGAATCGGTCCGAATCGGCCGGAATCAGTCCGGAATCGGATCGGAATCGGAATCGGATCGTTTTTTTTTTTGCTTTTTTTCTTACCGATTCTGGATCGATTTCCTTCCATTGAATCGGTCAGAATCGGTCCAATCCGATCCGATCTGAATCGGATCGGTACCCACCGATCCCGATTCCGATTCTGATCCCGTGATCCTTGACAAAGGAAGACTTTCCAACACACTTCTGGACAAGATCTACTTGCCCCTAGCTATAAGCATGTTGCCTTTCAAACATTGAAGTCTTCTTTCCACTTTAACAATAAGTGGTTACTAATCATTCAGTCTAGAAGCTTTGACAGACAAAGGCAATCCCAAGTATTTGACGGAGAAAGATCCCCATTGCATCTGAAAAATCTGACTCAGACATTCCTTTTGAGAATCATTGATATTAATCGCTACCAATGCATATTTATCCTTATTTATTGAGTTCTTAAACCACTTCAATAAGGTGGATACCCTTTTATCCCTAGTACCTTGCCAAAAGAATCTGGCTCTCAAGCCCTCCATTTACTTACAAATCACTTTGGGCACTTTAAAAATGGAGTAGAAAAAATGGGGATTACTCTGTAACACAGTCTTCGAAAGCAGCAGTAGCAATCCCCCTCCTCCGGTAGAAAGTAACTTGCTCTTCCACCCCTGCAGTTTACCTTCAAGTTTATGAACCAAATGTTGCCAATCACTACTATTTGTTCCTTTATCTAAAAGTGGGAGACCCAAGTTTTGATGGGTAAAGAAGACTGTTGGCACTTAGAATTTTAGATAAAACATTGACATATGATAAAAGTGAGGCAAAAGGGAGTTAGATATATTTAATTCCCTGCACCCCACCACCATTATATGGAGAAAAATAAGCGAAGGAGACCAATAAAAGATGGACTCAAACACATATGATTAATGACAGATATACATAATTGGATCTAGACCCCAATCGGTGATAGCATATGGATACATAGAAATCCTGCATAAAAGATCAACTGATCTAGCACATATGCCCAAGGTCAGTCTTACCTCCACCGACCAAGAAAAGGTCTACAGAGGAACTAAAAGAAATACAGCATATATGCATTGGCCGGTTATTCAGAGAAATCAGGATAAGATGGGGCAATGCGGGCAGAATTTGAAGGAAATCCAGAAAATAGAAGGATTAGGAAATCATGAAGAGAATGAGGCTATATGCCCGGTCAGATTTGGCACATATATGCCCAAGCAAGGGCAGAGGGTGGTGAGCACAAAAGAGGCCCACAACCAACACCAACTACAGCACCTGGACACCATGAGATAAGAGGATGGAAGAGAGTAAAGTGGAGCTATAGGGAATAAAAAATACTTAATTCTCTATAGCATACCATCGGTACATGAATCAAAGAAGGAGGTCAAAATTCATATATCTAAGGCCGGATATGCACAATTGGGTGTAAGTACACAAGGAAGACTCAAAGCCCATACTGGCCAAGAGGGGACCAGCAGCCCCCGGTGCAAAAGAGGGGCCGAGAATGACATACACCCTTGAATTCCTATAGAAATTCAAGGGGTCCGGGAGCTGATAGGCTCCTGTTCTAAAGGAAAAGGAATAGCAATAGCCTCGACCAATAATGGCATATGAAGAGGCTAGGTCCTTGCATATAGATCAAAAGAAAAAAAAAATAGGGAAGTAAATGTGCTGTTCCAATGAGAATACTTCAGTACATACAGTTTTATATATATATGAAACATGGCATAGGACGGGGGACATGCTGCCAACAGAAATTTGGAAGAGGGAAGGCCGAAAATGATGTATAGGAGCCAAACTGGCTCCTGTTTGAAGGTCTCGGATATATTCAGCTGTACATCTACTTGTAGGTGGAATGCTGCCGACCGGTTGCTTACAGCTAGACATATGTAAAGATGAAATATAGAGCAAGGAATAGAAGAAGAAGAAAGAGGGCAGCCAATGGACCCCCCGGGAAAACAGGAAGTTGGAAGAAGACCCAATCAAGCATGAAGAAGCCGGGTCCTCAAACATATATCCTGTTTCACACAAACAGAGGGGAAATTTAAAACAAAAAAGGGGCCCGAACCAAGGGTGGCATATAAAGGAGCCAGCCCCCCTGCACATGATAAATATGCCCTTTTAAAACAGGACACCCCAATACAGCCGGCCACACGTATATTTGCAAAATGCCTGGCATGGTATGGGACAATCAATATACTGCCGACAGGAAATTAAAGGAGAGAGCTAGAATTATAGGCATGTCCATGGCACAAAACAAAGGGGTGATCATGTGCGGCTGATGATAGCCAGGTAGAGATAAGGACCGGGCATAGATATAGTCAATATGCCCACTCAAAAGAAAAGGAGAAGAAAGAATAAGAGAGGGATATGCGTACATGACAACATAATTACCAAAGCACAGAGCTGAAAAGGGAAATTTACCAGGTATGCTCACCCGAATATGACTAAGCTGTTGTCCACCTCCACGGATCAACACCAAGAAGAAGAGGAGGGCACCCAATGATTCCCCTTGGCAAGGACAAGCTGCAGCAGCACCTGTGAAGATAGGAGGGTGCGACAGGATGAAGGGGAAGGCCAGCTAGAAGGAAGCCCGCGGATGGAAGAATCTGTCTCCCAATGGGAGACTCAACAGAATCTGCAGCAATAGAGGGAGAGAAGGCAATCCGCGGGAGAACAGATTGGAGAATTCAAATGGGATTAATTAAAAGCCAATCTAATGGCTAAGATTGGTGGTTAATATGCCTATTGGATACTAATGTTCATGGATCCTCAGCGCACAGCACAGATGGTCTACCGGATCCTTAATAGGATAATATCCAATGGATCCTATCTAATGGGATATCCGATAGATAGTCCATGGGCAAGGTTAATTACCGGGTGTCAAAGTCTTCCCGGATCTTTAATAGAGATAATATCCAATAAGAGGATCAATGGCTGAGATCAAATGGAACATCAATCCATCGGATGAGCCATACACTTGAGAGAATCTATCAAATGGAAGGGCAGGATGGAATGATATATGTTCAAAGGCCGGGATTGGATGTTGAACAAGTCAAATGGATTATAATCCTCATGGAGCTTCAACGGTATGACACAATGGATCAACCGGATCCTTAATGGGATTAATGTCCAATTAAGAGATAGAAGGCTATGATTGAATGACCCCATCAAATAGAGGGCCGGGAGTTAATAAAAAATGCCTCATTGGATGCCCCCTCGCGAGAGAGAATACCGGAGGTGGGATTGCCACCTGTCCCCCCATGGTCTATCCCAAGGAGATTTGCTCCGAAGGTAATGCATATCATAAACCACATTCCCCTCACTTCCGGATATGCACCCATATCCTTCCCCCATCATCGGAGCAAGGGAGGGATTCCAATCACTATAAAAAGGCCAGCCCGCGGCCTAGGCAAGGGGTCGAAAAGAGAAGCAAGAAGAGAAGCAAGAAGAGAAGAAGAGGGGTTCTGTTAAAGCTACTTCAACAGGGAATTCAAGAGGATCTCCGGAGCATCAAAGGAGGGGAGCAATTGAAGGGCCTGCGGCCACTGCTTTGCAGAAGGTTAGATGCAAGGTTTGAAGGTCAAAAGGTAAGGAACCATGGCCACCACTTCATCCGTCCCTCTCTAAACACCATGCCCATTGACAATTCAATGTTCATCACCCCCATCCGTTCCTCTTTAGATACCATATCTATTGACTAACCAGTACCTATGACCCCTTCCTAATATTGCCAAAACACCACCTTGTTTGGGCCGAAATGCCTAGATAGGCTATAGAACCCCACGGGTCCATATGATCACCAATTCCAAACCTGAAATTCACCCTCACATCCCTACACATTTCGATAGAATAATCCAAGAGGTCAGACCCATAGGAATATCTCACCTCCCGGGCATCAAAGAAATCAGCCAAGGGGCAGGTCCTTGGGTTGATTTCGCTTTGGTCATGATAATGCCAAATTGATGATCATCCTATTAGATATGTAGACCTCATTTCAGATATGATATAAACCATATCCGAGTACACTATTGGGCCCCATAATTGAGTCCATTCTTGTCTCCCCCGGGGTACAGTTCTGTAGCACCATTTGAAGCCTGTCTTTATATATATATGGGCAGGTTTGACCCCCTTCTCTACCCCCTCTTTTGAGCCTCCCTCGGCCTTGGAATTCTGCAAAGCAAACCTTCAGAGCCTTGTCATTCCAACAGAAGTTGAAGGGTATTTTACATCACCAAGGTAGAGAGGGGTTATACCCGGCCTCTTTGGGACCCACATGATGGACCAAAGATCCCCCGGGTAGCCTTGACAGAGCAGTGGGTATGAAAGGAAGGTGGCCAACCGGGCCTTGAAGAATCTATAACAGCCGAGCATGAAAGCCTGCATAATATGTATCCACTGTCCCATGACAGTTTGAGGATCAAGGCCGGGAGGGCCTATGAAGAAACTAATGCCTATTCCGGGGCATGATCATAGCATATGTGGAGCATAGCTCTTCATGTTTATTCTGGACAGGAATTGGAGCAATATGCCCAGTTCTTTTTAATTCATTCCATAATGGAGGGAGCATCTAAGTCCGGCTCATTGAAGGAGCAAGAATTTCATGTAAAGAGGGGGTCAATCATGGACCAAACCTCTATGATAATGAGAGGCAATATTCTGTAATAGAAAATCTATGCCATTAAAGTTGGGAATATAAATATTCAACTGATCAGTGGCTTATATTTGAGTATGGCTATGTCCACATATTCCGGACAAAACTGAAGCCATATGCTCATTCCCTTGGTCCATCTCATGATAGAGAGAAAGTTAATAAGCTTAATCACCAAGAGGGAATGATAGTTTTCATATATATGAATCTGTACGCCCAAAAGGGATGAGGTGACCCCGACATGATGAAGTTATAGCCATATTTAAACTCCACCGTACAAGGATATGTTCTGCACCATAGGGCACAAATGAAACATATGTTGATATGTTAATGATCAAGCATCATTATATATACATATGCATATAACTTATGAGAATTATGAAGCTAATTGGGAGGCTAAGTCTGAATATAAGAGAGCAAGGTATATATACAGTCCAACAATGGGCGGGACTGAGCTCTAACCTTCGGATTTCAGGCATATTGACCTGATTTCTAATATCTAGGTTCTGATCTACCTATTGAAAATGGTTAGAGGGAGATTGCTCTAAGATTAGATGAAAGACGGGAGGCCGGATATATAAATCAGGGTTAGGTTATCACAAAATGCAGTGGGGTTTTCATATCCGGAAAACCCATATCCAGGGGTGTATAATCAGAATATAGAGGAAAGATTCAGGAGGTTAAACCGAGGGCATATTAGACCCTGAATTTCCAATTGTTTTATGGCCTTGATAACATATGAAACATAAGCCTCCCGGCCATGACATAGCTTCATGTTTTCTTTTCGGTCTCAGGTTCCATTTGATCCAAGGGGTGGGCTAAGAGAAGGTTTTGGCTATCCTTAGATCTGAATATAATCAGATCATTGAGGACCTATGCAGGAGGCTAAGATAAATACTCCATGGACTGTATAAAGGTCTAGTATGGCAGGACTGTGGCCGAACTGGAGTGACTTAGAATATGGGCATATTTCGGGCTCTGCATAGGGTAGATGTAGCACCCATCAGCGGACAGAGTCTAAGGCATGATTAAGTACAGGATTCTGATCAGACTAAGGCCAGGATAGGGGTCAGGTTTGGATCTAGATCCCGGCGATATCTGTGAGCTAAAAGCTCAGGTTTAGGCTGATATTTATGCCAAATACAGAGTCATATGAATCCCAAGCCAGCTGGGGCCTTTATCCCTGAGCATCTAAAATAATAGTAAAGGCCCATAACCCATACATGAGCAAAACTCAGCTCAAGCAGAATTGTTGGTGAGTCATTGGAAATATGAGGGAGTATAGCTAAGTTCGGGTGCTATAGAAGTTGGAAGTCCTAAGTCTAAGAGGTGAATAAAATTCTGAGTTTAACATGTTTAAACTCAAGACTTAGAACATGAAATGATGGTCTTATTAAGTCCTAAGTTTGGCATGTCAAGGCTTAGAAAGAAGGGGGGGTACAATGGATATGTGTATAGGGTACCCTAGAAACATGTCTTTAGATATATTTGAAATCTGATATCAATATTCCCGACAGGCCCATCTTCGATCAAATTTGATGAGCATCTAAAAGATGATAATATAATGGACATAGCCATAGGTGTGCTTAATCCGATACCATAGAAGTCAGATTTAAGCAAGCTTGACTAAGTCTAGGATATTAGGACTTAGAATTTAGTAATGTCCAATTACCTAGATCCGGAATATTCTTATGGATTTAGGTAAACATGTATGTCACTTGGAATAGAGCATAGTCTGGAATATCATTTTCTGGTTACCCTATGGAACCTGAGTATGTCCATAATCGGCCTTGAGAGCCCTTCATTTTCTAAGAGTCCGGTCAGGTTAGTTCCATAACACACCAAATCTCAGACCTTAGTCATGGCTGTGGGTATCTTAAATCAAACTTTGATATACTTCTAGGGAAGAGTCTTTCAATATTGAAAAGACTTAGACCTTGACAATGATAAGGCGTATATGCCATTTCATTTGAAATTTGACCAAAGCCTAGGATATCCCTAAGAACCCCGTGACTAGATAATTTGGGCATCGGGTCCTAGGCCCAATCTTGTGCTAAGCCATGTGACAGTTCGGACCCAATATGGCGCATGATATATATTTAGAATGAAGGCCCCTAGAGATAAGTCCTAGACTCTAGCCACGACCTTGAGTATTCTAAAATCAGGTTGGAGCATGTCTAAGTTCATAAATCAGAAGCATATGAAGAAGAAGAGTCTTATAATGAGAAGACTTACAATGATGAGGCGCATAAGCTATTTCACTAAGTCTAAGTCTAAAAACTTGGAATTTAGGGATACCCAATTACCCGAGCCTAAGATATTCTCAAGAACCCTATGGTTAAACATAAGGGGAGACATTGGTCTTTTTCCGGATCCAAGTATATATCACTCTTGGATTTTCCGAAATTTATGAGTAAGGTTGCATCTTGTTAAGTCAAGGCATAAAGACTTAAATAGAATTCTGTTTCATCACTAAGTCTAAGATAATAGACTTAAATGTGGATAACGTAAATCCAATAAAGAAAGGACTTAGACCATGGACGGATTTCATCTTGTTCAAATATACAGGAACTTATATGAAATCAACATAAAATTTGATCTGAATATGTTCGGATCTAGATTAGTTCTAATAATCCAACATATGACCTTAAGTTGAAATGGCTAATCTCATGCAAAGTATATAGATATGGTTTGAATCTTTACCCATATTTCATAATTCAAACTTAGATACTAAGTTTGGCATTTGCCATCTCACCTTATATGGTCACTATGCGTTGGACTTAAATATTAAGTTTGCATTTCATTAATTTTGTGGGTTATAATTCCCATGTGATTGTGTTTGCTCAGATGAATGTTTTCTTTCATATACGAGTTGCTACGATAGCTTAATCAAGGGTGTTCGAGAATCTCGATGTAATTAACATCGAAAATTCGCAACTTCCGATGGAGAGAGGTCCAAAGACAAACTTTATGAACCCTAACCTCGACATATATATTTTTTATGCATATCACATATTTTGGTTAATATTTTCTATAAAATATCATGTATTTTCATAGTAACCAAAGGCAAGATGACGAAATTTCATTTCTCAAATAAACGGAAGTTAAATGAATTTTCAAACCATGCCATACCTACATATTTTATATATCCTCGAGGTTTCACAAAGACCAAGGCATATTAAAGATGTTTTGCAACCAACCCCTCTGGGCTTCATTTAAGTTGATGCCTAAAAGTTGACATCTATCCTTGTTAATCTTGAGACCAAAAATCGAGCTAAGTGCAATCTTGAGATGAACTCATTTATCTAAGTTGTCTGAAGTGAAAAGAAGGGTATCATCCATAAATTGAAGATGAGTCACTCGCGCCCTATCTACCCCCACTTCAATGCCTTCAATTAAACTAACTTGTTTTGCTTTCTCCCATAAGATGTTGAGCACTTGGCCAACAAGTACATAAAGAAGGGGCGATCCCCAAGACCACAAGAGAAACCTAAGAAACCAAATGTTTGACCATTCAAATTAACCAAAAACCTCACACTAGTGATACACCTTTTGATCCACAAATTTCATTTACTATCGAAGCCCATTAGTTGCATGATTCTAAACAAACAATTCAACTTCATTGTATCATAGGTATTTTCAAAATCCAGCTTTAGCAAAATGCGTAGTTTATGTTTGATTCTCTGTTCACGAAGACATTCAATGCAGCCATGCAATTATATAAAATAAATCTGCCCAAAATAAAAGCAAACTGAGGAGAGCAAGTGAGCTTGTCAATGAGTCTGCTAAGTTTAGAAGCAAGAGCTTTGGTAATGATTTTGTAGCCGCAATTGAAAAGAACAATAGATCTCAAATCCTTGATATCCTGCACATCCTCTTTTTTAGGCAATAGCATCAAAAAAGTTGAGTTCAGAAGCTTGAAAAGACCTATGTTGACCTCAAATTCTCTAGCTAGATTCATATAATCATTCTTGATGATATCCCATCAATAAAGATAAAAACCCAAATGACAAGCCATCCAGGCCCGGAGTTTCGTAGGGATCCATATCCTTAATGGTGTCAAACATTTCTTTTTCAGTAAGCTTGTCAGGGAAAGAATCAGCCTCACTTTCCTCTAATTTTCTAGACATCTTGAAATTCATGAAAGGGCTCCAACCATTAACATCTGAAAAAAAAGAGTTGTAGAAATCTGCAGCACGCAAACCAATCTCATCAGTCACAATAAAATCAGTACCATGCACACTATGCTTGCGTGAAGTTTTTCTTCTATTCTTGAGAGATGCCTGGGTGTGAAAATACCTGGTATTCTTGTCACCCTCCTTAAGCCAAACTTCTTTCAACCTTTGTTTCCACTTAATTTCCACCTTGAAAGACCATTCTTTATACGCCTTCTTCACTTGAGCCCACTCTTCTCTCTAATCATCATTAATTAGTCCAATATCATTTAGTTGTTCAAAACCTTCATTCTTGGACATCCAATTTTTCTTTTCACCAGCAAAAGTATTAAAAGTCAACAACTGACCATTTTTTGAAATATTTCTTCAGACACTTGAGCTTAACGGTAAAAGTCCATGTTGTTGAATTTGACGACGGGACTTGTTCATCCCACCACCCCCTCACCAGATCCTTGAAGTTAGAGGCACTTAACCATGCTAGTCCAAAACAGAATTTATTTGCACATGTTTTGGAAAACTCACCACACCAAAAACCAATGCTCGTTGAATAGGAATCAATACCCAGATCAGTAGATACAGATCCTCCGAAAGGATTCCCAATACAAAATCAAAAAATTTAAAAAAAAAAATCTGATCCCGATTCTGATCCGATTCTGGCTAATTCGGCCTGATTTTTTTTATACAAATCTAAAAAAATCAGAAGTTTGATTATGATCCTATCCCGGTCAATTATGCTGGGATTTTATCTCGAATTGCCCCTCCAGATCAAAATTGGATCATCATAGGCCGATGTGATACAAGAATCGGTTCGATTCCAATCCATATTGACTGATTATGCAATCAATGCTTGAAACCAATAGCAAAATAATCTGAAACCGCTCTAGGAACATGAAAACCATCAGGAACCCTATACACTTGGATCCAAGAAGAAGAGACAAAAATCCTAACTTAAATTTGGATTTAGCATTGGATCACGTAAAGTCAATCCCAAAATCAGATAACTCAATCAATTCATAGTCATTGACCCAATCATTGAAAAGGGTCATCTCCCAAGTCCTAAACTCCTGCCCTGCACGCTCCCCTGGCTTCATAATCGCATTAAAGTCCCCACCTACACACCAACACTGTAGCAATCAGCCCTCACCACTTCTTTAAGATTAGCAAAAAACCCTGGCTTGTCACACTAATCACTGGACGATAAACATTGCAAATAAACCAAACATTACCTCTCCCAACAGCCTTGAACTTAAGGATCAGAATGTACCTGCCTTTGAAGATCATTTCCATAGAGCATATGTTATCGTCCCAGAGCACCGCCAAACCTCCATTTTTCCTGTGGAAGGCGCATAGGAAAGGCCATTAAAGTTCCTGGTTTTCAAAGCCACAACACCCTCAATTTTATCAAAACCAATTTTTGTCTCCTATAGAAGAACATCAGGACTACGAACAGCAAGCATATTCTGCAACTCTCTGATTTTGGCTTTCCCCAAGATTTCCCGGCAGTTCCAGCTTAATGCACTGATCATGAGAAAATGACTGAGTCCTTCCCTAATCCCTTCCCTTTTCCTTCTTCTCCCTTCCACCACAATCTCATTGTTTAATAAGTTCATTCCCCTATGACCAACTCTGATGAAGATTTTTCTTACTGCCTGCAGAACTCCTTTGACCCTTAAATTCCTGTCTAATTTTACCAATAAAATTCCTCACGTCCTTCTCACAGCCTATGAAAGTCAGGCTAATGAGATCTTCAATAGTCCTTAACAGCTTCAACAGAGATACATAATTACCCCTCCACATCATCTGCCCAACAAAAGTGAGAAGAAAAACCAATACCAACCAGAATAACTGCAAATGATTCAGGTGACATAGGTGAAGCTGAAATCCTTAACTGATCAATAGGCTGAACTTCGACACCTATAAAAGATGCCACAGTCAACATACCCTCTGTAGAGTCTGCCCTGGAAGCATCTGCGAGATGCCAGAGAACAATGTCAGATGACTCAGGAACCAGGTCTTCCAACGGTGAGTTTTCCCTTTGATTAAGTAGGTGATGTTGTAGTTTTGGAGAGAAACACATTTATAAAGTCGTTTGGCTATAATAAACCACTCCCATGTATCCCCATTGATGGCATGAAATTGAATTAATGAATTTGAGAAGAGAAGAGAAAGTATGCTCGTTATCATCGCTTATGTGAGGCAGGACCTGGAGGAATCTGCGAGGAAGATTATCATCACCCTGGGAGACTGTAAGAGACAAATTACCTAATCATTATCAGGTGGTGGGCTCCTGTCCCTACCCAAACTTAAAGACCCATCTTGCATCTCCCCCCTCTCCCATTTCCAATTGCAAAGTGTCATCTTTAATGCTTCCAAATGAAATTAAAAACAGAAAAAATATCAATTACAATAACAAAATGACAATAATACCCCCATCCAACTAATGGGCCCTAAAAATATCATAAAACACTAAACAATTTTGGTGCAATGACTCAAAAATGACGTCTAAATATGATTAACGTGGCACATGAATAAACTCAATCAACCTGAATAAAATATTAAACTGCTAATAAAATTTCAAAAATGTTCTCAATCTGAGCCATGATAATGCCAAGTTTATACATGACCCAAAATTTCTCCCCCATCAACCTTGGTACCATATTGCTCTATTGTTACTTCAATTCCAGTCTACAATCAGCAGTGACTCTCATTTGAGGTCAGAAAGTTTCCTAGTTGGTGAAAAAGTTCCATTGATTTATATACGAAGAGTAAACAAAAGAAAAATACCTGGCAACTTCTCGGCAATAATTGGTGATTGGCGAAGAACGTTAGCCGTTTTCTTCAGATTGGATAGCCGGAATACATGGTACATCATTTCGCTATCAAATTCCGGTAGAATGCCGAAAGATGCCACAAAAAGTGCCAGGCCACGGGCATCCACGGCACTAGCTGAGGCGATACCACCCTCTGCAACAAGCCGGTTTTTCCAAGCAAGAGCTGCTACTTTAGCCTCCTCCAAGATGGATGCGGATATCTCCTCCTTGCCTTCCGAGGCCTCCCTTCCTTCAGTGGCATCGGAAGCAATAGCAGCAGACGGCAACTTGTCAACACCACCTGGGAGGCAGCTGGACAAGAGGAAAAACTCAAGCACCAGAATGCATGCCCGGCGTATAGAAACCATAGGAGAGTTGGCATCAATATAAGCTTTGCTACCCTGGAGGTAGAAACGACCGATGCAGCTTAGCACAAGCTTTGCCGGATCGGGGGCAAGCCGGAGAGCTTTCGGCACCTCCTCCCGGAGACTGTCGATGTCAGACATGTGTGCCACCACATACCGGCGCAGGTTCCTCCCCAACATCTTCTCGCAGATCGATTCCAAATCCATTGGGGGTGCTTTTGGAGTCTGTTCAGCCTCTTTTGCTCCTTCCTTTTGGCCCATATCCGGCGTGAGTTTATTATCAGCCGCTGTCTCTCCAAAGTAAGTTTGATGTGCTGCTAAAGATGGCAAACAAGGTCTTGTTCCAGGCACTTGAGAAAAGGCGTCCATGGACGTTTGAATAAAACTAAGGTGCTCCGAAAGTCTGTCCCAACAGCGGATGAAAGCGGAGAGGACTGTGGAGATCCCACGGAGTTCATCCACGCTGTGGACTACCGAAATGGTCTGCTGCAATGGCAAAGAAGCCGGAACATCGACAGATGATGATGGTATGTGGGAGCCATCACCAGAAGCAAGTTCCTCCTGTCCAGTCCCTACTACACCATCGACCTGCATCTCGCCAATCAACTCTTCTTCGAGAGACGCGGTGCCCTCTACCCCTTTTGCCGCGGCCTCCTCGGCCACCGGCATCATATCTACGCCGGTACCTTCAGGCTCCATCACCTCTTCTGCCAGGTGGGAATCCTGCCCCTCCCCTGTGACCGCGGCAGCAGCGTCCATCTCCTCTTCTTCGCTTCCCTCGGGTCCCTCAGCCTCCTCTCCTTTCGTCGGGGTAGCATCCTCGCCCCCCGGCCTTTCGGTGGCGATGACTTCTTCGGTCCCGGTGCCAGGCCCCTCCAACACAGCCACGTCGTCCGCCGCGGCCGTGGCCCCCTCCATGTCCTCGGGGTCGACGTAAGGATCTCCGGCGTCGTCTCTGGCCGGAGCGCTCGCTTCCTCGGCGTCTTGCCGCTTCCTCGCAGGTGCCCTTTTCGCGGACGCCGTCAACCTCCTTTTGGTGGCAGGAGAAGCCGCCGCGGTCCCTTTCTTCTTCGGCGGCATCGTGCCCGCGCGGAGCAGCGGCGGCGGCGGCGAGAAGCCCCAACTGAGGTTAGACCAGAAAGAGAGATGGGAGAAGGGGAAGAAACGGTGCAGAGAGAGGGGAAGGGGAAGCAGAAGAAAACACCCCCAAATATAAAAGTTAGCAGCAGCGATGAAAAGCGGTGCCACAGAATAAAATAGTTTCTCGGATGTTTTTCTTATCTATAAATCTTGTTGTTAAATATTAAATTGCCATCCTATTAATTCAAATAACAATTTACTCTTTTATAGTTTTATATATCTTCTCATATATGTTCAAAAATAAATTTTGTTTGCATGCGCGTGCCCAAAAAGGGTGCCTGCCGAATTTTAATCCAGCAGTTCTGAGGTATTTTAGAAATCTTTTCGAGCATTTATCAATCCGTATCAACTTTTATTTTTTTTTCACAGACCCACATGCATATTAAAAATCACATTATAAGGCAACTACGATATTTTGAAGATTATGAGGTATAATGAGTAATTTTTGAAATGGAATTAGTTGAGTAAAACCTGAATACAAAAACAGGTAGTGATTATAACCGTACAAGCATTTTGGATGGTGTTGGCAAGTGATATACAGCTGAAATAAGAGAAATTTTGTTTCACTTATTTTTGGGCAGTTTTTTTCTCAAATATTTGTTGTCACTAGAAAAGTGAGGAAATATAATTTTCAATATAATTTTATCCCTACATTAAACTAATCAAAAATATAAAATATGAATGTAGCAAATATAAAATTTCAATGAACCAAAAATATAATTACGTGATTTAACTGCATCATAAAATTACAATTCTAAAAATATATAATACTATGCCGTCAAATAGACTTGCCAAGAAACATAAATATAAAAATAATATATATTTACATAACAAAGACAAAAAATAAAAAATAATGGAGTGTTTGGTTGTATGATAATAAAAGTTTTTATTTTTATTTTTAAAAATTATAAGAAAATTTATTTAAAAAGGTGTTTGACAATCATGACAATTTTATGTTTTGAAAGTAATTTTTCTTAAATAAAAAAAAGAGTCTCACCTCTTTCTTTTTTTTCGTGGTTTGTTTGGTCATGAATGATAGTTATATTCTTTTTTGTTATCACATCCCTCCACACATAATAATTTTATGTTACCGGTTGATTCACTTTTTATTTTAATATAACTTTTTATCATGAAAATGTAAAAAAAAAAAATACCATACAACTAAACACCCCATAAGACTAGAAGTATGCACACATGTAATTTATATAATCAAAAGTATAAGCATGCTTATACCATACATAAACATGATGAATAACAACATCAGGAGCTATTCTGTGTGCTCAAATTTACTGGGCGGCAGAACTTTTGGAAGAGAGAGAGAGAGATTCCAATGAAATGAATTCCCGGATATGATTTTAAAGAATAATCTCTATGATGATCGTGACTACCAAATCATTGTCTTTGGCATGATGGCAAGAGAAAATATCTATATTGACATAAAAGTTAGAGTTCAAATCACCTTAGATGACATCTTGAGGTGAGAACAGTCTCAATCTCTAACAAAAAATGACCATAACTCCAGTCACTTAGGCGTCGTTTGGTATCGGGATAAAAATATAGGGGATAGGGATAAATCATTCCTTATGACTAATCTTATCCCCACTATGTTTGGTTTGACTTGGGATAAATTTTAAGGATAACCTATCCTATGTTTGACATGTTAAAAATAAATTTTGAACTTAAGTGATAGTTCAAGATGAACCGACATTAATTGTTATTGAGCCAGATTTCATAACCAAAATGTAACTCATTACGAATCACAGTATAACTCGTTACGATTCAATCAATTCGTAATCAATTACATTGTGGTTCGTAACGATTCACCAATTATGAACCACAATGTAATTTATTACGAATCGGACTGAATCATTAAAAACGACAATGTAACTCGTTATCAACGACAGTATAATCCATCATGATATCTAATTCAGTAACAGTTTACAACAGTTCATGCCAATTCACCTTGAACCGTATCTTAAGTGATCAAGGGTTGTGAACAATTCTCACTCGAGACTAAGATTGTTCCATCCTTAAATGTGTAAGGCAATTCGAACTCTAAAAGTTAAGGCCAAAATTATAGTTTGTTATAAATGGTGGAAGAAAATCGATGGCATGGCACATCACGTTAACTAGAAGCGTGTGTTCCATTCCCTGTTACCTTGTTTTCGGAAGTAGTGGAAGTAACTAATAAGACATCTTCACATTTATCTACATTTAATGATCAACTCAAATTACTCGAACCCAAGATAGCGCCGTTTTAAGTTTCAAACTTCAATCAAACAACAGTTCAAGGATATAAATCGGAGACATCCAGTCTATGCTGATGACACATGAGAGCCAAGGGAACCGCAAGACACCCTTCCGAGTAGAGACGTTGTGCCAAGTTATTTTGTCATGAAGCTGCTCATAGGCAAAGAAGGCCATCTGTAATCAACAAGAAAATGATCGACTCCGAGAAGATAAATTCAGGTGGCTGCGCCAAAACATCGATGCGATAAGAGTGAACAAAACAGGTTTTAACGGCTCTGGTTTACCAGTCACTGTAACAATACTAATCTCCCTATTGACAGTGTACACCCATGACTGGAGAAACTCAATAGCCAATTCCTACGAACATATTGTTTTCTCCAGCAACTCCTGCAGCTCCCCGCACTTGTATGCTTCTGCAGACGAAGAAAGAGTTTAGAAATAAAAAGTATATATAAATAGAGAGAGAGAGAGAGATGGACCAGATTCACATGTTTTGAAAAACGGTTACGGTGACAGTTCTGACACTTCAAACAAGGAAAACAATTCAAACTGTCATTTTATGGGCATGCATGATAACACTGTTTCAAAGAACCGAAAGGGAAATCAGATGCTTGCAGCATCACTTGTCCCGCATCATTTGTCCCGGCATCAGTATCAAGCATTTAGCTTAAGAATAAGAGACAAGAACATAAGGAATATCATTCTTCTCTCTGAATATCTCAAATTGACTAGAGATTTTGAGGAAAAGATACATATGGAAAAAGAACACTACTTTTACCAAGGGATGAAAGGAAAGAACATCTCCTCCACAAAGAAAAAGTTACATCAAAGAGAAATTTCCCCCGTCTAGGCAAAAGGGTAAGAATATGACATCAGCTTAATTACGATAAATTACAATCTTGCGCCCTTTTGATAACATTATTAGGTACCTCTATCACTATCACTTTTAAAATTGATATTGATAGGAACTATTAAAAGATGTTTGATTAATTGTATCAATTTTAAAATTCGTAGTGCAAACAAAACATATTATGTATTACTTTTGATATTGATACTTCAACATTTGAAAATATTAATATCAATATTGATATAGTATCAAAAATGACACTAACCAAACAGGGCGTTAAAGAGTGGAAGTCAAATTGTCCCCACAGGCCCGAGTCTTGAGTGACCCAAGTTAAGTTAACCCCTGCTGAACTGAGTAGCTGGGACTTTCCTGCTGGTTTTCGGCCCTAAGATTTTGGCCGGGTCTCTTCCGACTTGTTCACATGCGATAACTAGGTTGCATTTTTCCTAGTCAAGATGATTTGATTACTACGGTTGCTCTTTAGGTGTTGGTAACACCTTCCATGCATAAAAGGCACCCTTAGTTCTTTGCTTTCGGGTTAATATCATGTACTTTAATTTGTACTTTGGGTCTGAATTTAGAAGGAAAATAACTAGCTAAATACATATTAGTTTGAATTTTAGCCCGTAGCTAATTGCTAGAAGCTAAGATAATTCCTAGATCGATGATAGTCCAGTGTGATTTCATCTCATGTCATTCCTGATGTTGAGATGCACCAAAGACGGCCTCTCTCAACCTTCCATTTCCATGAAAGACACCTCCAAACTATCGTTTAATCAGAGAAACTTTGCCACAAACAAGTATAAAATTTACCTGAACCTGACCCCTGAGGATAGGGACTAAGTGGCATCCTAAATTCCTACAAGCTTTATTAATGAAACATTCAGGGGCCAGGGATCTCTTACTGACATCACGGTTCACCATGATAAGACAAGAAGAAATGTCTCAACCATTATTTACCAGCAAAGAACCTTGGCTACTTTAGAATCACCTTTCATGATAATTTTGATCAAATCACACAGCAGTATACTAGGCCTTCTAATTCATCAAAAGTAACATGTGAAATCTTCGGTTTTTACGACGAGAGTCATTGGTTCAAATCCAATAGTAGGTAGAACTTATTAGATACCAACAAATCCAATATGAACTTTTTGCTTATGATCGCCACAAATTGAACTATAATCAAATTGCATTGAGCCGGTTACTGATATCAATATTACACAATTCAAACAATTATGAATCAACTCAAAGCGACAAACTTATAAGCCTATGTTCTTAATTTGAATGGTTACCTCTCGTGGCTATATGGTTTATCCCCGTGAATAGTGAATGGTTTTGTCAATACACAAATGTATAATTTCCCATGAATTTCAATTATCCATCACTGTACGATGAAATTGCTTAATTAGTCTTCTTGTCTTGAAGCGGGTACAAAGAATCGGTTGTATGAAGTTTCAACCAAAGTCAATTCCTATGGCTTAAGCAATTTGAACATAAACCAGAACAAAAGTTGGAACAAGATTCTTATGGGCAGTTTATCAAGATATGTTCTGATTGCAAGAACTACATTTTTATCAGGTACACTCTCTTTGTGGTATTCCACCTCTTGTAAGGAACTTGATGAGTCGATCCACCTACATGTCCTACTTTTACTACTATATCGAGAGTTACTCCACATGAAAAAAACAAAAAATTATTAACTCTAGGGCTATGGTAATATAGAGAAGACAAAATTGTTTGAAGCACGGAAAATAGTACAAGCCGTAAGGTAACTTAATATTATCCGTTACCGACACTGATAAGCTATCGAGTGCTATCGGACTATCCTATAATTATTTGTTACCTTAATAAATGAATCGGATAGTTGGATAATCAGTTACCATTGACATCTCTATGTGCATGATGGGGGTGCGTTGAGTTCTCTGATACTGGTGTTGATGGACAGACAAACAATAGTTGGCAGGAGGTAGAGAGACGGGAGGTGGGGTGGCATTGGCAAGTTCATAAGCGGTGCTAGTCAGGGATGAAGGGAGGATGGACAATGGTGAGAGAACATGTGAGGGAGATTACTGCAGCTACATGAAGGGGGCACTTGTCCTCTCGAGAAGAGCAGGGCACCACACTGAAAAACCACCCAATAAGCAGACCTTGCTAGACATGTCGGAAGGTCCCTTGCGGCAGGGTGATGCCCTAGGAGGCTGGGAGCTACAGCAGCATAGTGAGGTCGTCCCATGGGGCACACGACGCTCACCTTGCCATGGTGGTGTTCGGAGCTCTGAATGAAACACTCAATGCACAGCGGTGCTGTTGATGAAAAGGAGGAACACCGGACAAAGCAATGCCCATGGGGAATCTGGCGGGAATTGTGCAATGTGGTGGGAGCCTTCTTGCTGCCTCATCCGAAAGACTCCACCCAAGGAAAGCATAATTGGAATCGAAGACTGGATAGGCTAGTGCTCATTCCATGGAAGAAAAACCAATCCGAAATCAGTCCATATTGGTTCTTTAAAAAGGAAAAATATAAAAAACCCCTAGCATTAGCTTTCCCATGGAATTCCGGTCCAATCATCCTATGATCACACTGTTGATCTTTAAGACTAGCTGAGCTACTCTCAACCTTTTTATTTCCAAGCCATCCTCAGTTGTAAGGTTGAAGGTGTTTTCTTTTCCTAAAACACTTGTGGAAGTGCTAGATTTGACATACCGTAGCACGTCAAACTCCAGGAAAGAAGGCTGATTGGAAATTGATGGGGACCGGTACGGACCGGATCGTCCGTTTGTTTGGAGATAGCGTCTTCCGGGTCTTGAGGAGACGACGTATTTATTTCTTTTATTTCGTAGTATTAGATTTTTATTTTTATGCATTTTATTTGAGTATTTAGAGTCCTTTGAGTCCTTCTTTTTATTTTAGTCCTTTAGAGGACATATATGTAATTAGGGTTTTTAGAGGTCCATCTTGTAATGTCCAGCTCTATTTAAAGAGCCCAAGTCTTTGAATGAAAAAAAGAGATGGATGTTTGAAGAAGAAAGAAGCTCTCCCGTTTTCCCCCCCTGTTCCCCTCCGACGACGTCGGCGTCGTTCCCTCACCTCCGGGTGCTCCCGGTTCTCCCCTCCCCTTCCCGGTGTTCCTCCCCACCTCCGGAGTTAGGTCCGGTACCCCCTCTTCCCCTATCCCGTTCGGTTTTCCAACCTGCGTCGACATCTCCGTCGACGCTGCCCTAGGTCCGTCCGGATCTCCCACCTCAGTCCCTCGCCTCCCTCGACCCCTTCGCAGCCCCCTTCACCCCTACGGTCCCCCTCCCCCCTGGAAGTCCCTGCGACAGACCCCCCCCTGATCCGGTTCCGTCCGCCCCCCCGGGTGCCCTAACCGACCACCACCTCCTCTAGACGCCACCCCTACCCACGAGGACCCCTTCCACAGGGCCTTTGGCCTCCCACGGAGCCTTCCCGAACCCCCTTCCCTCCTATTGAGCCGCCGCGAGCTCGGACCCCAACCCCGCTTCCGTCGACCGTCGAAGACCCCGCGAGCGAGCCCATTTCCGGCGAACCTAGCCGACGACGACGAAGGAGGAGAGAAGAGAAGGAAGAGGCGGCGCCGTCGGGACCTCCGGCCGCCGCCCGCGGCCTCCGCCCCCGTTCCCACCGCCGCTGCGGCCGCCGGGTCCGCCGTGCGTGGAGACGAAGACCGCCTGCGCCGTCGGGGGCTCCGGAGAGATGCCACGAGCCCCGCCCCCGTTCGCCCTCTCTCTCTCTTCTCGATCGAGCCCCCGGCAGCCTGCCACGACCCCCCCCCCCCCGGGGAGTTAGTCGCGCGGTCGCGCGGCGCCGCCCCGGGCGGCCACGTCTCCCCCCGACGGGTTAAGTGACGCCGGTTCGCACGCCGGCTCAGCCGGCCCCGGTCCGCCGGTTTCCTTCGCCCAACCGGTCCGCCCGACGGGTTCAGCGTCCAGACTCGAGCCGGCCGCCGGTTCAGGGCCGGTTCGACGCTCCAGGGGCCGGTTCAGGCCGGTTCAGGGCCGGTTCAGCCTTCCTGGACCCGGTTCATACCGGTTCAAGGCCGGTTCAGCCCTTTTAAGGCCGGTTCAGGGCCGTTTGGGACCGGTTCAACAGTTGTGGGCCCGGTTCAGCGGCCGTGGGGACCAGTTCGGTGGATTTCAAGCCCCGTTCAGCAGTTTCCAGCCCGGTTCGACGCGGTTCAGCGCTGTCCCGGGTCGGTCCAGCTCCGTTTGAAACGGTTCAGCACCCCATCAGCTCGGTACATCCTCCTCGGGCCCGCCGACGCGCGCGGGGATGGCGGCACCTCCCTTCCCGTCCCGCATCAGAAATGATAGCGTTTGTCTATTAAGAAATATGCTACATACACCTGATCCCTCTTTTATGTATGTGGAAGGCAGGATGCACACCCCCACGCCGTCCTTCACTGCCACCATCCCGACAGCGCTGCCATAGTTGCCACAACCATACACCCCATCGCCTCTGCACCGAGCCCCTACACCTCCTTGGATCTGATCCTACCCCCTCCCTGTTCAATCAGATCCATCCTGTTTTAGCCGGTTTAACCAGGTTAAGCTCTGGGTCAGCCGGCCTGGTTCATACCAGTCCGCCAGGTTTAGGCCCGATTCTGACTGATCCAGCCCGGTCCAATGCCGGTTCAGTTGGGTCATACCTGTTTTGGCTGGTTTAAGAGCTCTAACCAGTTCAAGACCGGTTTGTCAGGTTCAGCCTGGTCTAGCTCCAGTTCAGTGAGTTTAGTCCAGTACAAGCCGGTTCAAACTGGTTCAGGTCCGGATCAACCGGACTCTCCTATCTGGTCTACCCTAAGAACCAGCAGGTACGACAAGTTAGCGCAGTTCACCATCGGTTCAGATTGGTTGAAGTCAAGATTGATGCAGTTCAGTCAGCAACAAAGTCAACTCGGTCAAACAATGTGCCGCAATGGATTTCGCCCCTTGTCCCACATCACTACAGGAACTAGATTGCCAACATGAACTGGCAACATAAGTTTCAAATACTGGGTATACGGCCATTGGTAAAGCGCTCCAAGAATGAAGCGGTTCATCTCCCATTCCCAATAACCCTCCAAGTTGCCGCTTGTTCACCGAATCAGCACCTTCCCCCACCCATCTTCCATACACAACGTCAGATTCCAGAGCAGCCAAGACCACAGTTCCCTTTTCGTCCTCCCCAAGAAGTTTCACTTCCTGTCCGGAAATTATCTCTAGCTTCCAGATGCTGAAACAGAGCTGTCAACCCCCCTTAACATAATGAAAGTTCAAATTGCTAGTCAGTGTTCAAACGTAAGTGTATTGGGCGCATCAACATGAATCCTCCTGACTCCTGAGGTATCAAGCTCCCTGATCCACCATTTCCTCTACTAGGAACAGAGTTGAAAGAGGGTAGCTTCATAATGCTCCCATAACTCCCGCTAGAGAATTTGGTACCACACAGCCCTCCAAGATGGCAAGAGAAGTATTGTCAAAGTGTCCTCTTAAGCGGTGCTAAAATGCACTGTGGCCCAACAAAGAGACCGGCCACTTTTAGTAGGCCAATAAAGCGACCCAAGTTCAGGGGCTTTAGTGTTTGAAGCAAACCTCTGGCTCTAGTCTAGGGTTTGCGGCCACTTCTGTGCCACCACCAAAAGGTTACCGCTGGTAGGGGTGTAAACGGTTCGGTTCGGTTCGGTATGGTCACTTTTTTTCCAAACCGAAACCGAACCGATAAGGTGAACCGAACCGAACCGAACCGGTTCAGTGAGCCCTGAACCGATTGTGATTCGGTTCGGTTCGGTTCGATTCGGTTCGGTTCATCGGTTTAATGTATATTTAAATAAATAAAAATAAAATAAAATAAATTATACATTATAATAATTATTTAAGATTAATATAAAGTCTAATACTGTATTTATAATATATAATTTTATCTTTATACTAATTAACTTACATTTATAATAAAACATATTTAAAATTGATATAATATATATTTAAATGTAATATAATATGTAAATAAAGTGGGTCAAACTTTATCAAATCGGGTCAACCGGTTTACCGGTTCGGTTCGGTTTGGGGAGGTGCCGAACCGAACCGAACCGAACCGATAAAAAATTATCGGTTCGGTTCGGTTCAAAAAACCGAATGCATAGCCTCTCAAACCGAACCGAACCGAACGGTTTGGTTTGGTTCGGTTCGGTTTACCGGTTTACCGGTTTTACATGAACACCCCTAACCGCTGGTGCCCTCCCTCCTTTGCACTCAATTCTTCCTTCTCCCTTCCTCCTTGTGCTCTACCCCCCTCCTTGTGCTCTACCCCCCTCCTTCCTTCTTTTTCCCTCCCTCCCTCCAGTGCTAGGGTGACATTTTGGGGGCCGCGATCCCAATCTGAAATTGGCCCGGATAGGCTCTTCCATAAACTGAAAAAAACAAACAATACAAAAAATAGATATTAAGGAAGATCGATGGTACCAGCACTGATCTGATCCTTTGGGGTTGTATTGGTGTTGAGAGATGGCATAGGGGGCACTGCCCTACACCTTATTGCTTCTGTTGGGTCCAATGGACCCATGGATTACGGAATCGGTGGAATCGGACCGATTCCGACCGATTCCGGAATCGGATCGGTTGATTCCGAGGGCAGCTCTGCGGGTTGATTCCGATCCGATTCCTGGCGGAAGGACCGATTCCGGGAAGAATTCCGCGGAATCGGTCTGAATCGCCTGGAATCGGTCGGAATCGATCCGATTCCGACCGATTCCATGTGGAATCGGTCGATCCGACCGATTCTTTGGAAGGCCGGTTTAACCCGGCCCGGTTCGATTCCCGGTTCGACTCGACCGGGAATTGAACCGATTCCGGCCCCAGGGCTGGAATCGACCCGCGAGCTGCCCCTCGGTCGATCCCGCGGCGGAAGGAGAGGGCTCGGGGCATTCCGGCGCGATTCCGGCGCGATTCCGGCGATTCCGCCTGGATTCCGTCGATCCACCGTCGATTCCGGCCGATTCCGTCGATCCGGGGTCGAGCCGACCGATTCCCACCGATTCCGGCGATTCCAGGGGCGATTCAGCGATTCCGGCGATTTCCAAGCCCGTTCTTCAAAGGATTCCGCCGATTCAAGCTCGGATCGGCATCGAATCAACCTCTTCTTCGATCTTTGTAAGGTTTTTGGTAAGATTTCTTCGCGAAAACTTCGTACGTCCATTCTTACGCGTTTCCGACGAGTTCGAGTGTCGTTAAACTTTACTTACGATTTCGTCCGAACAAGTCCGTTTAAGTTTTCGAACTACCCGGATATGTCCATTTTTGCACGGGAAAAATTCCGGATATCCCGTACGCCTATTTTTACACGTTTCCGACGACTCCGAGTAGAGTTAAACTCGGTGATTTGTGATCGAATAACTCCGCTCAAGTTGTTTGAACATCGATTGGATGTTCTTTGTACGGGAAAAATTTCGGATACCCCGTACGTTAATTTACGACCATTTCCGGCAAATACGTAACCCTTTAAACATACCGAATGGTGTGTTTCTTGGGTTGTCTGCTTCCCGAACAGCGTCTAAAACAATTTTTATGTTATCTAATCATTTTTAGTGCATTGTTTATCTACCCGGGACCGAGAGCCTGACCCCAGGAGACAGGAGTCATACCGCCGTTCTACTTCTACCAGCACTCGATTTACACCGAGTGACGAGTATTTATTTAGGAAACAGAGTGCTGGTCAGATGGGGATTAAGCAGGCAATGAAAGGGGTGAAGGCAACAGGAACGGCTGCAAAGAGAGTTAATTAAAATTGACATTATGTGTGTTTTATTTACTTAAACTTAATTTTAGCCTGATCCCAATTTTTTTTAACTTGATGTAGGCATCCCAGCACATGCAGCCACCAGCCCCTACTTCCAGACGATGGTGGATGCCGTGGGTGAGGCTGGACCGGCTGCGAGCCCCGGCGGAGACACATATACGGCGCCGGGCCTGGATGAGGAGGTCCGGGAGGTCGAGGGAGTGGATGGATGGGTTCAAGTTGGTGTGGAAGGAGAGGGGTTGCACAATCATGTGCGATGGGTGGACAGGTATCACCAAGAGGAGTATGATAAACTTCTTGGTGTACTGTTCTGAGGGGACTACATTCTGAGGGTCGGCGTATACTCAGATAGTATAAGTACATTTCAGATGCAGAAGTACAAGTTGAGGGTCGGCCAATACTCAGATGCTGACCTGAAATATTCAGTTGACAAAGTGTCACCTGGTATAGTAATAGTTTGACATGGAATTTCTTTTCTTTTCATATAAGTTATGGTGATGATGGGCTAATTGTTTTCCTTTTCTCGTTTTGTGTTTTTGCACCGAGTGGTGGGTTCGGTGAACACCGAGGAGTGGATGGAATCCACTTGCGTCATTGGTATCGGGATGCGAGCCGAGCACCGGTTCCTCCCACCGTGAGAGGAACTCGGAGTACATTCAACCCGATACATACCAAAAGGAGGAACGGGTTGACCTCGTACCGTGCAGAAGTCGGTCTTCGTCATTATAACACGAGGGGCGCGCATAAAGAACATCGAGGATCGGCAAGATCGTCGAGGAGCGATTTCGCACTGTTCGCGAGGTGGCCCGTACGGCAGAGGGTCCTCCGCCACACCACCACCCGAGGAGGTGGACACGTGGACCCGTATTTTCCAGGAGGGAGCATGCACTTGCGCCTCCGGATGAGGAGAGGGAAGCCGAGGATCATGCGGTGAGTTTGATCCCGGCGACCGTGCGTAGGCGAAGGAGAGTTGGATGGTGTTGAGAAGCCGAGGAGGATGCTCGCCTCCACCTCCATCTACTTCTCGGCTCAGACGGGGCCTTCTTTCGCGGCAAGAATGGCTGGCCTTTAGCCCCTGGCTCCAAATTTCTCCTGCTTCGGGTCCGGCGGCTCGCTACCGGCCCGTTCGCGTCCGGGAGAACGAAAACAAAGGCGCACGGAAAAATGGGAGGATTTGCAAAGTTGAAAAAACTTTGGGTTCCGGGACCTTACGGTAGTTTAGAGATGAGAAGAGGTAAAGAGAAGGAAGTTAGAGGTCGCGTCCTATCGTCGCAGATGACGGCACGCGAGCTCCTTCTCACTCCTCGGTGATGATGACGAGGAGTGCGTACCGCCGACGCAGCCATCAAGAAGCACCGAGTCTCCGATTCCCGCGGCTTCCAAAGCCGTATTACACACGCCGGATGAGCAGACACCGCAAGCCTTATATTATGGAGCCACATATCCGGCATTCCGGCGTTGACCGCGGTGGATTACACCACCGGCTCCACCATCCTCTCGCTTACGTCCCGGTCGTCCCGCGGTCCGATCCATTTGACCTCGATGGCATGGCATCGGCATTATTTTCATATGGAGTGGGTCCCGGACAGTATACAAGATTGAGCACGAGGGAGGAGCGTGAAGCGCAACAGGGAGAGGAGGAAAACCCATATCTTTATCCTAGATATTGGTAGTAGAAGTAGATTGATATGATGTAAATTTTTTTTTTGATGTATCAACTCTTTGATATTTAAATAAATGGAATTGGAATATGTACTTAACTTCAAGTCTTCAAGTCTTCAATTGGTGTTCATTAGTATTTGTATGATGTGTTCTTGTGGATATCATGCAATGGTTATTTTTTAAAATGTTTCTAACTCATTTCCTATTTTTTTAGAATTTTTTCTGAATTTTTTGAATTTTTTTGACGAAAAAAAAATCAAAAAAAAAAAATGATTCCGGACCGATCCGGAATCGATTCCCTTCCCAGGAATCGGCCGATTCCGGCCGATTCCGGCCGATTCTGGGAATCCTTGAATGGACCAAATAGCAGAGTCTCCCGAGCCATTAAGGCGGGGAAGACACAGGCAGGGAAGTGGCCTGCAGTGGTGCGCTTCAAGCCACCGATTACAGAGGATTTCCAGAATCAGCCACAGCCCCAAAATAGGCGATTTAGGCCAATTAGGTCCTGCTCCAACAAACTTGGACAAATCCCAATTCCCAGGGGATGTCCTAAGTCGAATCAGATTACTCCCTAGGATTGGAAAGGCCGATCTTGCAAACCATGATCAAATCCCAATTTGGTTTTTTGCAGCCCATGTGAATCAATCAATTCGAATCTAGGGGCAGTAATGGCTGGACTTCATCTGGCTTATGGGTAAAAAATTTCAACCCAAACCAAATGGCTATCTCAACCTGACCAGACAAAACCAATCTGGATCCATATCATTCAGGTTGAATCACATTGAAACAAAAAATACATTGAATCTTAGGGTTATCAAGTGTATAGGCTGACTAACCCATTAGTAAAAGAATCCAGTATAAGCCCACAAACTTAAGAAAAACTACATCTTGGGCCCAATCTAGAGAAAAAAGAAGCAAAACTGATATTTGAATGAGGCCCATTTAGTGTAAGCTCACTTCTGCAACATAAAATGCCTCCTTACAAGATATATGCATCTGGCCCATCAGAATTTTTCGAAAAGCCGATGTGGGACTATCCATACCATAACACCAGGTTGCTGGTTGTGACTGCATCATTGTCAGAGGGAGCATGGTCAGAAACCTGTTGATTTTCCCATATCAGAGGCCATGTTATCAGAGGCAATTGCCTCGGGTGCCTAGGCGAGGCAAGGCCTCAATGCCTCGCCTAGCCTGCGACCGCCTCAAGCGGTCACCTCAATCACCTCAACCGCCTAGACCACCTCAAATGCATATATTTTTATTTTTTTATTAAATTTATTTTTGGGTTTGTTGTTTAGTTCAAGTTAAGACCATAACTTATATATTGTGTTTTATTTCTTTTCTAATAAAGGAAATAGTGATCTTGTGTCACATTCAAAAAAAACTTAAGATAAAAAAGACAGAGACTTGAGAATTATTGTTCAATTATTGTTATTTTATATCTATTAATGTACTTACATGCATGTTTTAGAATTATTGTTCAATTTTTGTCACTTGACATATTAATGTACTTTAATTATTGTTTCAAATTCCAGTAACATAGAAAAAGGTTCGTTTTCTCAACATTTTTTATGTATTTTCTACATTTCTGGATATATTTCTTGTTTTCTTAGATATATTTCTTGCATTTTTGAATATATTTTCTGTTTTCTTAAATGTACCTCTTGTATTTTATAATTATTTTTTACTTTTTAGAAGTATTTCGTGCTTTTTTACATGTATTTCCAATCCTTTTTAAAGGTATGTCTTGGTTTTTTCACTTTCAAATATTATATAAATCATAAAAATATATAATAAATAAATAAATATCGTCTCAGGCGCCTGAGGCAAGGCGAGGCCTCCCTCGCCTCGGTCGTCTCACGTGACTACATAGATCACAGGTTTGTAATGCTTTCTAGTCTAAATAAGTGGCTTCTTTCCGCAGCCCAGTTACATGCATACATGCTGACGGTGCAGGACAACAGGAGAATCTGGACCACAGTCTGGATCAGGTTGGGAACATTTTTTAAATCTGATCAACCTGATAGCATTCCTCAAACATGAGTCCTGGGTTGGTCCAGATCAGGTTTTCAGGTAGGACTGAACAATGAACACCTGTATCCAAGTCTTTTTTGAAGAAAAATAGACTGATTGTTAACAATTGAAAGCCTCAGACCATACTGAATGAAATCTCACACGGTTTGGTCACACTATTATACACCGGATTCCCACAAGGCCACCTAACATAGCCCAAAATTGCATCATCTACAATTAATGGTACCTAGAGAATGTCTTAACCCAGACATTTGTAAATTTATGTCCTTCACTGTTGAAAATCTAGATGCACATCAAAGTGTTTTTATAACCCTCTCAGTTTTGCTTTCTATATGCCTGGTTCTCTTAGTATCCCGTATTTACAGTATATAGAAATGTTCTCAGAAGAAACCATTTTCTCGGTCCAGTTTATGTTAAGTAAATGATTTATTCGACCTTCTTGTATTTTAAGTTTCAAGTATTAACCTGTATGATGCAAAGTCTCGTTTCTCATTCACTTCTCCATCTGCTTTGACTAGCAAGCTTAGCATGACCAGAAGCAATAAAGCCTCCATGAGTATGACCAAACAGCCGAAACTATATACTTCGTCCCAAACCATAAGAAATAGCAGACATACTGACAGAAAAGAAAAGGAAAAAAATGATTAAGAATTCTATAGTCAGGGATGATGAGGAAGAAAAGAGCCTGTCCTTTGCACAAAATAGCACACAACAGCGGAAGCAAGCAAGAACCAGAAGAACAGAAAGATAGAAAAGTGCAACACCGACCAATTGTGATGTCGCAACCTCCGAAAAACTCCCCGTCGATGTATAGCTGGGGGAAGGTGGGCCAGTTGGAGTACTCCTTGAGGGCCTGGCGCAGCAGCTCGTTCTCGAGGATATTGAGGGTCTCGAAAGGCACGTTGAGGGAGCTGAGGATCTGGACCACCGTGCTGGAGAATCCGCATTGAGGGAAGTCCCTCGTGCCCTTCATGAACAGCACCACCTTGTGGGAAGACACCACCTTGTCCAGCGTCGACCTCAGCTCCGGCGTCAGCGCTGCAGCGGCCTCCGAAGTGATGTGGCAGCGGTGCGGAACATCTCAGTCTTACGGAGAAAAGGGAGAAATTATTACCAGAGAAGCATCGGAAGCGTCCGATCCGCCGGACTGGGAGGGCGGCCGGGCAACGGGGTGAGAGCCCGAAGGTGCTGATGCTGGCGCCGGAGCTACCGAGAGGACGAACACGGGCACGGGAAGAGGGCGGGAAAGGCGGAAGCGACGCCGCCGAGAGGGAAGAGGATGGCGGGGAGGATCCTCGGACTCGGAGGTGATGGAGGGCAGCCGACGCGGCGGCCATTTGGGTTGGCCTGGCTGCTTCGCCTCGCGGTTTCGTCGAAGGAAGGAACGGCAATCGGATTCTGGGGAAGCGGGCGAAAAGATAATATTTATTAGAAATATATCAAGCAAGTAAATGATATTCTTGACTGGTACTATCCACTCTTTTTTTTTTCCTTTTCCTCTTTTTCAAAAAAGAAGTCACGGTCAATGTCTGTATATAATTACATTTCTCTGTTTTAATTCGTTTAGCAAAAATTATACGTTCCGAAAAATTGCAGCTTTTTCTAGAAAAATACTAAAAAAGGGGTAAGTTAGACTTGAGAACGCTTCGTCTTCTTCCACGGACAGCGAACATGGATCTCTCTTTTCACTGAAAAATTTAATATCATACATATTATGGCGTAAATCGTATTCTTTCATGATAAAAAGCTCAAGACCGGCCACCCGTATGTGTGGCCACTTGACTAGCGTGACCAAAACAAAAAAGCTCAAGAGAACCTCCGTTGGTTCAGTTCTTCTTCTGGGTTATCCTTAGTACAAGTCATTGAAACCTTTATAATTCATTACAGTAGAAAATGAAGAGGAAGCAGATTGTACAAAATTGTATGCAATATTTAGAATTCATTACAGTGCCAATTGAGCTCATTGGAAGAGGCCCATTGGGCATCCATGTTTCTCTCCTTGTCCATCTGAAGACAGAGCAGTCCATTGTACCAGGAGAAGCATAGACTTGGAGCTTGGCCTGTTTCCAGCAGAAAGACCCCCATGAACCCATTGGGCCCCCTATCATACTACCCAGTGGAATTGAAATTTTTTCTTCCATCTTCTACTAGCTGGTAGAAGAATAGAGATAGAGAGAGAGAGAGAATACAAGAGATGCCTAGTAGATTGCACAGCTATCCTCATTCATCTAACATTTACATGCTGATAGCTAGGTCATCTTGCTCTGTGTAGATAGGTTTGAAGGGCAACTTCTGTCCGCTGGAAACCATCTTTCAATGAGTTAATGTCTTGTTTAGTTAGAGCAGCATTAAAACCGATACCAAAATAGATTTTGATACTGCCATTTTAAAGGATTAGAGTATCAATAACAAATTTGACATGGATAAGCACTTTGAATTAATCAATTCCCATCGAGAGATGTCTACGAGTTTTAGCCAGAAAGAATAGTATTGTTTCTCACCAGAAATTGCATAAATTTTTATTTGAGTTACTCTTCTTTTCTTTTTCTTTTTTTTGAAAAGAGGTATATTTGAGTTACTCACTGGATGTATTTTCCATCTAGGCTCACTTCGTTTTGGTTTTAGACACAAACTTATGACCCTGAATCAAAGCATATATTGTCTGGTTAGAATTTTATTTGTGTGTTTTTTTTGGCATAAATTGTGCAAAAATATTGCTCATTGAGAGTACTCTTGTGGGTTGGGGGGCTAGGGGTAAATGTGAACTAATTAAAGCTAGTTGCATAATAAAGTTGCTTATTCATAAAATGAACGAGCAAGCAAGGATAAGTCAAGTAAGATAAGAGTGCAGAAAGATTAATGCCCTTGTTCCATGTGTTGCTCACCATTAACGAATTACAAAAAAGAGACTATAAAATGAGCATTGTCTCATTCAAAAAAAAATAACATGTCGCATACAAATCTGTTTCCGTTGCTTCCAAATATTGCTTTCCACTTCAAATGTGCGTGTGAGAGTAAGAGAGAGAGAGAGTAAGAGAGAGAGAGAGAGAGAGAGTACAGTTAGATCTTCTATTCTTTGAACTGAGATTAGATCGTTATAATCTCAAGGAAAGTTGGGATAAAGAGTATTTGTTGTAATTTGCTGTGACAAATATGCAAAAAGAAGAAGAAGAAGAAAACTCTCTTACGGAGGTGTTTGGTTGTAAAATAATGGAGATTTTTATTTTAATTTTTAAAAATAATAAGAAAATTTGATAAAAAGAGGTGTTCGGCAACCATGACAATTTTATATCTTAAAAGTGATTTTCTTCTTAAACAGAAAAAAGAGGATGTCACCTCTTTCTTTTTTATTGTGGTCCTCCACTTTGTTTGATCATGTGTGGTAGTTTTTTTTTTTTGTTATCACGTCCCTCCAAACATGATAATTTATGTCATGAGTTGGTTCACTTTTTATTTAAATATATTTTTTCGTCGTAAAAATGTACGAAAAACTATCATGCAACCAAACGTACCATTAAGATTCATGATCTTGACATGTTGTCGTACCTAATCCACTGGACATGTTCCAAGTTGCTCCAAGCTGACCAGAAGCGTGTTGGGATCTTGTGTCCCACCATCCCCAAACCCCCCATGTGCAGTGCGCAGAACAACACCGATCAAAGTAAAGCACACACGGAAAAAAGTAGTAGTAGTAGTAACAGGGTAGGTCCTCATCTTCCTCTCCTCTACCACTTTTCCTGGTGTTTGGTTACGTTTTTTTCTCTCTTTTTGATCTAAATTTTAAAAATAAAAGAGATAAGGTGTTTGGTTGCAACTTTTAACTACTGTCTCATTTTTAAAAGTGAGATACGCTATGTACATAATCTCTTCTAAAATAAAAACAAGTCAGGACTTGTTTTATTTTTGAGATAGACGCGGAGGGAGGCGAGACGTGCGGAAGGGGGTGGGAGAGCGCTGTCGCGGGGGGAGGGGGGAGGGCTTCGCTGTGCGGCCATCGCCGGCGGGGGACGCCGTCGGCAGGGGCGCTTCGCGGCGGGCGGCGGGCGGGTTTCGTGGGCCGCCGGGGAGCATCGCAGGGGGGGGGAGGGCTTCGCCGTGCGGAGGGCCGCCGCCCGGGGAGCACCGCGGGGGCCATCGCTGGTGGGGGACGCCGCCGGCGGGGGCGCCGCGGCGGGCGGGGGGCCGCCGGGGAGCATCGCAGGGGGCCTTCGCCGGCGGTGGGGCGCCGCCGCCGGGGGGGCATCGCTGGCGGGGGACGCCGCCGCGGGGGGAGGGCCGCCGGCGGGGGGCGCTCGCGGGCCGGGGGGGCCTTCGCCGTGGGGAGGGCCGCCGGCGGGGGCACCGCGGGCGCCGCTGCGGGGGGGGGGGGGGGGGAGCCTTCGCTGGCGGGGGACGCCGCCGCGGGGGGAAGGGCCGCCAGCGGGGAGCGCTTCGCGGCGGGAGGGGGGTTTCGCCGGGCGGGGGACGCCGCCGGGGGAGCACCGCCGCGGGGGCCGACAACGCGCAGGCTTCACTAGCCGGCGTACGACGCCACCGGGGGGTTCGTGGCCGACGACGACACGACTTTTTGCTAGCCGCCGCCGCCACCGCCGGAGGAGCGCCGCCGCCGCGGGGGGAGGGAGGCAGACGACACTGCAGTTGTTCATAACCAAACACTACTATCTAATTTTTAAAAATTATGATAATTTTGCCAAACACCAAATAATTAGCCTGCTTTGATTTTAAAAATAAAATTGAGAAGTCAAATAATTTTGATTTCAAAAATAAAGTTATCTTAAAATTAAAAACGTTACCAAACACCCTATTAATTTTTTATCCTACCATCGGCAACCCAAGATGACGCTGAAAGAACGAAGAAGAAACCAATTTTTGTACTCTATGTTTAGTTGGAGCTGATCTGACTATATCATCAGATCGGCCGATCTAGACTTCTAATTTATGACCTCTTGTGGTCTCTCTATATATAACCTCTCTCTTGCCCCTCATTCACATCCACTTTGTAGACAAAAAAGTTTAAGCATCTCTCTCTCTCTCTCTCTCTCTCTCTCTCTCTCTCTCCATTGCCCATGGTTTGTCGAGTCATCGCCAAGTTAGACCGGAGGCTTTTGGGTCGACCGATCTAGTATTGACCTCGCGACCTCAACTAGGTGGTTATTTTTAAATTAATTTTTTATTCCGATCCAGTCCCGACTCTAATCGATTTTCGACCCAACCAATCTAGTCTCGACCAGGGGTGTTCAAGTAAAACCGGAAAACCGGTAAACCGAGCTGAACTGATCGGTTCGGTTCGGTTTGACGGGTTATCCATTCGATTTTTTGAACCGAACCGAACCGATAGTTTCTTATCGGTTTGGTTCGGTTCGGCACCTCCCCAAACCGGTAAACCGGTTGACCTGGTTTGACAAAGTTTGACCCACTTTATTTATATATTATATTACATTTAAATATATAATATATTAATTTTAAATATATATTATTATAAATTTAAGTTAATTAGAATAAAGATATAATTATATATTATAAATAAAGTATTAGTTTTCGTATTAATCCTAAATAATTATTATAATGTATATTTTATTTTATTTTATTTTTATTTATTTAAATATACATTAAATCGATGAACCAAACCGAACTACAATCGGTTCAAACTTCATTGAACTGGTTCAATTTGGTTCGGTCCTCTTTATCGGTTCGGTTTAGATTTGGAAAAAAACGGCCAAACCGAAACGAATTGAACCGTTTTACACCCCTAGTCTCGACCCCGACCCCGCTTACCTTGCCATTGCCCACTAGATTCTTATTTCTTTTTCTTTTCTTTTGCCCGTCCTTTGTTAACTTAGTGCAAACAATAGCCTCTTTATTTGAAAATGATCATAATTTTTCGTGTTTTTCGTATTTTTATCGTTGTCTTTTTTAATTAAAAATTTGTTGTATGTTTTGAAAGGGCCAAAGGGGAGCGTGAGCGCCTGCCGGAGCTCAGGGGCAGATGCCCCACCGCCCGCCGCCCCTGCAGCGGCCGGCCACCGCGCTGCCCCGTGGGGCCGCGCCGGCGGGGCTCCTCCCTGCGCGGCGGCGATGCGGTGCGGTCCGTGATGGAAAGGGGGGAGCGTGAGTACCTGCCGGAGCAGGGGCAGATGCCCCCACCGCCCACCCCCCGCGGCGGCCGCCGGCCGGCCTCCGCGCTGCTCGGTGGGGTCGCCCCGCCCTGGCTCCTCCCTGCGCGGCGGCGATGCGGTGTGCGTCGGTGAGTCCGATTCCGACGGTGATGGGCCTGCTCGGTGGGGTGGCGCCGGCGGGCCTCCTCCCTGCGCCGCGGCGGTGCGGCGTTCGTCGGTGAGTCCGACCGTGATGGAAAGGGCCGGGGGGAGGGGGAGCGTGAGTGCCAGCCGGAACCGCCGCCCACCCGCCGCGGCGGCGCCGCCGGGGCTCCTCCCCGCGCGGCGGCGATGCGGTGTTCGTCGATCCCTGCGCCTTTTGTCGTTTAGCGGGCGGCCGTCACGTGAGGCGGGGGCGCGCCGGCTAGTTGACCTCGTCTAAACGGTGACGGCCGTTAGAGTTAAAGCGATCGGAAAAGGAAACGGTAGCCGTGCCGTCGACGGTCGTCGGGAACGAGGCCACGTGACGCGTGTTGCGGCACGCGTGTCGCGTACGCCGTGCGTAGACCGAGGACGAGGCGGACGGAGGGAGCTAAAAACCCCCTTGTCTTATCTTATCTTTTCTTTTTTCTGGCCAACCCCAATAATTCTGAATCAGAGAAATTGTCTATAAGCCCCTCCTCTACAAAATTATATTTATTATGACCACTTGTAAAAAAATCCGGTGGCATCCCTTCTTTACAAAAAATTTAAAACAGGAGTTTATGAAAATTTCAATAAACATTTCGTTTGACCCCACAGCGATCCGCGTACATCCACCAGGTAGGTGTATACAACATTATCGTTCAAGTAAAAAGAACGGCGAAAGGCCTTTCGTTGTTTCCCGTTTTAAATGACGAAATTATTTTCATTCAAAATATGTTTCTATTTCACCTCGACATTTTTTTATGAGCCTCCGTAACATAATCGACCTTTGATATATACATATATAATTCGGCCGTGTGATTCTAATTATCACCGAACGGCAAGGTCCCGGTGCAAATAAATAACAAACTAGGAAAAAATCAAAACGGGATGGTGGGTCCGGGTCAGGTGAAGCGGAACGATTCGTTTGTCGTCTAGTGGAGTGTCGTAAAAGTGGACTGCGCAGAAGAGGCAGAGGTGGGGACCACAACAGCTGTGGGTCCCGCACCCCCGGCTACGGCTTCCCTCCCTTCGAAAGCCGGATAAAATAAAAATGTTGATAAATATTATTTTGCCAAAGGTTGTTTTCACAACGGCTGAAGAATCATAATACCTGCGATTTATTTTTTTATCCTAATGTTAATAGCAGAGTACACATGTTTTACAAAAATCTCGAAATATTCCCGCGGCCTATAAGTTTTCAGGTAGCTCGGGGGGCTATGGTAAAATAATTATATTTGTAATTATTATTATCGGATCTTTTTTTGGGGGATTATGTTTCGCCGGAAACCCCGGAACACCGGTCCGGATCTCGACGTCTTTCGCTTTCGCACGCGCGCATCGCGAAAAGGACGGGGGTCTCGAGCGTGCGCCACCGAATGGACCACGGGTGATCTCGCACGGGAGGTTGTCCGACTCAGCGCCCGCGAAATTGAAGGGAACCGGTGCAGAAAAGGGGCAAATGCAAATTTACCCTGACATATGCTCGAATTACAGTAATACACAAGGCGATATCAGAGCCGAGACCGGACCGACGGACGACGACGGAGACGGAAGTATGGTGTAACAAAGCGGCTGACATCAGCAGCACGCAGAGGACGACTGTTTGGGAGGAAATATTACGTCATTTTTCGGCAGATAATTAGCAAAAAGATCGGGGCCGTTGGACTCGTCAAATCACGGTCAACAAGGCGGTGGCGCCACCGGGGAGGTGGGCGGCGATAAGACCACCGGCATCGGCATCGCCACCCACCGCCGCTGGGCTCGGGGAGGCCGTGCCGAGTGCGCCGTCCGAGGTGGCCATGGCGCCGGCGGTGCCGGGAGCGTGCCTTCCGAACGGGCGGCTGATGGCCCTCATGGGGCTCGCCAGCGCCCACGCCCAGCTCCGCCGCGTGCGGGGGGTCCCATTCTCGCTGCCGGCCGGGACGGGCGCCGCTGGGATCCGGCCGCTGCCCGCCGGGTCTTCGGAGGGCCAGTGGGCGGAGGAGGTGAACCCGGCGAAGATGCGGCCGCACCGAACCTTGTGCGGCGGGTACTGCAGGTCCTGGTCCTCCAGGGCGCCGGCGACACCACGGTGGGGTTTCGCCGCCTTCGCCTGGCTCTCCCGCTGCGACTCCACGCGGCGGAGCGTGCAGTCGCCGAGCCCCACCGTGGAGATCCGCTCCAGAAAATCCCCCGAGAAGCTGCGGCTGCCGCAACCCACCGAGCGAGATCTGGAGACCTTCCGGCCGAGCAAGGAGGAGGAGGACGCCTGCTGGCTTCCCGCGCTGTTGCCCGGCGCCTCCTCCTCCGGCGGCGCTCGCGCGTATTCCTGCTTTCTCCCTTGGTTCTCTCTTTCGGCGCCGGTGCTGACCGCGGGAAGCTGCGGCGGGTAGGGCAGGAGCTTGATGTCCGTGATATAAGACACGGCACGCTCGCCGCCGCCGCCGTTTGATGCTTTGTTGTCGCGGAGGTGGGAAGAGCGGTGGAACAAGGACCAGAAGCTCTTCTTCCTCGGGCTGTCGAACGATGTGGCCTCCGGCGCCTTCACCCCGGCTACGGAGCTGCTCCCGATCGTGCGCACCGACTTGCTCCTCTTAAAACCCAGGTTGGCGGGGGCGTTGCCGCCGTCGTCGCCGCCGCCGCCCTTCTTCTTCCTGTGGTGGAAGAACGGAATCATGCGGCTCCGACGGCAGCTGCTGTTGCCCCCTCTCTGATGCTGGTCGCCGACCAGGGGCTCGTTGTGGGGGCCGTGGGACTCCGCCTTCGCTCCGGCGCTGTAGCCGGAGAGCGCGGAGGATTCGAGGACCGTGGGACGGATAGAACCGGAGGAAGAAGGGGGCGAGTAGTCGGAAGAATAGAGCGGGGCGGCGGCCGCGGAGCTCTCCGGGAAAGGCGCGGGCTTGTTGGAGGCGGAAGAGGAGGAGGAGGAGGCGGCGGCGGGGACGAGGAGGAGGCGGCGGAGCTTCTCCTGGAGGCAAAGCGGGCAGACGCCGCCCGTCGTGTTCGCTCCGGCGTACTGAGGATGCGCCAAGCACTGCATTGATTCGTCGTCCCCAGCCCCGGCCGCCGCCGGCAGCACCAGGCCCTTCCCCCCCAACCCCATGGCCTCTCCGCTCCGCGGGCTAAAATCGGCCTTCAATGGTGATCGGCGCCCTCGATCTTCGTCCCTCGCATGCGGCGGCGACAGAAGCCCCCGGCACCTCGCAGATCGACCCGCCCGCCGGAGCCAGGAGGTGGTGGTGGAGGAGGAGGAGGAGGAGCGGCGGGAGGGAGGAAGACGGAGGAGTGATGAGCTCGCTGGTTTGGGCGCCGCTGGCTGACGGGCAGGCTGCCTCCTGGCCCGGACAGCCGAGGCTATTTTACTTGGAGACAGACATGGGATTAATTAATTTCCCCGTTTTTTTTTAATTTCCTTTGACCGCCTAAAATTTGTCTTTTATTTTCTTTGACCGATTTATTTATTTTCTTTTTTTATGTGTGTCGTGTCGCCAAACGAGCTGTCGTTGCAGGCCCGATTATTTATTATTATGTGCGCGCGCTCTTTATAATTTCATAGTTTTTTTTAAATCCCTTGAATACATGCTTAGGTTGGCGGATATTATAGATATTCTCTTGAAAGGACACCTTAATGGTGTTTCCTTTTTTAAAAAAATACTGGAAATTGAGTGTCAGGCAGGTTGTCACTTTTAAAAAAAAAATCTTGTAAGCACCGTTTTTGTCTCGGAAAGATCCAGGACAAAATGGTGTTTTATTTATCACGGTCCCGATTATATTTGTTAACAAGTTTTCTTACAAAAAGGTTTTTTTTTTTTGCAGTGAACTCGGTTTATCATGCAATCAAACATCTCGGTAGTCTTTTTTTTTTGAGTTAACTGAAGTTTAGGATAATTTAATGCTTCTAAGAATATATATGTATGTGTGTGTAGATGTAGGTGTGGTTTTCTTGAGAATACATCATGTGAAATATGAAGAAACCCAGCAGGAGGAGTTTTTTTTTTTTTTTTGCCTAAAGTCGAGACGTTGTCCAAATTATTGTGATATTTCAAGATGCCTGCAACATGTTGAAGGTAATTTTGATATTTCAAGATGCATATTTTCCTTGTATAATTTGATTGTATCTCTTATTTTTTTCTTGAAAACCGCTGGATGAATAATCTTCTCTCCTGACTGGGATGGTAGGCACACTCTTTTAGGGGCTGGCTTTTTGTCACTAATTAGCATCATTTTTAAATAAAATGTGATTTTGACAGGTTGGATCAATTGTGTAAAATGCCCTGTATTACCCTGTAATTTCCACCATTAACTCTTATTTCAATCAAGAAACACTATGTATACTATATACACACACACACAGAGAGAGAGAGAGAGAGAGAGAGAGAGCTGTAGCAGGTGGTTGGGGTGCCACTGCCTGGCAGTCTGGGGCAGATCTTATTTTATTAGAGATGGGGATTAATTAATATACTTATCTTTTTAAACCTTTTACTTCCTTTGAATCTTTGACCACTTCTTTTTTAAAAAAAAAAATTGATAAGAATAATAGTTTCTTTCTCCTGGGGGTATCATGAGTTACTTGCTTTTTTTTAAAAAAAAAAATACTCCCTCTGCTTGTAGCTTGCTTGCTTTCTATAAGCAATTTATATCTTTTTTTTATCATAAAATGTTCATGTTTCTCCCGGAAAAGGGGTTGTGTGAATATTCAATATTTACCGACTGATGTCTCATTTCTTGTAAAAATACATTTTAGTGCGGAATGTTTTAAAATGAATCCCAATGAACAAGGATGCCAATATGTTTCAGAGATTGATTCAATATATTATTGGCAGTTCCGATTAACGTCCTATTTTTAAAAGCCTTGGCAAACAATTTTAAAATCAAAATTAATACAGTCTGTTGGGAAGATGACTCAACTTGTGATGTCTGTTCAAGGCCTCATTCGGAAATGCACATGGTTGTATTTTCAGGGTCAGAAAAGAATTTAAAATGTTAAACCCATCAGAATATTATTTATACATGAGGATGACTGTTTTTAATGTAATGTACTGTACATTTTAATGGAATTCTTGTTACTCAGACCTTTACGGGGTGTTTGGTTACATGATAATTGAAGTTTTTATTTTAATTTTTTAAAATTGTAAGAAAACGTGTCAAAAGAGGTGTTTGGCAACCTTGACAATTTTTTGTTTGAAAGTGATTTTCTTCTTAAACAAAAAGAGAAGATCTCACCTCTTTCTTTTTTCTTGTGGTCTCCACTTTGGTTGGTCATGAATGATAATAACTCTTTTTTGTTATCACATCCCGGTAAACATGATAATTTTATGTCATGAGTTAGTTCAGTTCTTATTTTAATATAATTTTTTATCATGAAAGTGTACAAAATATTATCATGCAACCAAACACCCCCATTAACAAATAAAAATATGTTTTTTTTTTCAAAAAATATGATTGCCGGCAAGGTAACAAGTAAAAAATTATTCAATACCTGGGGCAGATCCATCCACCCGTGGACAGCCAGACAGGCACCTGTCAAGCAATATTCTTGATAGATATAGGGTCTCATCTCATGTACACTGACTGGGTGCAGCAAGATCCAGAGCGATTGTTTGACGTAAACCAATTTTAAAATCTTCAAGGAAGGAAACATAACCTTATTTGTTATCATCTCTAGATAAAACCATGGAAATGGTTATGTGTTCGTTTAGTTCTAGATTCCTCAAGAACTATATGATAAGTAGGCAATGGATCAGTTTTTAGCCCGAATAACAGCCGGTGACAAATCTCTTTTCACACGCACAGATTTCTCTAACATGCGTGGCAGAAATATGAAAGATCAAGATTAGTACAGCAGAAGATTAGTGGATTGGTGTTTGAATTGTGTATTTTGAATTATCGTATGATTTATTTTTGATAAGATAATTTTAGTTATGAATTGGGATCTGTTGTTCCTTGATTTTTCTCGAATCGACGTAATTAAGGAGTTATTTTCTCCATTCTCACATCCGGATTATCTTATGCCGTGCATATGTTAGAAATACAAGGCTTGACAACTCTCATGTGCAGTCCTGCGCTCCTAGCGCAGTGGGATGCCACCGCCCTCCGGGGCGGCAGCTTGCGGTCTCGAACCGCGCCCGTCCCGTCGAGGGCGGCTTTCTCGCGCGCGCAGACCACTGCGCCAATGTCCAAAAAAAAAAAAAAAGACAACTCTCATGTGCTGCGATGCTCTCTGTCTGTTGTATGTGGATGCGCACAAGTGCTCATATTTTTGTTTTCCCCTTCATGGGGTTGGTTGGCTTGGCTCATATGGTGCTATTGAATTTCATTGACTCAGGCTGCACATGGTTGTGGCCGAGACGGAGGCGGAGTTAATGGGTTGGGGGTGGGCTTTGCCATGTTCATAAAAAAAAGAATAATGTTGGCATTTATATTTAGTCTTGTTCAATCTCTCCCCCACCCCCACTCCCTCTCTCTCATATCTCATCTCACGAGGTAAGCATGGAAAATAAAGATGAATACACAGGAGTAGGCAGAGAGAGAGAGAGAGAGGGGCTTTGATTTGAAGCAAGGAAGGTGGAGTCAGGAGTTGGAATCGGGTCGGTTGAACCTAAAACTGACTCTAGTCAATCAGGGTCGCGACCCGACCACGAGTCGGGTTGGGATCGTCAAAAATAATAATAAAATATTAATTTTGGGTCAGAACTGGGTCGGTCGACCCCAAAAGTGATCGGGTCCGACCGATCCGATCTCGGGTCGCGACCCGACGAACCATGATTTGATTTGAAGGGCACTTGGAGAGAGACATTCTCGATGCTTGAGGTACAAGAGTCTCAACATGTTTGACCAAGAGCTAAATTTGGATGCCTGCCAAATATGAAATCAGATTGCAATAAGATGCTGCACCTTCTCTTGAACAGTCGCTTTGAATCATGGACTGCCTCTGTGCACCGCTAGGTTTTTCTGTGTCCGGCAGGATCTCCCTCCCCGCTCGCCTTCCTTTGCGGGTTTCCCATCTGCTCCTCCTGCCGTCCTCGTCGTCCTCTCGTCTCCGAAGATCGGTGGAAGAACTCGAGCTACAGCGGCGGCATTCAGCTCGGATTCGGACCACCTGCTGAAGAAGAGCGGGGGCCGGTGGCCGGCGCAGCACCAAGGAAAAATATATATATATATGCATGCCCTCTTCGATTCCACCAGTTAGAAGCTTGAATCTAGCCGGATCTCCGAGAGCTTTTCGTCCTCGATCCAATCCCTGGGAATGCTGATTTGTGGATGCAAAATGAGGTACTTCCCCAAGTTCGCCGGTGCACGTATCTTCTTGATCATGTCTTAGCGATGGAATGAGGTTCCCTCTCTCTCTCTCTCTCTGCCAACGGACGAAAATTTGTCGTCCGTAGCCGCATGTAAAGGCGACCACTTTTCTTCTGGATTGTTCTTGATCGCATTCATGTAAAAGTGCACAATACAGCTATGATATTAAACTAGGGCGTAAACGGGTTGGATTCGGTAATGGAATCACCAAAATCTGATTTCGATTCCGACAAGGGTTAAGAGATTTCGATTCCGATAATTTCAGAATCACTATGTTCCGATTCTGATTCGATTCTGATTCGATTCTGATTCCGTTATCGAAAACGGAATCGAATTCGATAAATTTTGAAATACATATTAAATATTAATTTTTATTCAAAAATTAACCAATAATCACGTATAATCTTTTTAAAATTTTATTTTTATCACTTTATCGATATATATATTATATTTTATAATTTATTTAACTTTATTTTATTTATATATAATTATTTCTTATCGAATTAACAGAAACGGAATCAATTGATTTCGATCCCGATAAACTATGGGAATATCCGATTCCGATAGTTCATAAGAATTCGTTAATTTTTATCAAAATCGAATCGGAATATGGGATTTCATTTACATTCCTAGATTAAACCCACAAAACTGTTTGTCTTTTCTTTTTTTTGGGGGGGCCACCCCTTTATTGCGGGGAAAAGAGAGAGAGAGAGAGAGGGCATGGGCCAACTCGAAACAAGAACTCATGTTCTTGCGTTGCGAGATGTGTCATGCTGACTTGGGTCGTTTGATTGAAAATTGGAGTCATGATTCTGGCAGGGTTACAAAATTGCGACGGCATGTTGTTCTACTCGGTTCTTAGAAACTAAACTAGCTCAGATTTGCATTTCCTCATTGACGAGGCCTTCCGGAAAGGATTAATCCTGGAGAATATGGTACATGATCTAGTCTAACAGCCTGTTTGGCTATGATATCAAACATGATATACAGTAGCAATTTTGATATTGATACTAGATACTTTGATACGAAAAAAATAACATTAATATTGAAACTTCGTCAACAGAGTTTTTTATTTTTTTACATCGCAATGATATTGCATCCAAAAATGGACAAGTCTTGTGAACACAATCAGGTTGCTTAAGAGACTTCCATTTATGTACACTGCAACAGCAACCGTCAGGACATGCTGTACTATAATGATATCAGGCTGGTAAGGCCCTGTTGTCACTCTATGTATGGGACCTAGAGGAGCAAAATCCCTTGTAAAAAGAGGGTGCAAATGTGATGTGAAAAGCAATCAACTAAGGCACTGTCCTCCCTGACAAAGTTCCTCACCATCCCGTTATGCTTGATTCCTTCAAAAGCTCTATGTCGATCACCCTGAAGATTTCTCCACGCTCATTTTTCTAAGGCAAGAGCATTCAAAGAGTCAGGGCCTTCACTGATTTGGTATTTACTTTCTCGGTAGGTTAACAGATGAGCTGGCTTTCTCTCTAGGAAAATTACTGCCAAATTCATATGTTTTGCTAGTTTCAAAACATATTTCTTGTAAATGACTGCCAACGGTCATAGTTAATTAAAAAGAGAATCAAAGGAAGCGTGGAAAGCAGCATCTCTATCAAGGAGTAAGACAAACAGGATAACAGAAAAATGATAGAAACCTAGATCAATGCACAGCTCAATACAGTGTAGCCCAACATGCAAACAGAAACACCAAGGTCTACCTCTTGTTGCCTTCTGCAACATACAAAAAGCATTATCACAATCTGTCTGTAGCCCCCACCTGGATCAGGCCTAAACATGGCTTGGTCAATCTGAAGTGAACTAATTTTGTTGGCAAACTACTGAATCCATCCCTTCTTATTGCAAAGCCAGATTGGCACACATTGGCCAATCCAAGCCAATCTGTCCTGCCAGACTGTGTTAGGTTCTTGGGGTGCAAAGTTCAGATTGGCCAACTCCATTCTGGTTCAGCCAATTTTGCCAACCATGCAAGACCAACAAGAAAATGGGGACAAAAATAACAAAATTAGAGCACTCAAAGCATTTATTGACAAAATCACAGCCTCTACTAAGATTTCCTCTTATCTCTATGAGAGCAAATAAAAAAGACAGTAATTAACATGTCATCTACTTGATCAACTAAGGGACAAACGTAAATCAAATAAGGAAAGGCGGAATTGTCATGTTTATGCCCTACAACCATACTTCAAGAATATAGAGACAACACAAACGCAAGCATAACTAAGCAGGTTAAATGGGTCAAAATAGATTAAGCATCCACTTGTATATTTGGTTTGGTGAAAGAAAAGAAAATTCAAATGGATTGTCGACAGGCATTGAATTCAGATTAAACATTTATTACTTAGAGTATGAATATTTAAGTAAGGTGATGTACTTTGTTTTTTTTTTTTTTTGCTTACCCCGATTGAACCATAAAAAGATTGAAGTCAGATGGCTTAGGAAGAACACAAGCATTTGGTATCTGTTTGATGCTTGAAATCAGCTCCGTTTAATAGCAGATCAAACCCAATGATCCTTTTATTTACTCCCACTGACAAGAAGACTTTCCTCTGTTGCAATCCAACAACACCCATGACAGCAGAATAATGAAGATTTGTGTACTGCTCTCAGTTTCCACTCATTTACATTGTCTCCCTCATTCCAAAGTATTGCAGCATGATCACTACCACCAGTACCAAAACAGAGATCTGCTGAAGGCATGAACTCTATACTGTTTATAATTCCCTTGATATGAGGTTTTTCTTGTAGAAAAGAAACCCGTTTCTGCTGAAATTAAACATAAACACAGTCACCCTGCAATGTGAAGGTAAAAGCATGATGGTTAAGGAAAAAAATGAAACACAATTCAACAAAGAACTAAGAATTTATATTAAGAGAACCATCAATTTCTGAGCTTTTAATTGATTTTGGGTCACTGTTCATGATAAATATAACCAACAAAGTTTAACTTCAAAATAGTTATCTCGATCATTTCAGTGAAACAGAATGCAGTCATTCTGTTCCTACTAAAAAAGGAACAGTAACAAGTAGCCACTCTGCCATCTTGATTATCTGTTTAAATTTGTCATGTTTCACTTTCATTTTCCCCTTCCAGATAAAATCCACGTAGTATCAGAATTTATGTTCTTTTTATTTGTGGGTAGCAGGAGGCTATAGCAATTATGCCTCTGATAGTCTGATGTGTGTCAACTGCCATACTTGTACCCCAATTTCCTGCACAACAGCTCTTCTATGTCAATCTTTCAAGTTTGCATTATCGTAAAGCATCCTTAATGTTGCACTACCTACCCCTCTTAATCCTGCTATGCCGAAAGCTATGATAACATAGCATACATCTGACATATCCATCAGGAACACATGCACTATGACTAATTAATTGCCATGTCGCTTGAGATCCTCCAAATATGGTGGAGAAGATGGAAAGGGGTAAAAGGAGGTTCGGGCAGGCTGGGGAAGGGCTTTTAGATGTGTGGATGAGAGAGGTTGCAGATCTTCTTTGAAGAACATACTCTCTTGCCTATTCTAGGCAGAAAGTAATCATAGTTCGCCACAAGAATTAAACTGTACACATGGTTAAATGCTTAAAGCTGCTTCAGGATGACTTGTGGGTTCTAGTTCTAGAGTTGCATGGATGAGACCTTGCAGATTTGAGGTAGAAGGCGTTGAACTTGGAAAGAAGGCAGGTTTTGCATACAGAATCCTGCTTCCATTAGAATTCAATGGCGTTGTTAGCCCTAAATTTTTTCTTTTATTTTTCGACGCCATGGAATTTCAAAAAAAAAAGGGGGTCGATTGAAAAAGATGAATGGAAGTTGATAGAAATATCAGAAGAGATGTGGCGGATGGTAAAATTAAAGAGAAGAAAAATGGCGGGTTTGAAAAAAAAAATAGAGAGAAAGATAGTGAAAAAAAAAGAAGAGAAAGAATATGGGAGAAGCAAAAAGAAATAGAGTGAAAAGAAGAAGAAAAAATTATAGAAAGAAAATACGTGGAAAGAAGAATACAAAAAAATATGTGCAAAAAGATGAGGGAAGATGGATTGATAAAAGATGGAGAGAAAAGTTGGATGTGATATATATGTAATAAATAAACAAATAACAAAATATAACATGGCTCCCACGTGAAAAAAAAAGAAACAAAACAACAAAAAAGAAAAAAAAAACATGCAACGTGTCCTTCCATGTAAAATAATTTCCCCCCCAAAAAAAGAGAAACGTGGCATCCCCATCAAAAACAAAACAAAACAAAAACAAAACAAAAAAAAACAAAACAAAAAAAGAGAAAAAAGGAAGAAGAGACGATGTGTCGCTCGCATCTTAGAGAAAGTAAATAAAAAGGGATGACGTGGCTCGTCTACATCCGTTGCCGAAAGCAATAAAAGGAAAAAAAATAATATAAAGAGAGCAAGAAAAAAAAGGGGTCAGGAGATGCAATACATGGTCGACACGTTGGAGCCCTGCCATGCGGCGATCAGGGCCAGTCTTGGAAGAAAATGGGCAAAAATGCCCCTCCTGGATATTTCTTCTGCGGAGAGTCCAAACAACGATCAACACGTATACCACACGACAACGAGGCTCCTGCTGCAACCCAACGGCACAAGGCGTTTTGCGCTGCTAAAGGACAAGCCGGGAGGTGCCTTCGGTCCAGCCCGATACAAGTAGCTAGGGAGAGAGAGAGAGAGAGAGGGAGAGAGCGTGCGAAGCGGGGGGGAGGCTCCGTTCCCTTTGCCTCTCTCCAGCTCCGCGAGATCCTGCGGAGGTCCTCCTCGCGGCTTTTCCTCTCTCCAGCTCCGCGAGATCCTGCGGAGGTGCTCCTCGCGGCAGCGCATGCCGCATCTTCTCCCTCCCATCATCTCCTTCCGGCGGATGTCGCAAGCGCCCGCAGCGCGCCCCTCGTATCCCTCTGTCTATTGCTCCCCCTTCCATCTTTCCTTTTCCGCTCGTCTCCTTCCGACAGAGATCGCATACGCACATGGCACGGCTGCTCCGTCCCCTACTTCTCCTCCCTCTTATCATCCGACAGATGTCGCAAATGCAGGGAGTCGCACAGTTCCTCCCCTCGGCTACCTCTTCCCGCCTCCACCCTCCATGGCGGGCTCCGGTGAGTAGGTCCCCTAAGGGCGACGAGCAAGGGATCCGTCCCCTTCATCTCTAAGGCAAGTCACAAACACCCAGTACCCCTCCGACTCCCCAACAGCTCCTCCTGTATGTGACGGTGCTAGAGAGTCCAGTGGTCGGCTCTCTTGCTGCTACCTGTGAGCGCGACGCTGTGGACGACGTCGACCCCCGTCTTCTTCATCCGGGGCATTCCGCAACCAGGGGGGTTTCCCCTTTGTCTCCAATCCGATGAGCCTGGGAGTTAAGAAGAGGTCGGCTGCTCATCGTCGGGTAAACATAGACCCTGGCCTTGGGGGCGGAGCACTCCAGCTGCAACGACCCCTCGGAGCGCATGGCCAAGGAAACCTTCTTCAACCGGCAAGGCATCGGCTTGGCCTTCGGCAGCGTTGCTTCTATTCTTCCCCTTCTTCTTCGTCAACGAGACAACAAGTAAGATGATTGGGAATACCATCGGCAACTCCATCCTGTGCGGCACCTTCTGCTTCACCCCTATAGGTTCATCTCCACTAAGGCAGGAGTCAACATTGACGACCAAGGATGTTTAACCACCAAACTGGGTCCTCGTCTCACCAATGGAAGGGGAAGGGCCCTCACCTCTACCCACTGCAATGCAAAACAAGCATTGGGCCCTTGCTACCGGGTCTTCGGAGGCCACCAATGCCAAGAAGCTCTTCACGGCAAAGCACCTTCATGCCCCAGCTACCGCATTCCCGGTCACTCAGACACAACGAATGCTCTTCAAAATGGACCATGGGCCAAGCTATGCTCCAAGGAGCCTAAATGGCACGGATGGATCAAGCCGCATTGAATGGACCAAGTTGTATTGAGCAGGATTATTATCGGGTGATTGTCACGCGGGCCACGAAGCCTAGGGACGGTTCAATGTCGGCGAAACATTTCACCCCATGGACACCAATACAGAGCACAGCATGCTCAGGATGGGTTGAGGCCCGTTATCAAAACTCAAGCCCAAGCGCAATAGCCCAAATGGGCTCGGACCATAGAGAGGGTTCCAGATGGGCTGAGGTCCGTTTAAAGATAAGTCAAATTAGGCCCAAGCCTGCTCAGCAAGAGTCGAAGCAAACACTTCTCGGATGAAGCTTCCAATGAACTCAGCCCAATCAGGACAAGTTGAGGCCCATTAAGAAAAGAAAATCAAATCGGGCCCAAGCGTGCTGCAACAACAGCCCATTCTCAGCATACAATGGACACTTCGAGTTTGCCCAAATGGGTACAGACTATATCAACGTACTAGGAGGGCTAAGGCCCATTATGCTGCAAGGGCCTAGGAAGCAACAAGCAAGCAAGGCCCATTAAGATGAAAATAGGCCCAATAAACTAAAAAAAAAAATCAGAAGAGAGAAAAAAAATATATAACACATGGCCGTTGGCAACTCCTCCCCAAGGAGGACCATTGTCGTTCGTCCATTTCAAGTCTCAAACACATGGCCGTTGGCAACCCCTCCCCAAGGAGGACCGTTGTCGTTCGTCCATTTCAAGTTTCAAATACATGGCCGTTGGCAACCCCTCCCCAAGGAGGACCGTTGTCGTTCGTCCATTTCAAGTCTCAAATACATGGCCGTTGGTAACCCCTCCCCGAGGAGGACCGTTGTCGTTCGTCCATTTCAAGTCTCAAACACATGGCCGTTGGCAACCCCTCCCCGAGGAGGGCCGTTGTCGTTCGTCCATTTCATGTCTCAAACACATGGCCGTTGGCAACCCCTCCCCGAGGAGGACCGTTGTCGTGCGGTTCATTTGGAAACTCAAACACAGCCGTTGGCAACTCTGAGGAGGGCTGTTCGATTCATTAGAAGACTTAAACATATGGCCATCAGTAACCCCTAACAAAAAAGGAGTATGAAATATGTACACTATGGGTGTGCTGTTAAAGATGGAAGGGGTAATTTTGACCACAGTCAAAATTGGAAATGCAAGAGACACAATCAGTCGGACACCAACAAAATCTTAACCTGCTAGCTACCTGACTTTGGTCAACTGATGATAAATAAATAAAAAGGGGGTTGAAAAGCTTTAGCGGTCCAAAAAAAAAGAAGAGGAAGAAGATGAATGAATGAAAAAAAAAATTGAAGTGAACGAGGAGGATGTGCAAAAAAAAAAATGATGAATGAAATAAATGATGAATGAAGCAAAAGAAATAAAAAAAGAAGAAAAAAGGAGTGTATATAAAAAAAGAAGAAAAAAAGAAGGAAAAGAAAAGAAGATAAAAAAAAGATGGTTTCGTTAGAAAAAAAAAGGAGAGAAAAGAAAATTGAGAGAAAGAGAGAAAATGAAATCAGCAAAAAAAAAGAGAGGGAAGATATATAAAAAGAAAAGAAGAAGAAAAAAAGAGGAAGAGAAAATGTAGAATGGGAAAAAGTCAGCAAAGAAAAAGAAATAAAAAATATGTAGAAGAAAGAAACATTGAGTTATGTCATGTGTTAAAGAAGAATTTTTATCTTTCATCTTATATCAAATGGGCCATTAACTTGGATCTCATTGGGCCTCAACTGTTGCAAATGGATCAAATGCCATTGAAACTCAGCAAGTCCAAGATGGGCCAAAGAAAACATCAATCAGGCCCAAAACCTGCCTCAACTCTACCCAAGTGGGCTTCAAACGCCACGAACGGGCCAGGGGCCATCAACAGAGATGCCCATCTACATAGAGGCTCGGCCCATGGAATTACTTTTCACCAAGGGGTCCAGGAGATGAAGAAAGTCCATGACAATGGGCTGAGGCCCATTAAAGGAAAAAGATGAAGAAGAAAAAATAAAGTCAAATCAGACCCAAGCCTGCTCAGCGAGAGTCCAAGCGGCCATTTCCCTGATGGACAACATTTGGGCCAATGAAGCTTCCAAAGCACTCAACTCATTCAAGATTGTCCAAGGCCCATTACGTTACAATCAGCCCATTCTGCTAGAAGGGGTCTTTCGATCTTCTAATCAACACTTAAAAAAGGGGGGGGGAGAAAAAAAAAGGGGGAGAAAGGATGATAATCACAGTACGTAGAGGAGGAGAAAGCCTTGTTAAAAAAAGGGAAAAAGAAGAAGAAAGAACAATAAGAAGAGGAGAAGAGAGAGCACGGTCAAAGAGGCCAAACAAAGCTTCATCTGCCAAATCTGATTTTGTTTAATTTTTCAGAAGAGATTAGGGTCTCCTAATTGCCCTCAAATAGGCTCAATCAGCCTTAATTTGTTTATCGGATCCATACATACACATATGGGCTTTTATTTTGGCCATTTGGGCCTCAATTCTTCAAGGGGGGAAGGCCCAAAAGCTGTCCCAAACAAGGCATCCGAAATTCCTCTTGCACAAATGATTATGGGGGCATTTTGTGTAATTGGCCAGCCCAACCCCTCATAAAGGTGGCCATAGTCCAAAACACCCTCACCTTTTTCCCTCACACCCACCATAAAGTAAAAAGCAAGGTGAAGTAATGCCAAAGTTACCCTCACCTCATCTCACACATCCAAAAACAAGAAGAAGTTGGGACATTTTATGGACTAGAATGCCCATCCTATTTGGCATATAAAAAGATGGGAAATTCTCTTGGAAAGGAGAGAGGCAACATTTCTCCCCCCACCCCAAGGTGTTTCACGTAGAGAGCTCAAGGCTCTATAGGCTTCTCCAAGGGAGGCTCCAAAGAGAGAAAAGGGGGCTCCAATCAAGTGGTCCATCAAGTGGGTTCACCAAGAGGGTTCATCAAGAACCATCAAGGCAATCAATCAAGCTTCATCAATTAGTCAAGGAAGCTCAAGAAGAGGTTCAAATTCAAGGCATCAAGAATTTGGCTAAGTCCCAAGGCACTCTAAGGAGGGAACTCAAGGCCCAATTACATCATCTCAAAGTCCAATGGGCAATGAAGATACCAATCACAACAAGGCCCATTAACATGGGACTTAGGCCCATTAAGGCTCTCAAAGCCCAATTGACCATCTTCAAAGGAAGCTCAATACCATGTGACTCCATTCCAAGTGCACCAAACTCGGTCCATTAAGGCCCAATCCGGTTTTAACCGAGATGAGCATGAGATCGATCCAAGGCCTGTTAGCATGGAAAGTGGGCCCATTAAGTCCATGATGACCAAAACTCCAACTAAGCCCACATGAACAAAAATCCAACTCCACTATGAGAGAGAAAACCCCCAACGGTTGGAAAAAGAACACCCCCAACGGTTGGTGGAGGAAAGAGAAAACCCCCAATGGTTGGAAAAAGAACACCCCCAATGGCGGGTAAAGGAAAGAGAAAACTCCCAACGGACCATCAAGGCCCGTCAGCTCGGTTAATCCCCGATCGGGAGATACCGATTGGCGGATGAGGGAAAAACCCCCAACGGTTGGAAAGAACACCCCCAACGGTTGGTGGAGGAAAGAGAAAACCCCCAACGGTTGGTCGAGGAAAGAGAAAACCCCCAACGGTTGGAAAGAGAAACCCCCAACGGTTGGTGGAGGAAAGAGAAAACTCCTAACGGACCTCCAAGACCCGTCAACTCGGTTAATCCCCAATCGGGAGATACCGACTAGCGGATGAGAAAGAAACACCCAACGGTTGGTGGAGGAAAGAGAAAACCCCCAACGGACCACCAAGGCCCGTCAACTCGGTTAATCCCCAATCGGGAGATACCGACTGGCGGATGAGAGAGAAAGCCCCAACGGCTCACCCCAAAAAAAATTAAATATCTCAAATTTCATCAAATCGGCTCGCTCCCAAACGAGCAATGCCGACAAACAAGTCCAAGGCCCATTAATCCGGTTAATCCCCGATCGGGAAAATACCGGGTAATGGATGAAAAACCCAAATCCATCAACTCGGCTCGCTCCCAAACGAGCAATGCCGACTAAAGTCCAAGGCTCATTAATCCGGTTAATCCCCGATCGGGAAAATACCGGGTAATGGATGAAAAACCCAAATCCATCAACTCGGCTCGCTCCCAAACGAGCAATGCCGACCAAAGTCCAAGGCCCATTAATCCGGTTAATCCCCGATCGGGAAAATACCGGGTAATGGATGGAAAACCCAAGTTCATCAAATCGGCTCGCCCCCAAAACAGGCAATGCCGACGAACCAAAGTCCAAGGCCCATTAATCCGGTTAATCCCCGATCGGGAAAATACCGGGTAATGGATGAAAACCCCAAACTCATCAACTCGGCTTGCTCCCAAACGGGCAATGCCGACAAACAAAGTCCAAGACCCATTAATCCGGTTAATCCCCGATCGGGAAATACCGGGTAATGGATGAAAATCCCAAATTCCATCAACTCGGCTCGCTCCCAAACGAGCAATGCCGATGAACAAAGTCCAAGCCCCATTAATCCGGTTAATCCCTGATCAGAAAATGCCGGATAATGGATGAAAAAAAAATCTCCAAGCCCCGTTAAGTCGGTCAAGTCCCACTTCGGGAAAATACCGCTAACGGATGATGAAGACCCGTTAGGTCGACCAAGCCTCATTCCGAGGAAATATTGCCTAATGTATATCAAATCAGTCAAATCATGAAGCCCTGTTAAGTCGGTCAAGTCCCACTTCGGGAAAATGCCACTTAACGGATGTTGAAGACGCGTTAGGTCAACCAAGCCCTACTTCGGGGAAATGCCAGCTGGCCCTAAAGCTCATTCAAAGAAATACATGTACAAAAGAAACAAAAGTCAAGAAAGTTGGCATGTATATTCATTCAATCAAGAAACAGAAGGATTGAATATACGATCATTTTTCAACATTCAAATTCGTCTTGCAGATATGTTGTTATGGCAGTTAATCAAGGGTTACTGAGCCGTCGCTCGGTGTAATTAACACCGAATCCATTCGTGGATTGGTGGAGAGAGGTCCGATCAAATTCAAAGAACTCACTACAACCTCGCAAAATATGAATGTCAAAAAAAAAGAGAGAAGAATCAGGCCGGAAGCAATGTTGTTGTTTTCGTCAAAAAGGGGTGTCCGCGCCACAACAAACAAAAATCATCCATACATATTTCCATACATATATTTTTAAACGATGGATGAAGTAAATCGCGAGGTTCGAACAGGCATGCATTTAATGAAGTACTTACGGTGCCTGGGTCTTGACGACGGGAATGCTGTTAGGCATACTGTTGCACAGGTGTTGAGCAAAGGCAATTTTCATGCATGCACAGGAAATTTTGGCACATTCTTCTGGTGATCAGGCCTTTCTGCAGATGACAAGTTTTTTGGGGATCATTTTGCCTGGAAGCTCTTTCCCTGGCACATCAATCTCAGAAGTTCTGGACAACATATTCCAGTTGATTGATTTTCCAAGGCAACCACCTTAGATTAAGGTCAGAGGCTTGCTTTCTTGTGTGATTAATGATATAGGCGCCTCCACACATTTATAGGGCTCTACTCTCTAGAGGCTGTATACAGGTCGGCTAGAACAATTGACGTGGAAGGAAAACAGTGAATCCTCAAAGTGATGCACAAATAGCTTCCTACTTGTCTTCTAATGTTTTCCCCTTCTCTCTTTTGGCTGAACGCTCCAAGTGTTGTAATAATGCTATGACCTGTTGCTTGGTGCCATGTGCCATTTTTTCATTGGATCCTTCCATGGACTTACTAATATTTTCTTTAGCAGGCACTCTTTCCCCTTTGGTTGAAGATACCAGTAATCCTCAAGACTCTTACACAGGTGAGAAAGGTAACTAGTGGAGATGCTATCAGCTCCTTGCCCCAGTATGAATCTGTCTGAGGGCCGAGTCACCCCTGCTAATTGGAAGCAAGTAGCAACTAAAGGTGTTCACACAAACCGGTAAACCGAACTCAACCAAACCGAATTGACCATTTCTGTTCGGTTCAGGGCTTTGACTGTTCGGTTTCTTGAATTGAACCGAACCGCCAGATTGTTATCGGTTTGGTTCGGTTTAGCCCCTCCGTAACACAAACTGAACATGTAAATTAGTTGATGAAAATTATTTGTATATTATTATTGGTTTTAAAATTATACTATCGTAGGTCTATATATGATAATATCATAGAAATAAAGATCTCTCTTAAACAAATACCAAACTTAAAATTGACCCGAATTAGTTATTTTATCTTGATTTAATCTTAATGTATCTTATTTGAATTTAACTTTTACTTTAAGTTAAATAATATATGTTGAAACTAGTGAACCAAACCAAACCATTCATTTTGATTCACTGTCGGTTTGAGAATTTACTGAACCAATTTGGATCGGTTCATATTTCGATCTGGTTTTGGTTTCAGAAAAAATCGATCTAAAATCGAGCCGAACCGAACTGCGAACCCCACCCCATAGCAACACATGTAAGCCCCTCGTTTATTTTTTTTTCTCTCCCTTTTTGTTCTTCTTCATCGGTGTGAAACAAGCCAACGATGGATATCCATATACCAATTTGGTGGAACTGATAGGATTTATGTGAACATGCCACCTCAAGTGATTATTGGATTTTGTGAGTTGAGGCATGGTTTCTTCCACCCACATACTCTTTGGTCTTCCTTTTCTTCCTCGCCGGAGAAAAGTTAATTCTAGGAACCTTCCATGATCAGGTGGTTCATATGATTTTAACCTGATTAAACTCTCTGCTCTAGGCCAGCCACCAAGCGAGAGGTGGATGAAACATGAAACTACTCAAAAAAAACAAGGAAAATTTACATGTCATAAAAATAAAAGTTACTTATTGGAACAAATTTTAACTACAGCCTGCCTATGCTGTGTAATATGTATATATATATAGTGTAAGAGATTCACACCCTAGCTCCAAACATATATAGCAAATCCAAACTCTTGCAAAAGGTGAATACAGACCATAAACAACTAACTGGCTATCATGTCAGCTAGCATTTGGTCATGAGAGGGATTTGGAAGCAACAAATTTTTGCCCAGAGCACCTGGTAAGTAAAAAGTCACAGACTCACAGCTTCACAAACAGGTGTCATGTGAACAAAGTTATGCGGGTAGACCCTTTATTCTTTATTATATATATATATGTATGTATGTATACGGGGTTCTGAGAGATGTCAGACATTCACGACGCGGGAGCCAGATCAAGTCGTTAATTGGTGGTCAAGGGGCGGTCGTCTATTTTATGTGATGTTCCAGGAGCAAGGTGAGCAGACCAAGGTAGGTGACGTCAGGGGTCGGGACTGGATCGGTTGGGTCTAAATTGACTCGAGTCAACCAGGGTCGAGACCCGAATCAAGTCAAGGTCGTAAAAAAAGAATAATAAAATAAAAAATTTAAAACAACCACGGAGTCAGGATTGCGGGGTCGGGACCGAGTTGGTCCGTTCAAAAATCGACCGAATCAAACCCGAGTCATGACCTCGCATTCCATGGAGCAAACATCTGCTGGATCTCCGTCGACGGGAAACTCAGTGGTGCCGCCTGTCGGAATTACGGATTGAAATTGAAAGCAATGCCGTGAAGTACGTACCCCCAGATCTCTCGGGAATCAGAGACATTAATTTCCTGTCTTTACGAGCGGATCATAAGAATACCCCTCTCCTGTTCTCTTTGGCCATTGGTAGTACCATGCATGCATGCAAGTTTACTAATCTGTGCAGAGAGAGAGAGAGAGAGAGAGAGATGGTCGGTTGCTGGCTGCAGGCACAGTCGCACAGACACGCGTATGGCAACATCGCTTCCACTTCATCGGCCCAACGTCCGTCCGGTGTGCCGTTGAGCCGCCGATCGCCGTAGCCATTGGCAAGCACGGCGGCCAGCCCGTCAGCCTCGCCCAGCTGGTGCAGGCCTTGGGCATGCGCCCGGTTGGAAGTCGCTGGTGGTGGATGTCACCGGCGTCAACGGAGCCACGGCTACGGCCATTGCCGAGGGAACCCAGTGACAAAGAAGCAGTACGATTTCACGTAGATAATGGTGATGTAAAGTACGACGAGTCAGTTGATTGCTAGTATAATGCTAATATTTAATTTCTTTAAATAAGTGTTTATAAATCCATAATTAGATATTATGATAATTTTAGATATTATGATAATTATCCGGACGAGTATATATATCTGCACGGAGTTTCGACTATCAAGAATAACATAGGGCTGTCCTTAGTCTTTACAACGGTCGGATAACATATGACCGTCACTCCCCTCTCTGGTATAATCCATGGATTCTTCACGATGAGAAAATAAAGGTAAAGGAGGAAGCGGTGTTTTATTACTTCTCCAAGAAGCATCAGGGGCAAACCAGACATCGAAATAGATAAAAAGAAAGAAAGAAAAAAGGACAAAACCAGGCATCGACCTCCCTTGTAGGTAAAAGACAACAAAATGCCATCAAACTGAGGAAATATTTCATGACGTTCTCCGTCAATTTGTTGATCTATAATAAGGTCTCAAATGCTGCTGCTGGCTTCACACGAGAGACCTGCTCTAAGCGAACAATATATCGCGCTCCCATGCTTGAGGCCAATGATCCATCTTCACGAACAAAATTGCTCCGGACCCCCCCCCCCCCTATTTTACCCCCAGAAGGGTTCTTTGAGAAAGATAAAGATGTGGTCTCTCACTTGGTGTCCGTGAAGTCGGCATCGATAACGTTACCGTTGTCTGGTCCGCCACCGGAAGATCCTGCCGACCCCGCTGCATCAGGGCCGGGAGCAGCCGATCCAGCTCCCTGCTGGTTGTAGAGCGATTGGCCCAACTGCATCACCTCCTGGTTCAGCACAGCCATGGTGTCCTTCATGCCCTGCGTTGACTCGCTCTTTATGGCATCTCTCAGCTCCCCAAGTTTTGCCTCCACTTTATCCTTGACTGCCGCAGGCACTTTCTCTCCTAGCTCCTTCAACTGCTTCTCCGTCTGGTAGACGATGGATTCTGCCTGGTTCTTCGTGTCAATATCATCCCTCTTCTCCTTGTCCTCCTTGGCAAACTTCTCCGCCTCCTTCACCATCCTATCCACCTGGAAAAACAAACAAAACAAGCACCGGGACGGAGGTAACAAAAAAACCCAGCACAGAGTGGCTTAAAAATGCAGCCTTGTAAAGTCCTAAAACCGAACGGGACAAAGATGGCATAACAAATACCGGAGTTCAGTTTATCAGATGATTGACTTCTACCATGACATCATAGCAAGTATATGAGCAGTACAAAATCAGATAATAGTGCAGATAAAAGGGAAAAAGAAATTAACTTGGACTAACAACTTAGTAAGCAAACTTTGAAAAATAAACGCTAAAAAGAACCGGATCATTACCTCATCGCTTGGCAATGTACTAGCGCCAGTTATGGTGATGTCCTGCTTTTTCCCTGTACCCTTGTCAACAGCGGCAACAGATAGAATGCCATTTGCGTCAATGTCAAACTTCACTTCAATCTGAGGCACGCCTCGAGGTGCTGGAGGGATCCCATCAAGTCTGAAACTGCCAAGGGATTTGTTGTCTTTCACAAACTCCCTTTCACCTTGAAGCACATTTATCTCCACACTGGTTTGTCCATCCGCTGCTGTAGAGAAGACCTCCGACTTGGACGTGGGTAAGGTTGTGTTTCTAGGAATAATCTTTGTCATAACCCCACCTAAAGTCTCCAGACCTATAGACAGTGGTGTAACATCCAAGAGAACTATGTCACTCACATCACCAGCCAAGACTCCCGCCTGAAATTTAAAAAAAAGGAAGATATATGAGGATCAAATCCTGTTCAGATAGGGACTATAAAATAAAGTGGTTCTCCAGCTCACACAACCACGTCTTGCAAGTACACAATGAAAGCATAGAAGTGGAACATTACTTAAATGCACATCAGTTCATATCTGACAATATCACAGAAGTTACACTTCGCCCAAAACCAAAGAATTTAAGTGGCGTTTGATTTAGCTTAATCTGAAAAATCTAAACACTTAATTTCATGCCCAACCTCTTAACAACGGTAAAAAATGTTAAATTTGATTAAGATTAAAGTGATAATGTTGTTTGATAAAAAATCTAAATCATCCACTTAATCTTCCCCGTATTATAAAACAGCCAAGAGATGGAGCACCAAATTCTCCTCTTTCTCCATCTCACTCGAGTGGACGATCTGCAGCAAAGCTTACAATGGAGATGGATTTGCTCAGGCACCTCTCTGATCCAACGTTGAGCAGCTTCTTGATCCTCCACATCTGTGGTATGGCATTGCTGAAGTGGTTGAAAAGTATGCAGGTGGCATCCTTGAAGGCCGCAGCTAAATCCTCCAATAGCTGCCTTGATTCCTTGGTATTTTCACCCCTTCTTAGTCGCTGGCAAGGCACGCTGAGTCATCGTTTAAGGCAACCTTGCAAACGTTGTTGAACGCTCAAGGACATCCTGCAGGTTGACAACAACCCCTGCACCAGCAGCCTCTTCGAGCAGGAGCTGTCCCTGGATCTCCCACTGCATGCTCTTGGCGATGAAGGTATGGATAGATCAAGTATTGAACTCAGCACTGGCAGTTTTTTGCAATGAACCATAGCTTGGCAGCGGCAGCCGAGCAAATCCACCATGTTGGACATAAAGCGGGGCCCCTTCTGATAGGGGTAGAAGCTGGTCTTGAAGAAGTGCTTGACATTTGTGGTGTTCGCGGTGATGATGCCCTGAATATTGAGAAAGTGGTAGAGGAAGATGGTGTTGGTGGGGAGGCGGCAAGGAGCTCTGTCTGCCACTCAAGGAGGTGATGATGATGTTTAAGGAATTGAGAAAGGTTGCCGATGATGGGGTAGCATTTGAGATTAGCAGAGTCGGAGACGCTACTCTTTGTCATCCGCCACTGGCAAAGAGGGTCAACAAAGATGAACAACAACCCAATGAGCAGGGTGGTGGAGAGAAAGCAGAAAGCCCCCATTGCGATGGCAGGCACCCCTGATCGCTTTGCACTTGGGCTAAGAGGGAGGCAGCCACAGTTTCTAGTCTGAAAAAAAAGAGCTACGACACCAATCTAATTCACTAAGACGATTTTAAGAGTTTCAACCTTCATATAGACCTCGTTCGGACATTTTATCAAACGAAGACAAATGTCTAACGTCTAACCGAATCAGAGGTTACACCTTCAATAAGCCCAATCAAACAGGGCCTTAGTCAATTCCACCAAACTGTCTGCATACCTAGGAACCTACTGGTATCAGGGAGAGAAAGAGGGGGGGGACCAGGGAAGGGTTCCAATTGAGGGGGAGTTGAAACTGAAATGTTAAATTGTTTATTTATGTTTTGATTGTGCTATTTGTAATTAAGTTTGTTTTGGGTGATGTCACATAATTTTACTAACAAGATAATTGACCTTACAAATTTGCTAGATTGTCATATCCCAATCTTTTTAGGTAGATTTCTTGATCTTACAATTTTAGTACATTGTCTTCTGTCTGGAGTCGTAATACCTTATAACTAAGCAGACACCTTGTTGCTAGCTCTGTCAATGATACCACGAGCGCCGTACGTCGATAACAAGGACTCATATGACTACAGGTATCAATTAAAAAACCAAGGTAAGTTCGTAACTGAAATAGTTTGAACTTCGTGAGATTGTTTTTGGTGTATATTGAGGTTGTACCAAAAGGCACCACTGAAGGTTATCTTTTAGGGATACTTCTAGGATTACACATTTTCCTGCAATCTTCTAAAGATTACCCTTATGGGATATTTCTACATAATTGCATATTATTTCCTTGCAATTATCTAAACCATGCAATAAAGTATGTTAAAAAGTAAGGCACCCTGAAGTATTGATATCAAAAAGAATATCAAACAAAATGATATACATAAAACTTCTCATAAACATTAAGCAGAACTGGTTCATTTTAACATAAAGTAATAACCTTAGAAAAAGGAAGCACTGCATCCATTTATACATAGACAAAATGAATAATCAAATACAACAGAAACAAGATCTTAAAGACCATTAAAACAATTTTACATGTAGCTGGAAAAGTTTCGAGCCTAATGGTCAACCAACGGTATTTTGATTTTCTTTTGGAATGAGATAAGAAAATCACTTCCTCCTGATCCTGATTAACCATCCAAGTCCTTTTAATTTTCATATAAATGGCCTGATTTCTGATGAACATAGAACATACACGTCACTTGAAAATAGTGTAAAAACTACTAGCAGAATTCAAGGCAAGTTTAAAGATATATATATATTGATCAAATTAATCACCCAAAATCAGTTTACACAGAGTCTAAGCAGAAACTTCTATCCATACAAGCTGAACCAAAATGGTGGACTGAAAATTGAGGGCAACTGAGCCAATCGTGCAATTCCTGGGACAGAGCAGAAAGTCCCTATCATTTTCTCTTGTCAGGTGAAACATCTAGCTGAAAAGAACGAGATAAATCCATTCTTACACTTTGGAGGACCATTCTTAAAGCTCTAACTATACAGGTTGTCATTCAACTCATTTAGGGAAGATCATTTTCTGTATGGCCAATTCAAGTATTATTTTGCATGCAAGGGATTTGAATTTCATCTATTTTTACCACTAGGCAACGCCTAAGTTGTTGTCTTGTCACCTTGACAACTATGGACCTTGCCAAGGCGACTGGGCCTTATAGGACCTCCAAACATCCCAAGGGGCACCTTAAGCGCCCAAGGTGGAAAGGGTGGTGTCAATGGTGATTGCTAGGTGATTTGGCTTGCTTGGGCATAACTTGGCCCTGAAAACTGACCAAAATCTGTTGATTTTCCCATTACAAGCTTCTTCTCCAGGAAGAAGATTATTTTGTAATCCAGAAAAGTGCCTATTCTTCACATTTTAACTGTCTTTTCCACCTTGTAAAAGGCTTGCCCTTCACGACAAAAAGGAGGATATCCCTATCTAGACCCTTTTACAATTGATTCCGTCACATGCACTTATCCAACAAAGCTCATGGTAATGCAGCGATAAACACTGATAAGTGAAAGCATCACAATTGATTTTTATTGATAAACTGAAGGCTACAAAGATGCAAGTGATTCAGCTACTACACAAACCTGGACAGCAGCACCAAGAGCGACAACTTCATCAGGGTTTACAGTCACATTGGGCTCCTTCCCTGTCATCCTTTTCACAAGCTCTTGAACAGCAGGGATACGAGTAGATCCACCAACAAGGATTACCTCATCAAGATCCTTGAATGCAAGCTTAGCATCCTTCAGCGCATTATCAACTGGTTTTTTTAGCCTACAGCCAGAACAATCCAAATGTAAATAAATCAATAAACTATTTGGCTCCAATACCCTAGAAAGCATCTAGGAGACATCCTGGTTTTCCAGCTTTGTAAGATCTCACGAGATTCTCATTCTTGGCAGGCTGCCAAGATCTGAGGAAGGCGAGATGCTCCAGCTGGAGAAGGCTGCAGCCGGCAGATGATGCCAGAGGGGGGGGGGCAGTGTCGTAGGGTGCTTTTTCTATCGGGTGGAGGAGACAGGTTGCATAGGTCAGATTATCAGACCTGTGTGGCCTGTTAAGTTAGAATTCACAACTTAAGTTGCGAATCCTGACCTGATGGGCCATGTAAGGGCTGAGAATCTGAACTGGTGTGTCCCATCATCCCCACCCAATAGGCAGAAAGATGTTGCAGAGGCGCAGAGGGGAGCCTCTGCCTCTGGTGGTCTCTACGCTGTCTGTCTGGCCTGATCTCGCGAGATCTCGACACGATCTCATCTCTCCAATCTATCCAAAGTGAGGTTGAGAAGCAGGATGACATTCCTTTGAAAGACATACACATGATGAAAGCTATAGCGACAGAAATCATCAACAATCTGCAAATATTCTATGGTTCTATGCAATGTATGAATCTATTGAAACAGAAACGTTCACCAACCTGTAAATTTTTTTTTCACATTCTTTTTGATATAATGAATGCTGAGCATTCCCATATTAGCCAAAATAAATGCTTTTGAACAAGTCCCAGTCCAGTTTGTCCTAATGTCTTACCTATCTAGGAGGTCTGAACATAACTCTTCAAACTTAGCTCTCGTAATAGTTGTCTCAATGTGTTTCGGTCCATCAGCTGTTGCAGTAATGAATGGCAAACTACCATACATGAAAAATTAACAATTTAGTATGTATCAGAACTGACAGTTATTAGTATGGAACTCTGGAAGTGAACGACAATGTGAGAAAGAAAGAAAAGTGAACCTAATGTTTGTTTGAGTCAAGGATGAGAGCTCCATCTTGGCCTTCTCTGCTGTTTCTGTAAGACGCTGAAGTGCTTGTTTATCTTTCAAAAGATCAATACCCTCATCTCTTTTAAAGTTTGATGCAAGCCAATCAACAATTCTCTGTAGAAATAAAAGAAATTAAAAAATTGTTGGTTATTTCTTTGTTATTAAAAAGAGAAGGGTCCCATAGCTGCAATAGAAGGCTCACTTTTCACCCAATGCTGTTCACCGAGCTTTCCCTCGCCACACTCATTTATCTGGATACAATTTTTTATCTAACCTTATCTGCAAACACTCAATCACCTTTTTCAGGTGGAAAGAGGTGGGCAAATGCAGGCACAGTGATGTGTTATGTCTTCTCCTCATGATGCTATCTTTTTCCAACTTTTATTCCTAGAATTTATAAGCAGACAATTAAAAAGAATCCTTCATTTGATGGGTTCCATCGGCAGTTTTAAGTGTTTGTTACTGTAAGATTTCTTATATTTTTTGCCACCATCAGTTCTTACATGGTAGATTATATTTAAGAGAATCCATCATCTTAAACTCTCAGAAATCACGTAGGCATTCTGAGGCTAAGCTGAGCTCTTGGTTGCATCATTCATTTCTTTTCCACTACCAACTACTTGTAAAGATTAAGAAAGGTAATAAATAAATATCATAAAACAGTATAGAAACGTTGAGACAGACAGCAAAACACTGCATGCATTAATTGTAAATTTGTAATACTTCCCCGAATCTTAAAATCCCAGCCTTCAAACCAAGTGCCCCAAGCACTCCATAGTGGTTACAAATGGGAGTACGATCAAATGTTACGAAGTGGCAGTAGGCTCAATTGTTTATCAAGTCATAGGTGGCAAACAAAAGGTGGTCAAAACAAAACCATTGTGCGCTGGCGTTTGAATGGCACCATAATTAGCCAGTAAAAATGACACTCTTCCTCATTGAGGAGCAACTTGGCAAGTATAAACCAAGATATGGCCCTGAAGCCAGAAGAGCTTAGAAACTGTATCCTTAGCATTTAAGTGCTACCCAGCCATAACATGCACTCTCCACAATACATTCCTAGCTATCAATGTAACATGATGTAAACTAAAGATTTTCCTGACCAGGAATGCAGTCATATGTATGTGAAGTCCAACAAAACCACCAACATCCAGTACCGATCAAGCAATCATGAAAGAAACATTCAGCAGCATCGGCATCCAAAATATACAGAAAACGTAAGTACAAGCAAACCTTGTCAAAATCATCACCACCCAGATGTGTGTCTCCAGAAGTTGAAAGCACCTCAAATACACCATCTCCTACTTCAAGCACTGCAATTGAACAAGTGATTTAAACGCTACCGTTTGAAAGGCAAAAGGAAAGGTCTTGAAAGAGAGAATCTAACTTCATTTACAAATGAAGTCCAGAAAAGATGACAAGAAAAACTGCCTTGGAAGCATCATAGCAGATGGCAATTGGCAACTGAATCAATGACAAAGTAACCTGATAGAAAGTAAGAAAGTTTTTCCAAAAAAACAGATATATCTTCAAAACATTTAAATAGAATATGTCAATACTTATTCTATTTAAATGTGCACGGTTTGGTTTAGTTTGGTTACTTCATGTTTTTTTAGAAACCAAATCGAGATGAAGTCCAAACCAAACTAAACCGCTTAAGATCCAAACCGAACCAATTGTATCTTAGTTGGTTGGATTTGATCTTCAGTTTGGACCTTTTGTGGGCCTGTTTCCTTCTGTTAAGAATTTGTCTTGCTGTTTTAACAAGAACCATAAGTTCAATGGTATATTGTTGGTTTATTGTTGACTTGTCTTCCCTAGTAAGTGTTGCCAATGCCCGCACATTTGTTTTGGCATACCATTTAAGACATACGCCACTAGATACAAAAGTGCAAATATTAACATATGCGTAGAAACTGAACCGAAGAGAGAAACACAGAATAAAGTCTGCTAGAAAAATTGTTGCCACCACTCTGCTATTGTAAAGGATGAGGAAAAATCAAACAACGAGGAAGGGGATCTATCAAGGATTGCTATCTTGCATCTCGATTTCATCTTAAGATGATTGAAAAAAAGAGATCTGGGAAAATCTCGGGAGATTGGATCTTGACATGTTAATGTAAATGACATAATAATCTCTTTAAACCAGACATAAGACTTGAGGACCAAGATTGGATGAGTTGATAGGAGAAATTAAGACATACATAAGAAGGATGGCCATTGTCAATAAGAGTAACAATAAGTTCCAACATGAATCTGGAAATTTTCTTGAGTAATATCAAGGGAAGAGATCTCCTTGAAAATTAAGAAGTGGTGTGACAATTTTAATCACTTTTATGTATACTCATATAAAAATCTTAGTTTATAAATTATAGTAGAAATAAATCAACAACACCTAAGACTTTGGATAGATGCAACAATGCTGTGGTTAACCGGTGAAAATTTCATAAAATCATCTAATATAATTAATAATAGAAAAAAGAATGATAGATAACATGAATGAAATATACAATTTGCATTAATACAGAGCTGTAATGTTGTAGTTAGGAATATATAGTAAAAAATAAGAGATAATAGATACTTATATAGATCTAATATCGGTGATATCATTTCTCAGATGTATAAAAAGAAAGAGATTCTTGGAAGATCTCGAGAGATTCTCGAGAGATTGCATTCCATGGGATCTATTGACTATACTAACGGTGACCTACGGAACAACAACAAAAGAAACCACCACATGACTACGCTCAACTGCCTAGACTTTTATGACACCGCTTGAGAAGGCTGACCAGAAGTGCCCCTTTGTGGAGGCCTTCGAGAGCTACGATGAGTATCCCGAATGGTTGAAGAAGCCCCGCAGATGAAAACAAGGATCACAAGATTGGAATCAATTTTGGGATTGGTGACCACCAATTTTATATGAATCAAATCGAATTGGTCCAGAACGGACAATCCTCCGAACCAAATGTCGATCCAGGATCGGTTTGGATTGGTCAATTTGTTTAAAAAACATAAAAATAAAAAAAATCATAAAAAAATCAAAAAAATAAGAAAAATTAAAATTAATGAAAAATAATGATTTTGACGTTCTACCAAACAATGTCATACAAAATAACTTCATTACAAAAATTTCTCATATAACTACAAAGTATCATCATAAACACCACAAAAATATTAGTAAATTACATGAATACATAACATGAAATTAAATAAGTACAACACTACATGTGACATAACACTACATATGACATAACGTAGTAGAAAATATATCTCAGTGTCACAATCACCACCAACTCCGAAAGTACCCATCATAATCATACTTTTTCTCCTTTTCCTCGGTCTCTCGAATTGTCCACTAATCTTGCTCAGTCATAATAGGCCCATAACCATAGGCATGGATTGCAGAATCGGCGGAATCGGTCCGATTCCGACCGATTCCGGGAAGAATTCCGCGGAATCGGTCCGATTCGTCTGGAGCCGGGTCAACCCCGGCCCGGTTCGATTCCCGGTTCGACTCTAGACCGGGAATCGAACCGATTCTGGCCCTTTTAGGGCCGGAATCAAGGGCCGGAATCGACCCGCAGAGCAGCTCTCGGTCGATCCCGCGGCGGAAGGAGACTGCGCAGGCGATTTCGGCGCGATTCCGGCGCGATTCCGGACTCGATTCCGTCGATCCAGGGTCGATTCCGGCCGATTCCGTCGATCCAGGGCCGATTCCGCGGCGATTCCACCGATTCCGGCGATTCCAAGCTTGGCCTTCAAGGGATTCCGCCGATTCAGACTCGGATCGGCATCGAATCAACCTCTTCTTCGATCTTTGTAAGGTTTTTGGTAAGATTTCTTCGCCGAAAACATCGTATGTCCATTCTTACGCGTTTCCGACGAGTTTGAGTGCCGTTAAACTTTACGATTTCCGTCCGAACAAGTCCGTTTAAGTTTTGAACTATCCGTTTATGTCCATTTTGCACGGGAAAAATTCCGGATATCCCGTACGCCTATTTTTACACGTTTCCGACGACTCCGAGTAGAGTTAAACTCGGTGATTTTTGATCGAATAACTCCGCTCAAGTTGTTTCGAACATCGATCGGATGTTCTTTGTACGGGAAAAATTCCCGATACCCCGTACGTTAATTTACGACCATCTCCGCAAATACGTAACCCTTTAAACATACCGAATGGTGTGTTACTGGTTGTCCGCTTCCCGAACAGCCGTCTAAATCAATTTTTATGTTATCTAATCATTTTTAGTGCATTGTTTACAATTTTTGCAGATTTAAGCAATGGCCGATCAAGGTGATGCAAAGACCAAGACATGCTTCCGACGTGGGTCGGGAACACGGCAGATGGTAGACCCAACGGAAGAGGGTACAATGCAAGTGGTGCGAAGGAGATGAACGGGGGGGGTGTTCCGGGCCGAAACAACATATTGCCGAACAGTGGGAATGTCAAGAAATGCGACAAGGTGCCCAGGGAGAAGAGTGAGGAGACGAGAGGCTACATACGTGTAGATCCTCTCAACGGGCGATTAGGATCGAGCAGAGGGAGGAGTTGCACGACGAGCTACTCCAGAGGAGAGAGGGACCGCGATTCGCCTACCTCGAAAGGGAAAGGCAAGGGGAAAGAAGCGAGCCGAGCCGAGCCGGAGAGCGAGGACGAGTCCACGAACTCCGAGCCGAGACGCGTGCTAGGCACGCTAGCAAGCGTGCATTGGCCGGAGGAGGAGGACAGAGGAGGGGAGCAGGAGGGTCGGGGTCCAGAGTTGACCCAGCTTGGGGCCGATCAGCACCGGCCCGCCCTACTTGGGACCGAGAGCCCGACCCTGGAGACAGGAGCCATACCGCTCGTTCCACTTCTACCAAAGACTCGATTTACACCGAGTGACGAGTATTTATTTAGAAACAGAGGCCGGCGCGACGGGGATAAAGCAGCAATGAAAGGGGTGAAGGCAACAGAACGGCCGCAAAGAGAGCCGTTCGCCACATCGTCAAATGGTTTTTACATGCAGTATCACTCTTTAAATTAAAATTGACATTATTGTGTGTTTTATTTACTAAAACTTAATTTTAGCCTCGATCCCAATTTTTTTAACTTGATGTAGGCATCCCAAGACATGCGGCCCACCACCCCTACTTCGTACGATGGTGGATGCCACGGGTGAGGCCGGGACCGGGGTTTGCAAGCCCCCGGCGCAGACACATATACGGCGCCGGGCCCGGACGAGGAGGTCCAGAGTCGAGGGAGTGGACGGATGGGTTTAAGTTGGTGTGGAAGGAGAGGGTTGCACAATTATGTGCGACGGGTGGATGTGCATCACCGAGGAGTACGATAAACTTCGGGTGTACCGTTCCGAGGGGACCACATTCTCGAAGCTCTGAGATGCTTCGGGAAGATTAAAAATGCCGACTTCATCTTTTCTCTCGATGATGGGGTGGCGAGGAGATCGGGAGGACAATGTGGTTCGTTGTCACCGACAACGAACCATCATATAAGGTGGCCGGGAGGAAGTTGACGGAGAAGAGGAAGCACATCTTCTCGGGTGCCCCGTGCAAAGACATTCCATAGATCTCATATTAGAGGATATAGGCAAGGAGGAGGGTGTATCTACACTTGTCAGTGTGCGCATACCATCACATCTTTTATTTATTCGCATCCCCGCCTCCTACATATCACGAGATCTCACAGAGGGCACGATCTTGTTAGGCCCGGTCCGACACGATTTGCCACGAACTTCATCATACGGAGAGTTTACACTCAAAGACATGTGCATGCATTGGTTAAGTTCACACAGTCCGAGGAGTATTACAACTATATGGTGGACAACCCGTACGACAAGAAAGAACAAGCTGAGATTCTTGTCGTGTCCGAGAAGCGCATCACCGACAAGAGGTTTTGGGAGAGGATTGCCTACTACTTGGCAATCATTAAGCCACCGGTAGTTGCCCGAGATTGCAGACTCGCATGACAGACCCGTATGGGCACGTTGTACGATGCCATAGACCGGCAAAGCCGAAAATCAAAGAAAAAAATCCCGCAGGTTACAAGAAGTGGTGGAAGATCATAGATGACCGACGGGACAAGACATTGCACCACGATGTCCACGCAGTAACTTTGTTAAAAAATTATTTTTTATTCGTATAATTGTCTTATATTCACAAGGTTAACTAATAAAATCTTGCAGATATTTTTTCAACCCCCGCATCCAATATGGAGGATGTGGTGAACGACAACGAGGTGATGCGGGGTACACTTGCAGCTTATTCGCTCAGTGCCGATCTCGCATTTACAGATAGAGGCCGAGATAAGTAAGTTGCAGTTCATTAAATACCTTGGAGTAGCCTTACCAGGCAACTAATATTTTTTTATAAATTTTTCGATGCGTAAGTACAAGACGAGGGCTCGCGTATACTCGCATGCCGACCTTAAATATTCGCTTGACAAAGTGTCACCTCGGTATAGTAATAGCTTGATGAAGATTTTATTTTCTTTTCATATAAGTTACGGGTAGACGATGGGCTAATTGTTTACCTTTTCTCTTCTTGTTTTTTTTATTGCGTTGAGTGGTGGGTCTGTGTGAACACCAGAGTGGATGGAATCCACTTGCCGCCATCGTATCGGGGATACTCGCCAGCACCGCTTCCTCCCACGCGAGAGGAACCGAGTACATTCAACCCGATACATACGAAAAGCGAGGAACAAAGCTGACCTCGTACCGGGCCGAGAAGCCGGTCTTCCGTCATTACAACACGAGGCCGCGCATAAAGAACATCAAGGATCGACGTAAGATCGCCGAGGCACGATTTGCACGATTCGGCAGTGGCCCGTACGAGCAGAGACATTCCTCCGCCACACCACCACCCGAGGAGGTGGACACGGACTCGATATTCCAGGAGGAGCATGCACTTGCCTCCCGGATGTATGGGCAGGAAGCCGTGATCATGCACCGAGTTTGATCCCGACGACCGCGTACGGGTCGAAGGAGAGTCGATGGTGTTGAAGCCGAGGAGGATGCTCCAGCCTGTACCTCCATCTACTTCTCGTGCTCGCAGGCCTTCTTCTCGCCTGCCACGATGAGCGCCCACGACCGCAGGCCTACTTTAGCCCCGCCTCTACGCCCTCAGCTTCCCCAGCTCGCTACTACCCCATTCGCGTCCGGGGGAAAACGAAAACAAAGATGACCGCACGGAAAATGGGAGGATTCGCAAAGTTGAAAAACTTTGGGTTCCGGCCCTTCGGTATGAGATGGCCGAAGAGGTGAAGAGAAGGAAGAGAGGTCGGCGTCCCGTCGCCCAGTATGACAAAGACGCAGCTCCTTCTCACTCCTCGGTGATGATGACGAGGAGTGCATACCGCCGACGCTCATCGCCAGCACTCGAGTCTCCCGATTCACGGCTTCCAAAGCCGTATTACACGCCGGGACGCGTACACCGCAGCCTTATATTACGGAGCCACAAGATCCAAAGCATTTCGTCAGGTTGACCGGATCAAAGAAGTGGATTACACCACCGGGGCCTCCACCATCCTCTCGCTTACGTCCCGGTCGTCCCGCGATCCGATCCATACGACCTTGATGGCATGGCATCGCATTATTTTCATACGGATACGGTCCCGGACAAAGATACAAGACCGAGCACGAGGAGGAGCATCACGAGCAACAGGAGAGGAGGAAGACCCATATCTATATCCTGGATATTGGTAGTAGATTGATATGACGTAATTTTTTTTTATGATGTATCAACTCATTTATTTTTGAATCAATAGAATTGGAATATGTACTTAACTTCAAGTCTTCAATTGGAGTTCATTAATATTTATTCGATGTGGTCCTGTGGATGAATGCATTGGTTATTTTTAAAAAAAATTATAACTCATTTCCTATTTTTTTTAGAATTTTTCTGAATTTTTTGGATTTTTTGACGAAAAAAAAATTCAAAAAAAAAAACCGATTCCGGACCGATCCGGAATTGATTCCCTTTCCAGGAATCGGCCGATTCCGATTCCGATTCCGATTCCGGAATCCTTGACCATAGGTAAACAAGGAGTTCACCATTGCATTGAAGTTATAAACTCCACCCTCGGCTGGAGGTGGAGGAGGGGGTGGACAATAAGGCTCATAATCTAAAATAGGCTCTGGTCCAAATGTTGTATGCTCATCGAAGATATTTGTCTGACTCCAATGGCCACTGCTCCATCCACTTGTCGAATGTCTCCTACTAGTCAACTCAAGTGGCTGAGTAGTTTTGTATTAATAATATGTCGGCGTTTTACACTCGTAACCTTTCTTTTATTGTCACCTTCATATGTACTTTGACGCCATGTCCCTTGGTTGACCGCTTTCTTCAGTACCTTGAATAATGGAGTAGGAGCTTTCTTGATGGTAGAAGGTCTTGGAAGTAAAGCTGGAGCTGTGACTGGAGCGATATGGCACTCAGGAGAGGATGTGGTCTGTGGTGGATCAGAAAGTGGAGTTTTGTGCATGGCACCTAGGTGTTTGCATCTTGTATGTCGTCATCACCCATGATGTTATCAAGCTCACCATCGGCCCACGATCTGTCAATGGGGTCGAACTCTGACTCTCTCTTAACATCTTTCTCCTCCTTACAAGCTATAAGTGGATGTTCTTTTTAAAATAAATATTACAAGTCAACTTCATTCTAAGTGGATTGAACTTCTGTAATCTCTAACTCTTCAATATATTCCTTCTATTCGCGCACATCAGGTTGAAGGTGCTCTAGTTCCTTTCACATTGGCTAGAGCTAATGCTCTGACTCAACAGTATGACAACAACAACAACTAGTGGTAATTATCCACTCTTGTTATTCACTTGTATCCATCAGTCAACGGTAAAAACACAAGTATACACAACATTAGTATGTGTAAAATCTGCATATAACATTGTTTGACATATAAATGTATAGTAACTTACCAGAAGAAACCTTATCATAGAAGTACTGGAAATTCGGATCTCCGTAAACTCCAATTCTATGCTGATATGATATCATCTGAAATACAATTCAAAAAATACTTAACTTTTATGACAAACTTCTACCCTTACTAAATTATTAAACAAACTCACCTCAATCTCATCTTTGATCTTATCCTGCGAAGTCCTACACAACCTCTTAATGATAAATAAGGTGCCAGAAAGCCCCTCCCCATTATTGCACATCTGCCCACCATATTGAATCCTCGGATTCAAAAAATATCCAATCACAATGCAAGAAATCACCCAGTTAATGCGTCAACCATTAAGCTTAAAGTACAAGACAAGAATTAAATTTATATCTCCAACATGAATGTTGGGATGAAGTATCTTGTCATACTTGTTGTATATGATCTTCCACCATTTTTGATAACCTCTATGATGCTTCTCTTTGATCTTCAGCTTTGCCTTATTCATAGCATTGTATAGGTAACCTCATTTGATTTTTATCATTAGAGTCTACCAACCTAAGGACCTGCACTAGGGATTCTATCATAGACAAGTAATACCACACCTTCTCCCCTCACATGTTATCCACAATCAAGGACTCCATCTTCAAGAGCATTTCGTATCAATCCATCATGTTCCTATAAGCATCCATGCATTCCTAGTAGGACGTAGAGAGTATTAACCTCTTAAGGTTATTTTTATACCTATAGAGTCTCTCTAATACAATGAAGTGAGTGACAACTTTAGTCGGACCCGACCAAATTAAATCATGGCTATCAGTGTGGTCCCTTATGATATATAGTAATCTAGGATGCTTAAAAATAAAAGATATGATCAACTGCCCTTAGCTGACCAATGACTTGACAGATAGATTTCTCACAATGTCCTCCAATGAGTCTATTAAGTGTGCAACATAGGTGTGAAACCTTGAAATTTATAAAAATATAAAAATGTGTTGTATGGCATAGTATGGTTTGAAAATTCATTTGACTTTTATTTATTTGGGAAATGAACTTTTCATTATCTTACCTTTGGCTACTATTAAAATAAATAATATTTCATAGAAAATATTAGCCAAAATATGTAGTATGTGTATAAAATATATATGTCGAGGTTTGAGTTCATGAAATTTGTCTTTGGATCTCTCTCCGTCGGAATGTGCGAATTTTTGACATTAATTACATCGAGATTCTCGAACACCCTTGATTAACCGTCGTAGCAACTCATACCAAAAGGAAACAGTCATCCACAAAACATAATCACATCATCATGTGGGGAGGCTTAAACATAGCCATAATCCCATCATACCATGTCATTTCATTTATTTGAGAATATCTTGTCTTATGTAGACATGGACTTTCCACTTAAACCATAGAGTTTTGGTATATAATTGACCTCACTCTAGATGAAGTGAGAATTTCCCTAATGGATTGAGCGTATGTACTCTTCCCACTTTGGGATAAATCGATGACACCGAGTGCATGTTCGGAGCCCCGTCCGGACCAAACATTTCGGGATATACCCGATAATACTTGTTCAAGTATCATGAATATTGCCTAAGTATAGACTCATGTTATGTATCTTAAATATTTTTTGTGTCAAAATATTTAAGATATATGATTTTTATGTCATTTGGGCCACATTTGGCCTTGTCATTATGTCATCATCATATCTTAGTCCGGGTGACCAAGTCTTTGTCATCTTCTATGCCCAGTTGGCCATGTCTTCGTATGCTTTATATCTTCAACTTCATGGTATCTTGGCTTATTTGAGGCTACCCAGGGTGGCCCTTAGTCCATTGTATGGGTCCTAAGGGGGCCAGATATCGCCTTATCTTTTGGCTGCAGCTCATCTTCATTCCCCCAGTTACATGGGGTTGATATAGATTCTAGATATATGGCCTGTTATGGGGTCAGTATGGGTTGAGAAAGATGACATGCTATGGAGTCAATATAGGCTAAATATATGACCAGCTATGGGGTTGATATATAGCTAAAAAAAGTGACCTGTATATAGGTCGATAGGGACTGAATATGTGACCGGTTATAAGATCAATATATGGCTGAAAGTGACTTGTATATGGTCGAACAGGGGGTTGGTATATGGTTTGTATATGGGGTGATGAGGGGGTAAGTATATGACCTGTGTATGGGGGTTGAACAGGGGACTGGTACATGGACTATATATGGGGTCGATAGGGGGTTGCTAGGTTACCTGTATATGGGTTGATAGAGGGCTGATAGGTGACCTGCATATGGGTCAGGTAGAGGGACTATTTTGCATGAGTATATGGTTATTGAATGTGAGTATGCAAAGGGGTAAACGTCATGCATCTGGGTTGATATCGGATCACGTATATGGCTGAATAGGGGACTGCTTCTGTGGGATCAAACAATCATCGAATAAGGCTATGTGAAGACTTGAAGATGTGACCGGTTATGGGGTCTTGAGGGGGCCAGAAATTTGACCGGTTATGGGGTCAACAAGGGCCTATATGATGAGTGGGGAATGTGCGTAGATCTTCAGCCCTCTAGTTAGCCTTTCCATCGATCCACTTCACCACCTTGGACAGGTGGTGACAGAGGAGACAACATCTCCATCTTCCATTGACGACATCTCCTCCTATGTCTTCGTCTTCATTTACTGCCACATCATTTGAGGCATTGGCTGGCATTGATAGTAGTAGGAAAAAGCAGAGATGACATCAGCATTAGCTGCACCATAGGGCAATATCGGCAGGTGCAGCTAAGGAAGACTTTAGTGTGTTCCTCTCCTTCCTGATGCAATTTTTTTATATGCCAAGACCTTGGTATTCCCACCCTTAAAATATTTGGAGTATGGGTGGCAACCGTTGAGTGGCAACCGTTGAGGTGTCCTGCTTCCATTCAGAAACTCAACTTATATTAATCCATGGCTGCTGCAAAATCTTGCCCTTTGATCACCCCTGTTCTTGCCTGTATAGACTTTCATTAGTTGAGAGTAGTCTGTAAGGTGCCTTTATCTTACTCTATGTGGGGTGATGATTTTCTTTAGTAGGGTGAATTTATAAGTTCATCCACTGTGGATAGGATCAAAGAAACCAGGATTTATGCCCGGAGTCCTTGTCCAGATCAGGCGCATTGGGTCATGCCCAATGCTATTTATCAAAATGCCATTGATGTGCCTAAGTATAGACATATGTCTTCACGTAGATTTTCTTAATCCTTCAGGCTTCATTATCTTCATGTTGATTGGGCTATATGTTGTCTTCTATCTTCTCATCACAACTCTATCTTGATTGGTATAATCAGCTATCTGAAATTTTCAAGGACCAGATGGCCTTTTCTTCATAAGCTTCACACTCTTTCTTCATAGAATTTCTTTGCTTTATGAAAGCTACCCGGGGAAGCTCTTAGTCCGTCATATGGTTTCTAAGAGGACCGGATATAACCTTTCTTCATCGCC